>CM062295.1:94370797-95570797 GCA_031216915.1 Pictodentalium vernedei | reverse complement strand
TTTACTTTTTTTTAAAAACCGAAACCGTCGACATCCCGTAATCTGAGGTTTTTCATTTTTTATTAAATACTCTCTTGCTGCAGAGATTCACAGAATGTAGCCATCCCAGAGTAGTGAGAGTACCCAGACACTGCCAATGGCAGTGTCTGGGTACTCTCACTACTATGGGAAGGCTACATTCTGTGAATTGCCGACATTTCAGTTTAGTTGTGTTTGCAGCTTTCCTCAAGTTGCGTGTAGGTGTCAGACCTCGAAAATGGCCAAGCACAATAAAAGTTCTGTATATTTAGGTAATTATTATATTGGCCTTCCTGATTCTTCATGTATTATAGCTTATTTCGGGCATTCATTGAGTTTCACTCAATTTCACCGCCATTCAGTTATGACTCCGGACATAAGAATGAGTTTTATTGAATTTTATTTGGCCTCATGAACAAACCGAAAACCGAACCGAACCGAGGCGTTACTTCTCCTGAAAAACCAAAACCAAACAAGAAATTTAAAAACCTACAGCTCTAAGACTTACCCAATCAAGACGAATTGTACTATCTCTTGAAGAATGGAATGCCATAAACACATAAATCGAGGAAGCAGATACAGCCATCAACAGACACACGCTACAAGAAGTGGGAACATGCCACACTTACTGTGATCCCAAACAAAATTGGGACAAAGGGGCACGACACACCAAACCAAAGAAGAGGAACCAGTCAACTTAGAGAACTGCTAATGGGGGAGAAGAAAGTACCATTGAGAACAATAGCAACACCATGACATGACAAAATCCCCGCCACCTAAATCCAATAAAGGCTATGACTCTCAAAGCAATACTTTGTCACAATGTAAGTCAGATGAAACATAATGTAAAGTATGCCTGCTGATGTCATGAGAAGAGAAGATTATCACATGCTTGGATAATGCACTTTCAAAAATGGACAAGAATGACACACATCTGCTGTGGTGTCATAATACCTCCTGCTTGAATCCACCGCCAGATTAAGTCGAATACAAGGAGATGTTTTAGAAACCACTCACAAAAGAAGAGACTTTGCATTATGGATTTATGGATAGATCTTGCAGTCAAAAGTTTTTGATTGACGAAAAGAGATTTTGAAGTTCGGAGAATTTTCTTGTAGAAAAAGAAAATGAAGAAATGAAATATAAAAATACAAAAAGTAAAAAAAAAGGTATGAAGAAAAGTGGTGGTAATGCACTCCAGTTATCTGAACTTTATCCAAAGGTTAGATAGCTTGGCCTGTCCCAAGTTGAAAAATAGTCAAAAGGATAAAACAGGAAGGACAATGGGCGAGTAGACTGTGCTTTCATGGGTTCTACTAAATACCGAGGGATACCGAGGTGAAGGAAAATAAGTAAGTAAGAGTTGTTTAAAAGGTTTAAATATATGTGCAGACATACAATTTAATCTACTGAAGCAAAATATGTGATACGACCATTGATTTATTCCAGTAAATGCAAGATATACGTATCGAGCTGTCGCCAAAAACTGCCCCTCGGTATTTAGTAGGTAGCTTTATAATTAAAAGGCTACCTCGGTGTCTGGATGAAGTGCGCAAGTGCTAATTGGGTATCACAAGACAGATCACTGTAATATTTGATAAAAGTAAACCTCCCATCAACTTTTATCTCGGTTTTGGATAGGCAGAACTTTTGGAAACTGCCACTGTTGGCTTTATGCCATTATTAGGGTTTGTGGCGTGCTGTGATAAGTATTGTTCAGCTATGCCCGATACACTCAAAGCTGCAGCTTGTATTTAGTGTATATACAGTATATTTTTAGATATTTCGGCTCAGTGACAACGGCTTTAATTTAGCCTTGGTTTTTTGTTGACACTTTTTGTTTTCGAGGTATGCACCCTTTTACCTGACCATTTTTTGGCAATTGCCACCGTTTTAGGTATAGACAGTTATTAATTCGTTGATCCCGTTGGTGAGCCGTGAGTGCTGACCACGCCTCTTGTCTTACAGCAAGTTTTTTTTGGCATTGTTGGCGAATGAAAAATCTCTTCCGAATTTATCAATTTCTAATGTAATGTATTGGTCCATAACAATGTCTTCAAGACTGTCAAGTCAAATCTGGCAATTTCAAAATTCTCCATTCATTTACCAATTTTTATAATATTAAACATACTTTCACATTTGTTATTTGTCCATAATTTTGGGATGTCAGTGTGTGTCTGTTTGGTTTGACTTTAGATTTTAGTTTAGGTAAAATGTCGATGCCAAATATTTGCAGTCTCCGTAAATTGTCATTACGTCAGTTGAAATTTCTTTGTATACAACAGGGTCCTCAGTTGTGAGAAGCCATGCACCTGAATTGGAGATAATGCTAATCATGTTATTTACGGTTTCTTTGTTATATATCTTATGAAGATTGTGGAGCGTACCTACTAAATACCAAGGGGATGGTTTTTCAGCGAACGCTGTTACATTAAAGCCCATAATTCTCAAATATGGCTTTAAAACTATGCACATACTGCTTAAATCTTTTATATACTCATAATACAAAACACCATACTCTTCAGAGTTGTAAACCCCATTCCCACACCTATTTTCCTTCAACTCTATACATCTTTTTTACAACCAATGCATCCCTTGTCAAAAAAGTACAAACTGCACCATGGGTAGGGGATCATCATATGGTCATTGCTGATTGTAATATAAAACCCTCACAAACGAAATCCAAACCACGGCAAATGCCACAGTTTAAAAAAGCAGACTGGCAAAAGCTGAGAGAAGAAGCAACGATACTAAACAAGAGGCCCGAAAGAGCCTTAATCGTTCACCGGCCAAAGTGGTTCAAAGAAGTATTCGGGGTCACATTCAGTTAGACATGGTTCATCAACACTACAAAGGAATGAAGTCATGAGAGACAAATTTTATGGAACTAGGGACATGGCTTGAACAAACTTGAATCTTACCCCCCCCCCCCCCCCCCCCCCCCCACACACACACACCCTAAGGATGCTGCATACCAAATATCAAAAGCATTCATCTGCTGGATCTAAAGAAGATTTTTAAAGAAAATTCCTCTTTTTGAACTAACTTACCATTGGGGCTCCCACAGTGAGCCCAAATATGAACCCAGGGACTTGGCTTTAACAAACTTGAATCTCACCCCCTAAGGATGCTGCATGCCAAATATCAAAACATTTTGACTGCTAAATCTGAAGAAGAAGATTTTTAAAGAAAAATTCCTCATATTGACTAAGTTATAATTTGGGCTCCCACAGGGAGCCCAAATATGGACCCAGGGACTTGGCTTTAACAAACTTGAATCCCCCCCCCCCCCCCCAAGGATGTTACACACCACATATCAAAACATTCCGACTGCAGGATCTGAAGAAGAAGATTTTTTAAGAAAATTCCTCATTTCGAACTAAGTTACAATTCAAGCTCTCACAGTGAGCCCAAATATGGACCTAGGGACATGGCTTGAACAAACTTGAATCTCACCCCCCTAAGGATGCTGCATACCAAATATCAAACATTCTGACTGCTAGATCTGAAGAAGATTTTTTAAAGAAAATTCCTCATTTTGAACTGAGTTATCATTCGGGCTCCCATAGTGAGCCCAAATATGGAGCTAGGGACATGGTTTGAACAAACTTGAATCTCACCCCCATAAGGATGCTGCATACTAAATATCAAAGCATTCCAACTGCTGGATCTGAAGAAGAAGATTTTTAAAGAAAATTCCTCATTTTGAACTAAGTTATAATTCGGGCTACCACAGTTAGCCCAAATATGAACCCAGGGACTTGGCTTGAACAAACTTGAATCTCACTCCCCTAATCATGGTGCATACCCAATATCAAAAGATTCTGCCTGCTGGATCTTGAGAAGAAGATTTTCAAAGAAATTTGCCTGAAATGCACTAAGTTCGAATTTGGGCTCCTATACTGAGCCCAAATATGAACCCAGGGGGCCGATTTGAACAAACTTGAATCAGATCCACCCCACAATGTTGCATACCAAATATCAAAAGATTCTGCCCGCTGGATCTTGAGAAGAAGATTTTTTAAGAAATTTGCCTGAAATGCACTAAGTTCGAATTTGGGCTCCTATACTGAGCCCAAATATGAACCCAGGGGGCCGATTTGAACAAACTTGAATTAGATTCACCCCACAATGTTGCATACCAAATATCAAAAGATTCTGCCTGCTGGATCTGGAGAAGAAGATTTATTAAGAAATTTGCCTCAAATGCACTAAGTTCGAATTCAAGCTTTTATAGTGAGCCCAAATATGAATCCAGGGGGCCGTTTTGAACAAACTTGAATCAGATCCCCCCACAATGTTGCATACCAAATATCAAAAGATTCTGCCTGCTGGATCTGGAGAAGAAGATTTATTAAGAAATTTGCCTGAAATGCACTGAGTTCAAATTCGAGCTTCTGTAGTGAGCCCAAATATGAATCCAGAGGGCCGATTTGAACAAACTTGAATCTGCCCCCTAGAGATGATGTATACCAAATAGGAAAGAATTCTGCCTGGTGGATCTGAAGAAGAATATTTTTTTTTGAATTTTGGAAAGAAATTCATGGGTGCTATCAGAGTTATGCCCCTTGTGGTGCCCCCTGTGGGTGCGGCAAGTTCATTTGTACAAGTTTGAATTGACATATGATGGGGAACATGCACACCAAATGTGGTTCAATTTGATCCAGTAGTCTGGGAGGAGTAGTCGATAATGTGAAGTTCACGACGGACGACGACGACGGACGACGACGGACGGCGAGTGATAAGTTAAGCTCCCTTCGGTGAGCTAAAAACAACCTGCTCATAAAAGAAGACTTTCAGAATCGATCCGTTAATGAAAACTGGAACAGCCTAAAGGAAGGTCTGTTGCATATAACCCACACGCTCATCCCACATAAAACATCTAAGGGGACGTCAAACTTACCCTGGGTGAACGACGTCGTAAAAAAAGCCATCAACAAAAAACACCGCTTGTTTTACAAAATGAAACAGAATGGATATGAAGAACGCATATCGAAATACAAAACACAAAAAGCACTTGTTAGGAAAATGATCAGGAATTATGTCAAACTAGTGATAACATCTAGTTTGGAAGATAACAACCCAAAGGCGTGCTGGCGTTACGTCAAATCGAAAAAAAAACAGGCGTTTCTCCAATCAGACAACAAGGTCAACTACACTCTGAACCAAAAACAAAAGCACAATTACTAAACCAGCAATTTAAATCGGTGTTTACACAAGAAAACCAAGAGGATGCCCTACCAGTTCCACCAGGTAACCCAATGCCACCGATAAATAACCTCCACATCACAGTCGATGGAGTGAAGGCCCTCCTAGCCAAATTAAACCCAAACAAAGCTTGTGGTCCTGATGGCATTCCAAATCGTATCCTGGAAGAACTGGCTCACGAGATTGCTCCGGTCTTGACTAGCATTTTCTAACAGTCACTGGACTCTGGAGCAATCCCGGATGACTGGACTAAAGCCTTCATCACACCAGTCTTTAAAAAAAGGGGTGGGGGGGGGGGGGTGGGGGGGGGGGGGGCAGACACGCCAGCGAGAATTATAGACTCGTATCGCTGACCCGTGTCTGTTGCAAACTTATGGAACATGTTATATGCCGCCACATACTCAACCACCTAGAAGTGCATAACATCTTGACAAATTCTCAACACGGCTTCAGAAAGGGTTACTCGTGCGAGTCACAGCTCCTAACAACCACCTTCGACCTCCTACAACTTCATGACAATAAAAAGCAGATTGATATTGCCATCCTGGACTTTAGTAAAGCCTTCGACACAGTACCCCACGAAAGACTACTGAGAAAATTACACCACTATGACATAAAAGACAACATTCACACCTGGATAAAACAATTACTCTGCCATCGAACCCAAGAAGTAGTCATCGGGGAGAACACTCTGATTGTGTTCCGGTAGATTCAGGAGTCCCACAAGGAACCGTACTAGGTCCTTTATTATTCCTCCTTCACATAAACGACTTACCCAATGAAGTCAAATCAAAGTCCATCTATTTACTGACGACTGTCTCCTCTACAGACCTATCACCTCTATCAAGGAACAACATATCCTACAACAGAACCTCAATAATCTCCAGAGCTGGGCAGACAAGTGGGGAATGAAATTCAACGCTATAAACTGCTGCATATTAAGATCTTCTAAAAGTTGTACACCATTCACACACTTATATGAAATTAACAACCACATTTTGGAGGAAGTAGAAACTAATCCATATCTCGGGCTGCCGTTCTCCAATAAATTAAAATGGGACATTCACATAAACAAAATGAATGCAAAAGCAAATTCGACGCTAGGTTTCATCAAGCGAAATTTAAAATACGCACCAAGAGCCCTGAAAGAAACAGCATACAAATCCTTAGTCCGGTCAAAATTAGAATATGGTTGCGTTGTCTGGGACCCCTACATCAAAAGAGATATCCAGGAACTTGAGATGACAGAAAGGCGAGACGCACGTTTCATATACAACGACTACCGCAGAAGAAGCAGCGTTAGTGACATGCTCAGTGCCCTAAATTGGCCAACACTACAGGAACGTCGTAAAAACATACGCATCCAAACATTACACAATATCATCTCTGGATGCGATGCGATCCCTAAGGCACAATACATCCAAATGGGCCAGACACGCACAAGAAGCAATAACAACACCAAGTAGGCAGTTTACAAAACAACAACAACAGAGTTTAAAAATTCCCTTTTCCCACGTACTATTGTGGATTGGAAGGCCAACAGTCAGGCCGCCATCGATGCAGTTTGCGGCAACTCCGCCATGCGCATATAAACATCAACACCTCCCCCTGTGTTAAAATACGTGAAAACGCGGTTTACAGAGTATTCAAATTCAGATTCAGATTCAGATGCCTCGGAATTTAGTATGACCGAGCTTTCTTTGTAGATGTGAGTTAAGTAAGTACATAAATTTCATGCGAAAAATCAACACAATAATGTCTGGAAGCCATAAAGATGTAGGGAATAAGACAAATGAATGATGTGATATAAGATCCAGAAGCCATCAAAGTCTTTGTATAGGAGCTAGGAGCCACTAAGGCTAGGAGTTGGGAGTCCTTAGGAGGTAAAGCCCATAATGGTCATGGCATACAGGAACAAGGAGCCACGAAGGCTAAGGTCTATGGGCCAAAAAGACAATCGTAGTCGTAAAGGCCATAGTGTAGGAGGCGTATAGAAGCGTTATTGGATCTACGAGCCTTATAGTAGCATGGTATAGGGACCTTGGGTGGTCTAGGAGATTAGAGGAGATAGAATTCATGTCTAAGAGCTGGATTGTAACCAAGAGTTGCATAGGAGCTAGGATCCGAACTGGAGTTAGGCGATGTATAAGAGCCATGATCTGGGACCCATATGGTAGCTTGGAGCCCTATAATAGCTACGATGGTCATAATCTTGGAGCAATGAGGTATCGTGTGGTCTGTGAGCTGTGTACTAGCTGGGAATTAAGGTGGACAAGATGCTATATAGGACCCAGAGCCTTGGGATAATCAAGGATCTGGAGGCCATGAACAGGACTGGAAATAAACCACGAACGATCATTTTGGTTGCGTGTGGGTTATGTCAATTGCAAAATACGCGTACGGAGTACAGGTTATGACAAAGTAATGCAACATAACTTTATAAAACTACTAAACTCGCATGTTTTACCAGAAAGACAACCATCTTTTGGAACTATCGAGTCAAAGGTTGAGTATTGCATCCACATATGAAGAGAATGGTGTTTCCATTTTAAAGAAATTTTGCCAAAATAAATAGCAACAACCGGAACTCTCCAAAGCGAGATCGCGCGTTAGTTACGGATATTTATTCAGGTGGAATTCCCGTTCAGATGTAAAACAGCATGGTTGGCGCAATAAAAAGACAGAAGGTGAAGAAGCACCACAACACCCTTTTCTTGTGGGTTACAACCATACTATATAGCGTAACCTGTCAACGGGTTACGATATAAGCCCTTTATTACTTTCCAAAGTGTGATTTACTGGGATTTCCCGGTTTGATTATAAACGACAATTTAACAAGTGAATTATGCAATCAACAATTGGGTCATGTATCCGTGCGCGCAAACGAATACGCTTTGCCGTGAGTGAAATGGGGACTTCACTGTTTTTTTTGTTTTTTTTTTAACCCTTTACCTAACATGAAAAGCAGACGACACTTGCAAAAACAAGTCTTGGATAACTATTATTTTCATTTTTTGTCTCAAAAACATAGGTTATGACCCCTCATTGGAACGAGCTCGACGACAAAAATGAAAAAATAATGAAAATTAATTGACGATATTTGAGAACAGCGCTGGCCGATTTTGGCCGTTACGTTAGGTAAAGGGTTAAATAATGTAATTATCGTCAATAATGAAAAGTAATAACCAGAGTAATCGCTTGACTGGACTGGTTACGTGACATAATTCATTCCAGGCGAGGGACTATATTGTAAAACTCTCGTGCGCATTCGCGCACTCGTGTTTGTACAACGTCCCTCACCTCTCATGAATTATTTCACGTAACCAGTCTAGTCAAGCGATTACTCTCTATTTATTATACGCCCGTTTATAAAAACGGACGTATTATGTTAACAGTCTGTCTGTCCGTCCGTCTGGCCGTCTGTCTGCCCGTCTGTCTGTCCGTAAACAATTTGGTTTCCGTTCATTTAAAGTCGAACGCCTTGACGGATCGTCATCAAACTTTCAGAAGTTGTTTTTAGCAATAAAATACAGGTCAGTTTCGATATTGGTGTTTCTCAGTCCATCCGCTGCAAAGATATGGCCCTTTGAAAACACAATTTTTCTAAAAAAAAAAATTGGTTTCCGTTCATTTAAAGCTGAACTCCTTGACGGATTGACACCAAATTTTTCAGCTGTTGTTTTTAGCAATGAAATACAGGTCAAGTTCGATATTGGTGTGTCTCAGTCCATCCGCTGCAGAGTTATGGCCCTTTGAAAACACAATTTTTGAAAAAAATTGGTTTCCGTTCATTTAAAACCGAACGCCTTGACGGATTGACACCAAATTTTTCAGATGTTGTTTTTATACGCCCATTTGAAAAACGGGACGTATTATGTGAATGGTCTCTCCACCCGTCTGTCTGTCCGTTCATGGACACATTTCGTTTCCAGTCGATAATTTTAGTTGTAATGGTTTGAACTGAGTTAAATTTGGCATGTGGATTTAGTATGACAAAATACAGGATGGGTTCGATTTCGGTTTCTAGCGGCCCATTTGCAGTAGAGTTATGGCCCTTTATTTATGGGAATTTAGCCCTACTTCTCGTTTCCGGACGATAACTTTAGTTTGCCCTGACCGATTTATTTCAAATTTGCAGTTTTTTATTTTTGACCACAAAATACAGCTCAAGTTCACTTTTGACCACAATCGCATATACCTTTCCAGAGTTATTCCCCTTGAATGATTGCAAATTTGTGGATTTTGTGGTTTCCGGATGATAACTTTAGTTTGCTTTGACTGATTTTTTTCAAATTCTCAGATTTTGTTTTTGACCACAAAGCACAGCTCAAGTTCACCTTTGGCCATAATCGCATGTACCGTTCCATAGTTATTCCCCTTGAATGATTGCAATTTTGTGAATTATGTGGTTTCCGAATGATAACTTTAGTTTGCCTTGACTAATTTGTTTCAAATTCCCAGATTTTGTTTATGACCACAAAGCACAGCTCAAGTTCACTTTCGGCCAAAATCGCATGTACCTTTCCAGAGTTATTCCTCTTGATTTTGTGCATTTTGTGTTTTCCGGATTATAACTTTAGTACGGCCTGACTGATTTTTTATACGTCTGTTGAAAAACCGTCGAATTATGGAATCAGTCTGTCGGTCTGTCTGTCTGTCCATTTGTCCATCCATTTGTCCATCCGTCGGCCTGTCCGTTCGTCAACATTTGGTTTCCAGATGATAACTAGTAATTTTTTTTTCGATTAACTCCTAAACTTAGTATGTGGTTTAATCAAAACAAAAGACAGGTTAAGTTCGAATATGAGGTCAGTTCGAACTTCGAAGTTCCCCTGAATTATGGGCCTTGTTGGACATAGAATGCATCAAATATTTGGTTTCCGGATGATAACTTTTAATATTTGTTTTCCGATTGGTTCCAAACTTGGTATGTTGTTTAATCACAACAAAATACAGGTCAAGTTCGAATATGGGGTTGGTCCGAACAATTTTCACCCTCACCCCATCCTTACCCCAACCCTTCAAAAATACAAAACGGGCGTATAATGTCCCGCTAGGCGGTGTTCTTGTTTCCACCTGTTCTCAGTCACATCATGCCAATGAAAATTATTCAATTAACAGGAGTATTCAATTAACCGGGATTGTGTCACTTTCCCGTTTTCTAGTGATAAACTTAGCATTTATTCTATTATATCTTGTTTGACAGAGCTCCATGAGCTCTGTCAAACATGATATAATAGATTAAATGCCTGTATTGGATGTACTGAGGCCAAATAGGTCTACAAACAAAGAAAAACTGGAGAGAGTCCGGGTAATTTCACGTCAGGTTACAAGATTATTTATTTAATTAACAGGAGTTTACTCTATAACCTATATTCAATTAACAAGTCAAATTCGTACTGGAGGTATGGTAAATGTTTTTTTGTGTTGGGAAATTATATTCATTTAACATGGTTATTCTGTTAAGATATATCCAATTAAGCGGGCTCTGTTGAACCTCGTCTATTTTAGTCATCTTGATGATCTGATGCAGTTGATTGCCTCGATTGTTCGCGTCACCATCGTAATATCCGTGTCATGTGTATTGTTCAAAATTTATTTGATAAGAACAAGGTCAACACGAAGGTAGCACTCAGCGGTCGTTACATGATCTTGTAAAATCCTGGAGATCGTTCCGAGATCACAAACACTATCAGGACAGCCAGGATGCACCCAGGCCATTCCAAGTTTCTGAGAAAAGTGTTCGAAGAGACCACACCGGCTTTATATGGTTACCTTTTAATCGATCCTGAGCAAGACACCCCCAAACATGTGAAATTTGAAACCCCGGTAAAGGGTCACATGCTTTCTCTTTTTGGTACAACTTGAAGTATTTCCACTCGTCAATGAAGCAGCTGTAAAATGTTTCTAAACAGTAATCTGTTCGGTCCCAAAGGATGCTCTTTTTCATGCAACTCCGAGAATAATCAAATTGTGTATTGCCAACCGGGCAAATGAATTGTGCAAACAATGTTAAATTTTATAGTTTATTGTGGAAAACAGATTGACAACAATTTCGATGCAATAGACTGAAAATGAATGTGCTGCACAATATGTTCTGACAGAATAGAATTACCTTCTACATCGCGACTACTAATACAATAACCATCACAATGTTTATAGTGATTCAGAGTGGAGGTTGCCATTCCACGTGAATCTTGATGGTTCAGTCCAGTGTGAGACCCTGAATTCTCCGTTTGGGCGTAAGGGATAACATGTTTAAACCACAATATAACCCTTTACCTAACATGAAAAGGCTACAAAGTATGATCTGAGCCTTGCCGACGAACAAAAATAATAACTAAGTAATTAATTTTGTACTTAGCCCTTCACCTAACATGAAAAGCAGACGACACTTGCAAACAAAATTCTCGAATAACTATTTTTTTTTCATTTTTTGTCTCAAAAACATAGGTTATGACCCCTATATGGAACGAGCTCGACGAGCTCGTTCCAAAGAGGGGTCATAACTTATGTTTTTGAGACAAAAAATGAAAAAAATAATGAAAATTAATTGGCGATTTTTGTAAATAGCGCTGGCCGGTTTTGGCCGTTTCGTTGGGTAAAGGGTTCAACGGTATTTTTATTTCATTCATTTGAAACCGGGTTTGGCGAACAAGTTAAGCCTATCTTAACGCCGCACACGTATATGGTAAAATTACATTGTCTGGTGCTTGTGCAGCTGTGACCGAAAAGTGACCGAATATCAGGTACCAAAACATATTTCCAAATTAATGGAAAACTTAATTTCCAGTAGAAATAAGGCACAGTACATCACAAAGCATTTCTCGAGACACCCATCAGTCAGTTGTGACGCGAACACAGCCAACATTATGAATACTCAACCTAACCCATTATGCAGTGCGAAAAACGTACTCAGCCACGTGCCCGCATTACCCTCTTAATCGTAATTGTTTCAAAGGCAGTCGTGTTGAGAAACAGGTATATCATTGCCCATATCTCGCCCTATATTAGTGGAAAGAGGAGACGCCATGATGCTCTGGCAACACACCTCTGGAAAGAGCTCTCTGAGCAGTTTCCAGTACTGAGTTTCACAACAGCACAGCGTAACAAAAACGTTCTTAAAATATAATGTTGTTTGTTGGCCTCACAGATTATTTTGTGTAATGAATATGTTAATCTGTGAAGCTAAGAAGCTAAGATAGGCAGTGTACGCTCAATGATGGTGAAGACTCAGCTATTAATGTAGTATTTGAAAGGTGGGTGACTTCTTTAACGCCCCGGACATGGTGTAGGAAAATTCTGTTATATAGTTACAGAGGGTAGAAGGATAGAAGGCTTGCCTCACAGCGTCCCGGCGCGCCTTCGTCGCGCGAAACCACTGATCGTCGTTTGGATGACTTCCAGTCAAGGGGGGGGGGGGGGGGGGGGGGGGTGGCTCAGTAGGTAGAGGTGCAGGCTGCAAGCCGAGGGGTCCTCGGTTAGAATCCCACCTGCGGCAACCGCGTTGTGTCCTTAGGCAAGACACTTCACACCCCCCCCCCCCCCCATTGCCCACGTGGGGGCTCGATGATGCTGTGTACTAAGGCGTACTGCACGTCGATGGTGCACCTGTCTTCAACCAATGCTAACCCTGCTTGTGTGGAGTTAGTATGTTGGGGAGCTGACAGTTACTCGCCGTTGCTCGGTGGTTCTCTCCGGGTACTCCGGCTTCCTCCACCCATAAAACTGTCGTGGTCATGATTAGCCATTGTGCAGAAATATGTGACCTTAAACACCAATAAATAAATATAAATACTTCCAGTCAACAAAAAGAAGAATGAGACGACTTACATAAGCTGTCAGCTTTTTGTCGAATCCCTTCTTTACATTGTAACCCATCTATTTGTTCATCTTTGTTAGTAGTAGTGTATGTTCCCCTACAGGTAAAGGTTGGGGGACCTCGGTGGAGGACCTCGGAAGTGACGTCATGTCACGTGACGTAGTGGCGCCATGTTGTGTTGTCATGGTAACCCGCGTGAGCGGCCATGTTGTGACGTCATCTCCATAGTGATACGTGTTGTTAGTACGCATGCGCAGCGCGTGTTGTTAGGGTGATACGAGCTTCCGTCGTCCATTTTGTATACTGGAAGCCGCCATCTTGGTTTCTATGGTAGCACGTGATTGCTATGTTACCCAAGGCCTACAATAAGACGGGGGTATGTTCGAAGGGTATGTTCGATTGAATCGGAGTATTTTCTGGAACGACTTCACTGAATAATTACCACAAACAACCCGACAATCTCTCCAAATCACCAAAATCCACCCGAAATCACCGAAATTGACTTTATTTCCCCATTTTATCGGTTTAGTACGTAGTGCTATAGTACTAAGGGGTACAAGGGGGTGCATTCGACTGAAGTGGAGTAATGTTCTGGATTAGAATTCTCCCAGAATCCCTTTTTTGATCCCTATCCCATGACGTTTTTCCCCTATTAAGAATAGCACGTAGTGGTATAGGACAAATTTACCCAGAATTCTGTTTCTATCTATATATGCAATAGTTTACGTCTACCTAGGCTGTTCCTTTATTCTAGAGTATACTCCGGTAGCGTAGAAGAGCCTATCAACTGGAACAGTAAAACTTATTATTGCTATATTTAGCAATTTCTAGTCTATTCTTGTTAGTTCTGACCCTATTCCATGTACTCTTGTTGTTTCATTTATATAACTAACCAATCAGATTGCTTGCTTTCCAATAACCTGTATGCAGAGTTATCTCCCTTCTGTACAACAAAAGCCAATATCATTCCCAAAGCCAATATCATTCCCAAAGCCAATAAGCTATCGAGCAGTTACTGATAAGTCATTGCTCGAACGCTATCGAGTAATTGCTCGTTCGAGTGACTCCTCGAACGACTCTTAGACTCATTTCAAGGACCAGCAAGAGACCTACAGGGATATGTACAGCCTATGCTATACTACCGTTCTAAACTACCAAGCAATACCCCCACCCCCACAAAATCACTAGGTCTACCATAACGTACTACATATACCAGCCATATAATAAAACAAAGCAATCGGTTGGTTAATAGTACCAAGCACTAACAGGGGCCTATAGGTGTATATACCGCTCATACTATAGTACCGTTCTAAACTACCAGGCAGTACCCCTACCCACAATATCCCTATGCCTAGCATTGCATACTACCTATGCCAGTCATAGGATAACATAAGGTGGATTAATAGTACTAAGGGCCAGCAAGAGACCTATAGGGATATGTACAGCCTATATAGTAATCTCAGATAAGTATCCTATAAAAGGTATCCTCGAGAGGTATCCTCAAATAATACAATACCTGGGCCATAGGTATCCTCAAATACTGAAATGAGTCTAAGAGTCGTTCGAGGAGTCACTCGAACGAGCAATTACTCGATAGCTCATTTGCTCGATGAGCTTCGAGTCGTTCGAGCAATTGCTCATGGAGCAATTGCTCTTAGGCTCATTTTCTCGATGGGCTTCGAGTCGTTCGAGCAATGACTTATCAGTAACTGCTCGATAGCTTATTGGCTTTGGGAATGATATTGGCTTTGGGAATGATATTGGCTTTTGTTGTACAGAAGGGAGATAACTCTGCATACAGGTTATTGGAAAGCAAGCAATCTGATTGGTTAGTTATATAAATGAAACAACAAGAGTACATGGAATAGGGTCAGAACTAACAAGAATAGACTAGAAATTGCTAAATATAGCAATAAGGTATAATGTTCCAGTCGATAGGCTCTTCTACGCTACTGGAGTATACTCTAGAATAAAGGAACAGCCTAGGTAGACGTAAACTATTGCATATATAGATAGAAACAGAGAATTCTGGGTAAATTTGTCCTATAGCACTACGTGCTATTCTTAATAGGGGAAAAACGTCATGGGATAGGGATCAAAAAAGGGATTCTGGGAGAATTCTAATCCAGAACATTACTCCACTTCAGTCGAATGCACCCCCTTGTACCCCTTAGTACTATAGCACTACGTACTAAACCGATAAAATGGGGAAATAAAGTCAATTTCGGTGATTTCGGGTGGATTTTGGTAATTTGGAGAGATTGTCGGGTTGTTTGTGGTAATTATTCAGGGAAGTCGTTCCAGAAAATACTCCGATTCAATCGAACATACCCTTCGAACATACCCCCGTCTTATTGTAGGCCTTGGGTAACATAGCAATCACGTGCTACCATAGAAACCAAGATGGCGGCTACCAGTATACAAAATGGACGACGGAAGCTCGTATCACCCTAACAACACGCGCTGCGCATGCGTACTAACAACACGTATCACTATGGAGATGACGTCACAACATGGCCGCTCACGCGGGTTACCATGACAACACAACATGGCGCCACTACGTCACGTGACATGACGTCACTTCCGAGGTCCCCCACCGAGGTCCCCCAACCTTTACCTGTAGGGGAACATACACTACTACTTTTGTTATCTTGTGTACTATTGTGCATTTTGTGTTGTACCTTTCTTATTATTTGCTATGTAATGTATACAAGTAACAAATTTTCCAATAAATATTGTTTAAACTAAAAAGAAGAATGAAGGACCTATCTAGGCACATTTTAGAGAATGTTCGTTGTAACTTCCGAAACTGCCCCGACTGTGCTAAGTTAACGGGGGAAGTTAGAGGATTAGAGGTAGAAAAAATGATATTAATACCAACCAATCTCACTCAGTTTTTTCTTTAACGTACCTACGCCCCCCTCCCCCCCCCCCCCCCCTTCAGTTCAGTTCGGTTATGAAACTAAAGTATCATTCGTTCACTCTGGATCCTCATAACCTTCTGCGACTTGATTTCACACCATGGCCACTGTAGAATCCTGCTCACTTACTTTCTCCTGCTCCCGCTATCATCTACTCCATGATGTTGTACTCACTCAGCAATTTAGTGCAGCTACCCCGAGCTGCGTTAAACAGTGCCGCCGGGTCTGGCTTCATTATTATAAGATGAAAACCTTGTTTCTTATATCGTCCCCTGAGTTCCAATGTGTTCTGTGTATCAGTGGGCACACAGAACACATTGGAACTAAGGGGACGATATGTCACTCTACAATTCCAAACATCAAGGATCTTTGTACTATGTGATACCAAGCAAGTCACTTTTGTCTAGTACTCTCGTTAATTTATGCATTGAACTCCCAATAGCTGTGATCCATTTTCCATATTGTCAAGGTGATAAGATAGCATTGCCTCCTCCACCCCTAAAAAAAAAGAAGTCGTTCTGCTGTCGAAGAATTTTGCTTTTTCTAAGGAGTGATAGGAAGACAGCTAACTTTGCTATGTCGCTTCCTTGCAGTGTATCAAAATATGTTTAAATGACTTCAGTTTAATTAATGTATTTTCAATGTAATTGATATACTGCGAATACAGATTTCAATTTCAATTTCACCTGGGGCCAATAATAGAAAACTTTTACAATTGTATTTTCTGGAATTGTACTTTCTTCTTATGACTTTAACCCTTTACCCAACGTAACGGCCAAAACCGGCCAGCGCTATTCACAAAAATCGCCAATTAATTTTCATTATTTTTTCATTTTTTGTCTCAAAAACATAGGTTATGACCCCTTATTGGAACGAGCTCGTTCCAATGGGGGGTCATAACCTATGTTTTTGAGACAAAAAATGAAAAAAGTTAGTTATTCAAGAATTTTGTCTGCAAGTGTCGTCTGCTTTTCAGGTTAGGTAAAGGGTTAAATGGGTTGAAATGAACCATTAGCATTTTCAAAGATGTGCCAACTGGCACACTGGGAGTGCGTGTGTGTGGGGGGGGGGGGGGAGGGGGGGGGGGAGTGATGGCATTGAAGATCTAAGGTTGCCAGTACATGACAAAGTGGTTGTTCTCATTAACCCTTTATCAAACTTAGCGGTAGCATTATTGAGTGCTGGAAGCCATATTTGCGTTCATTCTGAAGTACATGTACACCAACTTAAAGTCTTGCTGTTCTGTGTATGTGCATCACATTAACTTTGATGTAGAGCTGTAGGTTTTTAAATTTCTTGTTCGGTTTCGGTTTTGGTTTTTCAGGTGGAGTAAAACCTCGGTTCGGTTCGTTTTTTGGTTTGTTCATGAGGCCAAGTAAAATTCAACAAAACTCATTCGTATGTCCGGAGTCATAACTGGATGGTAGTGAAATTGAGTGAAACCCAATGAATGCCCGAAATAAGCTATAATACACGAAGAATCAGGAAGGCCAATATAATAATTACCTAAATATACAGAACTTTTATTGTGCTTGGCCATTTTTCGAGGTCTGACACCTACACGCAACTTGAGGAAAGCTGCAAACACAACTAAACTGAAATGTGGGAAATTCACAGAATGTAGCCTTTCCAGAGTAGTGAGAGTACCCAGACACTGCCAGTGGCAGTGTCTGGGTACTCTCACTACTCTGGAAAGGTGATGAGTAATGCCTCATTTCAGCATTTGAGGATACCTATGGCCTGGTATTGTATTATTTGAGGATACCTATCGAGGATACCTTTTATAGGATACTCATCTGAGGATACTATATAGGCTGTACATATCCCTGTAGGTCTCTTGCTGGCCCTTAGTACTATTAATCCACCTGATGCTTCATGTTATCCTATGACTGGTATAGGTAGTATGCTAGGCATAGGAGTGTTGTGGGTAGGGGTACTGCCTGCTAGTTTAGAACGGTACTATAGTATGGGCGGTATATACACCTATAGGCCCCTGTTAGTGCTTGGTACTATTAACCAACCGATTGCTTTGTTTTATTATATGGCTGGTATATGTAGTACGTTATGGTAGACCTAGTGATTTTGTTTGTAGGGGTGGGGGTAATGCTTGGTAGTTCAGAACAGTAGTATAGCATAGGCTGTACATATCACTGTAGGTCTCTTGCTGGCCCATGGTACTACTGATCCACCAGGTGCTTCATATTATTAAGCGGTATTCTGGGGGTGGGGTCAATGCCGGGTAATACAGAACGGCAGCAGAGTATGGTTGGTACATTCCCCTGTAGGTCCCATCCTAACCGTTGATAATATTAACCTACCAAATGCTTTGTATCATCCTGTTACTGGTAAGATGGTACGTAATAGCAGTAGTTCTGACCCTGTTCCAAGTACTCTTGTTGTTTCATTTATCTAGATCATTTTCTAAATTATAACTAATCATTGATTTCCCATAATCTGTATGCAGAGTTATCTCCCTTGTGTATAATAAAAGCCTATATCCAATGGCCCTCAATGGGGGATTTTTAATACGAATCTTATCCTCATTTCAGAAAAAAAGGGATTCCACAAATGGGATTCCTAAAAAAAGGGGTGCCGATATTGGGGTGCCTTCTGGAGAATCCCTTTTTTCTGAAATGAGGATAAGAGTCGTAGTAAATTAGACCTCAGTGAGGGATTTTTAATACGGCTCTTATCCTCATTTCAGAAAAAAGGGATTCTCCAGAAGGCACCCCAGTTTCGGCGCCCCTTTTTTAGGTATCCCATTTGTGGAATCCCTTTTTTCTGAAATGAGGATAAGAGTCGTATTAAAAATCCCTCAATGAGGGCCAGCAAGAGACATACAGGGATATGTACAGCCTATATAGTATCCTCAGATGAGTATCCTATAAAAGGTATCCTTGATAGGTATCCTCGATAGGCATCCTCAAATAATACAATACCAGGCCATAGGTATCCTCAGATACTGAAATGAGGCTAAGAGTCGTAGTAAATTATACCTCATTGAGGGATTTTTAATGGTCCTCATTACCTCAAAATTCAATGAGGCTATGAGGGATAATAAATGAGGACTCATTGAGCGCTTTTACATAGCCCTCATGGCCTCATACGACAAAAAGGGATTCTCGAAAAGGTATCCTCGATAGGTATACTCGAATAATACAATACCAGGCCATAGGTATCCTCCAATACTGAAATGAGGCTAAGAGTCGTAGTAAATTATACATCATTGAGGGCTTTTTAATGGTCCTCATAACCTCAAAATTCAATGAGGCTATGAGGCATAACAAATGAGGATTCATTGAGGTCTTTTACATAGCCCTCATGGCCTCATACGACAAAAAAGGGATTCCATAGCCACGGGTGTTTCCCCAAAAATGGGATTCCATGGGATATGGCCATTGGATATAGAGATGATGAGAATCGGATACACCTTCGTTGTAATAAGGGGAGATATCTCGGCATAGAGAAAAATCAATGGTTAGTTATAATTTATATAAATGATCTAGATAGACGAAACAACAAGCGTACTTGGAATAGGGTCAGAACTAACAAGAATAGACCAGAAATTGCTAAATATAGTAATAATAAGGTAAACTGTTCCAACTAATAGGCTCTACTACCCTACTGGAGTATACTCTAGAACAAAGAAACATGGCCAGATAGACGAAAACTATTGCATATATAGATAGAAGCAGAAAATTCTGAAAGAATTTGAAATAGAAAAAGTTGGGTGGTTTTTGGTGATTTGGAGAGATTGTCGGGTTGTTTGTGGTAATTAGATTTACTCTTCCACAAAGGAACATACCCTCCGAACATACCCCGTCTTATTGCAGAAAAATTGGGTAACATAGCAATCACGTGCTACCATAGAAACCAAGATGGCAGCCTCCAGTATACAAAATGGACGACGGAAACACGTATCGCCTTAACAACACGCGCTGCGCATGCACACACACACCACGTATCACTATGGAGATGACGTCACAACATGGCCGCTCACGCGGGTTACCATGACAACACAACATGGCGGCACTGGGTCACGTGACATGACGTCACTTCCGGAGTCATCCACCGGGGTCATCCAACCTGTAGCTGTTGGGGAACATGACATACTACTAACTTAGCTAGGCTAAATTGTAATTTCAGCTTGGCCAAATTGTAATTTCGACTTAGGTAAATTGCAATCTGCAATCCAGTGGCAAGCACTAGTGATCAGCGTCCAAGGTGAGGCAATGAGGGCTGTGAGTTGAGGTTCTATTGAGGCCTCAATTAAATGAAGCCTCACTGGATCCTCAACTCATGGCCTCACCCGGAGTGCTGATCACTAGTAATCACTGAAACCTAGATGGGGCCATAAGGACTATGAGTGTGTGTCTCATAACCTCATCTGAAGTGCTGGTCACTAGTGATCGCCACTAGTGATCGCCAGTTGTGTTCACTAGTGATAGTCTGCTACGATCACTGGTGATAAGCGCCCCAGGTGATGCCATGAGAGCTGTGGATTGCGGTATCTTCTCATGGGCCTTCAAAATGGGAGCTGCTTCGTTGTCTCACAGGTGAACTGCCGTGAGACCTTATCGTAGAAGCCACAGGCCCACAGCTTTTAGCCTTTTTTCACATCACCCAGTGGTCGGTCATTCCTCTATTTGACTAAGAGCGGCACAGTCACTCTTCCCTTTCGTTCAGACACCGCAGCCTCCAGATGGGGGTAACTAAGGATTACTTATGATTAGGTGCCTGGTAATCAGTTTTATCGCGGGGCACCCAGTCATCACTTAGTGGTCACTAAAATCCAAATGAGTACGAGAGTATAGAAGGAAGAGTCGATTGTGGAGTCAGTCGTTAAGGGATGACACTGGATTGAATGTGCCACTCTTAGAAAAGCGATCAGAAAAATTGATCACTCTCAGAAAAGTGATCGGAAAAACTGGTCACTCTCAGGAAAAGTGATGGAGAAATTTGATCCCTTCCAGAAAAGTGCGTGAAAAAATGATTCATTAAGGGGGCTCATCGGAGAGCCACCACGGGTCTTTGGGTATGACCCTGCGACCCTATCCCAGAAGCCTTGCATAAGGGAGTTTACTTGCTTCTTCTACTTGACGCTCAACCAGAGGAGTCTGTCTCAAAGGCCAGATTAAGAGTGACACTGTCTGCACTTGTGTGTCCATCGCTCTACACTAGAAGCCTTAGCCTTCTCTATCTGACCCCACGAACCGGCATACCTAATCCATAAGTCCTACCCAAGAGTTCATAGCCTCCCTATTTTCTCGAGTGCCCCGGTTGCCCTATACCAGAAGCCATGCCCAAGAGACCCTAACAATAAACATCCCCTACTTGGCCCAAACCCGCCGTCATCACTCCTTTCATGGATGCCGTACCAGGCAAAGTCGCCCCAGTAACCATGCTTCAGAGAGCTTGGCCAAGGGTCTTTACTCCCACTCCATGAGCATACACCTGTTGGGGGTATGTAATTGTTTATCCACTATGTGCTCTTTAGTTCGAGGATGCTGGAAGCGTTTGTTACACTGAAAAAATACGTTGTTGATAGAGAGGGGGGGGGATTACAAAAATTCCTATGCACAGGGCTAAAGAAATTTTTTTCCGCCTCGAGACCACTCACACCAATTTAACTAAGTTGTAATTACAATTTAGCTAAATTGTAATTACAATTTAACCCTTTACCCAACACAGGTGATATCAAAATTTATTATTTTTGTCAGGGACACCTAAGGCCTGGGCTGACGTGGGGTTATTTAGTCCCGCTGATGAAGTTGCGGGAAAATTAGACCAACGTGGGGGGTCGGAATCCAAGTGTCGCGAACTCGGCGCAGGGAGCTGAGTTAGACCGACGCCGTGATTCCTTCTCTGCCAAATTGGCCTGCAATAGGTTCGATTTCCGTTAGGTGTGATTCCTAATCAATTCAGACTGTGTA
This sequence comes from Pictodentalium vernedei, assembly GCA_031216915.1. Lineage (NCBI taxonomy): Eukaryota > Metazoa > Mollusca > Scaphopoda > Dentaliida > Dentaliidae > Pictodentalium > Pictodentalium vernedei. The sequence continues at coordinate 95,548,895 of CM062295.1, read as the reverse complement.
ATGGAAAGAATGACTTAAAGTAACAACGATTCTTTTATTTACACATAAAAATAAAGCCGTTTCAATATTTCAACAATCACAATTTGATTCTTTTCACAGTCATTCTATAGCCCTGTGCTGGCACTATAGTCTACACACTGGAAATGTTACTACCGTGAGCTCGCCATAAGAGCTTCACAAATCTGAAATGTTACTACTGTGAGCTCGCCATAAGAGCTTCACCCGCTTAGGCTCAAATGTCAACGTCTGCGCGTAACTGTACCTCTGGCTGTCGGAGGGTTCCGACCAGCAATGTTCGTCATCTATAAAGCCACCGTACTTCTGATTTGGGTCAGATATTGTCTACTCATACCTTATGTGCCTTTTGAAAGTCATCCGTGAAAGTCCTATTGAAATATTCACCGTTCCTGGTTGAATTCACGATTCACAAATGCCCCTTTTTATGCTAGGGCGAAATTGTCACTTACACCGATCTCCAGTCGGTATTACGATGTTTCGACAGCAAAACAAACTACTCAGAACGCCATCAGTCTGACGCTTCAAAGGGTTAATACGCACAATACAATTAACCTACACTTCTGACTATTGCAGGCTGATACCTGCTACTCGACAATCTAAACTTTAACGTTTCACCTTGGGTGTTCCTTCTCACGAATTCGGCTCGGTAGCCGCCTATCAACCTTAAGCTAAATCAATCGTGGAATGCCCTGTCTGGTGATTCCAGCCGTTTCAGGGTCCTGTGATCGAAGGTACCCCTATGCCAGGAAACAGAGTCCGCCTGTCCTGGACTTCACCAACGTGTGTGTGACCCCAAGTGTGTGTCTAATGCTCTGCTCTTCAAGGTATATATACTTTTTACCCTAAACTGTCAGGTGGACAGACGCTCATCCGTCCACCTGTCAAAACGGTGGGAGATGACATATATCGAGGCAGAATCAATACAAGTCATCTCGCGCGTGACTTAACGGTGGTTTCACTTGTCGAGAGAACCGATTCGTTTCTGCCAGTCATTGTCATGACAGACATTTCTCTCTGTTAGAATCTCGTTTCTCAATTGGCCGTGACGATATCCTGCCACCAACCGATTACGTCTCGTAAGACTCGCGACTACTGTATAAATTAAATGGGATTAGACCTTATCTAACATACCGTTTCTCCCCTGGGTCCCGGCGCTGAAGCTGGATATACACCACATGTGTTTTTTCCATGTCCAGCTTCACAGAGAAGTGCAATTCACGTAGGTTTTTCGCCTTGATGCGGAATATCTTTTGAACTTACAATATCTTTATATATGAGTCCCCTTGCCCCTATATTTAGGCTGGCTTTGCCCTGACAATTTTAAATATCATTTTTTTTTAATTTTTCAAAATATTTCGACAAAACCATATCATGTGACCCCTCAATGGAAACAGCTCAATGAGCTCGTTCCAATGAGGGGTCACATGATATGGTTTTGTCGAAATATTTTGAAAAATTTAATTTTTTCAACTGCTCAATTTGCATATTACGGGGGCGGATGTGGGCGATTCGTTAGGTAAAGGGTTAAATTGTAATTACAATTTAGCTACGTTGTAATTACAATTTAACACTTTACCTAACATGAAAAGCAGACGACACTTGCAAACAAAATTTTTGAATATCTATTTTTTCACTTTTCGTCTCAAAAACATGGGTGATAACCCCTCATTGGAACGAGCTCAACGAGCTCGTTCCAAAGAGGGGTCATAACCTATGTTTTTGAGACAAAAAATGAAAAAAATAATGAAAATTAATTGATGACTTTTGTGAATAGCGCTGGTCGGTTTTGGCCGTTACGTTGGTTAAAGGGTTAATATAAGTTACGCGATGAAGGTAACACGCTGCCGTATTTAAACCCATGTTCTACTTCAGTTTTTATGAAAAGTTGCAGATTGTAGAATTCCGTGTTTACATCGATGCAGGCTTACGTGTTATCAAACGCAAAAATCCGATCTTTCACTGTTAAGTGAGATGAAAGTTGCTAAACATTACCGCCTTCAAATCGTAAATCGACGGTAATTAAAATCCCACTGAGAAATCAAAAAGTAAAAAATTGTCTTCCGACTGATTCGATTCCGTCGCTGATTAGCCCCAGTAAAGCCTTTAATTAAATCAACTCCCGGTTATGCTCCTCTCACATCATATTTGGACGGTGTCACCGGAGTCAACGTTTAAACCTAATTTTGCAATTTCGTTGTCTCCAATTTCCAGACAATTTGTCTTGTAAACTCTAAACTAATTTTACGTTGTATTCATCTCGATTTCGAGACACAAAGTAATGTCACGACAGAAATAAGCTCATGAGAAAAAAACTCCGTATATTATTACGTTTTTTAATTACGGGGTGATGAGAGTTGCTTGTAATCATATTAGTGGACAAGCCACTGTCTCTGTTGAAGCTTTGTCTACAGATTCGACATTTTCGACCTCGTATTTTTTCAGACAGGAATCAACGTAATTCGTTATTCATATGTTCACTTCAACTTTGCGATTTCACACATTTCTGTCGTACCAACCAGAGGAGGGGGGCAGAAATTTGCAAGACGTGACGTGGGGGTGGGTGGGTCTCTTGAGTGCGCCAAAAATGTGCATTTCCAACTTGTGTAATTTTCAGAATTTTTTAAAAATATATAAAAAAATCAGCTAATATATACCATAATTTGTGTGTTCAAACCTCAAAGATGATGTTGTACATCACACTCTTAACATAAATACAACATCAGGAAGCATTAAATGTGAGAATATTGGCCTTAATCTGGGAAAATGTCACACGTTAGTAGGTGGTGGGTGTCTTGTTCGAAATGTAGAAAATGTGCAGACAATATTTTGGGAACAATTCAAAGGAAAATTTGTTCCCGTATATGTACACCTGCTCTGGCCAAGCCTGATAATGAACAGCTTGTCATTTGTAGATTGGGGCCCACAGCAGCCCACAGAGGTTTAAATTGGTGGTACCAGTTTAACCCTTTACCTACCATGAAAAGCAGATGACACCTGCCAAAAGAAATGATTGAATAACTAATTGTTTTCATTTTTTGTCTCAAAAACATAGGTTATGACCCCTCATTGGAACGAGTTCGACGAGCTCGTTCCAATGAGGGGTCATAACCTATGTTTTTGAGACAAAAAATGAAAAAATAATAAAAATTAATTGGCGATTTTTTAGAATAGCGCTGGCCGGTTTTGGCGGTTACGTTGGGTAAAGGGTTAAGAACATTATGAACCCCCCCCCCCCCCCCTAAAGACAGTTGTGCCTACTAAGTTTATAAGTTTATTTTGGATTTTAATGGGAGAGTGGGGGTGGGTGTCTGAGAACGGTAGTAGAAAAATTTGTACGTAATGGGTGGGTGGGTGTAAAAAGGAGCCGAATAAAAAACAGGACGTCACGTCTTGCAAATCAAGTTTTAGTGCCCCCCCCCCCCCTCCCCCTGTACCAACAACGGAAAAGCGTCCACTAACCCATGAGCGGATTCAGAGTGGGGCGCACCTGGCGCACCACTCCTATTTTTGTAAGTCAATTTTTTACAAGCACCGATACCAAGGAACGCGATAAATTCGGGATGCGGTCCGGACCGGACCGCCAGTGGTGGTCCGGTCTAGAGCTGAAACGGTTAACCGATTAATTTATTAATCAATGATCAACATTGTCAAGGTGAAAGCTAAAAGCTGCGATTTTGTTGTATAAAAGTGTAAATATTTTCGATAATATTTCTGCCTGGGTTGAATGTAAAACGAAAAGATAGGTATGTGACGGACCCTGAAAATAGATTTGTCAAACTCTGTTAATTAGGCATGAAATTTAATGTCCATTATGACGCACGTGTTCAACGAAAAGTGGGCTAAATTATAACAGATCAATAGTAAGAGAGATAATATTCACTTCTGAATCGTTATCTGGGTAATTAAGGCCAGTTAAATTGTAATTGTTGGAACCAGTGCATCACACATGTTCTGGACACACACCCATATTACGCATCTATCCTGTCTCCGAAATGTCAAAAGAAACCAAAATGCGAGTCTGTCAAGGGATCTTTAAAACGAGTGTTAAATTAAGATAGATCTAAGCGGCCAAGTTCAAGAGAAGCGATTAACTGAGAATAAATGTTCTGGCTATCTAAATAAAAATCGGGGGATTTCTCGAAAAATTCATTCCAGCCAATTGCAGTCGGAAGGTGTGTAAGGCTGTGGGTCGTTGCGAGTAGATGGGGAGGTCCCATGCTATAGGTTAGAGAAGGTGCCGCATCGGTGCGAAAGTAAAGGAACGTTATGATGTAGGGGGAGCCACAGAGCTCATATTTAGAATAGGAGCAGTCGCGGGCCAAGTCGGTGGCCATACATGAGAATAGGATCAGGAACAGGAAGTACGAGCTCAGGGAGCTATATGCATTTAGGTAAACGGCATTACCTGGTTTAGAAGACAAGACATACAGAGGCAGTTGGCCTGAGGGCACTTAGAGAGGGTCCGAATTTAGCCTGGACCGTCGACGGTCATAGGCACCGAGATTGAAAGTTCGCGTATTGTCGTAACCCTGCGAGGGTTGTAAGGAACCGATTGTAGTTTGTTAACGGTTGCGAACCGTAGTGACATAGTAGCCAAAGAAGTAAAAGCTGTAACGTTGAGGTCCAGAAACAGTGATAAGAGCTTGAGTAAGCGCTGGAATAGCTTGCGAGATAAGATAGTTTTAGGCGGTGCGAGAACTGGTGATGTTGAGAACACTTTGCAGAATATGTTTATGTAAGCTTTGTTAAGCATATATCTGAAGGCGAAGAATAACTTAACACCGTGAGAGCCAGACAAGGCGCAAAGTGATCGTGAACTGTGGTAGACGCCGATTGAATTGTGATTGAACTGTGAGAACGCTGATAGAGTCAATCAAGCAGAGCATTATATGAGTTAAGCCCGACTGAAGGCGAAGTTAACCATGCGAGGAGGAAGCAACGAGAAGTGAATAGACACTTTGTATTTGTCACAAACCGCGAGAGGATGAAGATGATGTGAGGTTGATCCTGCGGACACAACTAGCTGTGGGAGACGTCGAGGGCCGTAAAGAATAAACTTTTATTCGCGTAATTAGTGTATTCATATGGATAATTTTGTGAGTAATTTGTTTCATATCATATTTCTTCGTACATGTAAATAAATATCTTTTCAGTGAATTATCGTTGATCACCCTTTGGCGTTGTAAGCCACAGGCACCTTCAGGAACCCTAAGAGTCCCAAGCGGATAGGTCATTGATGAGGTGGCAAAGTTTACTTTCGAACTGGGGTTCAGACGACAGTCACTGGCTGTCGGCTGAGCACCGATAATAACATAAATTTTCCCCCATCACATTTACCCCCGTAATCCTGCGACAAACATCTTGCTCGATCCAAAAAGTAATTGGTCGATTAACCGTTACTTTTAAACTACTGTATTATATGGGTTAACAAAGGAACAAACTTGCTCCAAAACAGGCAAACATTGTCGCACTGACTCACATCAATTATCTGAGACAGAGTAAAGCTTTCAAGTTACTTGCTGACATACTTGTTTACTTGCATGATCATCATACTGTATCAGTGACTGGAAATGGTCATTCTTAATCCTTTACCCATTGCGGGCAGCAGACGATACTTGCAAAATAAATTCATGAATTACTAAAAATTTTCAATTTTTGTCTCAAAAATATAGCTTATGACCCCTCATTGGAACGAGCTCGTTCCAATGAGGGGTCATAAGCTATGTTTTTGAGACAAAAATTGAAAACATAATAAATTTGAATGGAGATTTTTGTATATAGGCCTAGTCGGTTTTGTTTGTTACGTTGGGTTATGGGTTCATGCTGTAAATCATCAACGGTATGGCAATTATTCAGATATCTATTTGGACAAGTGATTAATCGGTTAACCAAGGTTAATCCACGTGATTAATCGATCGAGAAAACCCCTTAACCGTTTCAGCTCCAGTCCGTCCAGGAGAGAGGTGGTCCAGTCCGGTCCAGTCCAACCCTAGGTGGTCCGATCTTTTTGCCTGAACCGGTTCCGGACCGGTCCAATCATTATAAAATACCTTAAATGAAGTGGAATGTGTTAAAATCTTACTTTTGGTAACACCAAATTAAGATTTTAACACATTTGTTTTATTTAAGATATTTTATAATGATTGAATTGGTACACGCGTTTGTGTTAAAGAAGTTACTGCCATCTGACGGACAAGCTTGTAACTCTGGGCATGTTATATAATACATTGTATGCACATTGTGGAAACGTGTAGTGTATTTTGAAATATTTTTTCTTATCTATTGACGAAAGAGAATTTTTTGATTTGATTGGTTGATAGATACGTGGTATGAGACCATATTCATTGAAACCCACGATACGTCCGCCCAGCCACTTACAAATTTCCCATACCCAGTGGAAGCCTCGTTCCGAAATCTACAAATTCTCCATACCCCATAGAAGACGCGTCATTCCAGTTTTACAGTGTACATGTATTATATTTTTTATCTCCAAAATATAGCTCATGACCCCTTATTGGAATGACCTTGTCGAGTACCCTCCAATGTGGGGTTCATAAGCTATGTTTTTGAGACAAAAAAGAAAAAAAGAAATTCAATAATTTTTTTATACTAGTCATATCGGCATATTTTCTCAAAAACTCTTTTGCACAAAAACTCCACAGAAACCTGTATGGCTCAACAATGGAAGATAAAAGATCTCATGCTGTGTGTGTTCACACATGAAATATATTGTACTTCTAAAACGGAAAGTCAATAGATAAATTCGTTACCCCGTGTCTGATCACGTGGTACGGGTTTTTACCTACCCGAAGCCAGCCGTATCCCATTCGGCCTTCGGCCTCATGGGATACGGCCGGCTTCAGGTAGGTAAAAACCCGTACCACGTGATCAGACACGGGGTAACTAATATTATCCATCATTATAGAGAAGTTAGAGAGCAAATAAACGAGCTTACAACTTGTGCCTGTGGCTCACTGTGGAATTTGTAGTTCACGTTTCGCGCTATCCCGCACGTGCTACATGTCATATAGCATATGAAGGATAGTATAAACGTGAACTGGTTCTCTCCTGGTACTCCGGCTTCCTCCACCCGTAAAACTGTCACGGTCATGATTAGCCATTGTGCATAAATATATGACCTTAAACGCCAATAAATAAATAAATAAATAAATAAATAAATAAATAAATAAATAAATAAACTACAGACTAAATGCTATTTGTGCTGAAAGACTTGGAGCATTTGCACTATCTATCTTTAAGTTCTAAACCCAATCATATACTATATATCATAAAGTATATGATTGGGTTAAGAACTTAAGAACTTAAAGATAGTGTAGCGGTCGAGATATAAAGGCCACTTACCAACCAGGCTGGTTGATCCGGATCTCTTAGTCTCGTGGTAAATCGGTCGCTTTGTGTGCTAGAGGTCGACGGTTCGAACCCCGGCTCCCGCACTTATTTCTCCTCCTGTTACATTTGGGGGCTCGTCCGATCCTCAGCAGTAGGTGGCACTGCGGGTGTTTCGACCGCTCTGAGGGAGGAACCTGGGTGAGATTCACATGTGGTGAATCTCAAAAGAAGGGGAGAGTAGTGTAGCGGTCGAGATATAAAGGCCACTTACCAACCAGCCTGGTTGGTCCGGATCTCTTAGTCTCGTGGTAAATCGGTCGCTTTGTGTGCTAGAGGTCGACGGTTCGAACCCCGGCTCCCGCACTTATCTCTCCTCCTGTTACAATAGATAGTGCAAATGCTCCAAGTCTTTCAGCACAAAAACGTTTTGTACTTAGCATTGGCACCTGACATATTCCAGATAGATTGGTCAATTTCCGACTTGCAGGTATGCGTACCGATATTCGGTATTGGATGTAGTGACTTGGAGTTAGATATTGCCAACTATAGGCTATATCGCGATTTGCAACCTATATTCAGTACATTGAAATGTATATGAGCCTAAGAGGGTTAGTTGACAACTTGACATGGTAATTCCTAATTCGCTGTCTTGTTTGACATCAGTCATTGTCACTAGCAAATTAGTAGCAATATGCATACCATTACCCATTGGAATTACGAAACCAATTATACAACTACCATGTTCTCGATATTTTGGCCTATATCTTACACATTGGGTATTACCCTTTCGGAAACCGGGCTTGGTCGCTGCTGGGGAAATAGATTCACGCCGCGTATTCAGCCAAAACTCAAGGAGTGCCGCATGAGTCCGTACGTGAACGTATGCCTCACCGTGACGAACCCGCCCGTTTCGTTTTTGTTGGGGTGGTTCTTATCCTGTAGGAGTCAATGACTTTTCCTCGAAAAGCATAACTCAACAGGGGTTTACTGAAAACAACAATTTTAATACATATATATAAAAATAAATATGGAAATTTGTGACTTACATGAATTCCAAATGAATAAGAAAAACAAAACGTCAATCACACTCCACCCACACAGTATTTGAGTCACTTGCGGGCCCGCATTCTCTGTTGTCGCTGATTTTCCTTCCTTCTCGCTGGTGTTTGGACTTTTTACTTCACCCCTTCACTGCCGTCGCACGACCACTAACATATTGTCACTTTACAGGACGCCTTTACTCTAACATGTGACGGAATGTCGCGTTACCACTGCCGTCACACGGCCACTAACGTATTGTTACTTTACTATATCGACTTCCCTCTAACGAGAGTAGGTGATAATTGAGAGTTTCACTTTGTACATGTACGTGTACAAAATACGTACACGATGCGTTTACCAACGTGGGATTCAGTGTTAAATCGCACGCTTGTTCACAAAAATGTTCAGTGGTCTTGAATCCCCCATGTTTTTTGTGACTCCTAGATCGCACTTTTAACGTTCAAATACTCGTGGTGAACGTTGAATGTCACGCGTTTTTAAAAAAAAGGTGAAATTGTACATTTTCACTTTTTTTTTTACTTTAAAAATTTTTGTCAACGTTCCCATCGCAGATCAGACCATCGATCCATCGTTGGTGAACGCGAGCAAAAATTCTGGGCTAGCATAAAAAAAAAACGGTTTGCGGATTCTGGACCAGTGGTCCAGAATGCTCAATTGTTTTGAGGCGGTGGATTTTTCCCATTTATGACGTCATTAGGGGAATTCCCATAGTGGGATTTTCCAAACTCAGCTAATTAACCAATTAGATTGCTTGATTCTCCGCTACTTGACCAATCAGATTGCTCGATTCTCATAAACATGATCATACAGAGTTATCTCCCCTCGTCGTGGGGTGGGGGAATACCCGGATTTTTTCCAAAAAAACTTAACAGACAACTGTTGAACGCTTCCATTTCTGACGTGAGCGGGGGGAATACCCGAGGAAATAAAAAAAAGTGATCGATATATATAGGAGAGAGAAAAAAAATATATAGATAATAGTTATTTAGAAAAATAAATATATCAAATCGAATAGATAATAAAAAACGTAAATCATGTGCGCTTCCCAGACTATTAGAGTGAGGTTTCTTTTAAACATGCTGATGAGAGCATACGCAATCTGCGTGAACGAAGAACTACGTCCCATCTTGTTAGAACGATGCATCGGATGTCGGGATCATCTAGACTTCGATCACGAGAATCATTCGTGTCTGACGATGGAAAGGGAAGATATGGTCATCAAGTATTTTGAACCGGCGTTCAAACGCGTAAGATTCAACGATGTGATCACGCTTTGGAAGAGATTAGTCTTCTGTAAGAATCAAGACAAGCCTACAGTTTCGGAAGAACTGAAATTGGCGTGTAGAAGTCTGACTTTAGAAGACAAGGGATGCGTCATGAAATTATTGTTCAATGAAGCATACGTCTAAGTTTTCTCGTTGATATAAAATAAGGGAGAATAGAAAATAAAAATAAATACACACATAAAATTTTTTATCTAATATTAAAAAGAAAAAAAATACAAAAATGAGAACCAGAAATAAATTGTATCCGACGTTAGTGGACGACGAGGATGAGAAGCCGATCGACGTTTTGCCGACGGCACCGTCGCTAGAAGAAAGAGAAAGAGGGGAGAGGTATCGCATCGATCAAATCAATAGAATCCAAGAGTATCTAACTCGAGAGAGAGATTCTCGTCGTTCCCTCAAGAAGAAGTATTCGTGTTTCGTGAAATTCGTCAACGCGATCGACACGACACTCATCACGATTTCCATGGGTTTACACACGGCCGGCATCGGATTGTTGTAGACCGCGGTCGGCATTCCGATCGTGTTGACCGTAGAAGGAGTGGCTCTCGCCGCCGGATTGTTTAGCACGCTCGGAAACTTTTTGAGTAGGAAATTATATCTGAAGGCGAGGAAACACGACAAGATTCGCGTCTTGGCCGACTCCAAGATCGACACGATATCCGAAATGATCTCTATGGCGTTGAAAGACGGTGGGATATTGGCCGGAGAATACTTCGCGATATTGAGTGAGAAAACGAAATACGATGCCATGAAAGAAGCCGTGAGAATCAAGACTCGTCAGATCATCAAGGAAGAGATGAAGGATTCTCTCGTGGAAAAGGGGAGGAAAGAGGCCAGGGAGGAATTCAGTAAGATGATAGAACTCAAGAGCAGCGATTGAAAAAAAAATATATATAAGAACAGAATTAATTAATTATTAAATTTATATATAAAATAAAAAAACAAAATTAATTTAAATAACTCTTAAAAAATGTATTGCGTAAAGTGTAAGAGAGTTACCGAGACGAGTAATTCTAGTGAAGTGCGAACTAAAAACAACAGACAGATGCTTTGCGGAATTTGCGACGTGAGTGGTTCTGTCAAGACTAGATTCGTCCAAAAAAAAGAACGCGAGCAAAGGTAAAGGCATCGTGAATAAAATGATCAATAATCTACCTTTCGAAATGCATCTGCCCGGTCACAGTTTCACGGGACCCGGAACGAAATTGAACATGAGACTCAACGCCGATCTGACTCCCAAATCTTGGAGCAAACCTGTGAATAGGGTGGACGCTGCCGCGTATGATCACAATCTGTGCTACGTCGGACATCCCGACACCAAGACTCGCAACGACGTATGCGATAAAAACATGTTGGGGAAATTGAGAGGCATATCGAATCCGACCAGGAGAGAGAAGATGGAACGTTCGCTGATCGGCAATCTGATCGGTGCGAAACGTCGATTTGGATGGGGCGTTCAAAAAAAAAAGAAAGCGCATCTGAAAAGAAGAAGAAACGATTATTGACGAGCGAATTGGCTGAGGAGTTACACAAACCCATAGTGTGTAAATTTCGAAAGAGAAGGGTGTTCGTGAAGGGTCTGGATGATATTTGGTCTGCCGACTTGGTCGACATGAGATTGTTTTCGAGGTGGAACGAGGGCGTCAAATATCTATTGACGGTCATCGACGTGTTTTCCAAATACGGTTGGATCAGAGCTTTGAAGAATAAATCGGGACCTTGCATCGCCGAGGCTCTGAAGAGCGTGTTCGACTCGTCTTCTCGAAAACCGAGTAAATTGTGGGTGGATAAGGGAAAGGAATTCTACAACAAGCACGTTCATCGATTGGTAGACCTCTACTCGATCGAAAATGAAGAGAAATCCAGCGTGGTGGAACATTGGAATCGAACGATGAAGGAAAAGATGCACAGATACTTCACGGTGAATTCGACCAAGAAATACATATACGCTCTGAACGGTCTGGTCAAAGATTACAACAACACCCGACACAGATCGATCAAGATGACTCCCACGGAAGCTAGCGATCCTCAAAACGAAAAAGAGGTCTACGGGAATCTATATCCTGAGAGATCTAAGATCAGGAAGAAGTCTAGAACGCCGAAATTTGCGGTCGGTGATCGAGTGAGAATTTACGCTTATAAGAAGCACTTCAAAAAGGGTTATACTCCTCGATGGACCTTGGAAATCTACGTGATAATCAAAATATTTCACACCGATCCGGTGACTTACGAAATCAAAGCTTTGGATGGAGAAGAGATCATTGGAAAGTTTTACGAACAACAATTACAGAAGACAAAGTTTTGATAAACTTTTTTATTTACTTTCTTTAACATTTTCTTGTTTACACACATATATAAGAGAGAAAAAAATAATAATAAAAAATAATTAAAACTATTTTTAGATAAAGAAAAGCAAGTTAATTAATAAACAAAAAACTAAAAATCCTTTAAAATGACAAATATACTAGATATAGCACAAAGCATAGTGAAAGATGAAAGTACTCAAGAATATGAGGTTCACGAATACGAACCGGTAACCGGAACGAGTTTGAACAATGCGGGAGAGATAAGAATCAACGTTGAAACTCAAGATCTATTCATACATCCTAGCGAGAGTTACATAGTAGGAAGATGGAAGCGGCTACGCCGACGACGACACGGTTACTCTAGCCAATAATGGCATCATGCATCTATTCAGTAATATAAAATACATGCTATCCGGACAAGAGATAGAATCTGTTTTTCATCCCAGTCAGGCCACCACGATGTTCGGACTCTTGACGTATCCTGATGATTTTTCGAAATCCAGAGGACTTAATCAGTTGTGGATGAAAGACACCGTCGGCCCTGCTAGCACCGGCGCCGCCTTGATATTCGACTACGTCCAGACCTAAAGGAACGTTTTCGTTCAGGATACCTTTGAAACACATCTTCGGATTTGCAGACGATTACAACAAGATCATGTACGGATTCAAACACAATCTGATGTTGATTCGAAAAGGAAACAATGACGCAATAGTGAGACTCACTGTGACCGATGCGGGTAAGATAACTCTACACAAGATATCGTGGTTCGTTCCGCACGTGGAACCTTCGATCGTGGAGAAAGCGCATCTCTACAAGATCATAGAATCCAAGAGTAAATTACCCGTGGGATTTAGAATGAGACAGTGCGACACGGCTAGCATTTCTCCCTCCACGAATCACTTCGATTGGAGATTGACGGTGAAATCCGCTTCCGAGAGAGAGAGATAGGGACGGGTCTCAGGAAAAGAATGTGTCGCTATTCGATCACTGCCATTTCAGAAACATGCATGTGTTTCTGAACGCCACGAGATATCCAGCAATCGATTACAAAGCGTCATTCGACAAGAACGATTTCTGCAGACTGTACGGTGATGCCGCTGATTTTAGAAAGAAGTATCACGGTCTAGACGAATTGATGAGCAACCCAAACATGTCTCCCGGCAAATACAAGTCGATGTATCCCATGTTTGTATTCGACGTCAGTAAACAGAGTGAACGACTCAAGAGTAGCGTCTTAGACATTCAGATCAAGATGCAATTCGATAGGAATGTGCCGAGAAAAACCGAAGCCTTCACTCTGGTCCTGTCGGACAGAGAATTACAATTTGAATCAGGCGGAAATAAGATGTCGATCATTCGATGAGAGACGAGTGTGTGAAAAAAAAATTAATAAACGTTAAAAATGTGGATGTAAGATTAATTAAAAAACAAAATCTCGAAAACAAAATGGATGTTTTTGACACGAAAACAACAAATCGTCTGTTCAGAAAAGATTATTACGACGTTAAAAAAAAATACTTTGAAAAATGGATTAAAATTGAATATGAAGAACGTGATACAAAAAAAGAATGGAATAGTTGTGATTTTGACGAATTTTTGACGAATATCGTTTAAGAGAAAAAGAGGAGTTTGATCTCATAAGATCTAACGAAGAAATTATAAAAAATACAATTTTAAAATGTCGCAAATGTAAGAAACATCAAATAAAAATTGAATCTCAACAAACTAGATCTGGTGATGAACCAACAACCATATTCGCAAAGTGTATAAATTGTGATCATAAATGGATAGAAAATTAAAAAAAGGATGCAATTTTAATCATCATTATAAGTGACAAAGTTCTTTTACTAAATAAAAAAAAACATTTCAGATCGAATACTTTTCTGGAGATTGATATATTAGTAGCATCGTTTATTTGGTATTTTTTCTTTCGCGATTTTGGATTATATTTTTGAGGTTTTTTTTACTTATTTTTGCATCATTAAAAAAAAATAACGCAAAAAAATTGTAAAAAGAAATAAATTCGTTTTTAATGATATTTTTTTAACAAAAAAAAAAAAAAGTTTCATCCGAGAAAAAAATCGTCTTTTTTCAACATTCTCGATGTTACAATTCGTAAGTAGTCAGGTAGAAAACGAAATAAACGTTCCATTTTCGTGTTTGAGAAAAAAAGATTTTTACGATTACATTCTGAATTACTTGAGAGATCGCATGCTATTCACTCGAGAGAAACAAAAAGGATATTTCGTGACAGATATTAAAACTCGAACAGATCTTAGATTGTTCGATCCTGTGCGATTGTCTCTCCGTTTCCGTCAGATGTTCCATCCTGTGTTCCAAGCCAAAAAAAAAAACAAAAAAAATGATGTGGAAAAATGGTTAGATAAACAGTGGGATAGACGGTTGGAAATGAAAAGAATGAGATGCTTTCCACCATCACCACTACCTTCTGAAGAGAATGGTAATGATGCAAGTGTTACCAAGAGATGCACAACATTCGTTCATAATTATGATTTGGATAAACAAAAATGTTGTTATAAACGTATCATATCACAAAAAAAAAGAAAAAGAAGAATCGACGCTGAAAGTTGAGAAAAAAGGAAATGTTATTATAATATATGGTAATAGTGAAGAAGAAGGAAAACAAAAAAAAATGAGATCTAAAGATGATCTCATTACTTTTTTTTTTGTTTTTTTGTTTTGTTTTTAATAATCACACATTATTTTTTTAATTCATTATTTTCCACGCGTTCACTGTTTGTTCAAAGGAACTAGTTCGATCAGTAGACTCACCACAGAAGTGGCGGCTTCGGGATTATTGGTTTTCATAACGAAATTAATCCTGTCTCCGGCATTCACTTTGAGAGGCGTGCCGAACGTGCTAACATTCGCATGTTGATTCTCAGTCTTTTCGGCGCTGTATCTCTTATCGCTCTCTACTCCATTCACCATGAGATTGATGACCGCTCTGTTATTCAAATCCGAGGAAGCCAGACTCATTCGAAGGATTTCACCTCCCAGCGGCATGGGATATCCCACCTGACCATGTTTCGATCCGCTACCTCCATTTCCGAAAGACCACTCAGCTTTTCCTTCATCTGAAGGTGCCGGCCTCCTCGGCCCACACAATGATCAATTGTCTAGCATATTTGACTTTCTCCACCACCGAAATCAGGGTGCAGGCATCTGTCATGTTCACGGGATCTGGTAGATTCATGAGCGCGTGTCCACCCATGTCGAGTTTACCTTCCATGATGTCACCCTTTCTCCAGACCGAGTTGTCGTCCACGTACTTTCTGTTGACCGTGCTGGAATCGAATTCGGGATCGTGATCGAGACCGAATAAGTTGTGACCGTTCATGTTGATGCCACTCTCCATGGTTCTGCCAGATTGTTTGTTCAGGTAGAGATCGTCCACTTGCGATTCTAGGTATTCTTGTGATCGTATCACGGCAGAATCTACGTAGCCCTTGTTGACCGTGGTTGAGTCTGCATCCATGTCGTTGATCTCCAACAGATTCAATATCTTGTTGAATCCCGCATTCAGATCCGATTTCATTTCTCGTCTGTCAGACTTTCTCTGTTCCAGATCTACGTAGTGTTTGGTTGCCACGTCCTTGGGATTCGTGGGAGTGGCCACGTTCGTTATCTTGTTAGAATTGGCGTTCAATTCCGAGTGCATCGCTTTCTGAATGTATCTATTTCTCAGGTGTTCGCTGAATCTCGCATGAGAGTCGTCCGCGTATTTCTTGGTCGCGGCATCGGTGGGATCTATGGGATTCACGACATTCACCAAACGTTTGGATTTCAGATCGAGATCGTCGGTCATGGTTTTATCCACGTAATTATCTAGCAGGGTTCGTTCGAAATCGGCGTTCCCCCTGTCAACGTATTTTTTAGTTGCAGCATCTGCGAAATCTATTGGCTTGGGAAGATTGTAGAGCTTCTTATCGTTCATGTTCAAAGGTTCTTCTCGAGGTTCGTATCTCCGAATGTAACATTCATCCAAGTTGGCAACGTCGTAACCATCATCGACTTCGAACGTCTTCTTCTTCTTTCTTAGGTTGACTTTTTCGTCATCACTTCTACCAAATTTATCGACTGGCATGTTGTGAGGATTTTTTTTGTTTTTAGAAAAATATATTCAAAATGCAGTTTATTAAAAATGAACTATGTTATTTTATTTTTCGTTT
Organism: Pictodentalium vernedei; assembly: GCA_031216915.1. Classification (NCBI taxonomy): domain Eukaryota; kingdom Metazoa; phylum Mollusca; class Scaphopoda; order Dentaliida; family Dentaliidae; genus Pictodentalium; species Pictodentalium vernedei. The sequence goes on along the minus strand of CM062295.1, from coordinate 95,532,676 downwards.
TTATTCGATTAAAATTTTTAAAATAATTTTTTATCTTTATATATACTATAAAAAAAAAATCTCTCTAATGTAAATCATTGAGAATGTCTTGAAATCGATCTCCTTCAGACCATCTCTTGAGAACGTAGAGACACAGGTGACCGCAAAACACTTGATCTGGTGATTGCACTTGTTCCATGTTGTAACGAACCATCGATTTGTTGAAATAGTTCTTTATTTCTTTTGGCAGTGAGATTCCGTAGCTGTCGAAATAATAATTTTTCTTCTTCCCATTCTTGATCCACACCACCCAGTGAGTGCCTTCACCCGATGAATCATCTAGATTTAAAATTCCGCATTCCGATTGTCGAGGTCTTCTCTTCGGCAAGGCATCTCTGGAAAATACGCCTAGAAAATCTTTGATTTTCAAATCCTTTGCCGCATTCAACAGATCGATGTTGGATAGGGGTTCATTAGGTAAGATGACACCTTCTACGGATATCTTTATTTTCTTATTCATAAATGCGTATATATTTTTTTTATTTATTTTATTATAATTTACTAAAAAATGACGTTATTTTTTGGGGTTTTTTTCTCTTCTTTTTTTAAACTAACTCTCTCGATGTCACTATCGATTTCTATAATTTTGAGTCCATCTAATTCTTTTTGATTTTCTGGAATCCTATCATCCACAATCATATCTGGAATCTTATCATCCACAATCGTATCTGGAATCCAATCATTCACATTCATATTGTCTCTAATTAGATCCACAGTCCAATGTCCGAGTGCCAAAGTGCTTATTTTATCGTCTAACACGAATCTCTTATCGTCGTCGGCCATCAGCGAAATCTTGTTGACTATTTTGGTATACAAGTCGTGATTTTTGCTTCGAATCGATTTCATAGTCTTATACACCGGACCACTTCCTAACAGACAATCTTTATACTCTTGGAAAGAGATGTTTTTCTTCACCACGCACGCTTTAACTCCTTTGCACTTCTTGATCTCTTCATCTTCTAGACGATAAGCATACAGTTTGGGTCTCAAGCCTACGAATTCGATGATTTGTTTACCACCGCTCTCGTCCTTAAATTTACCCAATGCCTTCTTGTTGTCGTTCGATTGAATATTGGATGGGTGATCGACGGGATAATTGCTCGTGTTGAACCACTCGGCCACGTCCTGAGATATATCTCAGTAGATGTCTTTCGTCTTTATCTCATAAACTAAATTGTCCGTGTCGGTGAACAGTAGTTTGGCTTTATCACCAAATTTTCGTTTGACGTAATCGTAGTGAAACTCGTACATCAATTGCTTGCTAACATCTAAGATGATCGGTCCGAGATAATATGGTTTGTCGAACTTCTGGTGTGTCTTTTGCATGTGAACGGCCACTAGATTTTCGTCGAATATGGTTCGGTGTTTGTAATTAGGTTTCGCCACTAATGTTTTAGCTCTTTTCTCAGACGTGATGAGTCGAACGTAGGTTCTCTTCCTGATGTTTTCCATCGATTTACCGTACACGCAGTTGTTCATGAGTTTGAAGAAATCTTTTTCGAAATCGTTCTCGGCTCGAATTCTGAGATTTGTGTTGAGATCGATGTATTTTTTCATCCAAGGCTCTTCGTCGAATCGAATAATGCGATGTATGTCGACTAATTTCATCCCGTAATCGACGTATTGTTTGAAATTCTCGCTGTAGACGACGTAGTTACATTTGTTAAATAAATTCGGAATGAGTTTTTCCTCGTCTCCTTCGTTCGGTTCCATTCGTTCGGGAGCCAGCGGATAATCGTTGTGTAGATTGTGTAATTCTTCCGGATAGTTCAAATCGACTTCTAAAATACAAGAATAGTCTCTCCATTTTTGCATCTCTTCCAGTTCTGTCACCCATTCGAAATTTCCAATCAGTGAAGGATGACACATAGCCCAACCGTACAGATTATTAGCATCTCAATACTGTATGTATTTATTTGACCGTTTCGAATCGAAACCTTCTTTCATGTAGGGATTGTTAGCTTCAGAATATCTGTGAGAGATCATCGAGACGCCACCTCTCACAGCCCTTTCGAACATGAGCAACATGTCCACGTCGGATAATAATTCCAATTGGACTTCGGTGGTCTTCAACAGAGCGTCCCACGCTAGACCAGGTGCGGTGAAATACCAAGTGGGATCCAGATCGTAATTTCAACAACAGACGTCTCAAAAATTTTCGAACATGTCTGCCAAGAGCAGAACGTCGGTCTTCAGATAGAGATCGTGATAATCTCTCATGGTTTTCATATCGAATGATTTCCACACGTTTTTAGCGTGTTCATAATTCTCGTCGGAAATGTCGGATTCGTATAATTTTGAATAAAAATCTTCTTTGGAAGGTAGTGCGGTGTCTTCGAATCTCTTTAGATCATTCATGTAATCGTAAGGATAGACTCCTTTCCTCAACATGACGTCTACTTGTTCTCCGAAATGTTCGCTCGTGATTTTAAATTTATCCTTGCTCATGTTATCGACTAATTTTTCTAGAGCGGTCGACATGAACTTAAAACTGTCAATGAAACGTATGGCTCTACAAATGAATTTCGTTTTTTCTTTCAACGTCTCTCTGTCGATTACTCTTTTCTTCTCCATGAGCTTCCATTTCATGAAGGAAATGTATCTTTCTTCGCTGTTCGCGATGCAATTTAATTCTTCATGTGAGGTGCTGAGATTTTTCACGAACAGATGACTGTCGTAACCCGAGAGGTTGTGAAACATCACCGGATAGAAAACGGCGTCTCGATATTTTAAATTACACTTGCTGTGAGCTGGACCGCAATACAGACCCGTGTGATGATCCTGGTCTCTGACCTTCTTATTTCCCTTTGAATTCTCGTCGAATGATTGTCTGCATATGTGACATTTGGTGGCTCTGTTATTTTCGTCCTGCTGCTCTCGCGTGATGATCATTTTTGCCAGAGTTTTAAATTTGTCGTATAACATTTGAATTTTCGATTCTAACTCTTCCACGAACCTTTGAGCCACGTCGTCGTCTTCATACTGTTTCATGTAGGTGAAGGGACCCATGTCGTGTTGCGAGTTGAAAGCGCATTTCACGTAAATGCAATAGCCCGAAGGTATGTGTTTTTGATATCTTTCGACGTAACTTTGAAGAGCGTTGGATTGACAGGAACTCATTTTCGTGGTGAAACATTCGAAATCGGCGTACACGACGAATGGTACTTTTAACCTTCTATTGTGATTTTCAAACTTCACGATGGTGTTGGGTTTGGGCATTTCGACGGTGACACCTTGATTTTCGTTGCAATATTCCTGATGTTTCGCCAACGAGTCTTCACTGTGAAACACGTTCATGCAATTGTAACATAAAGATATCTTTCCGTTATGATTATTATTTTGTTTCGACAGTAATCGGGTCGGATGTTTAACCCAACAATAATGATGATTGTCACCATTCGAAATCAATAATAAAATAATCGTCTTTTCTCTTTCGAGATACGAAGTCTGTCTGAGAGGATAGATCATTCATTTTTCCTCGTCGTATCCCAAGACGTTCACCGCTACGGTGGGATTTTGAACCTCGAAACGTTCGATGTGTTTTAACTCTGTTGGAAAGGTCACTCCGGTCCAATCGAGATTTTTAGAAGTTTCCTCGTAATGAGAAACTCTATCGGTGTGTATTTCGACAGGGTATAAAGCGGAGGTGACTGCCCATTTAAAACACTGATCATCTTTATTTCTAACGTTGACCACGGCGTGTTTCTTAGTCAAGAAATACGGTAATTCCAAGTAGGAAGATCCTTTCAACGGTTCGTTTTTATTTATGTGAATTTCGAGTTTCAACACCTCATCGAACGTCCAATTACTACCTTCATTTTGATAATTCGCGAGAGACGTCAACATCTAGTCTTTCATCTTTTCGAAAACGTCCGATAAATCTGAACCTCGGAATACGGGTTCGACGTTAGATCTGAAATATGCATTTTTCACGATGCTCTCGCCGGACTTCACGTCGATTTTATTCATCATGCAATGGAGTATCATCTTAATTTTTAGTCCCACGTTCATGTATTCATGAAACAAATCCAATACTTCTTTCTTCACCCGTTCCGTGAACAATTTCAGATCGGTTTTCTTGAACGAGGGAACCACGTCAAAAGTTTTAAAAACGCCTTTGATCGCACTCTCCCGTTCTATGGGTTTTGATTGGAATAGTTCCGCAACGAGTTGTGTTACATATTCTTCTCCTTTCCCTTCGTCGATTGCTCGTTGAATTTCGCTTGATATATCTCGTTTGTCTAGAATCTGAAGTGCATCACTCGTTTTCGTTTTTCTTTTCTTTGGAAACTTGATGTTTTTCAACGGCTTTTCATTTAGTCGTCTTCTTATTTTTCACAATCGAAACGTTTTTTGTTTTTTTTTTACGTCGGCATTTCCATTCCTTTTACTATCTTCTCATTTTTCACAACCGATGCATCCTTTGACGTCGTTGCTATCGAAATTTCGTTTGCCTTTCTAGCATTTCGCAAATATTCTTGTATGACTTCAATTTTTTTTGATTTAGTTCTATGCTTTCTGAAATGTGAAATTTGTAATAGTTTACAAATCTCGTTTAACTGAGGTATGGTTTTCTCATTTAAATTTACCATTGTTTTATCTGTTTGCTTCATTTGTAAGAATATTTTTTTTGAATTTTGTATTAAATAATTTGTTAAAAAAGTTTTGCTTTTTTACTCTTTTTATATATATATATAAAAGTTAAATTTTAACATCTTTTTTTTCTTTAATACAAAATTTAAAATATACATTATTTGCAAGAATTCATAAAAACCAAATAATCGATCATGACAACAACACCTAAAAGATGCGAATTAAAATTGAAACGAGACGAAGCATATAAGAAATTCGGTTTTAATATCTATACATTACAACAACACGATCCCATCGAATTGAACGAGGTCAAGATGGAGGAGTTAGAGTGCTACTACAACAAATATCGGATGTGTTTGAAATTGGACGAAGCCATGCTCGATTTGTTTTATGAGTACCAAAGCGATCTGCTGAATAATATCATCGTCGCCAAAGACAAAGAATTCGACAAGGGCGATTTGTTGTTGTTCTATGGAAGTTACATATATCCAATAATCTCACTCGAACTTGTGGACAAATCAGGTGGTGAGAGCGCATTCACCGATGTAAAAAAACTCAAAAGAGTAAAGATAAACATTCAAAACATTTTCGTAAGTGGAAAAATGACAAATGTCAACATGCTAATAACGGACTTGGAAATATAAACAATAGAGAGATTGATTTTTAGCGAAGAAGAAGGAAAAAAAAAGTAATGAGATCTAAAGATGATCTCATTACTTTTTACAAAAAAATTTTCACATTAAAGAAAATTAAAATTTAAAAAACTTTTTTTTTTATATATATAAGGAGCAGAAAAAAACAAAACTTTTTTTAAACAAATTATTAAAATACAAAATTTAAAATATACATTATTTGCAAGAATTCGTAAAACAAAAAAACTAAATAATCGATCATGAAGACAGCAACACCTAAAAGATGCGAATTGAAATTGAGTCGAAACGAATAAGAAATTCGGTCATAAAATCTATAGATTACAATGACACGATCCCATCGAACTGAATGAGGTTGAGACGAAGGGCTTAGAGCATAAATACGACAGATATAAGATGCCTTTGAAATTGGACGAAGCCGCGCTCGATTTGATTTACAAGTACCAAAGCGATCTGCAGAACACCGTCATCGCCAAAGATAGAGAATTCGACAAGGACGATTTGTCGTTGCCCTATGGAAATTACATATTTCCAAACACCTCATTCGAACTCGTGAAGAAATTGGGTGGTGAGAGCGAGTTGACCGATGTAAAAACACTCAAAAGAGTAAAGATAAACATTCAACACGTTTTCAAAAAAGGAGAAAACACGAGTGTCAAGATGCTAATAACAGACTTGGAAATATAAACAATAGAGAGATTGAAATGTTAAAATTTAACTTTTTATATATATATATAAAGAGAAAAAAAAACTTTTACTAAAAAATTTTACATTAAAGAAAATTAAAAATTAAAAAAACAACTTTTTTTTTATATATATATAAGGAGCAAAAAAAAAAATAAACAAACTTTTTTAACAAATTATTATTTAAATACAAAATTTAAAATATACATTATTTGCAAGAATTCATAAAAACAAAAAAAACAAATAATCGATCATCAGGACAACAACACCTAAAAGATGTGAATTGAAATTGAAACGAGTCGAAACGTATAAGAAATTCGGTCATAAAATCTATAGATTACAATGACACGATCCCATCGAATTGAACGAGGTCGAGACGAAGGGCTTAGAGCATAAATACGACAGATATAAGATGCCTTTGAAATTGGACGAAGCCGCGCTCGATTTGATTTACAAGTACCAAAGCGATCTGCAGAACATCGTCATCACTGAAGATAGAGAATTCGACAAGGACGATTTGTCGTTGCCCTATGGAAATTACATATTTCCAAACATCTCACGTGAACTCGTGGAGAAATCGGGTGGTGAGAGCGAGTTCACTGATGTAAAAAAACTCAAAAGAGTAAAGATAAACATTCAACACGTTTTCGAAAAAGGAGAAAACACGAGTGTCAACATGGAAATAACAGACTTGGAAATATAAACAACAGAGAGATTGATTTTTTAGCAAAGAAGAAGGAGAAAAAAAAAGTAATGAGATCATCTTTTGATCTCATTTTTTTTTGTTTCTTCGCACTCTGTCTCGCGATATTCGTCATTATCGTCTAATTGTTTCTCCACCTTTTTATCCATTTTAAATATATTATTTTATACTTTCTATGATTTATATTTTATATAATTATATAATTTTATATTATAATAACATATTCAAAATCGGTATATTCTTAAACGGTGAATTCTCACCGAGCAACAAACCCTTGCCGAGTCGCTCAATGTTCTGTCCACTCTTCAGATAGAGACCGTTTCCTCTCAGAGAGTTGCCACCTCTAACGGGTACTAGATACAATCCTTTACCGCTGTTGTCTACGTGGATGCGACACATGGCTCCTCCCTTCTTCAAGAACAGTCCGCTACCACCCATTAATTTCTCAACTGCCGAACTAGCAAGTCCCGTGAGAGCTCCCACGCCAAGAGTCTTTCCGAGAAAGGGTAGTGCCTTTGTGGCGAAGGGTAATGCTTTTGCGGCGATTCCTGCCAATAGCGGTAGGAAACCACCTTTCATTCTCAAATTGTATCTCAATTGAGCGGGACTCAATCTCACCGTCAACCCTCTTCCATCGCGAATCGCTTTCTCCATCCTTTTGATTTGACTTCTGGTCCAGGCGATCGAATCCTGACTGCCTCTCGTCAGATCTTCATGAGTGAATTTGAATCTTACTGCCTCGCCTCAAGTTGTTAACGCTCTCTTAAGTTTCTTCCTCTGTCCTGCGGATATGTTCACGTTTTTAATCACGTATTCTGTCATAATTCTGTTTTTTTAAAAATTATTTACTTCAATTGTTTCTTGTTTAATAATTATATTAAAATAATTTTGTAAAATCAATATTGCGTTTATTTTATTTTTGTTATCTATATATATACACAATATTTTTTTTTTGCTTTTATATTTCTCTTATGTGAAATCGTATCATCACCCTCTCTCCGCGAAGATCTAACAGTTCACCATTTTGATCCGTCAACGTGGTTTTGACACTATGCAACGTGTCTAAAATCACTGGAAGATAAACTAAATTTCGAGGTCGCTCCATGATCTTATAACCCGGCGACACGGTTGGAAAGAAGGAATAGATCGTCGGTTGAGCACTACCATTCACGTAGCTTCCAGCAATCACGTCCACGTTCACCAGAATGCTATTGACTGCGAGAATGTCGACTGTATTTTCAGATGCCGCGTGGCCTCGATACATCTTTCGATCAAATCCCAACATCTTGCCTATAGAATCGTCTGTGTTGAAATCCACTCGAAAATTATCTTCCAAATCCAACATCGTCTGTAAGGTATTAGGATTGGGAGCGAGTCTGATCTTATTGCTTCCCTTTCCATCCGTCTTCATTCACGTCTGAATGTAATTGTTCAAATCATCTATTAACTCCCTTTGGGAATTCGAATCTCCAACCAATCCACTAGGTCGGAATACTTGAATGAGTTATTCTTTTCGGTGACGTTGGGAAAGGAATAATAAGTCTCCAGATTCACCAACGCCATCTCGTATCTTTTCTCTCTATTCAATTCGATGGAAGGTTCGAATTTCGTAGCGAATCGAGTCGAATTGCCACTCACCACGATTTAAATGGATTGTTTTGCAGCCGTATTCTCGGCTATCCGTTCTAACAATTCTCCATGTTCGAACATTATATTTAATTTTATTTTTTTTATTCAAAACTAATTATTTGAAGATTTATTATTTTCTAAATTTTATTTTCACGCTCTATCTTATTATCATCAGAAACATAAAACTTGTCGAATCCGCACCGATATTTTCCGCGATTAAATTCGCTTGTCAAATCGATCACAACGAAATTGTAAAGTCCACCATCCCAAACCCTCTTGCAGAATCTCCTGAATTCCGCCGCGCTCATGTCGTTTGTGACGTGATCGCCGTAGATGTGATTGAGATTCTTGAGATCTTGGCGAAAGAGACATAGAAAATTAGCGTTCTCCCTTATCGTCTGTCTGGGCAATCGAAAATAATTCTGCGACAGGTAGAAACAGTCCACGTTGCTGTGTCGACCCCTAACGTAATACGATTCGCATCGGTTCTGTCTCTCCAAAAGCAGATCGTCGAAAATCATGAGATTCTTATCTTCCGATTTCAGTTCTCTAGGATCCAGAACGTCGCTAGCATTCTCATAAAATCGACACTCGACGTTCGAAGATGCATTTCTCTTCATTAGCTCTATCGCCGCACCGTCCAAAATGGTTGAAAGTGGAGCTTCACTCTTGTCGAATTCCTCCCTACTGTCAAAGATTCTGGCTATGATGTCCCTGGGCAATCTACGATCCATGCACTCTCGAAGCAATCTGTATTCGGGTTGAAACAAGCTCTTGCCAAACACGAACAATCTGTCGTAATCCAACCAGTTGGGTCGGGACAACAGATTGGTCTTTCCACAATTCGATTTTCCCACTATCAAGCCTCTTATGCTTTTGGGAAAGAACTCGTTATTCGACCTCTTGGTCGCGGCGTCGTTCCAAGACATATCTTTAATGTTCATCTTTGTTTTATTTTTTGTTGTTGTTATTTTAGATTCTTTTCAAACGCAAATTTTTTATGTTTTTCAAACTCAGTTTTTAATATTATTATTTATTTATATCACACTGTCGTGAGTTCTCTTCAATCCAGATCCACTCGTCATTTTGGCTAAATCTTGTATGGGTACCACAGCATCCTTAAAATCTTTCCAACTTTTCGGCGTTCGCTCTAACGCAGCTCGCTTCGCCGGCAGACTGATCAACTTGTCGATCAACGCGTCGGCTGTCCTCTTGCCAGCCACAGAAGCTATCCTACCACTTGCTTCGGAAGCGGCTTTCTTACCAGCATCCAAAGCCGTCTTCTTACCGACCTCAAACGCAGTCGATGCGAGTTTTCTACCCGCATCTCTCGTGAACGCTCGCATTATAGAATCGACGATGCCAGAACCGCCTTGAACGTAAGTTCTCACGTATCCCCTGTTCTTTATCACCAACATATTTTATTTTTATAATATATTTTGTTTTTTCACTGGTAAATCGTTTTTGCTGTTTAAATACTTTTATTATTCTAGTGTAAAAATTTACTGTTTTATTTTTGTTTGTTTGTTTGTTTCTCTCTACTTATTATATACACATCAATCCTTCAATTCGTTCATCAGCCTTTTATAGTGGTTTTTATTCAAAACCTTCTGTCTTAACAATTCGTCAGATATAGTAACTATCTGATTATCTAATCCTGTGTTACCAGCACGTCTGCTTGCCATCAACAAACTCAATCTCTGAGACAGAGCATCAGAATCGCTCGGAAGAAAAGTGGTTTTCACCCCTTTGCCAGTCACCGATTCGATGAACTTCTTGTTCATATCCCATATGGGTTTCACCAATTTCGTCCACTTGTAACCTCTGTTGGCTTTTGGTCTCGTCTCTCTGGCATCGTTATTTCTCTTCATGGCGTGGGTCTGAACCAGAATGTCGACGTAATTGTCGAAATCCTGATCCGTGTAATCGCTAGGCTTGTCGTAAAGGAGCAATCTGCGCAGCCCATCAGTCAATTCGTATCTGTTCGAACCCACGACCAATTCATCATCGCCAATATCTACTTCTGTGTCTCCTACAAAAATTCTTCCCTCCGAATCCTTATAAAATCCATACAACAGATCTCTCTTACCGCCATCATCATCAGACGATGCGACGCTACTAGTGGTGATAGTTGAAGCTGTATCGGTGTCGCTCTCGCTCTCTGTTTGAATTCCCGTGGGAACGTAATCCGGTGTAGATTGAACGGAATGCCGATTTCCAAAACTAAGAGGCAACGAACCCATTCTCAAAGAACTCTCTTTTATGGGTCTCAATTCTTCGACAATCTCCTTCCTGCTTTGCTCTTGACCCTCCGTCACGGGTTTAAATATTTTTGTGGCTTCGCGTTTGAGTTCCATCTCACCAAGACGTCTGCTTCTGTCAGCCGACTGAATGCCCTTCTTAGCACGTTCATACTCTCCTAAAATTCGATCTCGACGTCTAGAATCCATCTGTAAAAACATTTTTCATTTTTAATTGTTAATGTTCCTTTAAGTATGCTAATGCGAGTTATTTTATTATTTTCAAAATTAAATGTATAATTATTTTTAGGTTTATGTTTTTTTTCTCTCTCCTATATATATCAATCACTTTTTTTTTATTTCCTCAGGTATTCCCCTCGCTCACGTCAGAAATGGAAGCGTTCAACAGTTGTCTGTTAAGTTTTTTTGGAAAAAATCCGGGTATTCCCCCACTCCACGACGAGGGGAGATAACTCTGTATGATCAAGTTTATGAGAATCAAGCAATATGATTGGTCAATTAGCGGAGAACCAAGCAATCTGATTGGTTAATTAGCTGAGTTTGGAAAATCCCACTATGGAAATTCCCCTAATGACGTCATAAATGGGAAAAACCCACCGCCTCAAAACAATTGAGCATTCTGGACCACTGGTCCAGAATCCGCAAACCGTTTTTTTTATGCTAGCCCAGAATTTTTGCTCGCGTTCACCAACGATGGATCGATGGTCTGATCTGCGATGGGAACGTTGACAAAAAATTTTAAAGTAAAAAAAAAAAGTGAAAATGTACAATTTCACCTTTTTTTAAAAACGCGTAACATTCAACGTTCACCACGAGTATTTGAACGTTAAAAGAGCGATCTAGGAGTCACAAAAAACATGGGGGATTCAAGACCACTGAACATTTTTGTGAACAAGCGTGCGATTTAACACTGAATCCCACGTTGGTAAACGCATCGTGTACGTATTTTGTACACGTACATGTACAAAGTGGTCGTAAACTCTCAATTATCACCTACTAACGAGTAACGGAAGGTCACCGTAACACTGCCTTCGCACGGCCACTAGCTTATTGTCACTTTACTTGACGCTTTTCACTCAAGCATTCGCCACCAATGGGGTTAAACGCTCCCCTATGTTTATCTCAGAATAATGTTCAAACAGGCAAAGCCCACTCTGTCTACGTATGGCTTGCCTTCTAAAACAGGTAATGCCGTTTACTTAAACGAAAGTAGCTCCCTGAGCTAGTACTTCGTGTTTCTGATCCTATTCTCATATATGGCCACCGACTTGGTCCGCGCCTGCTCCTATTCTAAATATGAACTCTGTGACTCCCCTACACCACAACGTGTCTATACTTTCGCACCGATGCGGCACCTCCTCTAACCTATAACATGGGGGGACATCCCTATCTACTCACAACGACCCACAGTCTTACACACCTTCAGACTGGAATGAATTTTTCGAGAAATTCCCCGACTTTTATTTCGATAGCCAGAGCATCAATTCTCAGTTTAATCGCTTCTCTTGAACTTGGCCGCTTAGATCTATCTTAATTTAATATTCTCTTTAAAGTTCCTTTGAAAGACTCACACTTCGGCATATCCTGACATTTTTGTGACAACCTGGATGCGTAATATGGGTGTTTGTCCAGAACATGTGCGATGTACTGTCTTCATCACAATTACCTATTAATTGGCCATAATTACACGGATAATGACTGCAGGAGGACACTGGCTTTTACTACCTTTAATGTTTTATCCAAACCGCCCATGTGGCGTTCAACAAATGCTCAATAATGGACATTAAATTTCATGCTCAGTTAGCGGCGCGTGAATTATTGCTGGTTTGTTTAAGTGACAAATCGGTTTTCGGGATTCGTCATATACTTATCTTTACGCTCTACATTTAGCCCGAGTGAGAAAGTTTATCGAAAATATATACACTTTTAAACAACAAAATCGAAAATTCAGGCTATCACATTGACAACCCAAATTACCCAATGTGTCAGATATACAGTACGTGGAGAGTGGATTGTAACTAAAACACACGCGGAGTGGAGTTATCACCCAAACTATAACTTTCGAATTTTGTTCATATCGACAAAAACCACAAGCAATGTTTCAGCCAATGGACCTCCGGGGTTAACCCGGAGGTCCATTAGATGAAACTTTGCTGGTGCTTGTTATGCTTTGCAAAAAAAATGCAATTATTGCTTGGGTGGAATCTCCACTCTGCGGGTGATTTAGTGATAATACACTCTCCACGTACTGTAGGCACAAATGTCGAGAATATTGTAATTGTATAAGCGGTTTCGTAATTTCAGACATTGGCATTTCAAAGATCAAAGGTTAAAGATGATATTTCTATAAAACGCTTATTCGTTTCATCAAGGATCGTTGTTTTTGTCCTGGATGCAAGCTGTTAAGTTAGAGAAGATGGTTGTATGAAACGCGTTTTAGAAAGTGTCTCGCGAAACATCTAACCTCCAAAGCGGCAATGTTTGACTTTATCATATGACTATGACATTTTTACCCTAAATATCACTACTGTTTGACGATGTTTTCCAAACTGTTGTATCACACCGGGTGAGATTTTTCCGGGTCAAAAGTCCATATCACACTCTTACGGAAATCAAAAATCCATATCACACTCCCACGGAAATATCCGAGAGTTTCCGTGAATAGTTTTCGTAACTATGGAAGTCGTTGTTTCGTCTGCCGGGAAGAATCTGGGTATCTAATTTTTAACGGCCAGTGAATCGAAGTGAGCAAATTATGTTACTATTTGCGTGTCATATGATAAACATAGCATCATAACAGTGTGTTGATCCGTGTCGTCGCATCACGTCTCGTTGAGGTGGCCAGATTTTCGGATCACACGAGCTGCCTGCGGCAGTTCGTGTGACCCGAAAATCTGGCCACCTCAACTCGACGTGATACTACGACACGGATCAACACACTGTTATGATGATATCTATTTATAAAACGGCTTCTTGTAATCGATAATGTATGTTGTAGACTACATAGTCGCTTGTCCATTTGCCCCAACCAGAATAAAACTATAACTATCGTCTCATATTTCTTTAATCTGCAATGCATAATTATTGTAAACTGGTCACTTGTCAAAGAGCAATTATAAACAAGAAAATAATTCTAAAACACCTGCAATTGTTAACTTGTTACATCATGTTGATTGCTGATTGTCACACGGGAGTGACATGAACAGTAAACGCAATACACATGTATTCCTTGTCAGTCAGGCATTTCATTGGTTTTCAAATCCTTCTTCTTGGACGAGACTCTTGCAATTCCCACAGTTGCACAAACTACTCATCCGTAGGTATTGGGGAAGGTGGCGCTTCCCAACATTGTCATGCAAAAATTATAACTTAGCTATTGTATCGGGTAATAGACGATTTCATATTGAAGTAATAATGTCTCCTGTAACACTGAACAAGCACGCACTTGGCACACTAGTAGCAACTACGCACATCAACTTTTTCACCAATTCAGACATGTATGGAAGGGTATCTTTATGTAACTTCCACCAATCAAGTGGGTTAGTATTTATCCCAACGCACGGCAGGGCATTGTACCTACTTATTTCTGTCATTGCGATGTCTGAATTGCTCGAATTACGTGACACGTGTGCTCCAAGCATGGTGCCAAGAAGACGGCCAAGTCGTTTCTCTTCGCATGGTGTCGGTGCATTCGGATCCCCAACAACTTGTACCACAGAATCATTTACACAAATATCTGATGCCTGCGCGCTTTTATACATCCGAATAGCCCCGTAAGTTCTGATGTCACCTTTGCCTCAATAGTCGATCTCGCCCCCAACTTGTGACCGGAAGCACGGAACCGAGGGTCCACATATGGCATCATGTCCACTTGATTTTCTTCATCTTTCATATCGAAGTATTTGTTCATTTTCAGTTTTGCTTGCTTCTTGAATTTCTTGATTCCGGGCGGGTCGTTTACTCTCGTTTCCAGGTGTTGCCCTAACATTGCTACAGCTGGTCCAACCACCGATATTGTCACACACGATGAGGAACTCATCCAAACTGTCACATCATAAAATGGTCGTAGTAGTGAGATTTGCTCGGAGACGAGATTCCACTCAACTTCTGTGGGGAAGTAAGTGGGTATTGGAGCATTCCTGGGTGGTAGGGTATTATCTAAAATGGTGGTTATAATGTCTCTAAGTTCCTAAAGTCTTGACAACATTAAATACGTTGAGTCCTATCGGGTACATACATCCTGAATGAGTCTCAATGTCTGAAGTTTCTTTTCTCGCTGTACAGCCTCCATTTTATCAAGCAGGAGCTTGCTCTTGCGAAAATGAATTACCAGTTTCTTACATCGGTCTATGGGTTCAGTTAGTCCCCCGCATTAAGTCCATCTTGTACAGCTAAGTTCAAAACATGGCCGAGGCATGGAAATCCTTCAGCATGTAAGAAGTCTCTGCAACATTTCATGTTCGAACTGACATTGTCGCATGTTGCGCGAACTAACTTGTCTCCCGGCAGCTCCCATGTGTCCAACATTTCGAGAATTTTGTCAGCGATACTTCCCCTGAGTGTCCTCCGGGAAAAGTTACAGCTCCAAGTCTAACACTCTCTCATTCCCATGACTTTGAAATGAAATGTACAGCCAAACTGTTATATGATTGCATTGTCTTAGATGTCCTCACCATCTGCATACGGCCCAACATTCAAGTCAGTGAACGTTTGCCATGTCACATCGTCGTGATTGAAGATTGTTAGTTTGTTACTAAACTAAGCGCGTTCCAGTCAGTGCATTCTCTGAAATCGATGGAATCAAAAGAATGCCAGCGTTCCAACATGTTCCCACGAGATCCCCAGGACACCGCTGAGGAGACTGGGAAACCCCCTTTCATGTTCGTCCATAACACGCCGCTGCGATCGTCAAGTGATGCTTCGCAACATGACCCACGATTGAAATGTGACGCCCCCTCAAACCCAGAATCCTGGGCCGCCTCGTCGAGCTCGTTCCAATGAGGGGTCATAACCTATGTTTTTCAATCAAAAAATGAAAAAAGTAATTATTCAAGAATTCTGTTTGCAAGTGTGGTCTGCATTTCTTGTTAGGTAAAGGGTTTTAATTACCGAGATGAGTCGTAAAGCCGTATGTGGAGTCACTCGTTCGAGCAGTCGATAGCTTATTTGATCGATAAGATTTAAGTCGTTCGGGCGATGCCTGTTCGAGTCACTGCTCACTAGCTTATTTGCTCGATAAGATTCGAGTCATTCGAGCAAAACATGTTCCTGCTCGATTGTATTTCGGTTTTAACAATCTGAGCCTTTAGTTATACACATGGGAGATAACTCTGTATGTGTAGGCACAGGTTATGGGAAATCAAGCAATCTCATTATCTGACTGGTGATTATAAGACTTGAACGAGGGCAAAGGTCGGAACCAGGGGTAGCCAAGAGTAGCTAGGACCAGATAGACTGCTAAGGTCGGTGTAGCTAGAATAGCGTCTGTGATATGTTGAAAACGTGATTTCTGGGGGAATCCTAGCCAGTAAATATACTCAAGTTAAATCGAACGCAACGTTTGGTGATTTTTCGGTCCTATAGCACTACGTGCTACACTTGTTAGCCAAAGATACGGGGTTCGTCAAATCGTTTTTGGTGATCTGGAGTGATTGTCGAGTACATTCGGGTAATTAGATTTATTCCTGTACAATCGAATACAACGTTTGGTGATCTCTCGGTCCAATAGCGCTACGTGTGATGCTCTTATAAAGAAAATTAAATTCTCCAGGAATCCAAACAAAATAAACAGGTAGAAATCGAGGATTTAGTGGGAAATCCGAGCCAAATAAATAGTTGTCGGATCCATTTGGTTAATTAGATATACTTACATTCAATCGAATATACCCCCCGAAAACACCTCCGTCCTATTAAAGGGTTTGGAGTCACATAGCAACCACGTGGCACCATAAAAACCAAGATGGCGGCCTCCAGTATACAAAATGGACAACGGAAACACGTATCACCCTAATAACTTTCGCTGCACATACGCACTGACACCGTGTATCAGGTTGGTAATGACGTCACAACATGACCACTCACGCGGACTACCACGACAACCCAATATGACGCCAAGGGATCACGCGTCATGACGTTACTTCCGAGCTCATCCACCGAGGTCATGCAAGTCTTGCTCGAAACATACGAGGCATAGTACTTACCTCGCATTGGTACCGCTCTGTCGAAAAAGATAGGTAAAGAAACTGGGTTACTGAATATAATTTTAAAGTAACGAAGCATTGTTTCAAATTGACAATCCTTGATTCTATGTTTCAGTTTGCTCATTGGCCACAAAAGAAATTTCACTGTGTATCACGCGAAAGGATCATAGCCCCGATTCTTTGGGTGTTTTATCAAGGGCGCTGAATGCAGGATGCAATGTGGGCAGCTCGTGCCCTTTATTCGCCAAAAGCACACCGTGACAATGACTTTACTTTCCAAAACCTGTAACTGGGAAACTCTCGAATATTCGTTTCTAACGTACTTTACGTGTGCCAACGTTAAGGGGGTGGGGGTTTCAGGCATAACGAGAGAGGCAGGTTCATAATTAACAAAGAAGCTATACAATCGATTGAGTGTAACAAGGTCCATCTGCAATGGCACCTTGTTCCACTCGAAGGGACAATATACAGCGTGTGGAGAGTGTATTATCACTAAATCACCCATAGAGTGAAGATTCCACCCTAGCAATAATTGCAAATTTGTTGAAAAACATAACCAGCACCAGCAAAGTTTCAGGCAATGGGCCTCCGGGTTACACCCAGAGGTCCCTTGGCTGAAACATTGCTTGTGTTTTTTGTCGATATGTACAAAATTTGAAAGTTATAGCTTGGGTGATAACTCCACTCCGCGGGTGATTTAGTTACAATCCACTCTCCACGTACTGTATAATGCCAATACTATTGAGTATCACATTACAATTTATGATACGTTGTAAGTCCCCTTCTTAACTCTTACCCAGAGTCGAGACTCGAAAGCCCGTTTTGATACCCCTGCCTCCCTTTTCCTCGGATGCTTCCAGCCGAACCAGCGCCCTTGCATTTTATTGATGTTTTATGTCAAATGGGGAATTTGTATTTGTAGCCAGACCACTTGTCTCAGTAAGATTCTGCCCGTCTGAGCCTATCTGGGCGTACCTTGAACTCGTCCAGTTGGCAGATAACTTGTATTTTTTGCTTCACTCAATCTATGATTTGGGAAATGTTAATTTTGTATCCGGCAACACCCATTTGGGTTCATATTAATTTAACCCAGCTGATTTGGGTTAAATTTTCACCCAACTGATTTTAGAGTGTACTCTGTGTTTGTGCTTGTTTTGCTCAGTGGCTCGGAAGCTCGGTGGCTAAGTGGTTACGACATTGAACTTCAAACCTAAAGCAGGGACCGACCTGGGCATGCGCCAGTGCGTATTTGGTTCTGAAACATCAGGACCTGGCTCTTAAATCTCAGAAATAGGCTTCTCAGTTGGCGCGTAACTTCTCAGATCATATTTTGATATTCTTTCGATGGATAATCGAGAGAGACACTCTTACATGTATAAAAAATATGATTATCATTTATCATTGTTGTTGAGTGCTTAAGTTAATACTTAAAAGTCTTAATTACCAAGCATTAATCTTCACTGTGGTTTCTGATCAAGTCTTGGCTGCCTAAATAGGCAGCCAAGACTTGTCAGAAACCACAGTGAAGATTAATGTTTGCTTTTGTGCACTAAATGAAAATGATGAGAGCTATTACATACTTGCAGTGTGTGTTACAAACAGCAGTGTGACTCAGTAAATTGAAATCTGGCGCATGAATTGAAAAAATAGGCTCCGAGGCTAGAGCGTATTTTAAATAGTCCTGATCGGTCCCTGCTTAAGGTCCACGATTGGACCCCCACCAAGGGTAACTGCGTTCTGTCCTTGTGCAAGGCAGATAATCCCGATTGCCCACGTGGAGGCACGGTGGCGCCGTGTACTAAGGCGTACTGTATCGTCGATGGTGCACTCGTCTTCAACCAATGCAAAACGGAGTTGGTACGTTGGGGAGTCTGACAGTTGCTCGCCGCTACTATGTGGTTCTCGCCAGGTACTCCGACTTCCCCCACCCGTAAAACTGTCCAACACGAGGTAACCCTGGCTGTTTAAAGTGTCGTTAAACCCAAATACGAACAAATAATTTACAGCATGCTTCAAGTTGTGGTTTCGTAAATTACAAACAGAAGAATTATAACCTTATTGTGTTTCGCACAAGGGTCTTCTAGAGTGTAATGGCTTTGAGGGGGGGAGGGGGGAAATGCAGTCACTGCGGCGATGCAATAGTAATAAATGAATTTCTCCCGGTTTCGAATGCTACAAAGTATGATCTGAGCCTTGTCGACGAACAAAAATAATAATTAAGTAATTAATTTTTTACGTAACCCTTTACCCAACATGAAAAGCAGACGACACTTGCAAACAAAATTCTTGAATTACTCATTTTTTTTCATTTTTTGTCTCAAAAACATAGGTTATGACCCCTCTTTGGAACGAGCTCGGCGAGCTCAATCTGAAGAGGGTCATAACCTATGTTTTTGAGACAAAAAATGAAAAAAAAAATAATGAAAATTAATTGACGATTTTTGTGAATAGCGCGGGCCGGTTTTTGTCGTTACGTTGGGTAAAGGGTTAACAAAGCATTGTTTAATTTACAAATAAATCAACAAAACCATATCATGTGACCCCTTATTGGAACGGGCTTGATGAGATCGTGAGACAGACAGAAAAGAGATGTGAAACAATTTTGGCACTTGGAACTCACGTCTTGCCGATTTATATGGTACGGAGTAATCTCCCTTACATCAGCATCGAAAAACGTTGCCCTTTTTGGATTTTCCGTGTGGATTCATTTCGAAATCTCTCGGAATTTGATCTTTAGCACAAACTCTATTATGCGCCGCACTTATACGATTAATTATCTAAACACTAAAGAGTTTATCAGGCTTTTGTTATCGGAACCATCAATAAGGTCTATGAAAGGGTCATGAAAGTGAATGCAAAACGCAAAAATGTATATGATATACAGTTGAAAACCTATGTATCAAAGAAGTCCCCTGCATTAAGTTTACGAGGCACATTATATCAATACTTTTTATTCTTCTGAATCTGTCTTATGAATAATAATTTCACTGATGGAATATAAAATTCTCAACCCTGACCCCTTTACCCGACGTAAAGCCATAACCAGAACTATTCACCCAAATCGCCATTCAAATTGTATCATTTTTTCATTTTTGCCTCAAAAACATAGCTTATGACAACCCATTGAAACGAGCTCGTCGATGAGAGGCCATCAGCTATGTTTTTAGGCTAAAAATGAAAGGTATCAGTCATATAAAGAAAGTATGGCAATTATCGTCTGGTGTTACTGGGAGCGCGGTGGCTCGGTGGTTACGACATTGGACTTAAAACTGAAAGGTCCACGGGTCATTCCCTGCCAGGGATAACTGAGTTGCGTCCATAGGCAAGGCACTTAATCACGACTGCCCACACGCAGGCAAGGCGGCGCTGTGAACTAAGGCGTCGATGGTGCACTTGTATTCAACCTATGCTAATCCCGCTTTTGCGGAGTTGGTGAGATAGGAGTCTGACAGTTGCTCGGTGGTTCTCCGGTTACTCTGGCTTCTTCCACCCGTAAAACTGGCGACAGGAAGCGATCCTGGCTGTCAAAAGTGTCGTTAAACTCCAATAAATACATAAATAAATATTCGTATTACTACGAGTAAAGTCCTGTATTGAGACTGGGTGAAATTCTCTTCTAGTCATTAGAGATGTTGAGCCCCAAGATGTAATTTGAAGGAGTTGATTGTATTTAGATAAAAAGAAACTCGACATAACTTTGAAGAAATAGATTGATTGAAGCTCTCCACTGGGAATTGCCACCCTTGGTTGGGCGACCCGGAGCGCTGGCATTGCTTCATAATTATCTGAATACCAAATCCAACGCACTAAATCATTTACTCAACGTAACGTCCGAAACCGACCAGCGCTGCAGACACAAACACGCAGTTAAATTTCATTTATATCTTAATTTTTTTTTACTCGAAAACATAGCTTTTACCCCTCATTGGAACGAGCTCATTGAGATCGTTCCAATGAGAGATCATAAGCTGTGTTTTTTAAAAAAAGAAAGAAAGAAAATTAACTCCGATTAACGGTATGCTTACTAGCATTTTGTCTAGGTGGAATGTTGTCCTAGTCATTAGGGATGTCCTGTCCTCGGGTTGCTGTCATCATCCCTGAGGTTGGTCGATTGGCAATGGCATTGTTTCATAATTATCTAAAAAACACAACCAACGCATGTAACCCTTTGCCGAACGTAACGACCAACACCGGCCAGCGTTATACACAAATTTGCATTCAGTCTTGATTTTTTTGACTCGAAAACATAGCTCATGACCCCTCGTTGGAAAGAGCTCTTCGAGATCGTTCCAATGAGAGGTCATGAGTTGTGTTTTTAAAAAATAAACACAAATTTGCATTCAGTCTTAATATTTTTGACTCGAAAACATAGCTCATTACCCCACATTTTTTTTTTCTATTTCATCAAGAATTGATTTTGAAGGTATCGTCTGCTGCTCTTGTTTGGCAGGGGGTTGTTGCTTGCATTTTGGTCAGGGGTGTTGAGACTGGGTGGTTGCGATTTTGTGCGATTCATTAGGGATGTTGGGTCCTTAGGGCGTCTTCCTTTTCCCTGAGTTCCTAAGTAATTATCAAAGAGGTTATATCGATCGTCTTCTTTTTTCAGCTCGAACATGATTCATCAACTAATATCAACTGGGACACCCTTATCTCAATCCATCTTGCAAGTAACTTCATTTGGTTAATCGTACTGCAGTTATTATTTTTACTGTCATCGGCATTATTGCCAGCCCCTGTGTTCAACCCCCACGATGTAATCTTGGCCCTTTGAGCCCCAATGACCTTCCTCCCGCCCATGATTTTCAGATTTTCCATAATCAAGGATTGCAAAATGCATAATAACGGCATGTGGCGTAGACCAGTCAACATTTTGGAGGTGCAACCCGAAGGCTGCACGTCGAAAATGTTGATAGGTCTGCCCTTAAAAATTGAAAATGGACTCTTATTACCTTAGTAGACTGAATTGATATGGAAGATACCATTGGGGATCAAAGTGTGAACATGATCAGCTATGACTCTCCTCATCCTCATTACTACCATTATTATTATCATCATTATTATTACCAGTATTATTACGCAGGGCTCAAAATAAGTGGTTTCGAATCGCTCTTTGCTATGCAAAACATGCTAAAAGCTACACAATTTTCAATTATGTATAGCATTTTGCGATACAATATATTCAACTGCAGCCTAATAGGCTGCAGTTGAATATCTTGTATTGCATAATGTAAAAATGAAAATTTGCAACAAACTTTCCAAGCTAGTTCACTCATGCTTTACTCCTGATATAAGATTAACCCTCTGTCTCGCATTAGCAACTTCATATGTAACGTAAATTTTATTGGTTAAAATCATCCTGCATTGTTTCTGCATTTTGCATAAAATACCCAGTCAAAGTAACTTTAAGCCCATCAAATTAAGAAATGTTACGCATTTGGAAATATCTAAGTCCATGCAGTTGTTAAAGGCCGTTCAGTTGAAAAACATAGCTAGTGCTTCGTGTATTGCAGCTTATTTGAAAAAGCACTGAAATGGATGGACATTATTCTATCTGCTCAGAAGAGTTCAAAACAAAACAGTATGGCATAACTCGGGTATACAAGAACTGCTATGCAATTTAAATAAAATGCTATTCATTTTTCGGAAATGTGTAGCATTTTGCTACGCATAGAAAAAAGGGTACTTTTGAGCCCTGTTATTACCAATATCACAGGTAATGTCGTCTTCCTATGGAAAACTCACCTGTTGCAAGAGGGATTGAGTTCGCAAGATATGGGGTGGACCCCACTTGTTTGGTACCACTGCAGCACATCAGCTACCCCCCCCACCCCCCCCCCCCCCCCCTTCTGACATCTTTCGATTTTCGTGTCAGAAGGGAATCCACTTTCTTTATTGGTTTTATTCTCTGGCGCAATCTCAAAGCTTGCTAGTGGTACATGAAGTCTGATGAATCCTGTCCAGCCAAATACATTCCCGTCTGTATCTCATTTCCTCGATTGTGTATGTATGTATGAATATTAAAACGCACAGGTATAGTACATGTCTATGTGTGTAAAGGTGTACATAAATATATATATATGTGTGTGGGGGGGGGGGGGGGCTGTGGGGAGGGGGGGGGGGTTGTTGATTGCTTCACAGTTCACCCACTCCCAAATTATTATTATTATGATATCCACTATTACTTTGTTATTCAGTTTGACATTTGACTTTGAATAAGCAGTTCATTCTTACAGAAAATGAATTGCTGTTCCAGCTTGTTTTATTTATTTTCCTTTACTATTTTCTCTTGCTTATTTCTTCGAGGTTACTTCCTCCACCTTCTCCCAAACTCTCGTATAAAGCACCCTGAATTCAGTTTGTATCATTGCGAAATGATCTTGTCTTTGAAAGTTACCAATCTCTGGGCATCATGTATTCGTGTGTATTACCACCCACATATTACATAATGTATAGTCTTGAGTCCTACCGCGCCCGGATTGGTACATTCAATGCTGTGGTTTATGCTCGCGGTCTGAAAAGAAGACTAACAAAACATCAGTCCCTTTGTGCTCTTGTGTATCTTTACATGTGGGCTATGCGTATTAAGGTTCAGGTCAGCCTTACTGTGACATCAGCCCTCTTTCATCTTCTATTGAACAAATGTATCCCATACTGCCAGTGCAGTAATGATCTTTGTACGGAAGTTGAAAGACCCAATCTCCCACCGACATTAAACATACCAGCTACAATGCCAACAACTTCAAGCCATCTGTTATTTTATATATTTTTGGACATTAGTATTGGCTGTGGTTTTGTTACTATCTGGGGACATTGAATCAAACCCCGGACCAGGCTCTGTGAATACAGAAAATACCTTCGATGCATTAAAAATCTTTCATCTGAACATCCAAAGCCTGAAGCCTAAATTAGACATAATTCAATATGAACCATTCTCCGATGATATCTTAGCATTTACTGAGACTTGGCTTCACTGCTCGGACCTAACACCAGGTATTATGATCGATGGCTTCCAAGAACCCGTACGGTTTAACCGTTTGTCGAGGGGAGGTGGGGTCGCCGTCTAGGTGAAGGACGGCTTGGGCTTTCGGCATAGAACTGATCTTGAGGTGAATGACATAGAGTGCATCTGGGCTGAAGTGTTCATGACCCATGGTAAGTCGCTGCTGCTAGGTGTATTTTACCGCCCACCCAATAGTCCCTCAGATGTTTGGGATAAAATTACGGCATCTATTGACAAAGCCAAAGATACCTTAATTTCAGATATAATTATTACTGGTGATTTCAACGACAACCAATATGGTTCTCCCAAGGGTCGCTTCCAGGAACCAAGTAATCATTTTAATCTAAGACAGCTTGTGGAAGAGCCAACATGTTTTACCGAATCATCTGCAACTCTGATTGACCTATTTGCTGTTAGTAATACTGTACATGTACTCGAATGTGAAGCCCTAGAACCACTTGTACCTGACATGACTCGCTATCATTGTCCAATTTATATTGCCATTGAATTCAGAAAAGAAAAGCCTAAAAACTTTAAGAGACGCATATGGTTGTATGCAGAGGGAAACTTTGACGGGTTGAACACGGCATACAATAACGTAGACTGGGAAAGATTGCTTGATCTTTCGTGCCCGGACACTATAGTATCCACCTTCACCGATCAACTACTCGAAACGGCATCTAAATTTATTTCCAACAAACTGATACCTCTAAGGCTAACCAGCCTAAATGGATGCATAATCAAATTCGGTTACTGATTAGGCAAAGAACACGATTCTATTGTTGAGCAAAGCGCTCTGGTCAACTACACGACCGGGTGAGATATAAGCATAAACGAAATGACGTCGTATCAGCTGTCAGGAAAGCTAAATCTACATACATATCGAAAGTCCAATCAGAACCAAGTTGTTCGGAAACACCCTCATCAGTGTGGTGGAAAACATTAAAAACATTTATCTGTAAACATGTCACTGGAATCCCGACTATAAGTCACCTAAACAAACTCTATTCAACCAATCTCGAAAAGGCGGAAGTGTTCAATGATTACTTCTGTTCCATTTCGACATTGGATGACACTAATGCTTCCTTGCCAGATTCACCCATGCCTGCCCTACAATCGCTTGACAAAAATACAACGTTTTCTTATTCAATAAATGGTTTGGCAAATATCATCTTCTTTTCTAGATTGGCAATTTATTAAGGTGTTATATTAACAGTACTAGATACAAATGCCGCATGAATAAAAGTTTACCCCAGTTAAACTGGTATGTAGCCAGGAGTTTTCAGGGTGGATAATAATTTGGGTTTTATGGACCCTCGATGACTGAAGGTCATATGCCACTGCGGCCGACAGGAACTGCAAAGAGCACCAGAGGGATGCCCCCTTTTGTTAGTGTGGGTCCGGAAGACCTCCCCCATGAAATAGTTTGAAATTTCAGGAGCATGAGAGTGAATCTGTGGTCCCAATTCTCTTTTTGGGGAATTTATATAAGCAAATTTTGTTGATTGAAATAAACTACAGCTGGTTTTCTACAATATTGATAACGGACCTTAACCCATATTTAACTAGTCCAAACTTGGACCCAAAGACTAAAATGCTCGCCCTCTAATTGGACAAGAGCTCGCTTCGTCTTTTCTATGTTTACGGCTTCAGTGGCATATATTACCGTCTGACGTCACCAAGTGAAATATTTGAAAAGATGACAACAATGGGATGAGATTCAAAGAGCATACTGCCGATAAAATCGTATTTTCCATGGCCAGTGATCTTTCTATGAATGAATACGTACAACCCACTTATAAAAAGTTCGAGATTACTCCACCTCAGTTCAAATCATGAACTTGTTCATGATTAGAACTGAGATAGAGTAACTTCGACCTTTATCTGAGTTATTGATTTTTTGTTATCCAATGACGTCTCGGGGTACACGAAAGGTCTATTTACTAAATTTGTTATCGTTAAAGTTTCCTTGTTCATTCAAGTTGCAGTGTTCATTGCACGATGTGGGTTTTTGGGTTATGGATAAGTTTTTATTGGAACATATACGTTATTGTGATGAATTGACGGTAACATGCTCTGATGTTTGCAGCTTGGAGCGTATGTTTAACCCAGACGATTTGCTTCTCGGTTGAATATAAGCTCCGAGCCGCAAACTTCAGACCATGTTATCGTAAATTAATCACAATAACTTATGATATTACGGCCTTTGGGTCCAAGTTTGTACTGAGATTTACCATGAGTGAACCTTTTTGAAACTTTATTTTGGAGTACCCTTGCTAAATTTTGAATGGGGTTTATTATCGGCGCTCATTCTACATACACACTTAACCCTTTACCTAACCTGAAAAGCAGACGACACTTGCAAAAATAATATTCTTGAATAACTAATTTTTTTCATTTTTTGTCTCAAAAACATAGGTTATGACCCCTCGTTGGAACGAGCTCGTTCCAACGAGGGGTCATAACCTATGTTTTTGAGACAAAAAATGAAAAAAATAATGAAAATTAATTGGCGATTTTTGAGAATAGCGCTGGCCGGTTTTGGCCGTTACGTTGGGTAAAGGGTTAAATGAAGTGAGAAAGCAGAAGTTTGACCAGGCTACTGTAATGTTTAAAGGGTAGTATTCTGTTTATCGCCCGACTGCAATTCATTTGTCTATTACTTGTCCCCGGGAAAGAGTTAAGAATGCATCGGAAATAGTAACACAACTGAATTTATCGAGAATGGAACACCCCCAAACAGATGAAACACTATGCAAAAGTAATATTATTTTTTAAATACAAAACTATCCATTTTTTCATCATTTCGAATTCCAGGAACCCAGTTAACAGAGAGTCGAACACCGGGTGTCATTAATCACCTGTTCAAATGGGAAAACAATTACGGGAGAATAGATTTGTACTTCGACGCACTGAAACCTCCCCGCGAATAGCATCTTAATTTCCGAAGCAAGTAGAGGTGCATTGACAGTTAGCAGCGGGAAATGATCAACTTTACGGCGCATCTGATTTCAGGCGTGACCACACAATGTAAAAATCAGACCAAATTTCTCATTTTGCGAGTTATGACATTGTAACCGAGTGCAGAACCAATGAGACGTATATAATGTGTGTAAAATTTACTTGAATTGTGTAGTATTTCCTTACCTATATGTAGCGATGTAAGTCTGTAGAAACCATACTTGTCAAGATGGAACTTTTTTTTCTGCAATATATTTCGACATGATTTTGTTTATGTTACACACCAGCGAACCCACTTATCTTCTTATCTTACACATAAAGGTTCGCAAATTTGTCTCTAATTTGTATAAGCAACTGTGCATATTGTTTCAGAAAATACTTTTCAGGCAATTTTTAAATTACCACCGGAGATTAAGAATGGAAAGGTCCTCCCAAATCGGCCCCAAAAATTGTGGAACTCTTGACGCCACATTTGTATGTAGGCGTTCTACTCTGGAATAATACCCAAGCTAAATAAAATTATTCTTTACTTTTTTGTTCACTGGCATTGATATCTTTTAACAATGGGGTGGGTACAGTTAAAACTAGAAGTCCTGTCACGAACTGTGCGCTTATCTAGGCTTAATTGCGCGTATGAATTGCGCGCAATTGCCATATCGAATGGCATCCAAAGCACGGCAGGTTCTCCTGGTTACTCATAGCAAACACGGGCAATGTTTCTGCCAATGGACCTCCGGGTGGTAACCCGGAGGTCCATTGGCTGAAACATTGCTTGTGCACAGGCCACATGAACAGAATTTGATAGCCTTACTATGGTCATATCGCGTAGATTAACGCGCAAATCGACGTGCTATTTGTGCGCATGTCAGGACAGGACTTTTAGTTGTAACTGTATATCACAATTTTTCCGACAAGAATTGGCATTGTGAAGCAGAGGAAGATTTAGAAGACGCCGCAACTCTATGTTCCTTACAACAATACCGTATTACCCCCAAATACAAGTGAAAAACGTCCAGACAAAATACAAATCTTTTTTTATTTTCATTCGTTTTTCTTGAAATTCTTCCTCAAAACAAATCGTTTTCCCACTCCAACTCGCCGAAAATGGCATTCCACTGCTAGCATCGTATTCCACTCTCAGCGATGACGGACTTTCGTTTCAGAAAGTGAACGTTTTTACCTGCACTCATTGAAAACTAATTACACTTGTCGAGGCCACCGTTTTTAATAACAGTAAGTAAAACATAAATAAATAACCAACTCAGCGAAATAAAATAGACTAGTTCACTTGTTGTCATGGTGATATTTTTTCAGGCCCACCATGCGCTAAACCTGGAAAATAATACAAAGAAAAGCACAGCTGAAACACTTCTATAAACTTCGGCGGCTATAGTAGCAGTAGCAGTAGTAGTAGAATATTGAATGGGGATTACGTCATGCATAGCGCAATAATGTCATACCATGACGTTATGATTTTCTTTCATTAAAAACATCTACTCATAGACGCTGAATGATTGTCAAAATATATGTGAACAAGTCAAGAAAGAGAGGAATATTTAATAAATATAGTATGGCTTTGAGTTGACTATGCCAAAATAGTGGTTCTCGAGGAGAGGATAGTCCCGACGCGTAGCGGAGGGACTATTCTCTCCCCGAGGACCACAATTTTGGCATAGTCAACGAAAAGTCATGCTATATTTATTATATTAGATGTGTGTGTGTGGGGGGGGGGGGGGGGGGGGGGGGTCTTCATCGGTCATATATGCAAGATAATATTCTTATTCACAGCCAAAGAGAAAAGAAAATGGTTCAGGGTTTAACAGGTAAACTAAGTTAATTCTGCCACTCATAGTTCTGGGATAGAGAGGTAGAGAACCCAAACCCCAAGAAACACAATACAATTATTCCATTAACCCCCCCGCCCCAACACCACTACAAACATCACTTTCGATACACATATTTTTATTTCTCCAAATTAAATGTAACAATGTATATGGGACGAGATGTCTTGTAAAGTATTTACGCTTCAATGCAATTTTCTAAGCGAATTCGAATGTTACTATTTATAACCGTGCACTATTACCGTGCACTATTCTTTTTTCAAAAATGATTGTAGGTCTGATTTCGCTGACGAACTATCGGAAAATAGGGTGTTTCTGTTCAACCAATCAGAACGCGGGAAAGACACGTGACATCTAATATTGTATAATAAATTGGTTATTACCACCAAGTGTGTTTCAGAGATGGTGTATTGAACTCTCGACCTCGCCTCTGGGTCATATATCGTCATATATCGACTCGTCCTAACAGATTCGTTGACATATGCTCAGATATGAGGTCTCGACTTCAATACACCATATCAGAAACGCACATGGTGATAATTATACAATAACATGGTTTTCGAGTGAGTTGCTCCATCACTGGGCCACCATCTGTGATTAGCAGTCATTATCGGCCCGAGGCGATAGCCGAGAAAATCTTGTTATTATATACTATTCAAACAAAGTAGGGGATATCCAAACTGATGTTGATATTTTCGAAAAATGGTACTGGATACGCGTGATTGGACATATCAATATGTTACCAAGTTTAGTGTGGATCATGAATGTCACCGGCCCACGAAAACGTCGTGCAGGTTTTTCGCACGAGCGCCGCGTTAATATCTGTGGAGTACGTTTTGAAATTTTTCATTTGTACTGGACGTGCTTTTTCGGGGGTTTCATCGTTCTTTTCTTGGTATAAACTCGTTCATCAATAGTTTCTGGTCGAAACGTAACTGTTGAAGACTGACACGTGACGAACGTTTACGTGCCGTTGGCATGTTGGAAGCTGGCAACAGACAGACTGCAGTGGCTCAGATTCTTAACGTTACACAATCGGTGATTAGCAGGTTGTGATCACACTACGGTTAGACAGGCAATGTTGATGACAGACGTCGGTCACGTCGTCCAAGGGCGACAACTGCTAACCAGGAATGTTTCATCCGAACAACAGCATTACGTAACCGCTTTCAAAGTGAATCAGAAGTTGGGCAGCAGCTGCACCGAGCGACAGAAGTGTGAGTCTGTCGTCAGACTATCCAAAATCGCCTACACAGCTGGAATTTGTACGCTTGACGACCTCGAATAATTCCACGTTTGACTGAACGTCACATCGCAACAAGGCGTAATTGGTGTGGAGCACGACAGCGCTGGTATAATCGTCGGTGGAGCAACATCATGTTTTCCGACGAATCGAGGTTCACTCTCGACTTCCTCAACAGGCGAAACAGAGTGTGGCGGAGGCGGAACAAACGATACCATGACGTAACCGTTAGGTAGGACGATCGTTTTGGTGGTGGATCGGCTATGGCGTGGGGAGACATAACCATGGCAATCAGAACAGCATTACATGTCACCCAAGGGCGTGTTACAGGGCAGTACTACTGTGACGACATGTTAGCAGCTCATATGGTTCAATTTGCGCGACGTCACGGTCGTCGATTGATTTTCCAAGATCACAATGCAAAAGCACACAGGGCCAGTGTCGGTACAAAGTTCCCCCAGGAGCAGAATATCTCTACACTGCCTTGGCCAGCACTAGGTCCAGACCTTTCACCAATCGAACACGTCTGGGATGTGATTGGCAGGCGCCCACGACAACGTCAACAGCCCCTACTAATGTCCAGGAACTCGCCGCTGCACTGCAGGAAGAATGGAATAACATCAGTCAAGCTGATATTTGACGTTTGGTGAGGAGTATGCCACGCCGGATTCACGCTAGTCTTGCGAAACGGGGAGGATTTACAAGGTATTGAGGTCTTGGACTGATTTGTGGTAAATTCTCTGACTGACCGTCCATGTCTTCTACAGCACAGTGCGTAGAATGTGTGCTTGTCGGACACCCAACTATCGTTGAAATCATTTACCAGATGTTGCAGTACAATGCCTCAACTGTCTTTTTGATGAAAATATAAATATATTTCTTCATATATCTCACTTTTATCAAATATTCCCTACTTTTTTTAAATAGTTTATTATTATCAATACTTAGAAATTATAAGAAGGATTTTCGACCAATGTGAAACACCAGTTACTAAGCAGTTCAAGGCCGAACACTTTATATCTGTCTCAATCAACACCAATAATGCAACATATTTCCAGGAAACGAAATGTCCACGTGAGTAGGACGTCGGCGCCTGCTAGGCGGTCCGCGGGCGATAATGACTAAAAATAGCCATTACAATCTTTGTTTCAAGTGTATTAGGCTTCCTTACTGCACACTAAAAACTAAAGTGTTAAAACTGACACTTTCAAGGTGTTAAACCCATTCTAACTCTTAGGGTTTGATTTTAACACTCAAAGTGCAATGCTTTAAGCACTTAGACATTACAATCGTCAGACATCTGAAACTTGAATGGATGGCACTTCCCATGTGTCTAGCATTGGTGGTTCTTCCAGAATCGTCCATAATTTGATTTGCGCTTGGTGGGTATATGACCGTGGGGAATAACTGTCGGTGTCTCTTGTGTAACTCTGGATTTCAACTGATGACTCGGAGACAAATTAAAGATGATAACAATTTAATATTGAATCTGACCAAACGGTCCGTCTGCAAAGTGGAACCACGCGTTACTTCCACTGGGGAATCACTCACTCAGGTGTCTACACAGGTGTTAGCACCTTCTGATAAATAGAAATTACCGTCCCCTGGAACGCCGCCGTGGCAACGTCTCGGAGAGAGTGAATATTTATTTGCCAGGGGGCGCTTGTCAACGGAGGGCCAAGGCTGGGGTTGATCAACTTTGCCGGGGACCTAAGATACTCTTTTACCGGGGACAGGGGATTTTCACTAGCTCACTTTTGTAAATCGCAATTGCTTATTCACGAACCACAGAGTAGCGCCGCGCTTTAGTCAATTGCTTTCAACGGTAATGAACTAGCATGGGCTAATTTCTTGGCGGGGCTGAGGTTCCATCAATTCCTAGGGTACTCAGGGCTTCTTCATTAATAAGATAAAGACTATTAATAAACCAACAATTTTTATATATAAATCTTCTATACTCTTATTTACAAATAGCCAACAAATCCTAAATAAATAATCTCAACACTACTGAAATGAGTTTTGTGACTAGTCACTGAATCCCACTGAAAACAAGTACTAAAATATCATCTAAAATTAAATTGTTTCCCAAATTTATATTCGTAGAGAAAGGTAGAAGCTGCGACAACTGGTAAGAAATCACGAGATCTTTCACTCAACCGCTCATGCGCGCATTTATCCTGTTGCGCCTACCACATTATGGGGAATTACCTTTAATACTAAATCTCACCCTTTAGAATATCTTATCACCTACAATTCCTGCTAATAGTGCTTCTAACTCGCAATAATAACAACTGATCATCTAATAACACAGATTCACTAATACACTTAAAACTGTTAACTAATAACTATGTAACTACGACGTGTTATCACAACTAGATACTATAAACTAAATACTACATATACTCATCGATTCTTCTTCGGCGTCTCCCTTCGATGCAAATCATCAGATCGGGAATCCTGTCGTCCAAATGACGGCTTACCGGAACCACACAAATACATTAACTCTTTACTACACCGCGTGAACTAACGATTATCCCATCCCAGCGAGTCTGTCCTGAGGTAAACTCGAGGGGTCTTATATAGACGCGCGCATCACCTATCAAAGACTTGATTTGGGCAAAGGTGCTAATTTACAAAAGACGGCTTTGATGACTTGCAGTGACATGAACTGACTTTTCAATAAGTTCTAATTTGGAATGCATTGTTTACACAGTCCCTGCATGACAGCGACTGAACAAAGAACACTTTCCGAATACGAACTTAATTAAATTAATGAGCTTACCCAGTTTACTCACACTGATTGCTTACCCAGTTTACTCACACTGATTATTAAAAAGTTCCTTTCTTTCATTCATTCTAAATAACTCGAATTGTTTACTTTCAAACGGTCCGCCTGCAAAGTGGAACCACGCGTGGTTCCACTTTGCAGGCGGACCGTTTGGTCATAGGTACATAATTAAAAGGACACAACGCAGATGACGCGGATCTTATTGTCAACACCTGTCAAGTTCTGGGATATCTGCACTTGAACAAAGTGCTAGTTCAGCACTTAGTAAGTGTTAAATACAGCACCTCAGGTGTAGTTTTTAACACTTTTAGTTTTTAGCGTGTGTGTAAATTAGTATTAACCCTTTACCCAACGCAGACGATATCAAAATTTATTATTTTAAATTTCATTTTTTCAAATTTTTCAAAAAATTTCAACAAAACCATATCATGTGAACCCTCGTTGGAACGAGCTCGATGAGCTCGTTCCAACGAGGGGTCACATGATATGGTTTTGTTGAAATTTTTTGAAAAATAATATTTTTTCAACTGCTGAATTTGCATATTACGCGGGCGGATGCGGGCGATTCGTTGGGTAAAGGGTTAACACGAAGTTAGGTAGCGCACAATGAATTGATAACAATGATCTATATATAGTTTGGACGTTTTGACTAATAAATGGGGACGTTTTGACTAAGACGTGTGAACGTTGGGACCATTATATCACGACTGATGTGCGTATTCTGCGTTACGCGATACAATACAGATACTGGGAAATGTGCTAGGTTCATCTGGATTACGTATAAGAACTGTCAGACGTTATGCGTCTGAGTGACGTTATGACGTGATGAAATGTTTCGACACAAAACACGTCAATCAAGTATGTTAAGCCTATCAGGCCGCTGAAAGTTTTATTTTTCTCTGATAACATCGGCTTCATTCACTTAACTTAAGTTTAATCGTGGTATAAATGCACAACACAACTCGGGTAGAGTACACGTAACAGGAATCAACAACAATTGGCGGGGTTTTCCTGTATTTCACGCGCGTCGTCGCCGCCCGTGAAAAAAAGGAAACAAACCCACCTTGGATCGTTTATTCCAGGCCCCGTACTCTAGCCTCGCTGTGTTCTGTCTTGAAAGACTTGGAGATGTTTTCGAACACTAGAGAGGCGTATTGGCTATCTTTAGGGGATATAACGTCCACCGATTGGCCAAAACGTCCCCAATCAGGTCACATAATATCATACTAACAACATGGGCACATTTTGAACGAGTGGGGAGCTTTCGACCAATCCATGAGACGTTTTGACCAACCAGTTGGGACGGTTTTACAAAAACTGGTGAAGTTGTAACTAATCGTTCGTTTTGGTTAGGGGTAGATTTGACCAGCATCCATTCATGATTAACGATTGTAAAAAAAAAAACATTTCGTATTTGAGAGCATATTAGTGGCTGCTGATATATCTGGGTGATTTGTATTGCCCTCTTAACACTTTCGTCCCCGTGGAACTAAACAAGGTTTTCGCTTGATGAGGGGAGGGGTGAGGGTGAAGCGTGCACATCTTAATGTCAATGTAAATATCTACACAATGTTTTTTTGTATTTTAATAAGTGTTGAAAATGTAAAATGATGAACAGAATTAAACAAACAGACACTACAACTGAATAAGAAAGATTCTATTGTAAAAGGGTTAAAGTACGAACAAGTTTGTTATTTTATTCATTATAAAAGTTATTTAAAAAACGAAATAATATAGATTTAGAAAAGTTGAGACTCTCGTTTACTAGAGCTGGGCAATATACCGAAAAGCCGAACCGATACCGACATCATGGGGATACAGAAAAAACGAATCGAACCAAGCACTGAATACCGAAATCATCAATATTTTCAAACTGTCCTACATTCACTATTTATAAGGCTTTGTTGACGCTTGACAGCAGTTGAAGAGTTCATTTTCATCACAGAAGTGACTGATTTCCGCTCCAATTCGGTCAATGTGAATTCCCCTTTGGTTCTATCAGCAAATCTCAGTCAAGTCAGAAACCGAATATCGAACCGATACCGCGGTATACCCCATAAGAATACTGAAACCGATACCGAACTCAAAATTACAACACCTCTATCGTTTACTGGCGAACCAGCTTTGATGAGCAAATTGCAGCGATACTGATAAGCTATTTGGATTAGTCATGTAATAATCTTGCTACTTTTTTGTAAGGGAAGGGCCCTGCGCCCTCGTGATTACTCACGTCCCGTCTCTCGATGAATTATTTACCGTAACGCTCAAAACAAATTGAGTACTCTGTTTATTACATGACATTTGGAATAAAGAGGTCTTTTACTATAATAATTCAACCCAAACTATTGTCAGATATAATCCAATTTAGTGTAAACACGGAAACATTTCTAAAATTAGCAGGAAGGAAATACGAAATAATCCTGTCACGAGGCGAATTATATACCGTAACTTGCCGTAAGAATGGGTCACTCTCTTTAGTAAATGACATTTTAGACCAAAATGTCTTTCATTAAAAATAATTCAACACAAAATGTTCGCAAATGCAACTCTGAAATACTTCTGAAATTAGCGCGTATGAATACATCACTTTCTGTGTCAAATCTTCGATTGGAAATGGCCCAGTTTTATTTTTGTGACTTTCGTTCGATATTTTACTATTTTATGTGGCGTTCCAGTCGCATTTGGGGAATGGCATTCAGCCATAAGATAAAACATTTCTATTTGGATTTCGTCAACTGTGCTAACGAACCTGTTCACAGAGGAAAGAAAGGATTTTTAAAAATATTCAGAAGGAAAATTCATTTTAATTAACTGATGTGGAACTGGAAAACAAAACATCAACATCGGTGGGGGCGTGGCTTATATACGTCAGTCGTTCCAAAGTTACTACTGAAGTGACATAATTCACTCGTGACATTACCACTTTTTAATCAACATTAAATTCAATGCAAAACGAACTGAGGAATGTGATAAAATCGAATATTAAATCGAATCGAATCTATTATTCGAAATCCAATCGAACCTCGAATCGAATACAGGCGTCTTGAAGTCCCGACTGATAAAATATTCCAACCACATCATCAAGGCATGCCTTGTACCAACTCTTACTGTAATACGACGCTTAATGTAATAAACTTTTAAATGTTAGGAGTTTATTACAGTAAGCGTCGTATTACATTAAGAGTTGCTTGTACCAACTCTTAATGCTATACGACGCTTAATGTAATAAACTCTTAAATGTTCGGAGTTTATTACATTTAGAATCGTATTACATTTAGGGTTGCTTGTACCAACCCTTAATGTAATACGACGCTTAATGTCATAAACCATATGGAAATATATTCGTGTTCCCCATCCGTCCGTCCGTCCGTCCGTCCACTGAATCCCTTTCGACGAAGAGCTTCTATGTGTTGTGTTTTGATACGTTAAAAGCTTGTTACAATGGTCTGTGAGGATCTATAGATGTACATAAATGTTTTTTTTTTTATTTCCGCGCGTGTGCGTGGGGGTGGCGGGGGGGGGGGGGCTGGGGGCTGGGGCAGGCAGCACGTTTGTTTTTAGAGACGAGAAGCGTAACATACAGCACACTTTCCCACGAATGACGCTTAATGTAATAAACTTTTAAATGTTAGGAGTTTATAACATTAAGCGTCGTATTACATTAAGGGTTGGTACAAGCAACTCTAAATGTAATACGACTCTAAGTATAATAAACTCCGAACATTTAAGAGTTTATTACATTAAGCGTCGTATTACATTAAGAGTTGGTACAAGCAACTCTTAATGTAATACGACGCTTAATGTAATAAACTCCTAACATTTAAAAGTTTATTACATTAAGCGTCGTATTACATTAAGAGTTGGTACAATGCCTTCGTCGAAGGCATGCCTTAATGATATAGCTGGAATATTCCCCAGTAAGTATTTTTGTTCAAAAACAGAAACGGGTGCGGGAATTCTCAATGGACATTGCACGGTGCTAGCCACTAGGAACCGTGAGCTCACCGTCGATATTACTAGTGAACTTTAAATTTGCTTTCGGCAGTGGTAGTGACTAGTGAAACTGGAATTAGCATGGCTGGTGGGATGGGTACAAATGCGATTTTATGTTCATATAGCGGAAATTACACACAGCCTTTATTTTCAACATTATTTCTGTACAATTTCCATCTCAGCTATACGTTTTGTGAGATGACTAAAATGACTGATACCAAGCGAACTTCCAGCAAAAAGAAAGATTCGAAGGAAAACGAATCGGACAGCCAAATTCGAATCGAATCGAGTACCAACTTAAATTTCAACATCGAAACGAATCTCGAAGCTTCGCAGGACCCAATCATAAGGGGCACACATACAGTTAAAACTAGAAGTCTTGTCACGAACTGTGCGCTTATCTAGGCTTAATTGCGCGTAGGAATTGCGCACAATTGCCATATCGAATGGCATCCAAAGCACGGCAGGTTCTCCTGGTTACTCATAGCAAACACAGGCAATGTTTCTGCCAATGGACCTCCGGGTAACCCGGAGGTCCATTGGCTGAAACATTGCTTGTGCACAGGCCATATGTACAGAATTTGATAGCCTTACTGTGGTCATAACGCGTAGATTAACGCGCAAATCGACGTGCTATTTGTGCGCATTTCATGACAGGACTTTTAGTTTTAACTGTAAACTTTCAACTGCCGTTGGGTTTTGGTGTCCCGATGCCCTCGACAATTTGGGTTGGAATTTTAACCCCACCCCCTCCACCTAATCACAGTTAATGGGTCCACCCCTTAAACCCAACTCTAAATTTCTTCTGCAGCCCGCAAGCGTGTTAATTGAGATTCATCGCAAGTATGACACATCCTGGTCGTCTAAATAAAAATGGTTTTCAATCATTCCGAATACTGTTGTCTGTGACGGCGGAACCATCAAAATCCAATCTCTTGTTTGAGTATGAATTATCATTGGCCAGATTATGATAAAGTATGGCGCGCGTGCTTTTGCCGATCTCTGTCTATTGGGTGAATTATAGGAGTTTGTGAAAGCGCGTGCTGGAAGTAATTTCGACGACTCATTCACAGTGACATATTTGAGGGATATATCGATTACGATCAGCTTTGCCTTTAAATAATCTTGTTGTGTGAGAAAATTGAGATGTATTTACTGGGAGACAGGTGCTCGTGGACCGGAATAATGAGGGTAATGAATGAAATTCCTTCCTTCACAGTTGCGGCCCACTGATACCTCACGTGAATGTTACTGTAAACCTGATTACAAATCGGAGAGCACCGCCTACTATCATTTACTCTCAATTACACGGAACGTATTTTATGTATACTTCATGTACTTGCCCCTGGGGACAGAAAATAGGACCATTTGAAATGAACATAATTGTTAACCCTTTACCCAACGTAACGGTCAAAACCTGCCAGCGCTATTCTCAAAAATCGCCAGTTAATTTTCATTAATTTTTTCATTTTTTGTCTCAGAAACATAGGTTAGGACCCCTTATTGGAACGAGGTCGTCGAGCTGGTGCCAATGAGGGATCATAACCTATGTGTTTGAGACAAAAAATTTAAAAAATTAGTTGTTCAAGAATTTTGTTTGCAAGTGTCGTCTGCTTTTCATGTTAGGTAAAGGGTTAATCTTGTAGGATCCCGTATTCGAGCCAAAACCACTCACCCACTACTTATATTTCATCTAAATTTGGGAGAATCCATTTGGATTCTCGCGAAAATGGTTGCATGAATCCATACCTGCTATGAGTGTCCCAGGATCCCATTAAGCCACCATGGTTGAACCCCATGCTGTATACTGATAACACATGTTAACCCTTTACCCAACACATCTTTTTAATTTTTTAAAATATCAACTCAATTTGATAATTTAAAAAAATAATAATAATATTTTAAAAATAAAATTTGTCAACAAAGCCTTTCAAATATGGATGCCGATGGAACCGGCTCATTGAGCCTGTTCCAATGACAGACATATTTGTACAATTTTGTAATTAACCCTTTCCCAAAGAATCGCCCGCATCCGCCAGCGTAATATGCAAATTCAGCAGTTGAAAAAATATTTTTCAAAAAAATTCAACAAAACCATATCATGTGACCCCTCGTTGGAACGAGATCGTTCCAACGAGAGGTCACATGATATGGTTTTGTTGAAAGTTTTTGAAAAATTTTAAAAAATGATATTTTAAATAATAAATTTTGATATCGTCTGCGTTGGGTAAAGGGTTAAGTATCAAGATATTTCAGGCCACGTTAGCCATGTATTGGTTAATTTGCTGCTGCTATGTTAGGTAAAGGGATAAATTGACTCAATTCTTTTCACGCCAATCCTAGCAGAGGTGCAGCGAGGATCTACATGAATTCTCGCTGGCTTTGTTGCGCGTATCTTTGCGTGAATGGATTCTCGTCGAAATATAAGCCCCGTTAGCGAATTCAGGGACGTGGATTAGGCCTATGTTGTCCAGTTCGTTACCCCCTTCCCATTTTGTAGTCTATGTTGGTGGATGATCTAATGCGGGGTGATCCACGCAATTCTCAGTGGGGTTCAAACGCAACTTTCCGGTATCCATTTTGAGCCTAAGACCTCGGCAAAAACTGTCCGTTTCTATCTACAGGGTAATGTCTTTAAAAACTCCGGAGTTAATAACGCGAACATTTACAGTAAGAATGGGGCGGTAGAGGGGGTCTAGAAGGTTCGCCGATTCCCCTTCAAACACTGACCTAACGCAAGCTTTGTATAACAGAGAGCCCCAAAATGATCTCCAATATAGACCTAATCACGCAGAAAAATAGATATCAGATTCGCTCTTAGAGCACTAAATTTTGCAAAATTTTCACGTTGAGGTCCCTATCCATAATAGCTTTCTATATTTCATACTCCCCCCCCCCCCTCACAAAACCTGGCTGGGCAGTGGGCACCCCTACTTTTGAAGCCTGGCTACGCGACTGCTCGAGTTAGAGATATAGCTCACATACTGTAAACGTAAGTAGTATACTGAACGGCCGGTTAGACGGACTACAGGCATATATACAACGCAGAGTAAGAACACAGCAATCAAATTTGCTGGTCATGAACTACCGGTTAGGCGAGATACAGGCGTATATACAATGTGGATTAAGGACACATCAATGAAATTTGCTGTTCATGGACTACCGAGTAGGCGAGATTCAGCCGTATATACAATGCAGATGAAGGACACAGCAATCAAATTTGCTGTTCATGGATTACCTGGTAGGCGAGATAAATGCGTATAAAAAATGCAGAGTAACGATCCAGCAATCAATTTGCAGTTCATTGACTACCAGTTAGGCGAGATACAGGCGCACACAACGCGGACTAAGGACACAACTATCAAATTTGCTGTTCGTGACTACCTGGTAGGCGTGATACAGGCGTATATAAAACGCAAAGTAAAGACACATCAATCAAGTTTGTTATTCATGGAATACCCGGTAAGCGAGATAAGGCGTATATACAAAGCAGAGTAGGGACCCAGCAATCAAATTTGCTGTTCACGGACTATCGGATCGACGAGATACAGGCGTACATACAACGCAGAGTAAGAACCCAGCAATAAAAATTGCTGTCCATGAACTACCGGGTTGACGAGATACAGGCGTATATACAATGCAGATTAAGGACCCAGTCGAATCAAATTTCCTGATCGTGGACCACAGGGTAGGCAAGATACAGAAGTATATACAGCACAGAGTAAGGAACCAGCAATCAAATTTGCTGTTCATGGACTACGAACAGCAAACTTACTTGTTGGGTTCTGTTGTTTCGGCACAAAAAGCAAGTACACAGATGGCTGCTCACCTACTGGACAAAATCGCCCTGCGTGTATTGTGTATATAAACCATGCAAGCCACCAAACCCAATCAAATACTATCATTTCAGGGATAAACAGTACGGTCGTCGTGGAAAGGTCAAAATCCACGTGTGGGCAATATTTCCACGCATGCGTTAACAGTGAATCTGACATAAAACAATGGAATCGCCATCAAATTTTCAATGAATGAAGCGCTGGGTACGAACCGGTGCTTCTTTCTTTGAATATTTTCTGAAAACTGCTGATTATTGATTGAGAAAAGAGCCTGTGGGCAACACTGTCCACGCGTGATTTTGCCCATTCCACGACGGCTGTACTGCTTCTAATCTCACATGTCAATAATCTAATTCTGCAGAGAATATAGACTATTTGCTTACTCATTTTTCGTGGAGTTTACGCATGGACTACCGTTGATTTAATGTGATGACCCTTTGGTGACAGAGAATTACAGATATTCTTCGTGCTCCAGTTATATATATTCAAATCAATACATATTTATTTACCTTGAAAACATCAAGATATCAATATAATTGGTGGAACTTCGGGGTGTAATCCTAAAACTACAGTACAGTCGCCGTGGACTGGTCGTAATCCACGCGTTGGCTGTGAGTTTACCAGGTAATCCAAAGCATCACCAGCAAAAGTTTAATTAATGAAGCACCGGGTTGTACCCGGTGGTTCATTAATTGAATTTTTGATGATTATTCCAAAAATTAAAAAGTTGTGGATCCCAGGGGAACTCTGATAAAATATAGTTGCGGGAGTCCAGGTGGTGCCATAGCGAAGTTGCCACCCATGAATCACGTGTCAGCTACAGAGAGCGTACGTGGGATAGGCGGGGATGCAAAAGCAACTATCAAGGAAGCTGAGGCTTGGCCGTTGTCATATATCAGCATTCGCTGGTGTTAAGCCTAATGTTTGGACCCATTCACATTTTATGTACACAGAGAAATTTTGGTTTCTCCGCGAACCCAAACTGGTTCTTCAGTTTGTCCTGGTAGGGGAACCAAATTTGGTTACATGGAATCAAACTACACATGTTTTGGTTCGTCAATCGGTCGCATTAACTGGACTCTCAAGGCCTTTGGACATTGTGTGAATTTTAAAATATAAAGCCGCGCCAAGCTGAAGTTTTAAAATAGCGACGATGCAATATCAGAAACACGTTTTAAATTGTTCCATCACGCATGCGTTAACCCTTACCCAACGCGCACGATATCAAAATTTATTATTTTAATTGTTTTTTTTTTTTAAATTTTCAAAAATTTGAACAAAATCATTTCATGTGACCCCTCATTTGGGACAAGTTGGTAGAGTGGTTCAAAATATCTTTTGTGTAGTATGTTTGATCTCGATTGCAACGAATCCAATTTAAACCCTTGGCCTCTTAACCCTTTACCGAACGCACACGATATCAAAATAGGAAAATCAACAAACCAAATCATGTGACCCCTCACGGGAACGAGCTCGTTCTGATAAGCGGTCACATGATTATGGTTTTGTTAAGATTTTTTGACAAATTTTTTTTTTGACTGCTTAATTTGTAAATTACACGGGTGGATGTGGCCGATTCGTCAGGAAAATGGCAAAGTTGCTGCGCGGCAACATCAGTTTTTTTATATAACCCTTTACCCAACGTAACGGCCAAAACCGGCCAGCGCTATTCACGAAATTCACCATTCAATTTTTAT
This sequence comes from Pictodentalium vernedei, assembly GCA_031216915.1. Lineage (NCBI taxonomy): Eukaryota > Metazoa > Mollusca > Scaphopoda > Dentaliida > Dentaliidae > Pictodentalium > Pictodentalium vernedei. The sequence goes on along the minus strand of CM062295.1, from coordinate 95,490,558 downwards.
TACTTTTTCATTTTTTGTCACAAAAACATAACTTATGACCCCTTATTGGAGCGAGCTCAAAGAGCTCGTTCCAATGAGGGGATCATAAGCTATGTTTTTGACGCAAAAAATCCAAAAAATGAGTTCTTCAAGAATTTTATTTGCAAGTGTCGTCTGCTTTTCGTGTTAGGTGAAGGGATAAACAAGACAGACAACTCTATATGAAATTGCCTGGTCCTAGTTCACACGAAGATTCATTTGTTTCGGTTCCTCGATGGGTTTTGGTTCTACTTGGGACCAAATTTGGCGCGGTTTGCTCTGAGTGTGATAAGTTCACGGAGCGAAGCGAACGCCGAAGGGAACTGGCCTTGCCGGACGCGACGTATAATCTTCTTCATAGCGTTTTTTTTTTGTCCGGCTAACTGCCTGGCATCTGTGGGATGTTCAATAAGTTTCGCAGACAACATTACTGCTGGTGGGTCTCTGGCCTTAGACGTTAACTGTTTCAGAGTCGAACTGGCCGTATAATCCATCGGGAAATTTCCTGGGTCTCCCCTCCCTCCATTGGTGCCCCCCAAAATCGATGCAGTCCAACACCTATTGGTACATAAAATTTTGTGAAAATGACCAAAAAGGGGAAATGGATCTGATTGCAAAGACTACCAGTATATATAAATGCCCTCTATGTGGACTGCCATTTCGATACACTAGCCATCTAATCAGACATTGATCGCTCAGATGCAAGGAAACAGCATTCTTTCAGTTATTGATCTCCCTTTGGTCCGGACTATGGTCGGCCCGATGGATCCTAGGGCCATTTGTTGGAACCATTTTTAGCCTAATAAGTGACGAAGCTGATACAAAAATGCCATCGAAATGCCATCTATGTGGGCTGTCATTGATCGCTCTGATGATAGGACACAGCGTTCATTCTGTTCGAAAAATCAACATTTTCCCCGGGTCTTGGGACCACTTGGTGCATTTCCCAGTAACTTTTTTTCATAATCTGGTGTGCCCTTTATCCCCTAAGTCTACTGGATGTAATAGATCGCCGAAGGCGCGCTGGGACGATTCGGGGTTCGTCGAACCCCTTGCAACCCCTTTTTCGTTATGTGTGTGTAACCAAGTTTATGCCACCCGTGGGTAGTGAGCAAATGAGTCAACATGTCCGCTGTTTCCCAGTCCGGGCTCGACCGGTTGAAGAATCGGATTCGGGGGGTTGGTTAGTGACGTCGCTGTTTCTTCTTTTTGTTGTTTTTAGATGGTGAAGTATTGGTATTCCTCGTTTTCGTGTGTTTATGGAAATTTTGGTCGCGTACTTTTTGTGCCTCTATCTTTATGTCGCCGTATTGTTGTAGAAATTCCTGGTTCTTTTTGAGTAGTTGTTGTTGAAGTATGTGATGTAGTCATTATTGATGCCATTGAAGTCCAGTTTAAGCGTCCCGTATTCTTTGATGGTTTACACGTCCAGCTGTTCTATGAATTCTCCCCAGTCGTATCCTATCTCTTCTTTTGGCTCCTCCTCATCCTCGACCTCGGATTGGTGGCTATATCGGTTAGAACTGATGGGAGATCCTGGGTCGGATTGGTTAACCTCCCTCATACCCTCCTCTCCCTCCAGCTCCTCCACGACTTCCGACCTCCTTGCTGAGGAGGTTGGGGTTTGCGTGGGTGGAGTAGGTAATGGAGATGGGTTAGTGGGTATTTCCCCCACTTTCTCCAGGTCCTCTTTCTATGTTCGTCTCCTCTCTAGCCATGCCCCTCGGTGCATGGCATCCCTGCATCTGGTGGATGGGCCCTTCATCTTTTTCTCCTTCGTTTCAGGTCCAGGTCCAGACACCTTCGGACGAGGACCAGTGTGAGAGGGGTTCCTCTCACTAAGGGTACTACCTCTCCCCGAATGTTGCTGAAGATGATAATGAATGACTTTACTCGTTCAACGCGTATTGTCTTACATACTGGGTACGGCCATTTCGCTTTCTAAAATCATCAAAATAGTACGTCACTTAGAGAGTCAGTAGGAATATTTGGTCTTGTTGTGGCAATAGTCGGCCAAAGAGTTGACTTTCTCAACAATATGGATAGCAATCCAATTCTTTAGTTGCAGCAGTTGTAAAATATGCTACTTATGACTCTCGAGGAATAGCCGGCTGCAGATGCGTTACAGTTGACATAACCAACATTGTTCAAAATATTCTCAGTTGTGTCGTATGCCATCTGTAATCTGTATTTTAATTACTTTTCGACCAATGCATGCGCATGGTAGAATTCGGGATTTTCAGGGGGCTCATTGGGACTTGGTGACGGGAGGGAGGAGGGGTCTCTAGCAATCTTGCTTAACACGCTAGGTAAGATCCTTTCACATCATTAGCTTCGGTGTTGCTTTCGCCAACTTGAATAGAAGTCAGGCCTTTACGCACGTGTATGCCCCTGCTTATTGCGTAGTTCCCACTCCCACCAATTTACCACATAGCTTTGAAACTTTCAAAGCGGAGTTGCAAATTGGTGGGGGTGGGGGACTTCGGATGGCATATTATCTATCAGCTGAAAGCGCTTTATTTCATTCCCACTGTTAATGGTTAAAAACGTCATCTAGCCAATCATACTTCATAATCAAACTAAAAATGCATTTTTTATGGTCCGTGTGTCACAGACGGCATTTTTCTGAAATGATGGAACCCTGATTGCATTCAGTCGGATGAAAATTGCCATATTAGCCATGACAATCGAAGAATACGGCACTGATAAAGATTAATTCATTTGCTAATAATGTAATTCGCCATCACCGCTGACATTACGACCTGGAGTCACCCATAAAGATTTTCTAACACATCTGTAGATTTGATATATCGACAGAAGCCGAAACAATCTCGGTTTTATTTTCATCTAAATGCTCATTACACAGGGCTTTTCATCAGATTCAATGGCTTGGATGGAAAGAACTAATTAGTTCAAGCTAAAGAAATTGAAAATTTAGAACCGCCGTGTATCGTACGGCGCCTCAAATGATGTGAAATATTGAAGAAAAATCACTCCTATCTTTCATAGACTACATCTCTCCCTACTCTCTCCATTCACTTGCCTGACAAGACTGGCGTGGTATAATAAGTTTTGTGGAATAAGTTTAAATCAAGCAGGAGCTGTCTTACTCCCCTGAGAGTACTCCGCATATGTCAAGACTATCAGAGGGTTCTGGCCAAGTATTGAGTATAAAAACACCTTGAAATTAGATACGAATCGGGATTCCGTGTCAGACAATTTTGTTACACTTCTGACAAATCTACTGAGAATTTCTTCATATTAACTACATGTATTTTCCATTCTTGTAATGAGACGACGGGGATTTGAGCGGAATCAAAGGCTTTTTTTCTACTGATAGAATATTTACTGCGGTATTATAAAGTGGAGCGCTGTCACAGACAATGGATATTACCCTGCACTATCTTTCTACTGTTCGACTGAATTAGAAAATAATGAAGAAGGCTTGATGTATGTTTATTACAACACCTCTCCCACCAACAGCTGCATGCGTTTGATAATTAATAAGAAATTAGAGGGCAACTTATCTTTCTTTCAAAGCAGAAGTTAAATGTCTTCAGAGATCAGAGCTCGAAGTTACTGAATGTAAACAAAAATGGTGACAAAAATATCTCCGTACAAGGGCTGCACGGTACATCGATAAATCGATACATATCGGTATTCAAACCAGTATCGAAACCAGTATCGATTGAATACCAGCGTAATAACAAAAATGTCGGTTTAGCGTCATTATTTATTTCCCCCAGTTTAATTTTCAAGATGTTTTGAGTTTTAACTGTAGGCCCAAATGAATAATATTATCCATTTACCCAACGAATCAGATGCATCCGCCCCCGTAATACACAAATTCAACAAATGAAAAAATATTTTTAAAAAAATCAAGAAAATCATATCATGTGTCCCCTCAGTGGAACGAGCTCGTCGAGCTCGTTCCAAAGAGGGGTCATATGATATTGTTTTGTTAAATTTTTTAGAAAAAAATCTATAAACTAATATTTAAAGTAATAAGTTTTGATATCGTCTGCGTTGCGTAAAGGGTTATTCGAACTGCATCATCAAAGCATGCTAATTCGTTCCACTGTGATAGCTCAAGTCCCGCCTGTGGTACGTAGGTTCAGATATCTGAACAGTCTTTCGATATGCCACTATATCGGGGTATTTTCAAACTTTGGTCACACGGTCATATTAGAGTACCCACACATTGAAATATATCAATGGCGGCCCATGTGCTTCAGTGGCATGGAAGGAATGCAGTACAGTCGCCTTGGACAGCTCGTAATCCACGCGTTGGCATTTATGTCCACGCATGCGTTTACCCGGTAATAAAAATCATCATTAGCAAATTTTAATTAATGAAGCACCGGGTTGTGCCAGGTGCTTCAATAATTAAATTTTTGATGATTATTCTTGTAATTATTTTCTGGAATCTAATGTTATCGCGTCCGTGGAAATATTGCCCACTCGTGGAAAGTGACCAGTCCACTGCGGCAATACTGTACAACACACAGAGCTGTGTTTGGGAGTCGTACACCTCTATATTGAAAAATGCACATTTTGACTCCACGTGTAACGAATTTCCCCATTGGGTTGCAACATTATTTCATTTAATATTTTAAAGTCATCAGTATGGTGACAAATCAAACGAGGGAATCTTTGGTTAAATCTTTAGAGTCACGTGGCTGAGGGCCCTTGATAATTCCCAACCATTTCAGGAAAAAAGTTGCTGGGAGGACACGAATCCCCAGTTTCCTACATCCCTATTTCCATAGCAGCAGAAACACCAACAACGTCAAGAGAAACAACAAAAATGAATATCGTCACAAAATACTATCGTCATAAACAATAAACAACGACAAAACCTTAACCTTTGCCTAATGACGATACTTGCTCAAAAAGTTTCTCGAATAACTTTTTTTTCACTTTATGCGTCAAAAACATAGCTTATGGTTACTCACTGGAACGAGTTCGCGATATCTGGAATTATTTATTAGATATGATTTTCTTTCTTTCTCAGAATTGCCCATTATCAAGTTCGGCCAATATGACTTCAAACTCGGCTGATATGACGCCGATCCCAACCGATATGAACGTAGCTAGAGTTGTTTACCTTCATGTGTTACTCAGCGCATCCAATTTGTTGACGTCGAAATCCACAAATTTACGAGAGTTTCACTGGATTTCAGATATCACGTGCAAGCTCTTTATATACCACATTCCTACTGTTGAAATCTATACACGGCTAACAGTTAGAGTGGCCTCCCCTTTGCTGAATCTATCATATAAATAGGAGGTCGGTGATTCCGTCATGTTTCGTCCAGCTAGAAATCAATCTTTGGTGATCGCTCTTTATATGCAAATGGCTAGTTTCTGTCGCGCGGAGGTGGCTTGGACGGATGGAACCCAAGTTTAAAATAAAGAAATAAGAATTCTGTTACATGTATTTATTTATCACTGCAACTGTTAATCCAGTATACAGAAAAGGCAGTCGTTTGAATGGCACCCCGTGTCATCTTTCGTCTGCAAACAAATCTTATCAGTCACACTGACTTTTAATCCTTTGCCTATCGAGTCAGCCATAACTGACCTTGATATTTACAAAGTAAGCATCTGAAAAGGACGTAATATCACTTGGTTTTGTAGGGGGTTTTGAATTTGTAAAAAAAATATAAAAATAAAAATGTTGATATAATGTAAAGGATTAACTGGTACTTACTGTGTCAGTAAATTCATTTCGGACGAGGTGAGTAACTAAAACATTAGTCTGGAGATGTGAGGTGATATAAAACTTTTGTATTTTTCGCGCAAAAAATTAGCTTCGACGAGATTTACATAATCTATTATATAAATGTGCAGAGTTTGGTTCAGTGATTCAGTTACAGTCTCACTAAAAATTCAAGCCTTGATTATCTCCCTTGATATACAATACACCCAGTTTTTTTCCGACACGCGGACGGGGCTAACCGCACTGAAGCGAATGGGCCCGCTAGTACACAATAAATCAGTACGGAGGATCAGCAATAATTTAATCCTACATCTCAACAGATCTGTATGATTAATTTATTACTAAACCTCCCTGTCTCTACAAAACAGGTCGCCACATTTTGCCGTGAAGTCTATTGTTTAGAACGACGGCATTCGGGAGGGCAGTGTTGAACGGGTTAAAACGAAATGCAGAATGTTGAAAAATCAGTTTGTTTGTTTGTTTATTTTGGAAATGCTTTTGAACAACCAGGGTCACATCGTGTCGAACAGTTTTACGGATGAAGGAAATAGACAAAACTACATGTCTGTTTCAATGAGTCGTTTTGTATTCAATGAGTCAGATGTGCGTAGGAAGAAAACGTCGAGACCGAGGTCGAGACGTTTTCTTTCTACGCACATCTGACGAATTGAATACAAAACGACTCATTGAAACATACATGTAGTTTTGTATTTATTACATGACCCAAGCACCTACTGACCTAATTTTCTTTTCTATCAACGGTGGTAAACACCATGCACTTTATGCAGTCGCGTCGCATAAAAAAGTCCCGGTTGGAACAGGTTGGTGTGCAATACGGAATTCCGTATTGCACAGCCGTATTGCACGCCGTATTGCATAAGGGAGACTGCATGGGCATGTAATAAAACGGAGTACCCGGGAAGAACCACTGAGATGCGACGCGCAACTATCGGACTCTCCAACTTACTGACTCTCCACAAGTAAAGTTGGCAGCGGTTAAAGACAAGTACACCATTGACGTGCGGTGCGCCGTAAGTAATCGGAATTAAGTGTCTTGCCCAAGGACACACCGCTGTTACCGCTGGTCAGGATCAAACCATCGACCTTTCCGCTTAATGTCCAGTGCTCTAACCACTGAGCTTCCGGGATCCCACAAAATCAGTAAGAAAAGTGAAAGCTTTTTACACACTTGACGCAACCGGAATGTTGGGCCCGATACGAATGAGTAAGAATGTAAGTGATACCTCTAATTTAAGCCTTGCAGTGGAACAAATGCAACCAAAATTTAAGTGAGCCCGTTTTCCAAGGTGAAATTTGAGGATCGCGGGGCCCTAACAGAAGTCTTACTTGTCTGTGTACTTGACTCTGTACAAAACAGAATAAAGTTGGAATTCCCTGCTTTGGGGCGTAGATAGGCTAAACGGAGAAGAAGGAGAACAAAATGTTTCCCTTACTTCATTTCACCTCGACCTGGGTTAACCCTTTCAACCCGACAGACCGCTTTTCCGGCTCAGGAACATGATACGCTATGCTTTCATTAAGTAGGATGGCTGATAAGTTTAAGTGTGGGGAAGACCAATCGATATTTTCAACGAGCAGCCTCAAGGCTGCACGTTGAAAATATTAATTGGTTCCCCCCTCCCCACCCCCAATAATAAATATGGACTCTTCCCCTTACTTCCTTTGACCTGACATGCAAGAGTTCACCGGTGTTCAAAAGGTTAATTGGTCATCCAATAAGACTTTTGACATTTTAAAGATTTCAACAATGCCTTAATTTTGAATTAAAGTGACGAATAGTTACATATAAAACACCAAAGTGATGAAAAAAATACACAAAACTTGAATTTATCCACTTTTCAAAAAAAATAAATTTTTTGCTTCTGATGACAAAGAAACTGTCAGCCGCATAATTAACCGACAAGAATAACAAGGAATAGATCAGTAATTCTAATGTCTGAGTTGAAAATAAAAGACTCCACACTCCATACTCGTGGACAGAATAATCACCATTGGGAGCGCGGTGGCTCGGTAGGTAGAGCCTGCAAGCCGAGAGGTCCTCGGTTCGAATCTCACCTGCGGCAACCGCGTTGTGTCTTTGGGCAAGACACTTCACCCCCATTGCCCATCTGGGGGCACGGTGACGTCATGGACTAAGGCGTACTGCACGTCGATGGTGCACTTGTCTTCAACCAATGCTAACCCTGCTGGTGTGGAGTTAGTATGTTGGGGAGCTGACAGTTGCTCGCCGTAGCTCGGTGGTTCTCCGGCTTCCCCACCCGTAAAACTTGCATGGTCATGATTAGCTACAGTGCAGAAATATATGACGTGTTGAAAACTCTCAGAGGTAAATGAACGACAACGAAATATAGATTGTGTTGGGAAGACATGCTTGTTTTGATCACGTGATTCTTGAGCCATGCTGGGAAACGATTTAATTTCCAAAGATCTGGAGTCTGCAGGCATTCCATTGCTGTTTTGGAATTTGCGAGGCAATGCAATATATACTGTTAAAAAAAAGTAGGGGATATTTGATAAAAGTGAGATATATGAAGAAATATATTTATATGTTCATCAAAAAGACAGTTGAGGCATTGCACTGTGGCATCTAATGAATGATTTCAGCGATAGTTGAGTGTCTGACAAGCACACATTCCACGTACTGAGCTGTATGGGACATGGACGGCCAGTCAGAGAATTTACCACATTCAGTCCAAGACCTCAGTACCTTGTAAATCCTCCTGGGTTCGCGAGACAAGCGCAGATCCGACGTGGCATACTCCTCACCAAAACGTCCAATATCAGCTTGACTGATGTTATTCCATTCTTCCCAGACATTGGTAGGGGGGCTGTTGGGGTTGTCGTAGGCGCCTGCCAAGCATATCCCAGACGTGCTCGATTGGTGAAAGGTCTGGACATAGTGCTGGCCAAGGCAGTGTAGTGATGTTCTGCTCCTGGAGGAACTCTGTAGCGACACGGGCCCTGTGTGCTCTTGCATTGTCATCTTGAAAAATGAATCGACGGCCGTGACGTCGCGCAAATGGCACCACATGAGCTGCTAACATGTTGTCACGGTAGTACTGCCCTGTGACACGCCCTTGGATGACATGTAATGCTGTTCTGCTTGTGATGGTTATGCCTACCCACGCCATAATCGATCCACCACCAGAACGATCGTGCTGCCCAACGGTTACGTCATGGTATCGTTCGTTCAGCCGCCGCCACACTCTGTTTTGCTTGTCGTGGAAGTCGAGAGTGAACCTCGATTCATCGGAAAACATGACATTGCTCCACCAACGATTGTCCCAGCGCTGTCACCTTGCTACGATGTGACGTTCAGTCAAACGTAGAATTATTCGAGGTCGTCGAGCGTACAAATTCCAGCTGTGCAGGCGATTTCGGATAGTCTGACCACTGACCCGCACATCTGTCGATCGGTGCAGCTGCTGTCCAATTTCTGATGCACTTTGATGGCGGTTACGTAATGCTGTGGTTCGGATTAAACGATCCTGGTTAGCAGTTGTCGCCCTTGGACGACCTGACCCACGTCTGCCATCAACATTGCCCGTCTAACGGTAGCGTGACCACAACCTGCTAATTACCGATTGAGTAACGTTGAGAATTTGAGCCACTGCAGTCTGTCTGTTGCCAGCTTCCAACATGCCAACGGCAAGTAAACGTTTGTCACGTGTCAGTCTTCGCATATCTCAAAAATTACGTTTCGAACAGAAACTATTGATGAATGAAATTATCCCAAGAAAAGAACGACGAGACCCCCGAAAAAGCCCGTCCAGTACAAATAGAAATTTCAAAACGTTCCCCACAGACATTAACGCGGCGCTCGTGCGTAAAACCTGCACGAAGTTTTCGTGGGCCGATGATCCATACTAAACTTGGTAACATATTGATGTGTCCAATCACGCGTATCCAATACCATTTTTCCGAAAATATCAACATCAGTTTGGATATCCCCTACTTTTTTGAATAGTATATAACACGACACATTTGAGGAAGATATTCAACTGACAGTATAATAATTGTGAGATAAAGTCCTTAGTTACAATGCTGAATCCGGAGTCTGTAGAAAGTTACACAAGTTTCACCCAACGGATTGACACACCACCGATTCGAACTGCTATTATTTGGTTGTTGTCGATGAACAAAACATAAAACTGGAAAATTAGTTTGAAAACAGAAATATATTCACACCAATATTCATTCCAGTCCTCACAACTGTATATTTATGAAAAAATAATTTGATTGTAGCTGCACTATATTTGTGACGCAAAGAAGGCTTGGCGTTGTCGGCTAATCGAATAAGAAGACCAAAGTTAAAGAAAGTTCGTTTTCTGTTCACCAAATATAGTGAAATTTAGTTCCATCGTAAATTAAAATTTCTTCCTCGCACAACAGCATTGTGTGAAATATGGAGCCACGTCGATTTGGATCCCTATTGGAACCAAGAGGTTGCAAAAATAAATGTTTATTGTACAATCTGGTGCCGGGAATAGCATGAAGCCACCTGGCGGACAAAATCACACGAATTACTGAAATGAGACAGCAATGTCTCGGAAGTTTTTTGATAAATGAATTTAATAAACCACATAATTGCGATATTATTCAGGCCCGTAATTCACTGCCTATAAAATTGGTAACGATAAGCAGATCAGTTATTAATGTTCTTAAATCTCATGAGTAAGCAACAGTCACCCCCCCCCCCCCCCCCCACACACACACACCAACAGAAGGGCGATAGTTTCAAAACAAATGAAGCATACCAAACCATATACAGAAAGGAATTAGAATCCATACTTTTTAACTTAACGAAGCCCACTGATGTAAGACTTTTGCATGCATGACAGGTCATTTTTTGTTGATTTGGCCATACTTGGGCATTCACTTGGCACTATTGGCAGCTGTCATTGCTCATGCAACACAAGCTATGGCCACAGAAAACACTGAATGAGGAAGTTATGTAGTTTTCCCTTTTTTGATGTATCAATCTCATCTTGTTCCCCCAATTTGACGCAAATCTCATGCGAAATGGCACAGAATTGAGTGCGTGTGTGTATGGAGGGGGGGGGGGGGGGGTATGATCACTACAGACTGACAAAACATTGAACATTCTTCATTTTACATTGATGCACTCTCTCAATCATGTCTCCATACTTGTTCTTGTGAACTGTGTGGGTTTGACCCTTGGTTCACTTCGTAAAAGATAAACAGGCACTAGAAAAATGGCAGTCCTTGTGAAATTTAGACACCCTAAATTACATTTAGTCTTACTGTCCGTTCCGTGCAAGAATGGGAACAAGATTTCTTCCAGTCTGTACTAGAAGGATTAATTGCAGAAAATAACTATTCAGTAAATTTAAGATATTTCTATAGCAGACTTTCAGGCAGAGCGTTCTACCCCATGGTAAGAGTTCCATGGCAAATATTAGTTTCCATATGATCTATTGTTCATCAAAAAAAATCCTATATAACTTGTTGGGGCTATTCCATTCTGGCCTTTTCTGGACTGTGGAGAAGCTTACCTGAATGTTTGACCAAAGTTATTTTGGACGTCCCCTTTATAGCGATAGCATCAGCAGCACATTCTGAAATAAGTGAAATTTGAAGAACATATTGAGAATGCCTAGATCTTAACTATCTTCAAGTATTTTGGGAGGGGTGGAGAGGCTGCCCGTGTTTTCCCGAAGATTACATGAAATGTCCCGACGGTTCTCACGTCTTATCGAGAAATTTCATGTCATGTACGTATGCTTTTCATCGAGATATTCAGTCAAGTGCACACTAAACACCGAAATTAGACACAACAAACGGGAATGGGTTGGTAAAAGCTTTGGCGGATTGACACGGCTTTCATCACTGCATATACGGGGTAGATTTAGATCCTAATTTGTTGAATTCCATGTAGCGGAGCCCGTGGATGGTATATTAATTTCATTATGATTATCATAAAATTTGACAGGAAAACTTTTATTGTAAAACTTCATCCAAGCATAGTTTTGTTCGAGAACCTGAGCCATTGATCTGTGTTGTAATGCCGATGACAGATCATCTTCCAATGATTAACGAGGCGGACGGCGCTCCAAATACAGCAATAATAGACTCTGCTCAAGCGAAAGCTAAAATCTTGATCTAATAGCTGATAGAAATGGATATGTTCGTTGAGGTATAATCATTTCCCATCATTTCATGCCTACGATTTAAGGCTGGAGTTAATGTATAGTTTGTCTCTTTGAAGTACAATTGTGATTCCATTTATTGCAATTTGTATATTTGATACACATCGAAAATAGGGATAACTGCATTTGTGACGAAAGGCTCTCGAAATATTTGATGAGTTTCATTGTTCACCAAATAAAAAAAAGTGAAAAGAAAAAAAAATCACCATTACAGAATTCTCGCAATAAGAGAATGAATCACAAACGTTTGCAGCATAACTAGGACCCTGCTAAGCTTCGAGATTTAGTTCGATTTAATAAGAAATCCGTTGGGATAATATGAATCTTTGCAAAATTTGAACTCATCGTAAATGGTAATGTGTGTCATCTATATACAAGTAAGAGAAAGTATAGGGCACCTGTAGGACACGCCCATATAAAGCCAATTAGTTGGTTTCTTATTTATGTCTGTTGAGTGGAACAAGGTGCCATCTGCAATGCTTTAGCAGAGAGAGAGAGGGAGAGAGAGAATGGAGAAGGGTGGGCTAGTAAGTATAGCACAGAAGGAGTGAGTGAGATAGAGACAGGCAAAGAGAGAGAGAGAGAGAGAGAGAGGAGAGAGAGAGAGAGAGAGATGGGTCAGTATTCTATTTTTCTAACTCCAGAGGCAGAACACGCCCATATGAAGCCAAATTAGTTGGTTTCTTATTTATACCCATTGAGTGGAACACGGTGCTATCTGCAATGCTTTAGCAGAGAGAGAGATTGGGTCAGTATTTTCCCCAACCTTCTGCAGAAGAGAGGGACAGAGGGGGAGAAAGAAACAGAGAGCGAGAGAGAGAGAGAGAGAGAGAGAGAGAGAGAGAGAGAGAGAGAGAGAGAGAGAGAGAGAGAGAGACCGAGCGGCAGACAGAAAGAAAGTTTAGGCCATCATTTATCTACAACAATATATGTTTACAGCACACACATATCACCACCAGAGAGTGTGTGTGCGTGCGTGCGTGCGTGCGTTCGTGCGTGCCGCACGCGTGCATTCTTGCATGTCTTCACGACTCAAATGCATGCAGTCACCTGAAACTCATATTTCGCTTTTGGGTTCCTGCCATTACAATCTTATTGGGAATTAGCAGGAAGAAGGTGCACAACTTGTTCAATCTTAAGACGTGACTGAAGATTCCATCCGAAGATTTGTCTCTTCTACGGTCATTAATGCCGAGAACAATGTATATTCAACTGGTAGAGTGCTAAATTATTTTTGGTCTTCAAAATGTTTAAACATGTCTTTGCCTTGTTACAATTTATGGTAGAGTGCCAATAGGCACTCTACCATAAATTGTAACAAGGCAATTTCATACAGATGAAATAATTTCACTTCAAAGATAATATGAAGCACATCCACTGAATATGATGCCTTCAATTTGTGATACCTGCACTTCAAAACAAAGCCCAAATATGGGCTCTCAGTATTCTACTAGTTAACACATGTGGATAAATATGTAGCCCAAAATGTGCTCTTTTCTCGACAGTATAGGTGAATTGGTACCAACCATAACTTGATGCATTGTATTTCGACCATGTCACCAAGGCCTATGGGCCACCACTGATGTACATCAATGTGGAGGTGTCATTCTATGACCGTACCTCCCCACCCACCCCTCAAGTGCAAAATGCTTTCTACGCCCCCGGTTCACTTTAAGCGATTTCAGTGCAAACAGGTTAACTACCAAAGGAATCTACCGTCTCTCGATATCTTACCATATTTGCAAACATTCATCACAATAGTTTGGACGACATTAAAAAAAAAGTAAGAGACTTCCTTGTTGTTCGTCTCTTCCCATTTCACGTAGACTTCATTTGGAGATTAATTTCATTATCGACTATAGAACTGTTATCGGTGATTGTCATCTAATATCACACAGTCTTTATAATTAATTCAAAGGTTGAGAGATCCCGTCTAATTAAGTTTTCTATACAGCGTGGACCAAACAGGCTGCCGAAGTGAAACACCGGGGTCGATCTGTAAAGACACTTGTTGCCATAATTCCCATTGCCAATGCCGACGTGTGACATTTTAGTATCTCCTCGTACCCAGGTAGGTGGAACTCAATGCTGAGAGGTGACGTAAAGTACAACATTACTTTTGTTCCCAAACCAGCTGGTTTTAAAACGCAACTGGCCTATATACGATAACTGATCTACACGACATATCGTGTGGTTTGGTGTAGTGTTCTGAACACATGTCTACAATGTAAATTTGGACTTTTGTGGCAAGCTAAATTTATATAAAGAAATTGAAAACATTTTTCAAACAATACTCCCACAGCTTCTTTTAACCCTTAACCTAAAACGAAAGGCAGACGGCACTCCCAACCAAAATTCTTGAATAAAAAACTTTTTTTCATTTTTCTGCGTCAAAAACATAGCTCATGTCCCTCAATGGAACGAGTTGGTTCCAGTGAGGTGCCATACGTTATATTTTTGAGGTAAAAAATGAAAAATAATGAAAATTAAATGGTGATTTTTGTGAATATCGCTGGACCCATTTGTCGTTGGTTGGGAAAAGGGTTAACGGTTAGAAATTAGAATAGTATTAATCGGATCGAATCTTGAATCGAATCAGACAGACGATTTCGACTCGAAAGGAATCGAATCACACCACTTTTCAAGTTGCTGACATTGCGCCTTAGTACACCCGTAAATATCGTCGTCTCCGCTCGAAACGTATTGTATGCAACGGTGACTCGTCTAATTGAGCAGATATAAGCCCCGGCGAATATGGATTTTTTTCGACTTTCGACTCGAATTTCGCCAAAAGTGTTCGAGTCGATCAAACATCGAATAGCCGAAACCATGTGTCCAAGTGCGGTTTCGTACGCGATATTTCCAGTTTAAAATAACCACATTAGGATTGGTTTGGCATTTTATTGATGATTTATCTACATATTCATGCTAACACTCAACAGCTAGTTCGAACGTTAACAATGCAGCACACATGGTCGGATAGGAGACAAAGAATCTGTATGTAACTGTGATTGCTTCGCTCAATTCCTGACTTTAAGCTTGGCATCGTCCGATCTTGCCTTATCATGAAGCGATGGATGTCTTACATGTATTACACATGTATGTAGCCGTGGCTTTATCAACTGTAAAATATGAGTGTATTACAGATGTCATTTGGAATCACGCGATAGCGTGATTCCAAATGACACTGGTAATGCACTGTATAAGTTCCATGTTGACAATGTGTGCTCGCGGCTCGCGCTCAATTCCTCGTATTGTTTTTGACAATTTGGCCAGTATTAAATGTACGAATGTACGTATACCAAGACATTTATTTCTTTTTTCATATTCGATTTTTATATTCGTGATTTTATTTTCGACTCGCATTCGACTCGAATTTGTTGATCGACTTGAACAATCGAGTATTCACAGGGGCCTACTGTTGGACTTCTATGTTGGAGGTCCCGAGATCGATCCCCGTCCGGGACGACCCGCGTTGTGTCCTTGGGCAAGGCACTTTATCCCGATTGCCTACATGGGGGCACGATGACGCCGTGTACTAAGGCGTACTGCACGTCGATGGTGCACATGTCTTCAACCGCTGTAACCCTGCTTGAGCGGAGCTTGAACAGAGTTAGAATGTTGAGGAGCTGACAGTTGCTCGTCGTTGCTCGGTGGTTCTCTCCGGGTACTCTGGCTTCCTCCACCCGTAAAACTGTCACGGTCACGATTAGCAATTGTGCATAAGTCTGTGACCTTAAACCCCCAAAAATAAAAAATAAAAATAAATTCACAGGGGCCTAAGCAGATCAACCCCAAAAAGCAGAATATTTCAGAACGGAATTAAAATAGTTTCGGAAACGAACCTCCTCTAACTCTTCTTCTATTACCAGGTTTCCTGTACTCGAGACAAGATGAGAGAAGAAGAGTTCAAGAGAAGACACTTTGTAGGATTCTGAGAACATCTCTCGACAATTCAAAAATATCCGAAATCAAATCAAACCATGGGAATGATTTCGGATCGGTTAGAATTTCTAAGTTTTGCGGGGCCCTAATATTAATATTTGATCAAACACACACGTTTCGTTGGTTTAATCGAATTTCATGGGCATCCACCCGAGTTCGATCCCCGTCCGGGACGAGCTGCGTTGTGTCATTGGGCAAGGCACTTTATCCCTGTTGCCTACATGGGGGCACGATGACGCCGTGTACTAAGGCGTACTGCACGTCGATGGTGCACATGTCTTCAACCGCTGTAAACCTGCTTGAGCGGAGCTTGAACAGAGTTAGAATGTTGAGGAGCTGGCAGTTGCTCGACGATGCTCGGTGTTTCTCTCCGGGTACTCCGGCTTCCTCCACCCGTAAAACTGTCAACGTCACGATAAGCCATTGTGCATAAGTATGCGACCTTAAAACACCCATAAGTAAATAAATAAATAAATAAATAAATAAATAAATAAATAAATAAATAAATAAATAAATAAATAAACGGGTATCCACATTTAGGGATATCGCTTATAAAAGGTACCATAGCATATCCTAATACCTTATGGGTGCAATGTTGGTAATGGAAAGTCCGTTTCGTTCTACCGTGGGTTTTTTTCATCGGGGAAATTGTCATATGTGGATGGCCCGTTGTAGATATATGCAACACTTGATTCTTATGGAGTCGAATGACCTTCAACGGTGTAAATACTACGTAACATTGTGATGTGTTCGATTACTGTCGAATCCAATCCACGTGTTAGCTCAACTTAGCACTAAGCAGTAAAGATTACTTCTAGGGAATGTTCTAAGACTTCTAATGCAACTGTCTTTAAAATTATTCTTTAAAATATTTTTTATGGTTTATCCAATCAACTTCTATGTAAACTTTGTCCACAGAGAAAATAAGCACGCCAGCATCGTAGCTGCAAGGAAGGGTAACTGGGGGTACGCCTCCCTTCACACTCTTCCTGAAAAATGTCAACCTTACAGTTAAAACTAGAAGTCCTGTCATGAAGTGCGCACAAATAGCACGTCGATTAGCGCGAAACTCAACGCGTTATGACCATAGTAAAGCTATCAAATTCTGTACATATGGCCTGTGCACCAGCAGTGTTTCAGTTAATGGACCTCCGGGTAACCCGGAGGTCCATTGGCAGAAACATTGCCTGTGTTTTCTATTAGTAACCAGAAGAACCTGTCGTGCTTTGGATGCCATTCGATATGGCAATTGCGCACAATCCCAACGCGCAATTAAGCCTAGATAAGCGCACAGTTCGTGACAGGACTTCTAGTTTTAACTCTATATACAGTACAGTCGCCATGGCCTGGTTGTAATCCACATTTGGGCAGTGATATCCACGTATGCGTTCACCAAGTAACAAAAATCATCAGCAGCAAAATTTTTATTAATGAAGCACCGGTTTATATATACTTCTCAAAGTTTACTGAGCACCAAGTACATCCAACTACCTTCTTTACGTTTTAGTTGAAATATTGTTATGAAAAGTGTATATACTCTTTATTTAATTATATCTTTAATGATTTAAGTACAGAAATTAAGATTTTATTTGTGCTTGACATTATTTTTCAACTTTTGAATACGATAACCATGGAAAATGGATATTTTTGGCAAAAGAGGAAATTTTTCAATATGCCAAAAAGTTGACGGAGCGAACGGGTATGGCTTCAGTATCGAGTATGAGACCCATTACTGTTAATTACAGCTTGACAACGCCTTCTCATGCTCCCAATCAGGTTCCTGGTGGTCCTTTGTGGGATGTTGTTCCATTTTTTGACCAGCATGGCACCAAGGTCCTGGACTCTTCTTGGCTGGACTGGACGGGCTGAAATTGCAAGCTGCAATTCATTCCAGACATGTTCGATTGGATTTAGGTCAGGGGATATTGCTGGCCAGTCCATACGCTCAATCCCCTCCCTCTGTCGTACTCCCCGGCAGCATGGGCAACACGAGGACGGGCATTATCGTCCATCAGAATGAATCTATCACCCACTGCACCTGCATACAATCTGACTTGGACATCCAGGATCTCATCAATATACCGTTGTGCAGTCAATGTACCACGTTCAAGGACACAGAGCTCTGTACGTTCATCCCAGCTGATGCCGCCTCAGACCATGATTGACCCTCCACCATAGAGCGTCTATATGTGTGGTCTAGACAGTACCTTGACTCATATGTAAAAGGACAGGTCGCTAATCTTCTCTGGTCCATCCAACGTGGTCCATGGCCCATTCATATCGTGCCTGACGGTGGTTCTGGGACAGCGGAAAGCGAATACATGGTCTTCTCGATCGGAGACCAACTTCGTGCAACCTTGCCCGGATAGTCTGCGTCGAAATATTTACACCGGATGCATTCTGAAGGTCACTGCGAAACTGGGTTGCTGTGGCAAAGCGGTTCCTACGGACCTGAATGATCAAAAACCGGTCTTCAGCAGCAGATGTTGCCCTGTATCTGCCACCACCATGCCGTCTTCCTGGTGTGCCATACTGCTGAAATCTTGCCCAGGATCTGGCGATCACCGTATGGTGTACACCAAGGGCTTCACCAACCTGACGATGGGTAGCCTCTTACTCCACCATCCCTACAGCCCGCCACATTTCTGCTTCAGATAAATGTCCTCTTACATTTGCATTTGCCATATTCAATCATTAAATCACAAGGGTTTGTGTTGAAATGAAGATTGAATACCTTACACATGTCATGTACATGTAGGCAGTACACGAAACCATCGAAAATCAAGGGGTACATGCTTTCCATGACTGTCACGAAAAGTCTGCCTGTCAAGAGAGCTAATGTAAACACTGGGGACCATCTCAATACATTCCTCAATCTTATTCACCAAAAATATCACAAATATGTCACAAGCAAATTTCACAATGATGTGTCAAATATTTGGTGCTCAGCAAACTTTGAGCAGTATATATATTCGCCCAAAAAAGAAAGTGTGCATTGCAGAAATCTATCAAACTCCAAAAAAATAATTTCGTAAGTGTAAAGAGTGTTAACCTGTTCATGAATAAGTTATATTGAACACAAAAACAGCTTTCCCTGTTAAAATTGCATTAACGTTAAATGACGTGCTGCATGTTTGTGAAAAGGCATGTTTTGTACGTGGAGAGTCTGAAAATTCATGCAGCAGTGTGAATCCTTGGGTATTTAAACACTAAAGTAAGACCTTCCTATCGTTCACATTCAAACTTGCGCTGCTGTTAAAACGACTCCACATTAGCATGCCAAGATTGACAATGAATCAACGTCTCCTTGCCATGGGTATGATTAGAGCTGGCAGAACACACAGAGAGGTGGACCAGCATTTGAACTGCCACCGTAACACTGTAGACAGGCTAGTCCATCGACATGCACAACATGATGACGTTCGAGACCGACTTGGCTCCGGGAGACCCCGAGTTACCACCCCTGCACAAGATCGGTATATCCGTGTCATCCATCTCTGGAACCGGCAACAAACGGCAACGACGGCAGCCAGGAACATCCCTAACCTGAGACGGATACATCCTCAAACAGTAATCAACCGGCTGAGAGAATACGGCTTACGTCCTCGAAGACCTGCAATTCGTCCGATTTTGATGTCATGTCATCGTCGTGCTCGACTGCAGTGGTGTAGAGTAGGGTTAGGGATAGGGTTAGCCTAACCTAACCCTAACCTACCCTAACCTAACCCTAACCTAACCTAACCTAACCCTACCTAACCCTAACCTAACCCTACCCTAACCCACTTCCATGCCAACTTGTTCGCTCCATGAGGCGTAGATGCACAGCAGTAGTCGATGCAGACGGAGGTCATACCAGATATTGAGTGTGTGACTTTTGTGTTGGACCCTTAGTGTCTTTGACTCTCTATGGCACCAAGAGTATTCGTCGTAGCATAATGAAATTGCTCGTGTTGATCACAAATTGATTCATCTGTGATTGAATAAAATGTCCATGAATGAAAATGATATATATCTTTTTTTAGTGTTATTTTATAGCATGCACACTTTCTTTTTTGGGAGAGTATATTTAAGGAATAGTGCATGGCTTGAAGTTGACTACGCCCATATAGTGCCCAGTTAGGTGGTGTAGTTCCGCCGCGAAGCGGAGGGAACTACACCACCTCACTGGGCACTATATGGGCGTAGTCAACGACAGGACATGCACTAATCCTTATATTATATCGAACACCCACCAAGAAAAATATCTGTCCGATTTGTTAATCTACTACCAAGGTAGCAGCCCTACCAACCAGCGTTATATAGAAAAAAATACCATGTAGTTTTTAAAAACATTTTCTTCTTCTAAAACACGGCTAACTTCGATTATTGATATGAGCAGAAGACAGATTTTGAATCGGTCGGCAAGGTTAAACAAAACATTTCCCCCAAACGGAACTGTGTATTCTAGAATCGCGCAACATGCGAATGAAAACTAAAATTTTCAAAATTTGACAACGCAGTTTGATTATTTCCACATATTTGTCACACATATACATTACCGAATGGGTCAGTACGGGATACAAACTCCGAAGATTCAACTGAATTCCATTATTTATTCGTTTACTGCCCAAAACATACAATTAAATAGCGAAATAATATGAGCAGCGAAAGTACGATTTTTCATATCCGGACGCGTTCTCATGAAAGTTCGACCCAGGTATGGATCATTCTCTTCGAAACGAGATATGGATCATCTTCTCAAGGAATAAAATGAACGCCTCAAAAAATGTGACTTCAACAACGGAAAAGCGATACATTTTTCCACAAAGATTTCTTTCCGGGTCATTTTGTGGATGTTGTGCCTCTGTGAATCGATTTTTAAATTTAGTCTGATCAGTTTTATTCGGCCAGTATGAAAAGAAAACTGATATAGTAGTGTTCTAAAAATAGAAAACCTGTACTGTCTGGGTGTAGTGCCTGGTCAGTTCTGTGGATGCAAACTACACGAAATATGGTATCATCTTTCAGCCAATCAGAATGCAAGGAAGTCACGTGAGATATAATATAATTGTATAGTTGCTTGTAGGACATGGTGTGTGTGTGGGGTGGGTAGGGTAGGGTAGGGTAGGGGTAGGGTAGGGTGGGTTAGGGTAGGGTAGGGTAGGGGTAGGGTAGGGTGGGTTAGGGTAGGGTAGGGTAGGGTAGGGTGTTTGATTTATATGAAAATATTTGTATTATTCCTAAATTTGATGTACGATGAGCAGCATTTTATATTTTCACATGTTTAACCCTTTACCCAACGTAACGTCCAAAACCGTCCAGCGCTATTCTCAAAAATCGCCAATTAATTTCATTATTTTTTCATTTTTTGTCTCAAAAACATAGTTTATGACCCCTCGTTTAAGACCATTTGAGAAATATTTAAGACCATTTGAGACCATTTAAGACCATTTGAGAAATATTTAGGACCATTTGAGACCATTTAAGACCATTTGAGAAATATTTAAGACCATTTGAGACTATTTTGTGGCTCATATGTTGTTCAATAAGCAGAAAATTCCTGTAACATTGATGGACGGAAGTTTGTTATCAAGTTGGGCTGTGAAGTTTAGATGTATCATTCTTCGACTTGACATTTATCTGACTTTTATATCTTGTTTTGTTTTTTTTAAAGTAAACTGTGTCAAGTAGTGTGAAGTCGAGCAAAAACTTATTTTACCCCAGAGTCGCATCACTGTAATTTCCCACAATGAACTGTGGGAGGATTTGAAGCAACCATCAATTGGTAGGGTGGGTAGAACCGATGTGCACATATGTAAAACTGATGTGTATATGTTTAAAACCGATGTGAATATGTTTAAAACCGATGTGTATATGTTTAAAACCGATGTGGCCGTATGTAAAACGGATGTGCCCGTATGTAAAACGGATGTGCCCGTATGTAAAACGAATGTGCCCGTATGTAAAACGGATGTGCACATATGTAAAACTGATGTACGCATGCGCGTATTTGAGGGTACCCTTCACTGTCTTATAAATCGTGATGTCCACCCAGTTCTCATTTGTTCTCAGAGCGTTCAAAGAGAGAAGACATGCCGAGCCACGACTGTAAATTATGTAGGAAAGCATTCTCAAGAGCCTTTACACGCAACAGACACGAAGATGGCTACTGCCTCAAGAGGTTTGGGATGACGGGTGAAGGCAAACAGTCAAACGAAGATTATAACTTGTCTGATTCTGACGAGAGCACATATTCAGAGTCAGACGATAGTGATACAACCACTGAAAGTGAATATTCAGAAGAGGAAGATGGCGACACGAAAATAATAGACACTTTAATCATATGAGCATATGAAGATAATACAGCTAAATTTCAGAGATTGAAAGTGTCGTACATAGAAAATGGCTTGCCCACGGACGTGGCCACCAAAGCGGCCAGGGAAGCTCTTAGAGACAGCGTGAGAGCTTCCCTCTCTAGAAGATTATTTAAGGCAATGAGTCGAGTAAGGCACTTCAGACAACATCCGGTCTATGGAAAAATTAGAAAAACTACTCAGCGACTTCGAGATGAGGAGGAGTACGGAATGAACGAAGCTGGAAAATTCGCAATTGAGAAACGAAAATACTTGTTTGACCCATTATTAAGAAAATACACGTTTTTTGGATGTGCAGACAGCTTGGGGTCATAACTAGAGAAAGTCCAGAAGAACGACAACAACAACAACTATCCCCTTTCAGGGAAAAAAGACAGTTACTGGCCATTTAATTATGCTTATTGTATGCTTACCTGTAAAAGAAGTATTGTAAAACTACTTATTGTAGAAATTACTTATGGTGAAATTGTAAAATTACTTGTAAAAACTTATTGAAAATCCATTTTATCTGATTGTAAATCCATTTTAATTGCTTGTAAACCATTTTCGCTTTGAAAAAATTACTTGTAAATTTGTAAGTCTGATTGCAAATCCATTTTGACTATTGTAAAACCAGTTAATTACTTGTAAAACTGATTTTATGTGAAAATAAAATTTAATAGAGAGAAAATTTAGAGTTGTTCATTCCTTTTCAGCTTACCTGTGAGTTGAGCATGCGAAAGAAATTTACTACAACATTCCGGATCACTCATCTATTCGCCACGCAGAAAATACTACATGGCACGATCTGATTGGACAGTTGTTTGACCAATCAGAGAGCGCCTGTGTGGGATAATTTTACAACACGCTTATCTATTGGTCCTCTGGAACATACCGCCGTGTGGGACGATCTGATTGGACAACCGTTTGACCAATCAGACATCGCCGCGATCTTACTGGGTTATCAAACACCTGCGACGTGACATCATCTTATCTATGACATAATCAAACAGTGTACATGGTCTTTACCATATTAAGCTTCTTATAAACAAAGGAGCCCTTTATCATAATACCTTTATCTATGACATAATCAAACATACCAGTTGTCCCTTATCTATTTCCATAACTATACAACATAATTTGTAATTTTCAGATGTATATTACGGAAAGGATATAATCTAAGTGCTAGGCACTTGTTATCCAATCCCTTTTGTTATAACAAATAAAATATGTTTAATCTAACTATACAACGTGACACTGTAACGTGTGTCCAAGGACAGGGTTACGCAAAACTCCCGGTGAGAACCCCTGAGACTATTGTGAAATGGTAGAGTGTGAGAATGGGTTACAGAAAAGGGTTAACACCCGAGGTCATCCAGGACAGATCCCAATATAAAGGAAGAATTTCCGGTTAGCAAAGATCCACTACAGGTTTTATAGTAAAGGTTCCTCTCAGAGACTGGTAAGACACATGGTCTTGTACTTCATGTTGTGGTAGGGTTAGCAATTACAGTAAGGCTGGTAGCGCCGGGTTAAGTACAAGATATAACAACAGCTGGTTGCGCTGAGAGTATTTCAAATCAAATCAGCTGGTCACGCTGAAATTGGCCACTGTATCTACGTGGTTAAATCATGTGCACACACTGGTAAAGCTTGGTCACAGCCGGTAGGGTGTTAATTGAGAACGTGGGGTGGTCACAACAACACAGGCCTGTGCTTGATAAAAGAAATCCAAATTACCCAGACTACGTCTAGTCTATACCAAGGGGAGTAGGATTAGGGAGTAAATACACCAGAGGGAAAGGTTAAAGAGAATAAAATGTTTATTAACAATAACAAAATTAAAAGATGGTACATTTTTACATGCATGTATAAAATATGTGATGTTTCTTTGTGAAAGTGATGGAGATTTTGTGCTTCTATTTCTTTTATTATACATTAGAAATTCCATCTAACCCTGCCCAATGTCGAAACAAAAAAAAATGTACATACCCCCGAGTGTTGTACCCCAATGACTTAATTAACTATTTAGCCTCCTCTCGTTGTATAAGTGGTATTCTCCTTGGGAAACCAATCAAGCAGAACCCAAGGAGAATACCACTTATACAACGAGAGGAGGCTAAAAATTGTAGTTAATGAGTTCATATGCCGTTATGGCGTACCTTTACAAATACATACAGACCAGGGCCGACAGTTTGAGTCATAGCTATTTAAAAAATTATGTGACTATTTAAGAATTGACAAGACCAGAACCACACCCTACCATCTAGCAGTGACGGTTTGGTAGAAAGATTGAATAGAACCATTGGGGATATGCTGAGTAAATTGGTGTCCAAAAATCAGAGGGACTGGGACCAATTGCTACCACTAGTAATGTTAGCTTATAGATCATCCCAACATGAGAGTACTGGTTTCTCCCCATCGTGTATGATGTTAGGAAGGGAGGTAACCCTACCTATAGACCTGGTCTATGGACAACCACGCATAGATCAAAATATCAAGCCAATGAATGCTGGTGGGTATGTGGCGAACTTAGGGGATTACATGGAAAAGGTTCATTGGGCCGCTAGAGACCAAATGCAGAAAGCTAGTGACAGGCAAAAATTTTATTATGACATAAAGGCTGATAAATTTGCTTACAAAATTGGAGATAATGTCTGGATTTATTTCCCCTTCCGAAAAAAGGGGCAATGTAAGAAATTGTCAACAAACTGGGATGGACCCTACACTATAACAAACCGTATGTCTGACCTTGTGTATAAAGTTCAGAAAACTTCTTCCAGCAAACCGATGGTAGTGCACAGAAATCGAATAAAAATTTACCACGGAAGAGCGAAAAGATGGTTTTACCCTCATCCCCCAATGTTAACCAGGCAGGGAACCAAGTCTCAGTAAAGTAAATGGAACATGTTTTAAACCTGCGAAACATGTATTGATCATTTTTACTTAGGGTCGCTTCTATTTATTTTTTTTTAGATGTCTACAAATGTCAGGTCGACAGTGAAGAAGGCGGTGAAGCCAGCCAAACCTTTCGTACCAGTGGACCTAATGTATCAGTGCGAACAATGTGGGCGGAGATTTCATGAGTTCGGCCAGCGCCAGAGGCACTTTAGAGACGCACATGGTAACAGAATCGAGTGCAGTTATCCTGGTTGCAAGAAAACCTTTGCTACGAATAGGCGGTACCAACTTAAAGACCACCTTCAAAGGCACTCGTCTGGCATGAGGGCGACCAAGTGGTACACTGGAGGGGAATTGACTACATCCAAGTCTACCAAAAGAGGCAGCCGGAGAGGTGAGTCACCTACTATTAGCAATAAGAGAAGGCATACTGACCAGCTGACCCCACCTCTGAAGCCAACCCGCCAGGAAAGTGAAGCGCAGGCAAAGGATGTAAGATATGATGTCCCGGGCAAAAACCAGCCTTTACCCATTACAAACCAGTCAGAACCAGGCCAAGTTTCAACTGACCCACTTCAGTTTGACATTTTAGATAAACCAGTGGAGGAGTGGGGGGATGTTTCTGACAGTTTCCCACCCTCATTTTTTTGATGCTATAGCTGGCATTTCAGAGTTGTCATCTGAGTGCTTTCCAGCTGCAAAGGACACTAGGGTTGTATCACTGAGTGAACCGTTGGAAGCAGCCATACCTGTGTCAACTCTACCGGACTCAAGTACTAGAGCAGCAGACCCCTCTGAGGAAGCTATACAACCAGTCGAAGAGCTCATGCCCGAGTACCTCCCAGGGAGTGTGACAGCAGACCAGCCAGATAATGACAATAATTATGTACCTATGGACCCAACCGAAGAAAGCACTTTGGATAGTCTCCACCTGCCTGAACCATTTTCCAGCTATAATCAGCTTGCGGCAGACCCCAGGTTTTTCCTGATAGGTGCTCCAAGTTTGTATATGGAAGGGCAAACCGCCCAAATCTTATCTGCAGCAAGGACCTCTGCAAAGAGGCATCTGTTTAATTACAAAAGAAGATTTGTTCCCAGGGGTATTTGGCCATTAAAAAAGAAGAATCCTTTACCCTACCAGGCAGAAAGACCTATAAGTTAATTGATTACTGGGTCAAAGACCCATGTACTGTAAATACCACAGATGCAGCCACACAGACAGAGTTACAATTACACTGATCAATTATTTATTAGCTGACCAATGAATCTAACCTGATGCATGTAACTGACCCAGGCTAACAATGAGTAACAGATGGACGAGAATTCAAGAAAAAAAAAAGAAAATCAATTTGAATTTTGTATAATTTTTGTTGTAAAAAAAAAAAAAAAGAAAAAAATTAAGGTTTCTAGTTCGAGACGAACTATTTAAAGCGGGGGGAAAGTGCAACAAAATTCACATAATATATTTGTCGTTTTATTGGGGCGAGTCTTGTCAAGTATTCCGGTATTTAGACAGTAAACTTACGGCAAAAAAAAGTTATCCTTTGTACTCAGTACGTTTTCAGGCATTTTGCCACTTGTAGTTAATTTTTATAATTTGCGTAATTCGCAGCTAATTCGGTGTTTAGAATTAATTGTCAGGTTGGAACGTTATTATTCAACGTAAATTTTCAGGGTTATTTTCATCAAAAAATGCAGTCACCTCGGCTGCAATATTTCCTCCTTAAAACCTTATGTCATCTCGCCGTATTTGCCTATCTTTTCACATAAGTATCCTTTCATTCAAAAATCATAATATTTATTCATTATTCATCTCTACTAAGCCTTTATCGTATTTTTATTTCAGCTGGGTTTTAAGCTGCGGCTTTCATTGTTGTGTACTGGAGTTGTTTGCCACGTGATCTTTGATGACGTAATACCATTTACAAATATGGTCATACGGTAGACCAAAAAGACCTATAAGTTCGTTGCTTTGGTCTTTCTTTTGGTTTGTTTGGTTTTGGTCTTGGGGTATATAAGAGCCGTTGGTCGGCGCTCCGGGTCTTCCGTTCTTCGACGACCGTCATAGCTACACCATCAGCGAGAAGTTAGAGCAAAGAAACACATAAAACCTGTAGTAAACCAATTAAAGGTACGAGACCAAAGGAAACGCTGACCTTTCATACCTTCAAAGAATGTTTATCTGGTGACCTGAAAACCACCTGGGAATTTCCCGTTGCTCTGACTCAAACAGGTGACCCGGTTCATTTACCTATATCATAACATTGCGTCATCGCCATTCACCGTAGCATTTCACATTGGCTCACAACTCCGACAATGCAAGCTAAATAGTTAATTAAGTCATTGGGGTACAACACTCGGGGGTATGTACATTTTTTTGAAGAAAATAACCCTGAAAATTTACGTTGAATAATAACGTTCCAACCTGACAATTAATTCTAAACACCGAATTAGCTGCGAATTACGCAAATTATAAAAATTAACTACAAGTGGCGAAATGCCTGAAAACGTACTGAGTACAAAAGATAACTTTTTTTTGCCGTAAGTTTACTGTCTAAATACCGGAATACTTGACAAGACTCGCCCCAATAAAACGACAAATATATTATGTGAATTTTGTTGCAACACTATCATATCTCCTTATAAACAAAGATTCTCTCTATCATAATTCCTTTATGACATGTCTAAACAAAACCAGGTAGTCTTTATGTCTAAAGCATTTTGTATGCCGTTACGTGTACATGTCCTTGACAACATTTACCTTAGATACACCAACAGAGCTCGAAATTTACGTGGGGCAAGGAGCGGGGATAGGGGATGGTGGCACTCTTTTGTTAGTACTCATTGGACTCCTCAGTTTGAATGTCCCCCAGCTTTGGGATAGCCTTTGGAAAGGGGAGGAACAGTGCAGAGCTTTGGTGGGGAGGGACTGGGCTTTTGGAAGGGGGAGCCCACATATAGGGAAAGCCTAAACAATGTGGGGAAAGCCTAAATGGGCTATACATAGTCTGGACCCCTACTGGGCTTTGGGGAAGGATAGCCTAAAAATAGGGTACATACAGAGCGGGAAGGGTGAGGGGGCGCCTAAAAATAACCTAGGCCTAGTGTGGAGAGGGGAGGGGAGAGGGGGTGGGGAGGCCTAATGGATTTGGTTGCCGGGGTCAATGACCCCGGTATTGGTCTGACCCCGCGGGGTCCTGGTAAAGAGGCCAGATCTGTGCATCCTATACTACTGGGGAAATACGTTGAACATGTAATATATAAAACGAAACTCAACGAAGTATACGGAGAAACATTGCACAATGAAATAACATTTTTCAAATAAGCACATCGCTTTTTATCCTATTATGCAAAGACAAGATATGACTTACCCGATTGTATGTTCCGCCAAATGTTTCTGAAATGACAATACTAAATATTTAAATTTGAGTTATTTGGCTTGAAAAGTTGGACTCGAAATGATGAAATCTCCGAAACTAAACAGCCACGCGAAGAATGTTGTTTTAAAAAACCTTTTAAGCATTATACTGGAATCTTACATCATTGCTGAATATTCCAGAGAAAAAGAGGAGTGATTTGATGAATTCAATAGCCAATCGGTGTGTTTTTTATGGGAATTCCCCGTAAAAATGTGACCGTGGCCGCTAGTTTCCTTCCTGTCAACTTTTCACTCCTGTTTGTCACATGATCCCTGGTTTGGGGGACAGAAAAAGTTGTCTGAAGGACTATACTCGAGAAAGATATTTGAATGTCCAAATTAAAATGATACGATCATACTTTTTCACATGAACTTTATAATGGTCGCCTATGGGAAAATATTTAGTACTGCTATATTGTCTATGTGTTTTATGTGTAACTCCACCTAAATATGTTCTGAACTTGAAGACGTTCGTAGTTTTATTTCAAAACGCAGCAGAATGTACGGAAAAAACGGTACAAAATGTAATACACTGGGCTGTGGAGAGGGTGGGTGCCTGGTGTAGTAACCCCGGGGTCCGGAATATTGGGGGCCTGCGGTTGGCCCAGGAGTCCAGAATTCGTGGGTCAGGCCTGGGTCCCCCAAAGTTCTGAATCCTGTGCCAAGCCTAGGCCCCTCAATCCCCGAGCGAGCATCAGCAAGATATGTTGCCGGTCATATTGGAATACTAGTTGCCACTCATGTAAAGAAGGAATGGGAGTGCCCTGTGGAGATGCTCAATCTGTTATCCCTTTACTTAATATGAAAAACAGACGACTCTTGCAAACAAAATTATTGAATATCTATTTTTTCATTTTTTGTGCCAAAATACATGACTTATAACCCCTCACTGGAACGAGCTCAATGAGGGGTCATATGCTATGTTTTTTGAGGCAAAAAAAATGAAAATCGAATTGCAATGTTTGTGAATAGCGCTGGCCGGTTTTGACCGTTACGTTGCGTAAAGGGTTAATAGAACTGTTACCTATATACATATGCACCATTCCCCATGTTATCACTTCAAGAATTCTTCACTCAAAGAACTTCGGCATGTGCATCAGTATCCCGACTCTTTCGAAAGGGGGCCCTTCACATAATTAACTCCGGGGCCCGAATTTCCCCTGGTAATAAATATGACACAACGTTACGAAGTAGTCTCGACAAGAGTAGCATGGTGTAATAAATAATTTTTTTTCATACGGGCGCATTGAGAAATTTTATATCTCAAAATACAAAACCAAAAACTGTCTTCTTATCTGTTGTTCGAACGAATGCTTGTTTTGATGTGCGATTTCTTATTTATACGTGTAGTGTTTATCTGTTGACGTTTATGGTTTTCTTACAAACGGTTCGGAATCAACGGAGAAGACATTTCTAAATGTAATAAATCTTAATAAACGTGCTGAGAAGATGCACAATGTAAGACATAGTTCGAAACAACACGACATACACTTGTCATTACTTGCGTTATAATTGTTTTATTATTCAAATGACAATAAATTACTATTTGATACAGTGCTATTTGCCTGAAAAGGAACAGTAAAGCTTGGATTAAGCCAAAAATAAAACTGATGGAGGTTCAGAACAAGTCGAATCAAGTATTCGATAAATACAAATAATTTAGGTGGAAGATTTGGTGGTCATTATTGAGATCAAAACCTTTGGAGCTGGGAAAATTATCAAAGGCGTAACGGGAATGCACTCAGAGGCCCCGACGACATTTTCCGTTAGAATGCTCAAAACAGTCCCAAAGTAGACTAAATATTTTAACCCTTTACCTAACATGAAAAGCAGACGACACTTGCAAAAAAAGTTCTTGAATAACTAATTTTTTTTCATTTTCTGTCACAAAAACATAGGTTATGACCTCTCGATGGAACGAGCTCGACGAGCTCATTCCAACGAGGGGTCATAACCTATGTTTTTAAGACAAAAAAAAGGAAAAAAATAATGAAAATTTATTGGCGATTTTTGAGAATAGCGCTGGCCGGTTTTTTCCGTTACGTTGGGTAAAGGGTTAATCTAAACAGATTTGTGATAGCGGGGTGGCAACATCGTTAAGATCTGTCAAGGACGTGAGGATTAGTTTAGAGGTCAGCTAGATTGGAGAGAGGGTTCCAGGGATGTCATAAAATGGCTCATATGGGAATGTTCAGATGTGGGAAAGCACAGGATGAGAGATATGAGTTATAATTAAACAATAACATGATTTTAGAGGGCATTATGGTTCGTGAGCGGCCCTGCATCGATGTTGAACAGCCCGAGGGTTTATTAAAGGCCCGAGACGAAGTCGAGGGCCGTTAATAAGCCCAAGGGCTGTTCAACGTCGATGCAGGGCCGCTCACGAACCATTATGCCCGACAACAATCATGTTATTACTATTATTACCACTACGTAATTTGTAATTTTACACATTTCCAAAATGATATCCCAGCAATCAAAAGACACAAAATTTAATAAAACAGAAACATTTTATTTGGGACCACGTAACTCAAAGAACGTTTTGAAAATGTTTTGATGATGTCAGTCACTTAGGAACACCATAATAGTAATTAATAGTGCAGTTACTCAAAGTTGCACCAGCCATCACAGCCGCAACATGGCGAAAGCATCACTGAACTTTTCCTTGCGAGTTCTCGCCTCATTTCTAAATTTTCAATTCTAAAAGACGTCACGTGACAAGAGGGCCGAAATGAATTTTGTTTTCCATTAGCGGCCCTCCTATCACGTGACTACCGAGCAATAGAGGGTATGATTGCCCGTTAAATCGACATTATTACCACTTTGCAGGGCGTTTCCTACTGCATTAATGTCGATTTAACGGGCAATCATATCCTCTATTGCTCGGTAGTCACGTGATAGGAGGGCCGCAAATGGAAAACAAAATTCATTATCGGCCCTCTTGTCACGTGACGTCTTTTAGAATTGAAAATTTAGAAATGAGGCGAGAACTCGCAAGGAAAAGTTCAGTGATGCTTTCGCCATGTTGCGGCTGTGATGGCTGGTGCAACTTTGAGTAACTGCACTATTAATTACTATTATGGTGTTCCTAAGTGACTGACATCATCAAAACATTTTCAAAACGTTCTTTGAGTTACGTGGTCCCAAATAAAATGTTTCGGTTTTATTAAATTTTCTGTCTTTTGATTGCTGGGATATCATTTTGGAAATGTGTAAAATTACAAATTACGTAGTGGTAATAATAGTAATAACATGATCGTTGTCGGGCATAATGGTTCGTGAGCGGCCCTGCATCGATGTTGAACAGCCCTTGGCCTCATTTCTATTTCGGCCCTTTAATAAACCCTCGGGCTGTTCAACATCGATGCAGGGCCGCTCACGAACCATAATGCCCTTCAAAATCATGTTATTGTTTAATTAATGCAGTAGGAAACGCCCTGCAAAGTGGTAATAATAGAGGGTATTATCACATTGTATGGTAGCATTTGGGAGTGTTCAATTAAAGTGAGGTACCATGGAAGTATTGCGTGTACTTACACTGTGTTTATTTTTTTCAGACCTGTCTGACGTTTACTTACCAACCCATGAATATATTACCCTGTAGTGCGATAGCCTGGTATGTATTCGATTGTTCTGGATTGTACGCCGGTAGCGTAGGGGAGCATTTAATATTGATCAAAAAAGTATTTTATTAAAATTGACAAACATCTGTTCCAGGGCAAGTCGGGTGCTGTGACGCTGAAAAACGAATTCCTCTTGTAAAAATGTGCAATGGTAAAACATGGTATTGTCCCAATGGGTTTGCCATTGTGTACGCTGGTATGTTTTGTTAGACTTTTTTCTTAGTTAATACGATCTATTTAACTTTTGACTTTTGGTGAATTATAACTGCCTGTTATATAATAAGGATCTCTAACCGTCACTGCTTTGGGCAAGGTATTTGCTCTTATTGCTCTGTTTTCAAGCCTTTGATTATTTGATAATATAATTCTCTGTCAATGATAGACCGATTTCTGATCGAAAAGTGTATAGACACGAAGACAGCTTTTAATTTGTAAATTAAGATACATAGAGGATATGAAATGAGTTTCTTCAATATGAATTTTATGAAACGAGTCTAGAATTTTTTCGTTCTGCCGAGCCTTTGAGGAGGTAAAACGGAAAGTTTTGACGAGTTTCGGAACTATCATATTGAGAAAACACGGATATCATATTCTCTTTATCATATAACCGCCAAATGAATAAGTGTGAGTGTGTGTGTGTGTATGTGGGTTTGTCTTACCAACTTGACGAGGTAACTAGACAAAAGAGTTTGCGTGTTTCGCCTTACCGAGGTACAAAAGACAAAAGAAACCCTTTACCTCGGTTGTTTTCCCAGAACTGTACCGGCAAAACGAGGTAGAAACCGTTAGTCCACACAAAGGACAAACAATGGGGTACCTCGGTATGTAGGGAAGACAAGACTGTGTGTGTGTGTGTGTGTGTGTGTGTGTGTGTGTGTGTGTGTGTGTGTGTGTGTGTGTGTGTGTGTGTGTGTGTGGCGGGGGGTGGGGGTGGTATCGTATTCTCTTTATCATATAACCGCAAATGAATAAGAGTAGGTGGGGGTGGGGGTGGGGGTGGGGTTGGACTAAAGGTATGTGTGGGGGGATTAAAACTAAATCGAAAAGAGTAAAAAACACGAATTTCAACATCAAAGAATGTCTAGGTGATAACTCAAATTGACGGTTTTGTTTTCTATAAGTGTATATATTTTTGATAATTTGTCGCACTCGTGCCAAAGGCATAAGAGACTGTGTCTGTATGATGAGCTTCGAAAATATATTTGTCACTTAAACAGACCAGCACAAATAATCCATGCGCTGTTAATTAAGCATGGAATTTTATGGCCATTACTGCACGCCTGCTGAACGCCATATTGAGATGTCTGTTAAAAGATTAAAGGAAATAAAGACAGTGGTCTTGGGCAGTCATTATCTATGTAATTATGTACAGTTAATATGTAATTGTTGTAAAAACAGTACATCCCACAGGTTCTGGACACACAGCCATATTACGTATCTGGACTGTCACCGAATGTCAATATATACCGAAAATACGAGACTTTAAAAGAAACTTAAAAGAGAATTTTAAATTAAGACAGATCTATGGCGACCAAGTTCAAGAGAAGCAATTAAAATGGGAATTAGTGTCCTTGCGAACGGATAAGAGTCGGGAGTTTTCTAGAAAATTTCATTCCAGTCTCAAGGTGTGTAAGACTATGGGTCGCAGGCGAAGAGCTGGGGAGCCCCATGCTATAGGTTAGAGGGGGTGCCACGTCGGCACGTTGTAATATAAGGGAGCCACAGAGCGCATACTTAGAGCAGGAACAATCGCGGGCCAAGTCGGTGGACATATACGAGTGTAGAATCAGAAGAGAAAGTACGAGCTCCGGAAGCTCACGAATGTTAGCATGTAGGTAGACGGAATTACCTGTTGTAGAAGGCAAGCCATTAGTAGACAGAGTAGGCTTTGCCTGTATGAATATTGGTCTGTGGCATCTAGAGGGAAGCAGTTAACCCTCGAAGTAGCGGCTGTTAGAGTAATGGCGTCCGTAAAGTGGCAATACGTTAGTGGCCGTGCGACGGCAGTGGTAGAGTGAAGTTCCAGTTGTATGTTCGTAAAAATGCAACCACAGTCCAAAGACTACATTGAGCAGAGAAGATCAAACACCAGTGACAAGGAAGAAGCAACCATATCCATTTTGTTGCATATTTATTACAGTTTGCAACGTTGTTCACGTTTATTGTGTTGTATTTTTTATAAAAATACAATCATCTACAATCGCTGAACACTTTAAAGTGCGGTTAATCATAAAACACAAGGAAAACATTTGATGGACCACATAAACGTATGTTCCAATACTGAGACCCCCCCCCCCCCCCCCCGCCACCCCCACGATTGGACGAGCGCTGTGTTTACGGCTCCAGTTCCGTATATTACCGCCTGACGTCACCACGAGAAATATTTGAAATGAGGAACATTGCGCAATTATTCCGTCAACGGTGTGACTTGCAAACCGCTTCATTTTTGTAAATTTTTCACACGTGCAGCAGACGGTATTCCGAAAGAAGTCTTGTTTGAACTGAAAAATCGCTCTACGATTTGCACTAAGATGGAGTGACCTCGACCTTTATCTGAGTTATTGATTATTTGTCCAACGACGTCGTGGGGTATACGAGGGGTTTATTTACTAAGCTTGTGGTCGTTAAAAGTTGCCTTGTTCATTTCACGATGTGGATTTTGGGCTATGGATGGGGGTTTTATTTGAATACATACGTTATTGAGATGAATTAACGGTAACATGGTCTGGGGTTTGCGGCTCTGAGCATATGTTTAACCCCGACGTTTTGCGTCTCGGTTGAACATAAGATCTGAGCCGCAAACCTCCGACCATGTTAGTGTTAATTCATCACAATATCTTATTTTGTTGCTTTTTCGTGATAAGACAAACAAAAATGATGTCTCATTTGGTGGCATTTTATAATATATATTTTGCAACATAAGGCCCGTCTGTTTTGTTTCATAATATTATATTGCAAAATGTATTACAAAGTGGATTAGAACAAGCCTTTCTTTTCTCGAAAACAACAAAAGATTTTTAACCACAAAGAGTCAGGGGTGGCGCCAGGGATTTCTCGACAGGGGGGCTGCCCTCTCCGACAGGGGGGCTATAACATTTGACCTCCAAAACGAAGGAAAATGAGTGAAAATTGGTAAATTGGAGAACCAAAATAGAAGCAAATTGAGTATGTTTGTTGATTATTTAACCCTTTACCTAACCTGAAAAGCAGACGACACTTGCAAAAATAATTCTTGAATAACTAATTTTTTCATTTTTTGTCTCAAAAACATAGGTTATGACCCCTCGTTGGAACGAGCTCGACGAGCTCGTTCCAACGAGGGGTCATAACCTATGTTTTTCAGACAAAAAATGAAAAAAATAATGAAAATTAATTGGCGATTTTTGAGAATAGCGCTGGCCGGTTTTGATCGTTACCTTAGGTAAAGGGTTAAAGTAAACATATTATGATAAGGTCGGGAAATATTTCATCTATAAAGCCAGTTTGACGAACGACATTAAGGAATTTCGTGAGATTCACTATTCTCTATCAAAGTTCCAGTGCTGCAGACAAGTCGAGATATCTACATTCGATTGTCGGAAATTTCTCGTGAAGTCGGGTTTACGAAACTCTCCGACGGACTGACTAAAAATCTCCGACGGGGGGGGTGGGGGTGGGGGTGGGGGGCTGGACCTCTCCGACGGGGGGGGGAGGGGGCTGTAGCCCCCTGTGACCCCCCCCCCCCCTGGCGCCACCACTGCAAAGAGTATGCCTCTCCTCCCATAGGGATAGCATTCATATTACGTCCTTACGTCCTCCCCGATACTACAGTGTGATTCCACAACACCAACCGCACAATTTGAGAGTGTTTGCACACCATGAAATATATCTTGATCAAAGTTTGATCGGAGATCTAAAGAGATCAGCACACTTTACCTCCTTGCCTAACACGAACAGCAGGCGACACTTGCAATACAAAGTTTTCATCAAACTAGTGGGAGGCCACCAACAATTTGCAAGACATGACGTGGGGGTGGGTGGGTCTCTTGAATGCGCCAAAAATGTGCATTTCCAACTTGTGCAATTTTTTGAATTTTTTAAAAATATATCAATATATCAGCTAATATATACCATCATTTGTGTTTGAAACCTTAAAGATGATGTTGTACATCACACTCTTAACATAAATACAACATCAGGAGGCTTTATATGTGAGAATATTGGGCTTAAACTGGGAAAATGTCACACGTTAGTAGGGGGTGAGTGTCTTGTTCGAAATGTAGAAAATGTGCAGACAATATTTTGGGAACAATTCAAATGAAAATTTGTTCCCGTATATGTACACCTGCTCTGGCCAAGCCTTATAATGAACAGCTTGTCATTTGTAGATTGGGGCCCACAGCAGCCCACAGAGGTTTAAACTGGTGGTACCAGTTTAACCCTTTACCTAACATGAAAAGCAGACGACACTTGCCAAAATATGATTGAATAACTAATATTTTTTTTCATTTTATTGGCGATTTTTGAGAATAGCGCTGGCCGGTTTTGGCCGTTACGTTGGGTAAAGGGTTAAGAACATTATGAAAACCCCCTAAAGACAGCTGTGCCTACTAAGTTTATAAGCTTATTTTGGATTTTAATGGGAAAGTGGGGGGTGGGTGTCTGAGAACGGTAGTAGAAAATTTGCACGTAGTGGGTGGGTGGGTGTAAAAAGGAGCCGAATAAAAAATAGGACTTCACGTCTTGCAAATTTTCAGTGCCCCCCCCCCCCACACCCCCCCCCCCCACCCCTGGTCGAACTAACAATTCTCCCTTTCGTCTAAAAACACAGCTGATGGACTCTTATTGGAAAGTGATCAACGAGCTAGTTCCAGTGAGGAGTCATAAACTATGTTTTAGAAGCAAAAATTGGGAAAAATATTAAAAAATTATTAATTTGAAGGACCTTTTTTCTGAAAAGTGCTTGTCGGTTATCCACATTATGTTCGGCGAAGGGTCAATTTAGGAGAAATGTTACGTCGAGTCCCAGAAACATGACGCAAAAATCCCATAGCGGTCTCATATTACACATTATTACGGGGGTAGGGCTCGACTGGTAAACTCTGTAGGTGTTTAGAAAGAATACCGAGCAATGATGGGCAAAAATACCGGAGTGGGTGGCACGTGCCCCTAAAATATTCTGAAGACATATTTCGTACAGCCGTTGTCGGGAGGCAGCTGTATCTTTCAACACGCAAATGAAAATCACTTGGGTAAGTATTGTCAAAGGCCAAAAATGCAGAAACGTTAACTGGTTGTGTATTATAAGCCCACATTTGGGGCTATATTGAAGGCTACTGGCGTTCTGATTGACCCTTCATCCAACGCCCGCGCTACAAGCAAAAATAGACATTCAATTTTTAAAAAAAAATTTCAATTCTCTCCTTTAAACCATAGCTTCTGATACCTCACTGGAACGAGCTTGAAAGTGAAAGTTTTCTGTTATACAACAATTTTATCTGCCAGTGGGGTATTTTAGTTGTGTTCGGTAGAGTTAAAATGGTTCCCTATACTTTGCAGATGTGCAGAACACTTCAGTTTGAAACAAAAGAGTATTTACTCCAAATGGATTTATTTTGTTGGAGTTCTGCAAAGGATGCACTCTGGCACTCCCCAGGAACTTGAAACAAAACAAATAAATGCAATTAAAATTTAATTAGCAGAATTAATCTAGTGCACCACCAGTTAATAAAAGTGATTGCCTGTAACAATTAGGTGTCTGGTCTCCTTGGATCAAAGTGAGTCACATCCCGAGCCGACGAGAGGAATTTCGGGCCCCGGTTGAATTCTGTCACAGAGCCCAAAACACTCGATAGTCTCTAGCTCGTGATGTCCAACATACGGACATTCCAACTATTTGGGTTTAAGGGCTACGAAAAAAACATTTTATATGTCCATCACCTTATTTTAGCCAGAACCCCACCCCCTCCACCCTAGAACATATATTTAACCCTAACCCCACCCCATCCACTCAAAAACCACACCCTAACCCTACCCTGACCCTAAACCCTAAAACCCCACCCCTAACCCTAACCCCCACCCCTGGGACCTAACCCTCCCCAACCTTAAGATCTACTCTGGGGCTACCCCTAACCCTAACCCAACCCCCACCCCTGACACTATCCCCACCCTAGCCAGACCAAAAGGATTAGGGGCTATGTTTTGGTTTAGGGGCTCTAAAAACTAAAACCCCACATCTGACCCCACCCCCACCCCCTGGGTCCTAACCCCTTCAACCTTTAGCCCTGCCCTGGGGCTACCACTAACCCTAACCCCACCCCTCTCCTAACCCTAATACTACCCTAATTTCGACTAACCTCCTAAAACTAATAGCTCCTAAACAGGTTTAGTTGGCCCGGTCCAACAAGTTCTCAAGCAACCAGTCCAATTATGTAACGAATTCGACGTTCTTATGGCCTGGACCACTCTAGTGGCACTCACGTAGTCTATTGCCAATGTTTTTGATCCAATCGTCTGAAATATTTCAGTTGGTTGGAAAAGCGAATCTACGTTTTTTTGACCATTTGAACCCTGGTGGTATCTTCGATGTCAGTTCAATGGCAGCAATTAGAAGTGTCCATATTCAGTTTTTGGGGTAGAGCAATTAATACTTTCAACGTGCAGCCTTGTGGCTGCGCGTTGAAAGTATTGATTGGTCTACTCTACACGTTAACTTAGCAGCCATCCTAACGTTAAGAAGCCATCATACTTAACCCTTTACCCAACGTAACGGCCAAAACCGGCCAGCGCTGTTCTCAAAAATCGCCAATTAATTTTCATTATTTTTTCATTTTTTGTCTCAAAAACATAGGTTATGACCCCTCATTGGAACGAGCTCGATGAGCCCGTTCCAACGAGGGGTCATAACCTATGTTTTTGATACAAAAAAATTAAAAAAAATTGTTATTCAAGAATTTTGTTTGCAAGTGTCGTCTGCTTTTCATGTTAGGTAAAGGGTTAATGAAATTATGAAGTATCATGTTTCTGGACCGGTAAAGTGGCTTCGCTGACTCAAAGGGTTAAATCAACGCAAGAGATGTTTCTAAGTCAAGTATTTTATTGACGGAATCTTTAATGACATTATAATGCTGTTAGATACGTTTGCAAACTAAATACTTTTTTAATGAAATCTTGCCGTGGCTGTAGTTGTATGATTGCGCCGCGTGGTTCCCCCAATTATGTTAATATGTTTTCAAGGACAAATAAATATTTATTAATTAGAATATTCATGACCGGAGCACGAGAAAATATCTGTATTAATTATATGCTAACCTGTGAATTATCGCAAATTATCTAAAAGATATTTCTCGATATCGAGCGAGAAGTACTCCTCAGTAGCTTCCTAAATGACGTCACGCTACGCCGCATTACGTCGCCTTGAAGGATTGATCATAATAATTATGATCTTTGTTATTGTTTTGAAACGTACGCGTATCTCGTCGCATTGTGAATATTGTGCAATAAAATGTCTCGTAGCATACAATAAAAAAACGAAAATCGACTCTATTTTAGTTAGTGTCGGGAATTATCTCATGAGTGTGGACCTGAAAGTTTTATTTTTCCCGAGAACTTGCGCGAGTGAAAAATAATACTTTTAGGTCCACTCGGCGAGTTTTTTCAGTAGCTTCCTACATGACGTTACGCTTCGGCGTATGGCGTTGCCTTGAGCGTCGCCTTGAAGGAACTATCAGCAACTTTTTGTTATTGTCTTGAAACTGTTTGCAGTCGAATTAGGCTGATTATTGCGCATTAAAATGTCACGTAGCATATAATAAAAAGAAAATCTACTCTGTTTTAGTGAATATCGGGAATTATCTCATTCGTGTGGACCTAAAAGTATTATTTTTCAGGTCCACACTCACGAGATAATTACCGATATTCACTAAAACAGCGTAGATGTCCTCTATATATTCGTGAGTAAGTTGACAACACATTAAATCAACGGTTGTCTGCAGGTAAACTCCATGGAATGTGGGGTAAACAAACAGCACAAAACAGCATCGGATTCCTTATGGAATTAAGCTAGTGGCCTGGAAACTTGATGATCCGAGTCTCCTAGCGGCAAGATGGTGATTATGGGAGGGCTTAAGTGGAAATATGATAAACATCTCGACTTTTTTAATAATTCAAATTCGGAAAATTTACCGAGATGTCACATCCCGAAAAGTTTTTCAGAATTTGTACCTTAAAAATATCCATTTCCACGAATCCCTGTTCGAAATGAATGCAATTATATAGATAACAGATTGAGCATCTCTGTGGGACCCTGAAATTTCGTCTGTTAATGACTGGCATCTTTCATGCTAATTCAATATGTAACTTGTGTTGCTGGTCCTGGTCCAGGTCCGCCCGCCTCCACTTTTCGGGGTTCCTTCCGCGGTTTATTCTCCCCCTCACACCCGACTCAGCCAGCTAGAGGTATGGAATCAGTTGGGTTAAACACCAACCCAAATCAACTGGGTTGAGTGAATATGAACCCAGTCGGGTTCATATTCACTTATCCCAGTTAATTTGGGTTAATTTTTAACCCAACTGAATTTAGAGTGTAGCTATTGCCCCGGGCATCAATGTATTGTAATAGTTCCTGATTGTGACAAACAACTTGGATACATGATAGTATAAGAGCGATAGATTCACTCCAAACATTTCACCTCATTCCGTATTCAACAAACGAAACGAGATGAAATTCATCAAACTAGATGGCCGCGATAGCGGGTTTACATTGAGTTTAATCATTTAACCAAGCTACCAAATTTCACCAGAAAATTAAATCTATAATCTCGCACTATACAAATGGCTCTTTGTTCATCGAGTTCCCCCGAGAGACGTTGAGCGCTGCTAACTGCTATGTAGGCTGGCGTTTTAAAGGTAGTCTAATTTGTATTCTTCTGGGAGTCTGTCTTTATGTTCAGTAATTTTCTTCCACATAAAACAACCCCACGGAGACTTGCCTAAGTGTAAGTACAAATTCTTTCAATCGCATTAGGCACTTGGGAATTTCTAACAAATCGAAACCCACTTGTAGACATCAATGCACGTAATGGTATAAATTTTACATAAGATTTGATGTAATCACGTAATGTCAGTTTAGGAACGAAATCCAATTCATATATTTAACTCATTTTTCCTATATTTTCCACAGACATAGGGGCGAGTGAGAAGAAAAGTTGGGTCAATCAAACAAATTGATTTTTAACAGAACAGGGCAGTCTTCGAATACACTCAGCCTATCATACGAGTTGGGTTGTTACACACTCACGAAACTGCTAATTCATTAACACAGCAGAAAGGTTGTTGGTGCGTGCATGTTTTTCTAATTTCTGACATTTCGATACTAATGCAAGCAGCTTTTTGAAAATTCTGTTTTGATGTGAATGGACAATATAATACTCTTCTATTTTATTAAGAGCAAAACCCATGGCTGTCTAAGAAACATGTTTAAACATTTCCCACAAGTCGGTCATATCAGCGTGGCTCCCCACACAAAAATCACCATTCAATTTTCCATATTTTTTCATTATTCATTTCCAAAGGGTAACTTATGATATTTGGTTGGGACGAGTTCCAAGAGCCTGTCACAATCAGAGGCCACAAGTTATGTTTTGGGCAATAAACTAAAACTGCATTTGTTCATATTATTCAATATTTTCGGTGCATGGTACGGAATGATCTGAGAACGCCGCCTCTGGAATTTTTTACCTGAAATGCACATCCCTCCCCCTCTCTCAGGTTTTTCTTCGAACTCTATCGATGTTGGCTCTTGAAAACTTCCGAATCTTTAGTCCCGTTCCAGTAAGAGCACACACACAGGAGCCAATACTTTTTTAACCTTTCACAATCGTATTTTCTGGAATTGTATTTTCTACCTATTAATATAACTGACTAAAATGAATCATTAGCATTTAGCCAAATCTTTGAAAATGCTAATGATTCATTTTAACCCATTTAAAGTCATAACTGGAAAATACAGTTCTAGAAAATACAACTGTAAAAGTTTTATAGTGTTGGCTCCTGGTGAGTGTTTCGCTTCATATGGACAACACACAACTAAATTCATGTGCATCCTCACTGATTTGCAATTGAGTTACCTTTCTGTGTTAAAATTGGAATCACAAAACAAAATATTACTGACTATAATATCTCGCGCCTTGAGTGCGACAGGGCGTCATCTGCAATGCTATAGCATTGGAGATGGCGCTTTGTTGAAGTCAATGGACGAATTATATTGTTATATGGCTGAATAGTTTCAGCTTTCCAATTTGTTCGGTCCTCACCGCTTTCACCTATGAAATTTTGCATATTGAATCGTTTGTTACACAAAGAGCTTGCGTTCACAGCTTTGTGATAACTAGAGGTGTGACTGTCCCAGATGGGCCTGTCGATACCTCCGCCGCCATATTCTAGGACGAAAAGGGGCAGAACTCCGGCAGAAAAACGCCGATTGAAACTATAACTACCCATGGTCGTGAACATGCATACCAAGTTTCAAAAGAATCGACCCCTAAACGTCTTGGAAAATGTCCGGACAAAATTATATCGACGGACGGACGGACGGACGGACGGACGGACGGACGGACGGACGTTCTACCGCAGATGTACTTGTTGGGTATGGGAAAAACTGCGCAACTCACAGGTTTTTCGCACCTCACAAGTTGAAAAAACCTCACAAGTGGTTGGTGTACTAACGGTTTTATTCCCCAACCTCACAAGTAACGACTGTTCACGGACGGTCACCTGGCAAGGCCATCTGCGGTGGCCCGGCAAGACGGACAAGGTGATTCCAGTATACCCCCCTCCACACACAACTCGTTGTGCAGGGTATAAATAAGGAGGGTTAAGCCAACATACCCTCGTAACTTAAGCCAATTATATATCGCTTGTTAGGTAGAGGTGCAGGTTCCAAGCCGAGAGGTCCTCGGTTCGAATCCTCTCTGCGGCAACAGCGTTGTGTCCTTGAGCAAGACACTTCACCCCCATAGCCCACGTGGGGGCACGTTGGCGTTGTGTACTAAGGCGTGTAGCACGTCGATGGTACACTTGTCTTCAAGCATTGCTAACCATGCTTGTGTGGAGTTGGTATGTTGGGGAGCTGACAGTTGCTCTCCGTTGCTCGGTGTTCTCTCCGGTACTCTGGCTTCCTCCACCCGTAAAACTGTCGTGGCCATGATTAGCCACTGTGACGAAATATGTGACCTTAAACACCAATAAATAAATAAATAAATAAATAAATAAATAAATAAATAAATAAGATCGCTTGTTAGAAACGTGTATCCAATCAAAGAAACATTTGGAAACAGGTTTTGAGTTGTAATTGTCTACATCGGAGAACAAGATATTATCGATGAATGATTTAAAAAGTTGTTTTGCAAGAAAAAATTGGCTTCAGTTATTCCTTGTATTAACCCTTTACCCAACGTAACGGCCAAAACCGGCCAGCGCTATTCTCAAAAATCGCCAATTAATTTTCATTATTTTTTTCATTTTTTGCCTCAAAAACATAGGTTATGACCCCTCGTTGGAACGAGCTCGTCGAGCTCGTTCCAACGAGGGGTCATAACCTATGTTTTTGAGACAAAAAATGAAAAAAAATTAGTTATTCAAGAATTATTTTTGCAAGGGTCGTCTGCTTTTCAGGTTAGGTAAAGGGTTAACCCTTTGAAACCG
This sequence comes from Pictodentalium vernedei, assembly GCA_031216915.1. Taxonomy (NCBI): domain Eukaryota; kingdom Metazoa; phylum Mollusca; class Scaphopoda; order Dentaliida; family Dentaliidae; genus Pictodentalium; species Pictodentalium vernedei. The sequence goes on along the minus strand of CM062295.1, from coordinate 95,446,726 downwards.
AGCGGCCGCTTTTCCGTCCAGGAACGATACGTCATAACGTCATTATATAGGATGTTGTTCAGTAAATGTGCACGTGCACGTTGAAAATATTGATTAGTCTACGCCAAATAATGAAAGAAAACGGACTCTTCTAATTGCTGCCATTGAACTGGCATGGAAGATACCACTAGAGTTCAAAGGATTAATGACCATTGACAAGTGATTGTTGTTGTTGTCATATAACAAAACGATTAATAAGTAATAGTTACCAACCTAGCTGGAGGTATTCATGGATTTTAACAACCCGACAGCGTGCGGTGTGTGACGTCGAGCCGCGTAGGGGCTAGGTGTTACAGTACACTGGCAGGTTGTTCAAATTCACGAATACCGAGAGCTGAGTTGACCCTACGTTGTTGTTTTTAAGGCTGATAACCATTGTTCAATTCTTTGCTTATGAGCTAACATCTGAGCCAACCTCACTTTGCAAAGACCAGTTGGTGAGTAAACCTGTAAAAGCACAATTGGAAATCGAACTGACTGAAGCAATTGGAATGGGTAACATACATCAACTGTTACGGATAGCGCTGGGCTTCTTTATAGAATCAAATGGGCAAAAACTCGACATATACGGCTGTAGCCAACCAGTACCCAGGCCCTTAGCTAGGAACAATAAAATCCCCCGACATAGGGTTGCGAAGTAGCAACTGTATGCCGAAGGCATACCGGAGGTGCGTAGCATCGAGGTGGACGAGATGGGGCGATCCCCTCCCATACTCTACCCCACCTAGGTGCGTACCTCCCTCCCACTGAAAAGTTTGTAAAAGACAAGCCTCTGATAACGATTCTAGAGTATCTTGGCTTATGATATCCGGCTTTTCTAGCAGATGAATAGGGCATGGTTAAGATAAGGTGGTTTTTTGGTGCCTCTGAGAATGATCGAGTAACAAGACTGTTATGCAGAAGAGGAATGTTGCCGAAAGAACGAGAGAATCTGTAAGAAATGGACATCCGTATGACTAAGTTTTGTCGGTCAGAAATTTTTCTGACGGCTTTTGAAAATTTCCGTCAGAGACTGTCATATGGAGGCGGTTCGCCCCCATTGCACCCCAATGGCTTCGAATCTGCCAGTACCTCACGTTTATCAATACAAAGTATGGAAAGTGTCACATTGTATTTGATAGCTATGGCTGTGGTCCAATAATAAAAAATCACGAACAGCGCCAGACTGAGAGTTGGAAAAACTTGTGCCCATATAAAGGTTGATGGAATGGTAATTGCTCACAGTAATCAGCAATTGTTCCTATCGAACGAGAACAACAAAAGCCAATCCATCCAATTGCTCGGCAAATGTTTGATATCTGACGGACACACTATCAATAACAGTAGCAACGATACGGACTCATTGATAGTGTAAACATTCTTTAAGCATTGCATCACATGGTGATATAGTTAGCAGGGACCGACCTGGGCATGCGCCAGTGCGTATTTGGTTCTGAAACATCAGGACCTGGCTCTTAAATCTCAGAAATAGGCTTCTCAGTTGGCGCGTAACTTCTCAGATCATATTTTGATATTCTTTCGATGGATAATCGAGAGAGACAGTTTTACATGTATTATATATATGATTATCATTTATCATTGTTGTAGAGTGCTTAAGTTAATACTTCAAGTCTTAATTACCAAGCATTAATCTTCACTGTGGTTTCTGATCAAGTCTTGGCTGCCTAAATAGGCAGCCAAGACTTGATCAGAAACCACAGTGAAGATTAATGTTTGTTATAGTGTACTAAATGAAAATGATGAGAGCTAATACATACTTGCAGTGTGTGTTACAAACAGCAGTGTGACTCCGTAAATTGAAATCTGGCGCATGAAGTGAAAAAATAGGCTCCGAGGCTAGAGCGTATTTTAAATATTCCTGATCGGTCCCTGGTTAGGGTTGCCACGGATGATACAGATACGTTAACTACGCTTGTTCAGCAGACAGACATCGTAGATATGTATTTTTATTATATGTTAGCCTGTGAATTGTCGGAGATTATCTAACAGATATTTGTGGATATCCACCGACTCGATGGATATCGAGGAATATCCCCCAATAACTTCCTAAATGACGTCACGCTACGCTGCATCACGTCGCCTTGAAGGAACGATCAGATTATCTTTGTTATTGTTTTGAAACGTACGCATTTGGGGTCGAATTGGGCTGAATATTGTGCAATAAAATGTCTCCTAGCATATCATGAAAAAAGAAAATCTACTCTATTTTAGTCATTATAGAGAATTATTTCATGAGTGGACCTGAAATAATTTTCAGGTCCACACGATGAATTTTTTCAGTAGCTTACTAAATGACGTTAGGATTCGGCGCATGACGTCGTCTTGAACGTCGCCTTCAAAGAACGATCATCAGCCTTTTGTTATTGTCTTGAAACTGTTTGCAGCCGAATTGGGCTGAATAGTGCGCATTAAAATGTCACATAGCACAAGGAAGGGGGGGGGGGGAGGGGGCACTAAAAATTTGCAAGACGTGACGTCCTATTTTTTATTCAGCTTATTTTACACCCACCCACCCACTACGTGCAAATTTTCTACTACCGTTCTCAGACACCCACCCCCCACTCTCCCATTAAAATTCAAAATAAACGTATAAACTTAGTAGGCACAGCTGTCTTTATGGGGTTTTCACAATGTTCTTAACCCTTTACCCAACGTAACGGCCAAAACCAGCCAGCGCTATTCTCAAAAATCGCCATTTAATTTTTATTATTTTTTCATTTTTTGTCTCAAAAACATAGGTTATGACCCCTCGTCGAGCTCGTTCCAATCAGGGGTCATAACCTATGTTTTTGAGACAAAAAATGACAAAAATTAGTTATTCAATCATTTTTTGGCAAGTGTCGTCTGCTTTTCATGTTAGGTAAAGGGTTAAACTGGTACCACCAATTTAAACCTCTGTGGGCTGCTGTGGGCCCCAATCTACAAGCTGTTCATTATCAGGCTTGGCCAGAGCAAGTGTACATATACGGGAACAAATTTTCATTTGAATTGTTCCCAAAATATTGTCTGCACATTTTCTACATTTCGAACAAGACACCCACCCCCTACTAACGTGTGACATTTTCCCAGTTTAAGCCCAATATTCTCACATATAAAGCCTCCTGATGTTGTATTTATGTTAAGAGTGTGATGTACAACATCATCTTTAAGGTTTGAAGCACAAATGATGGTATATATTAGCTGATATATTGATATATTTTTAAAAAATTCAAAAAAGTTGGAAATGTACATTTTTGGCGCACTCAAGAGACCCACCCACCCCCACGTCACGTCTTGCAAATTTTTGGTGGTCTCCCCCTGCATAGCATATAATAAAACGAAAATCTACGCTATTTTAGTGAACATCGGGAATAAACGCGAGTGAAAAATAATACGTTCAGGTCCACCCGAACGAGATAATTCCCGATATTTACTAAAATAGCGTAGTTATCCTCTATCCAGTCAGAAGACCGGTGTGACAGGAATGGAAGTCCGTAGGAAAATTAGTCCCTCTGGACTATTATTCTGCGGAATTATAGTCCTAGGTCTAACATTTCTAGGAATAGTTGTCCGGCGGACTACTATTCCTGGAAATGTTAGACCTAGGACTATAATTCCGCGGAATAATAGTCCAGAGGGACTAACGTTCCTACGGACTTCCATTCCTTTTACACCGGAAATCAGTCAAACTTCAGTTCGCTTTGTGGCAAATCGCTGATATCGTGGATAAGGTTAGATTCATAGTCACTTCATACATACTTTTTATTCATGCTTGGTGTGGCTGTGGTACCACATCTACCATCTTCGGTCAAGGGAAAACAAACATCTTGAAAAAGAAAGTAAACACGAAAGAACTTCAAAATTTTTCATCGACTATCAGTAACCCCAGTGCCTCAAAGGAAGACGTTAGAGGAGCCGATGTGAAGAGTTTCCAAATCATGTATGGTGGTAAGGCTGGTGACATTCTTGCGCCCCTTCACTTTGCTAAGTTTATGGAAATCATAACATCTTCAAACTCAGCTCTTGAGCCACAGAAACTTCTGCAAATGGAAAGGGCGTCATTTTACCATAGCCTCAGAGTCCACCTCCAGGTCTTGATTTGGAAGAAACTCGACAATGATTGTTTAAACTCAATGCTATGTGGATGGGAAGTACGCGACACTGTAGTCTTTCCAATAATATCAGATCGAGATAGAGCTCCGGAAGATCTTCTAAAATTTGTTCGATGTGAATGCAAGATTTCGTCTAGGAATCCTTTTTGGGAGCAATATTTGTTTTTGCCGAAAAATGAACTCAGGTGTGTTGTTGCTTGCGGAGAATGCCGCGGTGAAGACTGCAAAAATTCAGAAGATATCATTGTAGAAAGTACAGGTGATATTTTGTAAAAGCGACACACAAAACACCCCGCTTTTGGTGACATAAAACATCTTAAGCAGAATTGTTTTTAGAAGTTATAAATTTGAAAATTTTTTGACCAAATTGGCGGCCATCTTGATAAATGTCGACGAGTTTTTGCTCCAGTTGTCTTCGTATTTTATCTTAGCGTCTCAGTTTATATGAACTATACATGCAGATACAGAAACAATACATGGGATATGCATTGTGAACAAACATGGAATTCCTTGATTTTCGGCGCCATTTTTGACGCCATCTTGTCTTAGAAATTTCCTCAAGGTGGATTTCAGCGGACTTTTGATATGTTATTACTGGGATTTTTCCGCACAACATTGTACCAAAATTAAGTTTATAACACTTTCTTCCGGGTCCAATCATCCAAAGACCAGACTTTATAACATGCTCGCCTATGTTACTACCTGTGAAAAGCCTGTATGTTAAATTTTAGCTTTTAACCCCACTACCGGTGTAAAGCTTCTACTGCGGTTAAAAAAAATGTACACCTATCGTCGGAAGTTCATCCAACTTGACCTTTGGCAACTTCGATACAGTCACACTTCGCTATGTTTCATTCAAACATACGACGTTTTGCGGTAGTATCTACAACGTGCAATGACTTATTAAGTTTAAAATACCTACAATTAAATATTTAAAATAAAATTTAAGAATTCTTAATAATAATTTGACTTAAAAAGCAAGGTGAATTCAATCAACTTTGGCGATGTGTCTAGCTGTCAATCAAGCATTCACACGGAGCCGTTGTAAAAGGAATGGAAGTCCGTAGGAACGTTAGTCCCTCTGGACTATTATTCCGCGGAATTATAGTCGTAGGTCTAACATTTCTAGGAATAGTAGTCCAGCGGACTACTATTCCTAGAAATGTTAGACCTAGGACTATAATGCCTCGGAATAATAGTCCAGAGGGACTAATTTTCCTACGGACTTCCATTCCTGTTACACCGGTAGCACTGCCCACCGGCGCAGATGTAAACAAAAAAACCCCGTGTATTTAAGATAGAAAGTATCGTTTTTTCTCCATTTTAAATGACAAAGTCGATTATTTATTAAGAGCATGGTATAAATAAAACAAAAAGGTACTAGGGCCAGTAATCAAATTTAAACCACTCGTAGAATAAGGGTTTTATCCACTCGGGAGTGGCTAAACCCTTCTCCTGCTCGTGGTTTACATCTGATTACCGGCCCTAGTACCTTTTTTTTTTATTATATGACTATGTAATTTAACCGCTAAATATCAATACTCTTTGACGATCTTTTCCTGGTCCCGGAAAATCCACAGTGTGGAATCTGATTCCGTATCACAATAGTATGACGGACTATTTATGGGTGCGTTCGAATTCGCACCCTTAGCTGTTCCGGTGTGACAGGAATGGAAGTCCGTAGGAAAATTGGTCCCTCTGGATTATTATTCCGCAGAATTATAGTCCTAGGTCTAACATTTCTAGGAATAGTAGTCCACCGGACTACTATTCCTAGAAATGTTAGACCTAGGACTATAATTCCGCGGAATAATATTCCAGAGGGAATAACGTTCCTACGGACTTCCATTCCTTTTACACCGGTAGCGGAGAGTATTTTACTCTGAGCTAGAATGGATGCGCTCGAACGGCGGTCCGGGTTTTTTATATCGTATTCATGATATTTTTTTATCGTATTCATGCGCATCGGGGGATTCCCCGGAAATGTATACCTGTTACAAAAATAAGTGTAAACAAAAATAGTTCTTTTTTACTTCACTCCAATTTACCACAAATGGTTTGGGGAATTGTTAATGCTGGCGTTGGCCTGCGGCAGCTCGTTTGATCCGGCGATCTGACCTCATCAACGAGACGTGATACTACGACCCAGATCACTTCACTGTAGCGATAATATGTATATTCTGTATATAAACCTACGTGATATTTTATTTTATCTATTGACTAAAGTGAATTTTTTGATTTGATTGGTTGATAGATACGTGGTATGAGACCATATTCATTGAAACCCACGATACGTCCGCCCAGCTACTGACAAATTTCCCATACCCAGTGGAATCCTCGTTCCGAAATCTACAAATTGTCCATACCCCGTAGAAGACGCGTTCATCGAAATCAATTTACCGATAACTGGAAGGCGGAATTCAGACGTCACAACAAACAAAAATGTCGTTGAAGCGGTTTGCACAGTTTTCAGCCTAGGAAACTGAAGATAAGGTTCCCCCTCCTTGCGTATTCACATAAATGAAATACTTCAAAGTCAATAGATACATGTAAATTTGTTATCCGGGTGTCTGATCACGGCCAGCACTATTCACAAAAAATCGTCATTCCAGTTTTACAGTGTACATGTATTATATTTTAATTTTTTATCTCCAAAATATAGCTCATGACCCCTTATTGGAATGAGCTTGTCGAGTACCCTCTAATGTGGGGTTCATAAGCTATGTTTCTGAGACAAAAAAGAAAAAAAGAAATTCAATAATTTTTTTATACTAGTAATATCGGCATATTTTCACAAAAAAACTCTTTTGCACAAAAATTCCACAGATACCTGTATGGCTCAACAATGGAAGATAAAAGATCTCATGCTGTGTGTGTTCACACATGAAATAGATTGTACTTCTAAAACGGAAAGTCAATAGATAAATTCGTTACCCCCGTGTCTGATCACGTGGTACGGGTTTTTAACTACCCGAAGCCAGTCGTTTCCCATTCGGCCGAATGGGATACGGCTGGCTTCGGGGAGGTAAAAACCCGTACCACGTGATCAGACACGGGGTAACTAATAATAAACGGGTATCTAATCTGAGTTTGTGTTCATGCTTCAGGAATATGTGAAAGGAAAAAACATTTTTTGCCGCTCGACTGTTCTTCGTTAAATTTGATATCAATGTTTTCTGGTTTATCGCATTTCAGATCGTACCTGCAGGATTTTAAACGTGCTTCTTTAAATGTACTTCTTGTTTCTGGAGAGGTGGTTTTCAAAGTTGTAATACTTAGGCGGAAGTTAGAAAATGCATCCAAACCATTAGACCAAATACTACATTTAGCATATATCGAGCAACTGAGGTAGTATTTGGCGGTAGGGTGGTTTTCTTTTCTATAAAATATAGATAGTGGGGAAAATAAAAAATAGTGCATTCTGGTCACGTTGTGAAAATATAAGTACTGTTGTTTGAGCTTTCAGGGGCGTAGATATAGGGACAGAGATGGAGAGGGGGCTGTGGCCCCTTCCACCGAACGATTTGTGGGATTTTCAGCCTGTAGTCGTGATAATTTCTAGATACATAAAAAATAGACGGAACTAATTTCCAGATGGCAATGAGAATGAAGTAAGTTACGTATTTTAGACATCCATATTTCAATGTCATATGTGGGTGCATCCTCCTGAATACGAGGAACAAGGCCATGCAATTCCCGACAGAAAGTACCCATGCAATGAGTCGTGCCATATTTGTGGCAATCGGTACTGTAGTGCATCGCTCATTTCGAACGGAAATCGCACCCCAACCTGTAGCAAAAGCTGTCTTCAGTGATGTTTCGCTAGTCGTTTTTGTCAACTGTAGTGGCGGAACATTTACCAGAAAAAAAACTATCTTCACCACACATCATTTAAGTTAGAGAAATATTTTAATCTGATTGCCTATCCGTCACAGGTACTTTAATTTATAAACTTTGTCTCTCCGCTGATTAGCCGTCCAATTCCATTTTTACAAATTCCCTGAAATTCCTTGAAATTTCCATATATTGTATCACATGTTTCCCTTGACGTGTTTTCTTAATAGCCGTACATGCTGCAACATTTAGGAAGATGGAAAGGTTCTTGGTTATATTGATTTGGTATTCTGTTTATTGATTGAACTCCTACCAAATATTTCCATTTACATGTTATCACCCACACAATATATGACTATCATGATGAGCGCCCTACTTGAGTCCATAGAATTGTGTACATGTGAGGGTTCGTGTGTGGGGCGTGTATGAGGGGAGCGTGTGTGTGTGTGAGCGTGTAATGGAATGTGAGTATGTCTTATCTAAAACATTTAAAGTCGTACACCATTCTACAGAGGTGTGAATGTGTGAGTGTGCGTTGTGGGTGTGTGTTTGTGTGTAGGGACGATGGTGTGCATGTGTTGGTATTACCTATCTAGCGAGATAATTCATAGAAATATACACCAAAACAGACCGAAGTGCACAAAAAATACTGAGGTAGATTTCCCGTGACCTCTATTTGTAAACCTCATCAGGTGAAACCATTGTAAGTGTTGAATGAACGCAGATTGAATTTAGTTATAAGAAACCCTTTGTTGTCTCATTTCCTTTATCGGTATGCCCGAGTAAGAGGGAAAGTTATTCATAAACTATTTTACCATAATCCATTTTGAAAGAACCGGCAACATTGGATATGAACGTCTTTCCAGTGGAAGATTTGTGGACAGTCGTGCTACGACAGACGTAGCATAAAACGCTACTTGAATTCTGCCCACCCGAATATTATGTATAAGACTGAACCGAATATCACATATTTTCCTTTCGATAATTAGCGTTGCATCGGTTTCCTCAATATTTACTGGCAAATGGGCAGTTAATTGGCGGACGGCGTGATAAATGAATACGCAAACAATTCACAATTATTTATTGACGGACAGAGAGATATGGCGTCAGTGAGCCAATGGAACCCCTTTCCAATGGGTCCCTCTAGGGGCGGGGCCCCTGGGTTTCGAACCGCCCTTTTTGAACACTGGTCTACATATATCTGGATTGCTGGAACATTAGCGAAAAACGCCACCACTCAAACTGCCGTACCCACAAGATGACGTCAAGTCAATCAACGCAGTTACTCCTATCGATGACGTTCGGTGACGTGATTCCTGTTACACTGTGACTGTAGTCACAGCGTAACAGCTTTCACTTCATCAAACGTCTTTTTCCCTAACACGAAAACTAATAATGCTGTGTCAACTTTCCAATCTCGGACTTGTTTTTTGTCAATAATAACTAAAGTATGTTGTAAATATTCATTTTGTATTGCCATGAACAAATGTACACATCATCAGCTTTTCTATATTAACAGACATCATAGTACAGTGGGGGGGGGGGGGGGGGGGGGGGGTGTCGTTGGTGTTGTAGTAACTGGTTCTCGTCCGATCACCAAAGTTATGCAACGTTGAGTCTGTTTAGTCCTTGGATGGGTGATCATCTGAGTGATCAATTCGGACTCCCGCGTTGTGTCCTTGGCCGAGGCACTTAACCCCGATAGTCCACATGGGGGCACGATGACGCTGTGTACTAAGGCGTACTGCACGTCGATGGTACGCACGTCTTCAACCAATCTAATCCTGCCTGTGCTACAGTGCGGAGTTACTATGTTGGAGAGCTGGCAGCTGCTTGTCATTGCTCGGTCGATCTCTCCGGGTACTCCAGCTTCCTCCACCCATAAAACTGTCACCGACACAATGTGCCCTTGGCTGTTAAAGTGCTGTTAAACCTAAATAAATAAATAAATCATAAATCATAGTATAGTCTTTAACTGGTTGAGAGCTATATTATTTTTGGTGGTCTGAATTTGTTCATAAAAATTTGTTTTGTTACAAATTATTGGAGAGTGCCTGTGGGCACTCTCCAATAATTTGTAATAAAACAAAGTTATATAAACAAAATATTATTTGTGTGTGACTGAATATGAAATATGAACAAGGAAAATGTTGATTTTTGCTCTGGTACTCTCATTTTCATTTTTCTCAAAGCCCTGATAGTGGCTTCTAGCACTCAACCAGTTAAAAGGCAATCAGCGCCTGTGAGGCATAGGGAACATGAAAACATTCAAGAAATTTGATTTCTATTGAGCATTGTTTATTTTAGCAGCTTCCCCCAATTCTTCCCAAGATGGTAATGGTGGGGACACTTTTCAATAAGTGACCAATAAGCATTCCAGAAATCCAGTTGTAAGTATTCATTTTGTATTACCACGAAAAAATGTGCAAATCATCAACATATTCATTTTTCACAGACATCAAAGTATATTCTTTAAAAAGTCATCGGCGATAGCTCAGCGCCGGGAACTTAGAAAACCTTCCGCTAATTTATTATTTTTTTTTTTTGTTAAGCACTGTTTATTTATAGCAACTTCTTCCTCTCTATATGTGACCAGTGAGCGTTCCAGTAATTTAATAACAATAATAATAAATAATAGTAATTTTAAAGCCTAGAATCCACACACGGTGCTCAATGGCTGTACAATAATTGCATACATACATACACACACACACATACACATGCATTCCCTCACAGATACATTGATACATGGATCACTATTATCATTTATTGGTGCCCAACGCCACATCAGCAACCGAGGCTATATCGTGGCGATAAGCGACAGAACCTAAAAGAAAAAGGGTATTGAATTAAAACAAAATAAAACAAAAACAAAACAAACTACAACTTTACCAAAACAAGTATGTGAGTGTAACTTGACGAGTAACGAGGCAATCCTCATTGACTCAGTCACACCCACGCATCTGGTAATGTCAGTTTATGACCAAAATTAAAAGACCACTGAAGGAAATGGTAGGTTTTAGTACCAGACTAGAATGATTCAAGTGATTTACTATTTTTATGTCGATTGGAAGAGAATTCCAAGGCCTTGGGCCAGCAACCGCAAAGACCCTATCACCAGCACTAGTAAATTTAGATACGGGCTGAACCAGATTGAGTTGACCAGATGACCTAAGAGACCTCAGTGGTTTGTGGATGGTAAGCAGATCGGACAAGTAGGATGGTGCAGATCCCGAGATACACTTGAACACCAAAAGGACAATTTTAAATTGAATTCTTTGCTTAACGGGTAGCCAGTGTAACTCATAGAGTACTGGTGTTATATGACAGTTTTTTTGAGTTCTGGTTATGACCCGTGCGGCACAATTTTGGATGTGTTCTAGCTTTTCAAGAATATATGTTTTAGAGCCAATCAGAAGAGAGTTGCGAAGATTAGTCCCTTTGGAGGACTTTGACTTATTATTTCTTGGTCACGAACATACAAAAAACATATTTCCACAACAAGAGAGTAATTTCAAAGTAAACTTAAGCTACGGTTTCCTACTTGAAAATAACGAGAAAAGCAAATTGTGTTACTACCACGCATCACAAAATAAGGTCAGGTGCTTTGATTCACCACGACAAATAAGCAACCAAACATATTTTGACAGTTTTCATGAGGCTGTTTTAGAATGCGCACGACAGACCTGATTCGAAGTGTACGGGGCATAAATTACAAACATGACATTCTATATTAACAAGATAAAGGACTAATCCTCGAGACTGCAATGGACACAGCCGTTGGCAGGTGATGCTCTATAAACTATGGGAATCTATAGGAAAAGGTGCTCTGTGTTCCTATGATAGTCACTCTGCTTGCACCATAACAGAATTTCCATCAAAATAAGCAAGAAGAACTAACGCGCGATCCCGCCAAAGCGAGATCTCGCGTTGGTTGTTGGTATTTATTTTGACGGAAATTCTTTTAAGAAGTGAACGACATGCCGCTCTATTCATACGTTGATGAAAAACGCAACGTTTGAGGCGAAAAGACCCCAAAGGACTGCCAAGTCTGACTGGCAAAATACCAGGGATTTAGAATTTAATATAGGCTGTATTATTTAGTCGTAACCTATATTTCATTCGCGTATTTTACAATAGTAGTAGTGCTCGCACGTTTGAGGGAAAGGTTGCCGGACCCCGGTGTCGGACCCCGGAAGTGACGTCATGTCACGTGACGTAGTGGCGCCATGTTGTGTTGTCATGGTAACCCGCGTGAGCGGCCATGTTGTGACGTCATCCCCATAGTGATACGTGGTGTGAGTGCGCATGCGCAGCGCGTGTTGTTAGGGTGATACGTGTTTCCGTCGTCCATTTTGTATACTGGAGGCCGCCATCTTGGTTTCTATGGTAGCACGTGATTGCTATGTTGCCTAAGGCCTACAGTAGGACAGGGGTATGTTCGGAGGGTATGTTTGATTGAATCGGAGTATTTTCTGGAACGACTTCCCTGAATAATTACCACAAACAACCCGACAATCCATCCAAATCACCAAAATCCACCCGAAATCACCGAAATTGACTTTATTTCCCCATTTTATCGGTTTAGCACGTAGTGCTATAGTACTAAGGGGTACAAGGGGTGCATTCGACTGAACAGGAGTAATGTTCTGGATTAGAATTCTCCCAGAATTCCTTTTTTGATCCCTATCCCATGACGTTTTTCCCCTATTAAGAATAGCACGTAGTGCTATAGGACAAATTTACCCAGAATTCTCTGTTTCTATCTATATATGCAATAGTTTACGTCTACCTAGGCATGTTCCTTTATTCTAGAGTATACTCCAGTAGCGTAGAAGAGCCTATCAACTGGAACAGTATACCTTATTATTGCTATATTTAGCAATTTTTAGTCTATTCTTGTTAGTTCTGACCCTATTCCAAGTACTCTTGTTGTTTCATTTATCTAGATTCTAACTAACCAATCAGATTGCTTGATTTCCCATAATCTGTATGCAGAGTTATCTCCCTTCTGTATAATGAAAGACTATATCCAACGGGAATGCCATAACTCACTATTTCAACAACGAAGTTCAAAAAATATTTGAATGGTGCTCGGCGAACCAACTGCTGTTGAATGCTAAAAAAACCACTTATATTATACTTAACCCAAATAAAGGTAAGAATAATAATTTCTGTCAAGAGATAAAAATAAATAATCAAAAGATAAGCAAAGTCGGGGGAAGTGAGACAGAAAAATCTCTAAAATTTCTTGGAATAAGCATTGATGAACACTTAACCTACAAAGCTCATATATCTAGGCTATGCTCGAAAATAGCTCACGCAAATTATAACCTCAACAAAGTAAAACACATTCTCCCACGCAAAGTCCTGAAAACATTGTACTACGCTCTGGTTCATAGTCATCTGGTGTACGGGATTTTAGCATGGGGCAATTCAAGAGCTGTTAATAAACTAGTTATCATGCAAAAGCGCTCATTAAGAATAATAAATAACAAAAAGTACAATTCCCATACAGACCCCTTATTTAAGGAAAATAAAATACTCAAAGTAGAAGATTTGTTCAAATTGCATGCATTACTGTTCGCGCATGACTGGCAAAATGGCAGATTACCGGCTTCTTTTAACGATACTTTCAAGGTTACTGACAACCCACTCGGTAGGACAACCCGGCAGTCGGGGCATTTATACATAGAAAAAACACGTACACGAACCCTAGATAAACTTCATCTATACGCCATCCCGAAACTATGGAACGCTTTAGACGACACAGTTCGAAATATCAGTAACAGGGCTACATTTAAGAAAACATTGACCACAACATTCCTTTCGTCATATTCGACGTATGTCCGTTGCGATAATCCCTACTGCCCAGACTGTACTTAGTAAATATTGATCATAGTGACACTTTAGCAAATTAAACAAATCCGCAATAGAAACATACTAGTCGTGCGACATGTCTTAATCTTGCACCCTCGTCCAATGCAACCTGCAGAGTTTTCCCCTCTAGTTGCCCCACTAACCTCGCGTAGAGACACACACGGTTAAGAAGCTCCAAACAATACTCTTGAGGAACGAATTTGCGTTCTGGAACACGTATTTAAGCAAGTGCTTGGTCAAGTCGGTCGGCTAATCATGGGAAGTCGCATGCGGTGAACTGACCGACACCTAAATGCTGTCAGCTAGTTTACGGCATTCGCTTCCCATGGTGCGCCCACCGACATTGACCCCTCGTCCAATTATAAAGATCATGATCTTTCTAGTTGGAACGATATTATCCACTCGATTTGACTAATTGTGTCTCTTGAATTTAATGCGGAGCAATGATGGTAATTTAGCAAGCAGGTTGCTCTCTGCGGACTCTGCCTAAACAGAAACACCACCCTCCCGCTGGCTTCTTATCCTAGCCTCTCACACTTGAACGTAATTTCGACCCAAGGAACGGAAGAACCAGCATCCCTATCATAGACCGGACAAATCGCCCTATGTTTACTCATCTAGTCACAGTCTGTTCGTGAGTTATGTTTCCTTTAGGGGGTGGCAGGTAGACAGCCAATCTGGCTATGCCACTTCCCACGGTATGCTATTTGTTACTCATGCATAATCTTTATTTTTGTTTACATCATACATATATGTATATCGTGAATAAAGAATCTGAATCTGAATCTATCCAATGGCCATATCCCATGGAATCCCATTTTGGAAAACGCCCTTGGCTATGGGATCCCTTTTTTGTCGTATGAGGCCATGAGGGCTATGTAAAAGCCCTCAATGAGTCCTCATTTATTATCCCTCATACCCTCATTGAATTTTGAGGTTATGAGGACCATTAAAAATCCCTCAATGAGGAAGAATTTACTACGACTCTTATCCTCATTTCAGTATTTAACAGGTATATCCTATGGAATCCCATTTTGGAAAACGCCTGTGACTGTGGAATCCCTTTTTTGTCGTATGAGGCCATGAGGGCTATGTAAAAACCCTCAATGATTCCTCATTTATTATCCCTCATAGCCTCATTGAATTTTGAGGTTATGAAGACCATTAAAAATCCCTCAATGGGGTATAATTTACTACGACTCTTAGCCTCATTTCAGTATTTGAGGATACCTATGGCCTGGTATTGTATTATTCGAGGATACCTATCGAGGATACCTTTAGGAGAATCCTTTTTTTGTCGTATGAGGCCATGAGGGCTATGTAAAAACCCTCAACGAGTCCTCATTTATTATCCCTCATAGCCTCATTGAATTTTGAGGTTATGAGGACCATTAAAAATCCCTCAATGAGGGATTTTTAATACGACTCTTATCCTCATTTCAGTATTTGAGGATACCTATGGCCTGGTATTGTATTATTTGAGGACACCTATTGAGGATACCTATCGAGGATACCTTTTGGAGAATCCCTTTTGTGTCGCATTAGGTTATGTAAAAGCCCTCAATGGGTCTAATGTAGTCTTACCAACCGCTTCCATCTTGTCGCCAAAGCTCCAAAGCCATTACAGGTCTATGGCCTATCTGTCCTATCATTAGCTTCTACAGCAGTCTTGTTCCATTGCGGCCTTGCACCAGTACTATTGGCTTCTGTCATTCTGCCCCATATCTCATCCATTACTTCCAAGCTATACTATCTCAGTCTCGACTATAACATTGATCAAGGTTGAATCAGATTTCCCCTGTATACATATAAGGCATTCCGTTATTGAGATTCCTAGCCGAGTCCGTAAAATTTGGATTCCGTGTTTTAACATCAACAAATTTACCCAGAATTCTCTGTTTCTATCTATATATGCAATAGTTTACGTCTACCTAGGCATGTTCCTTTATTCTAGAGTATACTCCAGTAGCGTAGAAGAGCCTATCAACTGGAACATTCTGCCCCATATCTCATCCATTACTTCCTAGCTATACTATCTCAGTCTCGACTATAACATTGATCAAGGTTGAGTCAGATTTCCCCTGTATACATATAAGGCATTCCGTTATTGAGATTCCTAGCCGAGTCCGTAAAATTTGGATTCCGTGTTTTAACATCAACACTCGAAGGTATTCCCCTTCCCAATTGGAAGAATTTAGTTTAATGGGTTGTAGTTGAAAATTCAGATCATCTTTCGTTATATTTTCATTAATTTTAAAAAATTCAATCAGTTCAAAGGGTGTTAACATTGGGATATAGTTAGGGATTATACTTCATTCAGTTCAAAGGGATTAATTATATATACATTCATAAGGGTTATAGTTCATTCATTCAGTTCAAAGGGTGTTAATACCTTCATTAGGGTTAGAGTTCATTCAAACAGTTCAAGAGGGTTATATTTAGGGGTTATAGTCCTAAACTTTGTTCACTTTGTTTTGTTCATTTCCATCTTGATTGTATTTGATCAGATCTGTTCATGCTGTCCAACTAGTTCGATCAATCTGACTAGTTTGACCTCCTATCACTTTGTTTTGTTCACAATTGGTTCTGTTGGATATGTACTTAATTGTTTTGTAGTGGTTGGTTGTATCTGTTCAGAGTCTTGTAGTCATTGAGTGTTACCAATCCCTTTCCATACCCTCGAGTGTTGATGTTAAAACACGGAATCCAAATTTTACGGACTCGGCTAGGAATCTCAATAACGGAATGCCTTATATGTATACAGGGGAAATCTGATTCAACCTTGATCAATGTTATAGTCGAGACTGAGATAGGTATAGCTAGGAAGTAATGGATGAGATATGGGGCAGAATGACAGAAGCCAATAGTACTGGTACAAGGCCGCAATGGAACAAGACTGCTGTAGAAGCTAATGATAGGGCAGATAGGCCATAGACCAGTAATGGCTTTGGAGCTTTGGCGACAAGATGGAAGCGGTTGGTAAGACTACATTAGACCCATTGAGGGCTTTTACATAGCCTAATGCGACACAAAAGGGATTCTCCAAAAGGTATCCTCGATAGGTATCCTCAATAGGTATCCTCAAATAATACAATACCAGGCCATAGGTATCCTCAAATACTGAAATGAGGATAAGAGTCGTATTAAAAATCCCTCATTGAGGGATTTTTAATGGTCCTCATAACCTCAAAATTCAATGAGGCTATGAGGGATAATAAATGAGTACTCATTGAGGGTTTTTACATAGCCCTCATGGCCTCATACGACAAAAAAAGGATTCTCCAAAGGTATCCTCGATAGGTATCCTCGAATAATACAATACCAGGCCATAGGTATCCTCAAATACTGAAATGAGGCTAAGAGTCGTAGTAAATTATACCTGATTGAGGGATTTTTAATGGTCTTCATAACCTCAAAATTCAATGAGGCTATGAGGGATAATAAATGAGGACTCATTGAGGGTTTTTTACATAGCCCTCATGGCCTCATACGACAAAAAAGGGATTCCACAGTCACAGGCGTTTTCCAAAATGGGATTCCATAGGATATACCTGTTAAATACTGAAATGAGGATAAGAGTCGTAGTAAATTCTTCCTCATTGAGGGATTTTTAATGGTCCTCACAACCTCAAAATTCAATGAGGGTATGAGGGATAATAAATGAGGACTCATTGAGGGCTTTTACATAGCCCTCATGGCCTCATACGACAAAAAAGAGATCCCATAGCCAAGGGCGTTTTCCAAAATGGGATTCCATGGGATATGGCCATTGGATATAGTCTTTCATTATACAGAAGGGGGATAACTCTGCATACAGATTATGGGAAATCAAGCAATCTGATTGGTTAGTTAGAATCTAGATAAATGAAACAACAAGAGTACTTGGAATAGGGTCAGAACTAACAAGAATAGACTAGAAATTGCTAAATATAGCAATAATAAGGTATACTGTTCCATTTGATAGGCTCTTCTACGCTACTGGAGTATACTCTAGAATAAAGGAGCATGCCTAGGTAGACGTAAACTATTGCATATATAGATAGAAACAGAGAATTCTGGGTAAATTTGTCCTATAGCACTACGTGCTATTCTTAATAGGGGAAAAACGTCATGGGATAGGGATCAAAAAAGGGATTCTGGGAGAATTCTAATCCAGAACATTACTCCTGTTCAGTCGAATACACCCCCTTGTACCCCTTAGTACTATAGCACTATGTGCTAAACCGATAAATGGGGAAATAAAGTCAATTTCGGTGATTTCGGGTGGATTTTGGTGATTTGGATGGATTGTCGGGTTGTTTGTGGTAATTATTCAGGGAAGTCGTTCCAGAAAATACTCCGATTCGAACATACCCTCTGAACATACCCCTGTCCTACTGTAGGCCTTAGGCAACATAGCAATCACGTGCTACCATAGAAACCAAGATGGCGGCCTCCAGTATACAAAATGGACGACGGAAACACGTATCACCCTAACAACACCTGCTGCGCATGAGCACTCACACCACATATCACTATGGGGATGACGTCACAACATGGCCGCTCACGCGGGTTACCATGACAACACAACATGGCGCCACTACGTCACGTGACATGACGTCACTTCCTGGGTCCGGCACCGGGGTCCGGCAACCTTTACCTCAAACGTGCGAGCACTACTACTTACAATTGAAGTAACCCTCCTGTAATCTGAACGATCGTTCGCTTGTTATTTTCAAGCCTGAGATCTACCAAAGTACATACGTCCTGGATAATACAGCTATTGTGTCTCTAGTGAAAGTCGAACACCAGCCTATAATGACAACTTAGCATTATGGAAAGGGGCAACCTACCACAGCTTATACACGGAAACCAGGCACTTGTTTCGGTAACAGGCAGATGGAAATCCAAACAGCTTCAAAGGTATTTACTTGGACAAGTTACCAGGAATCGAAAAACTGTTCAGTGCTTACATTTCCGCACATGAACTGTTACCAAGTCAAGATGGACAAAATACTGCCCAACTTGTACAGAGATCACAGAGATGTTTACCAGACCCCAGAGGCGGCGGAAGCGCGATAAACGTGGACGGGCACAAATTTACAATGCTTCCATGGTTCCACCCAGTGCGAGAAAGGTTACAATCGTATATCAGTAAATGTACCATGACTCGCTATAGACACCCGTTTGGATGAATATGCCGCTGGGTGGTCACTGTTCTGTCCGCTTCTTCTGCTGCAACCATCTTCCAATCCGAAGGATGAAGTAGAAGGAACGGGCCGAAGCGACCTAAAGTGGGATTCTTTCGCTAAATATTGTTTGGATTTGCAAATAATAATGTTAATGTCTGTATATTGACAGCTTTACATGCGCCCATTTTAACTGCCTGTGTTACTGCGAAACTTATATGTGGAAAAACGTGGATGGGCAAGTGCCTCCTGCCCCCCCCCCCCCCGGCTCCGCCGCCTCGGCCAGACCCCATGTATGTGAACGTTTACATATAAAAAAAAACATGTCAGTTATATCACAGATATAAAGCAATATTGTAACTCATTTGAGTGCTGCAAGTGTGGTAGACTGTGGAAGTCGTCCTGGTTATTTCATCGCCATGAAGTAACCTGCACAGAGGAAGTCAAATCTGACTACGTTGGTGTAATGTATGATGCACCGAATACAATGTTCGACACATTAGAAGATGAAGGCATCACTATGTCACAGGAAAAGAGATACTACCCGAATCGTGCCATCTTTGACTTTGAATGTTACTTCAAAAACTCAAACCAATGGACAGTACAAAAACGTCTTGGAAGGCAGAACTTGACAAACTAAGTGTTCGTGTGTGTATAGTAATGTTAAAGGATCTGAAGAAGTAGTAGGCCCTAAAATTTATACGGATTCACGTGAATCGGCTTCGAATCTCGCGAACTCCTGTAGCGAGAATCAATAGAATTTGGGAGTACTATTATTCCATTGCCCGGGTAACCAGTACACATTTCAAAGGAAAACAACAAACCATATATTTATATATTTAATAGGGTTTAATCCCAAAGGGCCAAGTTCGAGTTTTGATGGGTTTCTTGTACTTACAAGAGCACATGTTCCAACATACAGACTTTTAATGGTCTTACTGATGAAAGTTCAAGTTACAGTACCTTGGCGGTAGTTTCTAGTGAAACCTTGGCCTCCTTGTAGGCAGCCAAGACTTAACCAGACACCGCTGCCAAGTCAACGTGTGGCCTTATTATGAGGGAGCAAAAGATAATATAAGTTATCTCCGCCAACATGTGTGGTATATTGAGATTTAATACCTGGATGCAGGCGAGGTGTTTAAATGAAACATCCAGGTATTAAATCTCCATATACCATACACGTTGGCGAAGATAACGTTTTTGTCCCGTTTGAAACACAATATAAACATAGCGGAAACAAATTTGTGCACGCGTTTCGCACGCTCCGCAATCAGTGGGACCAAACGCATGAATGATTGTTTTTATTGTACAAACACAAAAGACAACAGACAGAGTTACATCCCTTTCCCTTGGAAACGCATAAACGCCACCACTCAAACTGCCGTACCCACAAGATGACGTCAAGTCAATCAACGCAGTTACTCCTATCGATGACGTTCGGTGACGTGATTCCTGTTACACTGTGACTGTAGTCACAGCGTAACAGCTTTCACTTCATCAAACGTCTTTTTCCCTAACACGAAAACTAATAACGCTGTGTCAACTTTCCAATCTCGGACTTGTTTTTTGTCAATAATAACTAAAGTATGTTGTAAATATTCATTTTGTATTGCCATGAACAAATGCACACATCATCAGCTTTTCTATTTTAACAGACATCATAGTACAGTGGGGGTCGGGGGGGGGGTCGGTGGTGTTCTAGTAACTGGTTCTCGTCCGATCACCAAAGTTATGCAACGTTGAGTCTGTTTAGTCCTTGGATGGGTGATCATCTGAGTGATCAATTCGGACTCCCGCGTTGTGTCCTTGGCCGAGGCACTTAACCCCGATAGTCCACATGGGGGCACGATGACGCTGTGTACTAAGGCGTACTGCACGTCCATGGTACGCACGTCTTCAACCAATCTAATCCTGCCTGTGCTACAGTGCGGAGTTACTATGTTGGAGAGCTGGCAGCTGCTTGTCATTGCTCGGTCGATCTCTCCGGGTACTCCAGCTTCCTCCACCCATAAAACTGTCACCGACACAATGTGCCCTTGGCTGTTAAAGTGCTGTTAATCCTAAATAAATAAATAAATAATAAATCATGGTATAGTCTTTAACTGGTTGAGAGCTATATTATTTTTGGTGGTCTGAATTTGTTCATAAAAATTTGTTTTGTTACAAATTATTGGAGAGTGCCTGTGGGCACTCTCCAATAATTTGTAATAAAACAAAGTTATATAAACAAAATATTATTTGTGTGTGACTGAATATGAAATATGAACAAGGAAAATGTTGATTTTTGCTCTGGTACTCTCATTTTCATTTTTCTCAAAGCCCTGATAGTGGCTTCTAGCACTCAACCAGTTAAAAGGCAGTCAGCGACTGTGAGGCATAGGGAACATGAAAATATTCAAGAAATTTGATTTCTATTGAGCATTGTTTATTTTAGCAGCTTCCCCCCAATTCTTCCCAAGATGGTAATGGTGGGGACACTTTTCAATAAGTGACCAATAAGCATTCCAGAAATCCAGTTGTAAGTATTCATTTTGTATTACCACGAAAAAATGTGCAAATCATCAACATATTCATTTTTCACAGACATCAAAGTATATTCTTTAAAAAGTCATCGGCGATAGCTCAGCGCCGGGAACTTAGAAAACCTTCCTCTAATTTATTATTATTATTTTTTTTTTGTTAAGCACTGTTTATTTATAGCAACTTCTTCCTCTCTCTATGTGACCAGTGAGCGTTCCAGTAATTTAATAATAATAATAATAAATAATAATAATAATTTTAAAGCCTAGAATCCACACACGGTGCTCAATGGCTGTACAATAATTGCATACATACACACACACACACACACACATACACATACATTCACTCACAGATACATTGATACATGGATCACTATTATCATTTATTGGTGTCCAACGCCACATTAGCAACCGAGGCTATATCGTGGAGATAAGCGACAGAACCTAAAAGAAAAAGGGTATTGAATTAAAACAAAATAAAACAAAAACAAAACAAACTACAACTTTACCAAAACAAGTATGTGAGTGTAACTTGACGAGTAACGAGGCAATCCTCACTGACTCAGTCACACCCACGCACTTGGTAATGTCAGTTTATGACCAAAATTAAAAGACTACTGAAGGAAATGGTAGGTTTTAGTACCAGACTAGAATGATTCAAGTGATTTACTATTTTCTACGTCGATTGGAAGAGAATTCCAAGGCCTTGGGCTAGCAACCGCAAAGGCCCTATCACCAGGGGGTAAATTTAGATACGGGCTGAACCAGATTGAGTTGACCTGATGACCTAAGAGCCCTCGATGGTTTGTGGATGGTAAGCAGATCGGACAAGTAGGATGGTGCAGATCCTGAGATACACTTAAACACCAAAAGGACAATTTTAAATTGAATTCTTTGCTTAACGGGTAGCCAGTGTAACTTATAGAGTACTGGTGTTATATGGCAGTACTTTTGAGTTCTGGTTATGACCCGTGCGGCACAATTTTGGATGTGTTCTAGCTTTTCAAGAATATATGTTTTAGAGCCAATCAGAAGAGAGTTGCAGAGATTAGTGCCTTTGGAGGACTTTGACTTATTATTTCTTGGTCACGAACATATAAAAAACATATTTCCGCAACAAGAGAGTAATTTCAAAATAAACTTAAGCTACGGTTTCCTACTTAAAAATAACGAGAAAAGCAAACTGTGTTACTACCATGCATCACAAAATAAGGTCAGGTGCTTTGATTCACCACGACGAATAAGCAACCAAACATATTTTGACAGTTTTCATGAGGCTGTTTTAGAATGCGCACGACAGACCTGATTCGAAGTGGACGGGGCATAAAATTACAAACATGACATTCTATATTAACAAGATAAAGAACCACTCCTCGAAATTGCAATGGACACAGCCGTTGGCAGGTGATGCTCTATAAACTACGGGAATCTATAGGAAAAGGTGCTCTGTGTTCCTATGATAGTCACTCTGCTTGCACCTTAACAGAATTTCCATCAAAATAAGCAAGAAGAACTAACGCGCGATCCCGCCAAAGCGAGATCTCGCGTTGGTTGTTGGTATTTATTTTGACGGAAATTCTGTTAAGACGTGAACGACATGCCGCTCTATTCATACGTTGATGAAAAGCGCAACGTTTGAGGCGAAAAGGTCCTGAAAGACTGCCAAGTCTGACTGGCAAAATACCAGGGATTTAGAATTTAATATAGGCGGTATTATTTAGTCGTAACCTATATTTCATTCGCGTATTTTACAATTGAAGTAACCCTCACGTAATCTGAACGATCGTTCGCTTGTTATTTTCAAGCCTGAGATCTACCAAAGTACATACGTCCTGGATAATACAGCTATTGTGTCTCTAGAGAAAGTCGAACACCAGCCTATAATGACAACTTAGCATTATGGAAAGGGGCAACCTACCACAGCTTATACACGGAAACCAGACACTTGTTTCGGTAATAGGCAGATGGAAATCCAAACAGCTTCAAAGGTAATTACTTGGACAAGTTACCAGAAATCGAAAAACTGTTCAGTGCTTATATAACTGCACATAAACTGTTACCAAATCAAGATGGACAAAATACTGCCCAACTTGTACAGAGATCACAGAGATGTTTACCAGACCCGTGGGGCGGCGGAAGCACGATAAAAGTGGACGGGTACAAATTTACAATGCTTCCATGGTTCGACCCAGTGCGAGAAAGGTTACAATCGTATATCAGTAAATGTACCATGACTCGCCATAGACACCCGTTTGGATGAATATGCCGCTGGGTGGTCACTGTTCTGTCCGCTTCTTCTCCTGCAACCATCTTCCAATCCGAAGGGTGAAGTTTGAAGGAACGGACCGAAGCGACCTAAAGTGGGATTTCTTGGCTAAATATTGTTTGGATTTGCAAATAATGTTAATGTCTGTATATTGACAGCTTTACATGCGCCCATTTTAACTGCCTGTGTTATTGCGAAACATATATGTGGAAAAACGTGGATGGGCAAGTGCCTCCTGCCCCGCCCCCCCCCCCCCGGCTCCGCCGCCTCGGCCAGACCCCATGTATGTGAACGTTCACAAATAAAAAAAAACATGTCAGTTATATCACAGATATAAAGCAATATTGTCACTCATTTGAGTGCTGCAAGTGTGGTAGACTGTGGAATTCGCCCTGGTTATTTCATCGCCATGAAGTAACCTGCACAGAGGAAGTCAAATCCGACTACGTTGGTGTAATGTATGATGCACCAAATACAATGTTCGAAACATTAGAAGATTAAGGCATCACTATGTCACAGGAAAAGAGATACTACCCGAATCGTGCCATCTTTGACTTTGAATGTTACTTCAAAAACTCAAACTTACCAATGGACAGTACAAAAACGTCTTGGAAGGCCGAACTTGACCCACAAAGTGTTCGTGTGTGTATAGTAATGTTAAAGGATCTGAAGAAGTAGTAGGCTCTACAATTTATACGGATTCACGTGAATCGGCTTCGAATCTCGCGAACTCCTGTTGCGAGAATCAATAGAATTTGGGAGTACTATTATTCCATTGCCCGGGTAACCAGTACACATTTCAAAGGAAAACAACAAACCATATATTTACATATTTAATAGGATTTAATCCCAAAGGACCAAGTTCGAGTTTTGATAGGTTTCTTGTACTTACATGTACATGTAGAGCACATGTTCCAACATACAGACTTTTAATGGTCTTACTGATGAAAGTTCAAGTTACAGTACCTTGGCGGTAGTTTCTAGTGAAGCCTTGGCCGCCTTGTAGGCAGCCAAGACTTAACTAGTCACCGCTGCCAAGTCAACGTGTGACCTTATTATGAGGGAGCAAACGATAATATAAGTTATCTCCGGCAACATGTGTGGTATATTGAGATTTAATACCTGGATGTCGATTTTTAAATGAAACATCCGGGTATTAAATCTCCATATACCATACACGTTGGCGAAGATAACGTTTTTGTCCCGTTTGAAATACAATAGAAACATAGCGGAAACAAATTTGTGCACGCGTTTCGCACGCTCCGCAATCAGTGGGACCAAACGCATTAATGATTGTTTTTATTTTACGAACACAAAAGACAACAGACAGAGTTACATCCCTTTCCCTTGGAAACGCCTAAACATTTCGGTTATTTTGTTATTTGTTTTGCTCTTATTTCATTTTTTCGAGTTGTTTGATTTAATTATTCCACTATTTAATTTATAACAGCAAAATATGAACGAATTGTCGAAATCTGATGATATTTGTGACTATTTTCGGGTCTTTTCGTTCGATTTTTTATATCGAGGCGAGCAAAAGAGAACGGCTTTCATTTGAACCATATACCTTATGTTTCCCGTCCACTTATACCCTGGATGTTGCACGCTCTCATATACCTTGGATGTTGGGTGTAGCCTTTGCCATGGATATTTGTCCAAGGCATTCTGACCAATCAAAAGACAGATTTTATCGGGATGTAGTGACAAGTAGAATTCTTATGATCTTTATGGATACTTTTAGATTCTATGACAATAGGCAAATGAACATTCGGCGAAAATCAAAGTTTATTCTCATTATTTTCCTTGCGAGACTCAATTACGAGAATCATTTCTGATGAATATTAAGTCCTGGGTAGTTTGTTTTTTTTTACAGAAGGAGAACACGGACACTTTTTGGTCAGGTTGTGGACCATCTACAACAAACGGCAGAGCAGTCTAATGCTATTCTGTGACCCAAATAGCAAACCTATTTTGTTGTACCGGACACACTGATAAGACCAGTTACAAGCAACGATACTTAACTCTCTGGCGATGTCAAGTTGAAACTACACTACACCCAATTGGACACCTATGCCACCGTTTTGATGAATATCTTAAAGAAATACTCGTGATTAATATCAATTAAGGACAAATACGACACCAGTATAGCGAAAACAGAACTGCTTATTCACATGAAGACCAGCCATGACATTGGGGTCACAGTCAAGGGAAACAACACCTTTATGTGTTTGAAAACAACCCAGTTCAAGTTTTTGTATGTAGCTATCTGTTTAGCTCCAGGATTCAGGCGTGACATGCCTTCAAGTGTAAAACAAGAGGGCACGTGCGTAGACACAAATTGTGTTGGGGAGTGCGCGAAGTGGCGATCGACGAACAAAGCTCGCCCCGGCGGAGAAACTTTTGAGAAATGAGTATCAAACGAAGTTCGGTGGGAACATCTGAGAAAATATGTGCAATTTAGTATCTAAATTACATGCGTTATTGTAGATGAAAACTTACATACAGAGTAGATAAAGTTGCACTCAGTTTACACTCTAAACTCAATTGGACTAAAAATTAACCCCACTCACCTGGGTTGAGTGAATATGAATCAAATTGGGTTCATTTTCACTCAACCCAGTTGATTCGTTCCAATGAGCGGGCACATGATATGGTTTTGTCGAAACTTTTTCAAAAGGTTGGGAAAATAATATTTAAAATAATAAATTTTGATATCGTCTGCACTGGGTACAGGGTTAAAATGGTATCCGAAAGACTGTGTACATCTTAAAAATACTCGAACACGGCTGGCAGTTACCAAGTGACAGTGACCCAGACAAATCAATTGCAGCAGATAAAATTTTGTTGGGCAATTCAGGTTATGGTAAACAATCACGAATACAGAAAAACATGGAGGTAGATATTACTGTGATGTTGACGAAGAGCCAGCCTTGGTGAACAACAAGCGATTCAGAAAACTAAACCCGCTGAATGAAACGTTGCGATGAAGAAAACGCGCATCAAATTGGATTCACCCTTTCACATTCGTTTTGCAGTACGAAAAATTCCGTATTAGCAAATCGACTCGATTTCATTGGTACTTATGTCGACAGGCGATATTTTGAGTACACGTTTATGGATACAGATTCTGCCTACATTACGCTGTCTACCTCAACCAAAGAAGAGGCTATCCTGTATCCGTCTAGAGATGAGAGAGCAGTTATACAATGAATGAAACCAATGTCTACATGCTGTAACTTGTACCAAGCATCAACAAAACTCCGTAGCTACCCAAATCAACGCGGTAACTAAATACTTCTGCAAAGATCAGTAGGTGTTCCATAAACGCACGCCAGTATCACGCAAAACTGAAGGCAAAGGCAGTATTGTACTATGCAGTAAAAAGTATTATTATATGACAGAAAAAATCTGTAATTTAATTGGCTAAAACGCTCGTCAGAAGTGTTGATACACTCCAGGGTTGCTGATCAATTCTATTCTTTTATCGAAATCGAGTTGATATTTCACCACTCTGTCGTTGGTTTCTATAAATAGCGCATGTAGGTTGACATAATGATTTCAAATACCTCATTGCGATAAAAACAGAAATGGTATTTCCAACTTGCTCCTTCCTTTAATTTCACTGTTCCAATGTTTAGGAACTGTTCAAATATAACAATTAACTTCAACATGAACAGATACGTTAATGGACATTGCTTCTTATACATATATATATATACTCGCCCAAAAAGAAAGTGTGCATTGCAAAAATTGATCAAATTCCAAAAAAATAATTTCGTAGGTGTAAAGAGTGTTAACCTGTTCATGAATAAGTTATATTGAACACAAAAACAGCTTTCCCCGTTAAAATTGCATTAACGTTAAATGACGTGCTGCACGTTTGTGAAAAGGCATGTTTTGCACGTGGAGAGTCTGAAAATTTATGCAGCAGTGTGAATCCTTGGGTATTTAAACAATAAAGTAAGGCCTTCCTATCGTTCACATTCAAACTTGCGCTGCTGTTAAAACGACTCCACATTAGCATGCCAAGGTTGACAATGAATCAACGTCTCCTTGCCCTGGGTATGATTAGAGCTGGCAGAACACACAGAGAGGTTGCCCAGCATTTGGACTGCCACCGTAACACTGTAGACAGGCTAGTCCATCGACATGCACAACATGATGACGTTTGAGACCGACCCCGCTCCAGGAGACCCCGAGTTACCACCCCTGCACAAGATCGATATATCCGTGTCGTCCATCTCCAGAACTGGCAACAAACGGCAACGACGACAGCCATGAACATCCCTAACCTGAGACGGATACATCCTCAAACAGTAATCAACCGGCTGAGAGAATACGGCTTACGTCCTCTAAGGCCTGCAATTCGTCCGATTTTGACGTTATGTCATCCTCGTGCTCGACTGCAGTGGTGTAAAGCAGGGTTAGGGGTAGCCGAACCTAACCCTAACCCTAACCTTACCCTAACCCTGAACTAACCCTAACCCTAACCGAACCCTAACCCTAACCTAACCCTACCTAACCTAACCTAACCCTAACCCTACCTAACCCTAACCTAACCCTACCCTAACCCACTTCCATGCTAACTTGTTCGCTTCCATGAGGCGTAGATGCACAGCAGTAGTCGATGCAGACGGAAGTCATACCAGATATTGAGTGTGTGACTTTTGTGTTTGACCCTTAGTGTCTTTGACTCTCCATGGCACCAAGAGTATTCGTCGTAGCGTAATGAAATTTCTCGTGTTGATCACAAATTGATTCATCTGTGATGGAATAAAATTTCCATGAATGAAAATGATATATATCTTTTTTAATGTTATTTTTTAGCATGCACACTTTCTTTTTTGGGAGAGTATATATACGCTGAAATCAAACATATTTTGTTGCATATGAATATGCTGTTTTTCTTAAAAAAATATGTAATAAAGCAAGGAATTTGTTTATTTCTGTCATAATAATAAAAAAGAATAATTGGCTTTTCTTAAGGTTGATACAAGGAATTATCAACCAGAGAAAAGTAATATTCACCAAGGCGAAGGGGTAAAGGACAAATTTACACCAAAAGGGATCAACTACTAACAAACCAGAAACTGACCTTCGTACTTCTACACCAAGAGAAAAGTTGAGGAGGACGGTGTTTCAAGATTACCGCTATACATTTAAAGTTTTATATTCTACATGAAATAAATGATTGTATATGACAGAAAATAGTTTTGTTTTTAAAGAAAAATACCCCAGTTTACTCGTGTAAATGATATTGGTTAGGACCAACATACTTGGTTTGGAGAAGGTCTACAAGAGGGTTTCACCTACATAATACCTATATTACCCACCGAGACACCCTAAACACCCATGCATTCTTTACTGTAGTGTACTTGGATACCATAAAAAGAATATGAACGCGTCGTTCGAAAATTCGTACATAAAATTAACACTGGCAAAAAAGTTCATCAGAAAAGAGCTCTGCCAACTGTCCATCAAGCTACAACAAAAGTTCACCAAATGGAGGACGAAAACCACACACAATACTACCGATATCTGATTTTGAATGAATCTTTTAATAAAAGATAATTATAAAGAAAGATACAAAAATAGTTATTAACTTTTCCTGTGGCTGTAAGAATTCTCATAATTCTCTTTATGTTGTCAACAGTTTCGAGTCTTTTTGCTGTTCTCGTCTCCATATCCAATATTGATGTGATAACGAGAGACGAATAATCGATAGACACTTCTATCAGCATAAACATAAGCATCAACTTATAGCTGACAAGCAAGTTAAAGATATACATATATGATGATAACAGAAAAATGATATGTTTTGTTCTCTATGGTTTGAGGTGATGAGGCAAGATTGTCGGATCAAACGAACCGCTACGGGCGGGGGCTTTTGATTCGACGATCAGATTCAGTCAAAAAGACGGAATGCGACAAACTGGATCACCTTATTTTAAATATATACCTTCACGAAAATTCACATTTTATACGTCAAAATCAAAACGAACACATTGTTTATTTATTTATTTATTTTTTAAAATTAATTAATTAATTAATCTATTTAGTTTTAAAGACACAATCAACAACTACGGGAATATCGTGTCGGGCAGTTTTACGAGTGGAGGAAGTCAAAGTGCTTGAAGGCACGTGTACCACCGACGTGCAGTAAGCTTTAGTATAATGCGCCATCGTGGTCCCACCTGGGTAGTTTTGGCTTGAGTGTCTTGCCCAAAGGCACGACACAGATAATGTGCATCAGGATCGAACCAAAGACCTTTCGATATAAAGTCCAATGCTCTAACCATTGAATCACCTCCTCGCTTTCTCTGCAAACTAGATTACAGTATGTTAAACATCCCTACATGCCTTCATGGAAAGTCACCCATTATACGACAAAATTAATCGAACGGCAAATAACAAGAAATCGAAACCGGAACTATATTTTCAACCGACGTTGAAAAACGAAGCGTTCCAAGAAATAGATAGTGTAACATGACTGAATGGACGTTATAACGTGCTGGCCTTGTCCGAAGACCAACAATATGATACGGTATCGGAATACCAAAGCGTGTGGTCCGGTGATCAAGATTTGAGGGCGGGAGAATACTTCATATCGATGAGAAGTATATAGTAAATAAAGGCCCATGGTACTTTGTAGGTTATAACCTCAAATTATTGGTTTAATATAGATTACTTATTTTGCAATATATTCTTTAAAAAGTACCAGAATCGTACCTAATTTTGTTGAAAAACATTACTGTCCCTGTACCTAGAAACGTCGCGAAGATGGCGGATCGATTAGGTGGGTGGGTGGGTAAGCCTGATTTGTCCCGACTCTGATGGCTAAAATTCCAACTGATAAAATATTCAGACTACATCATCAAGGCACGCCTTCGACGAAGGCGTGCCTTGGTGATGTAGTTGGAATATTAGTCAAATTATACACTCTAAATCGGTTGGGTTAAAAATCAACCCAAATCGACTGGGTTGAGTGAATATGAACCCAATTTGGGTTCATATTCACTCAACCCAGTCGATTTGGGTTGATTTTTAACCCAACCGATTTTAGAGTGTAGTTTAGAAAAACACAAGAGTTCTTTGGGATTTGTTTGCGGATAAATACACGTAGAAGGTGTGACGCGTGAGCTTCCCAACTTCTTATTTAATTAGCTCACACCTTACTCCGAACTGGTCATGCCGGACACGCAACAGCCTGTATGTATGACCGACTGTTCGTGTGACATAAGGCCCGTTATCAAATCTAGTATCGTAAGAAAGTATGTAATCATTAGCAAGAAAGAATGATACCAAAGACTCTAATCCAGACGGAAATTCTCCCCGTGTGAAAAAAATTAAAGGGTTTCTTTGTTTAAATGAGACATGCAGGTATTAAATCTCCATATACCATACATTGGCGAAGATAACCTTTTTGTCTCGTCTGAAATACAATAGAAACACAGCGGAAACAAATTTGTGCACGCGTTTCGCACGCTCCGCAATCAGTTGGACCAAACGCATATGTCCTCGCCCCTGCTTCTATCGTTACTATGACAAAAAGGGAAGCTTGCAAATAATACTTGTAGGATTTGAACAAATACTGTTTTGAATCCATGAATATTTCTTTTTCAATTGGTATCAAAGAACTAAATATTTTCCTACAGGCTACCATCATAACAACTCTGAGCAAAAAATATAATCGCATCACTTTAAATTAGATATTCAAATACCTACATAAAGTACAGACCTGCACACAACTTTCTCTGGCCAGAAAACGGGGGTGGGGGTGGGGGTGCATGCAACAAATAAGAGAGAAAATTCAACAAGAAGTGAAGTACCGTCCTTGAACAATATTTGTTCTGTTCATTTCCAATAGAAACACACAAATAGTTAACTGCATTTTTAGGCCCAGAAAATACTCAGATCATATCCTTTCTCTTGTGGAGTATTCGGCATTGATTTTAAAACCTAATAAAATGCTTTAACAGTTTTCTCAAGCAATAAAGTTTTTTCTAAGAACCTTATTTTGGAATATTGCATCATATCGGAAAGCAACATTTCAAGGCAGATAACCCTCAACCAAATATTTAGTACAGTGATACCAATTACAAGAGACGACGTGACTTCGTTTCACAAACAGTGTATGGTTTGTAATAGCAAGGTTTGGGACTAGGAAGGTGTCTTAATGTTTAATTATCTTTATTAAATGACTATCACAGTAATGATGATACATTGACAATACGTTTGGATTTATCAAAAGCATTGTGACACGATAAACCATTAACGCTTATTAATAAAATTAGAATAATATGGCACAGGGGTGGCGCCAGGGATTTCTCGACAGGGGGGCTGACCTCCCCGACAGGGGGGCTATAACATTTGACCTCCCAAACGAAGGAAAATGAGTGAAAATTGGTAAATTGGAGAACCAAAATAGAAGCAAATTGAGTATGTTTGTTGATTATTTAACCCTTTACCTAACCTGAAAAGCAGACGACACTTGCAAAAATAATTCTTGAATAACTAATTTTTTTCATTTTTTGTCTCAAAAACATAGGTTATGACCCCTCGTTGGAACGAGCTCGGTGAACTCGTTCCAACGAGGGGTCATAACCTATGTTTTTGAGACAAAAATGAAAAAAAAAAATAACGAAAATTAATTGGCGATTTTTGAGAATAGCGCTGGCCGGTTTTGGCCGTTACCTTCGGTAAAGGGTTAAAGTAAACATATTATAATAAGGTCGGGAAATATTTCATCTATAAAGCCAGTTTGACGAACGACATTAAGGAATTTCGTGAGAATCACTATTCTCTATCACAGTTCCAGTGCTGCACGGGTTCGAGACTGACAAGACGAGATATCTACATTCGATTGTCGGAAATTTCTCGTGAAGTCGGGTTTACGAGACTCTCCGACGGACTGACTAAAAATCTCCGACAGGGGGGGGGGGGGGGGGGGGCTGGACCTCCCCGACGGGAGGGGGGCTGTAGCCCCCCCCCCCCCCCCCCGACCCACCCTTTCCCCCTTGGCGCCACCACTGATATGGCATAAGAGGGATCTGTAACGGTTGGTTGAAAAGCTATCTAACTGGTAGGGGGCCAGTATGTTTTGTATGGTGACCACAAATCGCCATTAACTGGCCTCACTTTCGGGGGTTACCCAAGGATCAGGCCTCCGCCCTAATTTATTTTTAACAAACATAAAAGATACAGAATATTCAGCCTCACTAAATCTTTTATCATTTGCTGATGACACAACTGGGTATTCATCAACAGGATATAATGATTTCTTAGATAGACAATTCCAACCACGAATTACAAAATATATTTGGACGGTGTTGCGCAAACAGCCAAGTGATACACGCGACAAAAACTAAATGCATATATATATAGTGATTAACCTACAGTTAAAACTAGAAGTCCTGTCCCGAATTGTGCGCTTATCTAGGCTTAATTGCGCGTAGGAATTGCGCGCAATTGCCATATAGAATGGCATCCAAAGCACGGCAGGTTCTCCTGATTACTCATAGCAAACACAGGCAATGTTTCTGCCAATGGACCTCCGGGTTACCCGGAGGTCCATTGGCTGAAACATTGCTTGTGCACAGGCCATATGTACAGAATTTGATAGCCTTACTATGGTCATAACGCGTAGATTAACGCGCAGATCGACGTGCTATTTGTGCGCATTTCATGACAGGACTTCTAGTTTTAACTGTAAGTCCTAACAAAAAGCCCCACAACATCAACAAATCAGTAAAACCACCAATTAGTCGATAGGATCGGGTATGGCGAAGAAGAAGAATCCCTAAAATTATTAAGAATTTTTGTTGATAATAAATTAATCTATAAAACCCATGTATAAAAAATACACCGTAAAATTACATGTGCCAATTTAATTCCCAGCAGTGTAAAAAGAATGTTACCTTATAAAAATACTCTGCTACACTCTAATTCAAAGTCATCTGGAATTTATTTCTGGGATAATTCACAATCTTGCAACAAGATAGTCAAGATGCAGAAACGGTCCCCGAGAATAATAAATAATAAGAAATTATTCAATGCCCGCACTGAACCCCCAGATAAGATAGAATACTCAAGGTGAACGGCTTATTTAAATTACATGTCTCATTATTTAAGTTTGATTGGAAAAATGACCGATTACCATCATCATTCAAAAATCATTCTTCACAAGAATAAATACACAAATCAGTGTGAACACAAGGCTGTCTGGGTTACTGTCCTGACCCAGAACTAAGAATAAGACAATGGGCAGCCTCCCTATATATTCGTTCCCCAAAATAGGGAATGAACTGAATCAGGAAATTCGGAATAGCGGTAACAGAAAAATCTTCAAGAAAAAGCTGACATCAAAGCTTTTAAGTGCTTATCCCACAGAGGTCCGATGTCACAACCTGCACTGCTCTGATTGAAGACAGTAACACCTTCATCGACGTTGAACACAATCTCCAAGCTGCAAACATTAAGTTTCAAGAAGACACTCCCCAAAGCCCCAAACCCACATCGTGAATAGAACAAGGAAACTTTTAACGATAACAAGTTTATTAAATAAATCTCTCGTGTTACCCACGACGTCTAGGGACAAACAATCAATGAATAATAAAGGACGAGGTCACCCAATCTTACTTCAAATCGTAAAATGATTTGTAATTTAAAAAACATTTCATTCGGAACATCGTCTGCTGGATGTGTGAAAAATAAAGAAAAATAAAGAGGTTTTCAAGTCACTCCGTCTATGAAATAATTACGAAACGGGCAACGTCATTTCAAATATTTCGCGTTGTGACGCCAGACGGTAACAAATGCTACTGGACCCGTAAACACAGAAGAAGCTCTGTGA
Source organism: Pictodentalium vernedei (assembly GCA_031216915.1). Taxonomy (NCBI): domain Eukaryota; kingdom Metazoa; phylum Mollusca; class Scaphopoda; order Dentaliida; family Dentaliidae; genus Pictodentalium; species Pictodentalium vernedei. The sequence goes on along the minus strand of CM062295.1, from coordinate 95,412,074 downwards.
GCTCCCATCCAGTCAGAGGGTGAGGTTTTTTTTATTTTTGTTGGAACATTAGATCATATATAACTTGTTCTTTTTATCTTCCCCGAACAACATCAAGTGAAGTTATACATTTTTAAGAGTCTACACATTTCAAGATGAACCCTGCACAGAAAGCATTGTTAATTTCTACTCTTCATTTTTTCGAATTGTTTCGCAACCTCGTCTGCACCACCTTCTTGATTTGGCATAATCCCCGACACACGCGTTGGGTCATCTAAGTCTAGGTTCTGATTTAAATGTCTCTCTCATACATAACAGATAGAGCTGTATGTTTTTAAATTTCTTGTTCGGTTTCGGTTTTGGTTTTTCAGATGGAGAAAAACCTCGGTTCGGTTCGGTTTTCGGTTTGTTCATGAGGCCAAGTAAAATTCAATAAAACTCATTCTTATGTCCAGAGTCATAACTGAATGGTAGTGAAATTGAGTGAAACTCAATGAATGCCCGAAATAAACTATAATACATGAAGAATCAGGAAGGCCAATATAATAATTACCTAAATATACAGAACTTTTATTGTACTTGGCCATTTTTCGAGGTCTGACACCTACACGCAACTTGAGGAAAGCTGCAAACACAACTAAACTGAAATGTCGGAAATTTACAGAATGTAGCCTTCCCAGAGTAGTGAGAGTACCCAGACACTGCCAATGGCAGTGTCTGGGTACTCTCACTACTCTGGGAAGGCTACATTCTGTGAATTTCTGCAGCAAGAGCTAGCAAGAGAGTATTTAATAAAAAACGAAAAACCTTAGATTACGGGATGTCGACGGTTTCGGTTTTTTAAAAAAACCAAAAACCTCGGTTCAGTTTCGGTTAACCTACAGCTCTAATAACAGACTGTCCTCCAGTTTTAATTGTTAACCCTTTACCTAACGAATCGAGAACATCCGCCCACGTAATTTACAAATTAAGTAAAAAAAATATATTTAAAAAAAACCATATCATGTGACCTCTCAATGGAACGAGCTCGTTGAGCTCGTTCCATTGAGGGGCCGCATGATGTGGTTTTGGTGATTTTTGTTGAAAACTTTTGAAAAAACAATAATTAAAATAATACATATTCAGCGCGTTAGGTAAAGGGTCAACGATGCATTTTTTCTGACTTCTTGCAAATACGGTGGAAGGGGCATCCTGTAAAACTCTCTATGTTGGAATCAAGGGCGTCTGAAGTTTGGACACTCTTTATTTCGCGGGTGGAACAAGATCTTTGGACCCGAGTCACCTACAATGAGTAACAAAGGTACAAGTAATAGACTAATTTTTCCTTTATTTTTTGCCAACAAACAATATGTACTATAACTGATTTGAATATTTTAAATGTTATTCATATAATATATACACGCGCCGCTTATCACAACTCCCGATTTTTTTCACAGATTCCCGAATCGGTCCTTCAGAATTCTACTAGTTATATTTATTTATTTATTTATTTATTTATTTATCGGTGTTTAATGTCACATATTTATGCACAATAGCTAATCATGACCGTGACAGTTTTACGGGTGGAGGAAGCTGCAGTACCCGGAGAGAACCACCGAGCGACGGCGAGCAACTGTCAGCTCCCCAACATACTAACTCCACACAAGCAGGGTTAGCATTGGTTGAAGACAAGTGCACCATCGACGTGCAGTACGCCTTAATACACATCGCTACCGTGCCCCCACGCGGGCAGTGGAGATGAAGTGACTTGCCCAAGGACACAACGCGGTTGCCGCAGGTGGGATTCGAACCGAGGACCTCTCGGCTTGCAGCCTGCACCTCTACCTACTGAGCCACCGCGAATTTTCACGGTATCAATCACTTGACTTTCAAATGCTTCACTTCAAAGTGAATACGACAAGTGCACCATTAGTTAAGGTGGTGTTTCTAGCCACGATGAGAAGGTGCGGGTGAGAGGAGGATTGTTGACCACGAGTCATGGCTTTATACTGTAATGTGTTCGTTTATTCACCAGGAAGGGAAAGGGAACACTAAGGTATTTCTCTCAAATGAAACATTCTTCAGGGGATGACAGGTGGGGAGCCAACCTGGCTATGTCGTCTCCTTACGGGATACCTCCCGGATTAAGCCCTTCTAACCACTCTGTAGCACCTTTTGTAACACCTTTAAATAAGGGATGAATATTTTTTGTAAACATAGTCATGTTTGTATTATACTTGATGTGTATTGTGAACTAAATATTTTGAGGATATCTGGTGTTTTTGAGTGGAAGCGCTCGCGAAAAATAAACATTTGTCTCGGTCACTCATGAGATAATTTCCGGTATCCACTCAAAAACCCTAGATTTTCTTTTCATTATACGCTTTTTATAAGAATCTGATCATTCCTATAGATAATTCCACTCGTTTCAACCTTGAATTGATGCATGAAAATAAAACAGGTGATACGCATTGATACGCAGAAGTGTTTTGATCGATACCCGGAACAGGTAGCGTCTTGCGATCTGATTCAGCTGGCGGGTTTCATGCATCAATTCAAGGTGAATACGTGTTAAATTATTGCTGGAAATGATCAGCATCCACTCAAAAACAATAGATTTTCTTTTCATTATACGTTTTTAGAACAAATTGATCATTTCCAGTGATAGTTTGACTCGTATTCACTTTGAAGTGAAGCATTTGAAAGTCGCCATTTTGATTGATACCGTGAAAGTGAAAATTTCTATATCGTCACAGTGGGGTATACGATTTCTATCTTTCCGCAATTTTTTCGATAATCTATCGTTTAACGTATAATAAAATATATCATATCACAAGCAGCTGTTCAATATTTCTTGTAGTTTACCGTCAATTTTGGTTCACCGGAAAACGGGTGTCTCAGTTGCATCTAATCTATATAATGCCTATCTCAAACGAGGCTCACGTTATTCCACAGACCAAGTTTTCGAGCCACCAGGCAAATTATGTAAGGAATTCGACGGTGTTGTGGTCTGTAACCAGTCTAGGTCTTGAATAGTCCATCGCGTATGTTTAGAGTCAATCGTCTGAAATATTTCAGTTGGGCAGTTCGCTTTTCCGACCAACTGAAACATTCCAGCTGACTGAATCTACCAAATATCTCTAAACATTCATTTTTTTTAATCAACGCAAGAAATGCTTCTCAGTTGAGACTTGATTTGACCGACGAGTCTTTAACCCCATGCACACTGATGTCAAAATATCCAGATTTGAAATAGCCGTTTTTCCCATAATGCAACTGGGAATTTAACCAATTCAATCTTGTTTGACAGAGCTCATTGAGCTCTGTCAAATAAGATTGAATTGGATAAATTTCTAGTTGCATTATGGGAAATATTTGCACCCTGAACTTTAGATATTTTGACATCAGTGTGCAGGGGGTTAATGACGTTATCAATACTATTGGATGTATTTGTTTTTCAAATAATTATATATTAAGACCCATCAAATCTGTAGTTTTGTGATTACGTCGCGTAGTATCACTCACTGTCACCATCTTGATGTTTTCCAGGCGAATTAATTACTTTTTAATTGGAATATATATGACCGGAGCAAGAAATAACATCTATATATCTGCGAGTAAAGTGACATCACATTACATCAAATGTAGATTTTTATTGGGACATCACATTACATCAAATGTAGATTTTTATTGGGATTTAACGACACTTTCGACAGATTTTCTTTTAAATATAGATTTTTTTCAGCTGCTTAATTTGTAAATTACGCGGGCGGTGTGGCCGCTTTGTTAACCCTTTACCCAACGTAACTGCAAAAACCGGCCAGCGCTATTCACAAAAATCGCCAATTAATTGTTATTATTTTTTTCATTTTTTGTCTAAAAAAAATAGGTTATGACCCCTCGTTGGAACGAGCTCGTCCAGCTCGTTCCAAAGAGGGGTCATAAGCTATGTTTTTGAGACAAAAAATGAAAAATATTAGTTATTCAAGAATTTTGTTTGCAAGTGTCGTCTGCTTTTCATGTTGGGTAAAGGGATAAGTAAAAAATTAATTACTTGGTTATTATTTTTGTTCGTCAGCAAGGCTCAGAGCATACTTTGTAGCATTCGAAACCAGGGGCCAATACTATAAAAATTTTGCAATTGTATTTTCTGGAATTGTATTTTCTAGTTATGACTTTAAATGGGTTAAAATGGACCATTAGCATTTTCAAAGATCTGGCAATTTGCCAGTTGGCAAATTGCCACATCTTTTAAAATGCTAATGATTCATTTTAGTCAGTAAAATTAATAGATAAAAAATAGAATTCTTGAAAATAGAACTGTAAAAGTTTTATAGTATTGGCTCCAGGATAAAATTCATTAATTACTACTACATCGCCGCAGTGCCTGCATTTTGCCAGTGGGTGTACCCCCCCCCCCCCCCTCCATCAAAGCCTTTACACTCTAGAAGCGACCCTTGTGCGAGACACGATAAGGCGATAATTCTTATGTTTGTAATTTACGAAACCACAACTTGACCCATGCTGTAAATTGTTTGTTTGTATTTGGTTTTAACGACACTTTAGACAGCTACGGTTACCTCGTGTTGGACAGTTTTACGAGTGGAGGGAGCCGGAATACCTGGAAAGAACCACCGAGCAGCGGCGAGCAACTGTAAGACTCGCCAGCGTACTAATAAAACGGAGTTAGCATTGGTTGAAAACAAGTTCACCATTGACGTGCAGAATGCCATAATCCACAACGCCACCGTGCCCCCACGGGTGCAATCGACCAAGGACACGACTCATTTACCCCCGGTAGGGGATCGAACCGTGAGCCTTGCGGTTTGAAGCCCAGTGCCGTAACCACTGAGCCATTGTGCACCTACCAACGGTAGTCTGCGCGCATTCACCACGAAAGGTGGGAGAACAAACAACCCATAAAGTATCGGATTCCTTACAGAGTTAGACTGGTGGTCTGTCTGAAAGCTTGTCCACAGACGTGTGCAGATTTTTGAGGCGACAGTTTGACAAAGGCGATGCATAATCTCGAGTGAACACTCCGAGCAAAAAGTCGAGGTCTGTTTGCAATGTACACGATGATTTTCACTGGGCTTATCCCTCGAAACATAAGAAAATCTGTGTTCTTGAAAGTGATTCGCAAAAAAATGACTTTTAATCCCCCATGGCAGGGGGAGGCCACCAAAAATTTGCAAGACGTGACGTGGGGGTGGGTGGGTCTCTTGAGTGCGCCAAAAATGTGCATTTCCAACTTGTGCAATTTTTTGAATTTTTTAAAAATATATCATTATATCAGCTAATATATACCATCATTTGTGTTTCAAACCTTAAAGATGATGTTGTACATCACACTCTTAACATAAATACAACATAAGGATGCTTTATATGTGAGAATATTGGGCTTAAACTGGGAAAATGTCACACGTTAGTAGGGGTTGGGTGTCTTGTTCGAAATATAGAAAATGTGCAGACAATATTTTGGGAACAATTCAAATGAAAATTTGTTCCCGTATATGTACACCTGCTCTGGCCAAGCCTGATAATGAACAGCTTGTCGTTTGAAGATTGGGGCCCACATCAGCCCGCAGAGGTTTAAATTGGTGGTACCAGTTTAACCCTTTACCTAACATGAAAAGCAGACGACACTTGCCAAAAAATGGTTGAATAACTAATTTTTTTCATTTTTTGTCTCAAAAACATAGGTTATGACCCCTCATTGGAACGAGCTCGACGAGACAAAAAAATTAAAAAATAATAAACATTAATTGGCGATTTTTGAGAATAGCACAGGCCGGTTTTGGTCGTTACGTTGGGTAAAGGGTTAAGAAGATTATGAACCCCCCCCCCCCCCTAAAGACACTACCAAGTTTATAAGTTTATTTTGGATTTTAATGGGAGAGTGGAGGGTGGGTGTCTGAGAACGGTAGTGGAAAATTTGCACGTAGTGGGTGGGTGGGTGGGTGGGTGTAAAAAGGAGACGAATAAAAAATAGGACGTCACGTCTTGCACATTTTTAGTGGTCCCCCCCCCCCCCTTGCCCGTGGCACTAAAAATATTACAACGAATTGAATAAACTTGTACTTCTAATTCCTGGAGTTATGATGTGTGGTCTAGATGATATAATTTCTCTAGTGTTTACGAGTCAGGTACCGAATTGAATTTTAAATACACACTGTCATATAATGAACATTAGGTAATAAACAAATTATTACAATAGACAATCAATATTTGATCTCATATTCAGTCTCGTTAATGAAACCAGACGTGCCAGATCAACCTTCTAATTCTGCACAAGCAGTATAAACAACGGTTGAAGATAAGTGCACCATCGATGTGCAGTACACATTAGTACACACTGCCACCGTAATCCCATGTAGGCAATCCGGATGAAGTGTCTTGCCCAAGGACACTATACGGTTACTACTGGTCCTGATCGAACCGTCGACTTTTTGGTTTGAAGTACAATGCTCTAATCACCTTGCTCCACCAGGACAAAATACTTCGACCAAAATCAAATGGCTGTTGCAATAATCGGTATATACAGTTAAAACTAGAAGTTCTGTCATGAAATGTGCACAAATAGCACGTCGATTAGCGCGAAAATCAACGCGTTATGACCATAGTAAAGCTATCAAATTCTGTACATATGGCCTGTGCACCAGCAATGTTTCAGTTAATGGACCTCCGGGTAACCCGGAGGTCCATTGGCAGAAACATTGCCTGTGTTTTCTATTAGTAACCAGAAGAACCTGTCGTGCTTTGGATGCCATTCGATATGGCAATTGCGCGCAATCCCAACGCGCAATTAAGCCTAGATAAGCGCACAGTTCGTGACAGGACTTCTAGTTTTTACTGTATCATCTTCTGACTTTGTTACATTGCATTTCTTGATTATGGTGAAAATATATTATTTGATTTATTTATTTATTGGTGTTTAAGGTCACACACTTATGCACAATGGCTAATCGTGAATTATTTGATACAAACAAAATAAAGCATTTTTTGATTATGTTTGTGTGTATTTGTGTGTTTGGTTTTCATTTTTTATCCTGTACATGAGAATGTAAAATTAGTTGAAGTTATATAACTATAAACACCTTGCAACCAAAACTTGGTGGTACTCTTTCTGCAGTTTCACCCACTCCAATACAAAAAAAATCTTCCCAATTCTTACCTAACAACTTCTCTCTCCCATGCGGCCTAATCGATTATTTATTCATTCCCATTAACCGCTTACCACCGATTTGGGGTAGATCTCAATCTCCAAAAGATTACATTCGGCCGCTTTTTACTTAACACATATGGGGTTTTGTGAATCATGAAGGAATCCCTGGATTATTCAACGCCGGTTTCTGACACCCGGAACAGCACACAAAACAATTCCGTAGTTGTCTTAATAATAATAACACTTAGACTGGCCGCTAATTTGGCGCGGCTCTCAGGTGAGAATGCCTCGATTGGCCTTGTGCTCCCAAATGGCTTCATGTCCACACGCCTCTTATCTCCTCCTAACTCCCGGAAACGAACTGTTTGATGATATCCTGTACGCAATCCTTCCCAGTTTCTCCAATAAGCATACTAACCCTCTCCTTCGTGTTACCTAATAACCACATATCCTTCATTCCCCCATTCCACGTCCCTCTTAAACTCCCAGTGAATCTTATTCTGTCAGACTGATATTTTGGACATACTAATAGAAAGTGTTCCAGGGTCTCCATTACTCCTAAATTACACGTTTGTTACTCCTTTTTACTGCCTTTCCCAATTTCCCCTAACCTCCAGCGGTCGCGACCTTAGCAGTGACCCCTACAAGCGGCATCAAAATACTCGCCAAAACCTGGCTTCTATTTATCTCGCAGACCACCCAAAGACCTATTTGCTTTCATCCCCTCTCGCCAATTTCAATCCTTCATCACTCTTTCTCTGACGATTTTTTACCCTGTGTTGTCTCCACTTCAAAGTCCGAGATCTCCACTGAATAGTGTAGAAGTCGTAAGAAAGCCTTCTCCACCCACGACAGACACCAGAGAACTCTCGTCGGCTGTGGAAGGTAGCACCTCTTGGATGAGGCGATATCCTTTCTCTCAAGTTAGTCTAGAAATGGAGAGACACTCTTCACCATCCACCCCCACCCGCAGGTCTGACAAATACCAGCCAACCATAATACAGTAAAGGCGCCTAGAACCTCATGCACGTCAGTCAGGTCGTGTTGTCTCAGAAAGGTTAGAAATGGATTCCGAATAGAAAACGTATTTTTTATTACATTTCTCTGGCGCCTATTGTGTTCAAACAAACTGAATCAAAAACAGAAATTTTGTCAATCCATCACGTTTAAGAATGAAGGTGACAGAACTATTCCAAGATAAATGAAGCGCAGGAAATAAAATCCGATCTTTTCCGGGAGTCGCTACAACAAATCCAGCAAACTCGGAGATATCTCCTTCAATTGAATCCAAACTATCTAAATGAAGAAATGAGAAAAGAAATTAAAAAAAAAGATATGGACTGGGCTAGATTGTTGATAGATAGACCAAGTCTGCGACAGAAATACAATTTGCTAGTAAAGCCATGCGGCGGTGTTCTAGATTTCTAGATACCCATTCCGACATGATGAATGTCACTAACTCTGTATTGATGTTTCAATTTATATCCAGTCGCCTGAATAGGAAATAACATTCGCTGTTTAAGGAAACACAAAAAGCTTCGATACAACATATCGGGTACTCTTACTCTACACACTAAAAAGTACCGATGCAAGTACGATAAGCAGACGCGTAGGCAGGATACTATAATAAGGGATGCCTTAGCATATTTGGAAGGCCGCTCTGAGGGGGTGGAAACCTCCTCTATTTAATAAATATAGCATGGCTTTGAGTTGACTATGCCAAAATAGTGGTCCTCGAGGAGAGGATAGTCCCGACGCGAAGCGGAGGGACTATTCTCTCCTCGAGGACCACTATTTTGGCATAGTCAACGAAAGGTCATGCAATATTTATTATACAGTAGAATCCTCTTAATTGAATATCCATTTTGCCAGTGAAAATTATTCAATTAACAGGAGTATACAATTAACAGGGATTTGGTCAGTTTCCTGTGTTCTGGAGGTAAACTGAGCATTTATTCTATTATATCTTGTTTGACAGACCTCATAGAGCTCTGTCAAACAAGATATAATAGAATAAATGCCTGTATTGGATGTACTGAGGCCAAAAAGGTTGATAAATAAGGGGCATTTGGTGTGTGTCACAGTAATTATTTCGACATATTACAAAAATTTATATACAATTAACAGGAGTTTACTCTGCAACCCATATGCAATTAACAGATCAAATTTGTACTGAAGGTATGGTAAATGGTTTTGTGTTTGAAAATGATATTATTATATTCAATTAACAGGGATATACAATTAAGAGATATCCAATTATGTGGGCTCCACTGTACTACATGTGTGTGTGTGTGGGGGGGGGGGGGGGGGGGGGGGTTCTTCATCGGTCATATATGCAAGATAATATTCTTATTCACAGCCAAAGAGAAAAGAAAATGGTTCAGGGTTTAAACAGGAAATCACGATAAAATTACTTCAAATTTGTGAACAAGTAGGGCAGACGATACAAATATTGTGAGAAATATAAGTACTGGCACGTAAAGAAAATTTCTTCCGGGTACGAAATTAAGCAAGACCGCTAATTTAGAGATGAACTACGAGAGATAAAAAGGCACGTTTTGCACAAGAATTGGAAAAAGGGAAAGTGTGAACTCATTCTGGTAAATGACGTGAAAAAAAAAAACGGTTCAAGTTGATGTATTTATTGACTCATCAAACATGAATTAAAAACATACCGGTTGAAAAATGCCCACTGCTTCACGAGCTGCCTGTCTCGCATTTCGTAAATAAGAGAGTCAAGGCCACTGCTGATTTCTCGAGAATCCAAACAGACAACGCAGATTTCTGTCGAATAATTCTACCCGAAATCCGGCTACGGTAAAAATAAAATCTTTGGCGAAAGATACGATACACATATTTTTATTTCTCCAAACTAAATGTAATAATGTATATGGGACGAGATGTCTTGTAAAGTATTTACGCTTCAATGGAACTTTCTAAGCGAATTCGAATGTTACTATTTATAACCGTGCACATTACCGTGCACTATTCTTTTTTCAAAAATGATAGTAGGTCTGTGCGATTTCGCTGACGAACTATCGGAAAATAGGGTGTTTCTGTTCAACCAATCAGAATGCGGGAAAGTCACGTGACATCTAATATTCTCAATTAGGACCATCCGGTTGTAACAGCTGGAGAGGTCTAGTTATGACTAGGGCTTCACGGTATTCCAATTTGTAATACCGAGTACGGTATTTTTTAAATACCGCGATATGAGTAAATATCGAGTATTTGAGAACTGACAATCCTTGTTTGATATGATCATGTAGAATTCCAAATGCACGCAATACTGTCCGTACTTTGCGATAGTTCTTGCTTGGAACGAATAGAACCACGTGTATTTGATTTTGCAAAGGAATCATATAGGCCTGAAAATAAGCAGTCTGACATTTGCAGAATAAGGTCCCCAGAGGTGAATTTGATAATGCTATCCCATACAGTAGGCCGATTTATCCTTTGAGTATCTCTTTCTTTTTAGTTTTGAGACCCTGATTCAGATTGAGGTTCACAGAGGGTAAATTTACTGATGCTACCCTGCTGTGCAGGGTACCATCACTAAATTCACCTCTGGGGATCTCATTTTGCAGATGACAGTCTGCTTATTTTCTGGCTTGGAACCATATCTAAATTAAATAAAAGTATGGTAGTTTATAGTGTGCGTGTGATGAATTTAGATGAAGTTCTAGTCCAAAAAGTTAAGTTTATCATTAGTTTGAGAATATCGGCATTTCACATCGACAATATCGTCAAGGTTGGTATATCGAGTGAGTTGAAATTGGCTCAGTACGGTATCGATATTGAAAAAATACCGAGTTTCGGTGAAATATCGAAATACCGCGAAGCCCTAGTTATGACTAGGTCTCCTACCCCCAATTTAGTAAAATTTTGCAAAATGCAATGCTCGAGAAGCGATTCTGAGGCATTTATTGAGTGTGTATAGCCCTATATTAGAGACAATTTTAGGGCTGTATGTGTTATATGAACGTTGCATTGGGCCAATGTTTTTTGGGGGGATGGGGCGGGGCGGGGCAACGAATGTTTTAGGAGGGGGCCAAGGACTCCCAGCCCCCACCTCACCGCCCAGCGCCCAGACGGTAAGGGGACTGGCAACCAGCTGCGGGTACTTCTACCGTAAAACCTTGTGGCGACAATATTAACCCTTTACCTAAGGTAACGATCAAAACCGGCCAGCGCTATTCTCAAAAATCGCCAATTAATTTTCATTATTTTTTTTCATTTTTTGTCTCAAAAATATAGGTTATGACCCTTCGTTGGAACGAGCTCGTCGAGCTCGTTCCAACGAGGGGTCATAACCTATGTTTTTGAGACAAAAAATGAAAAAAAAAAAAATTATTCAAGAATTATTTTTGCAAGTGTCGTCTGCTTTTCAGGTTAGGTAAAGGGTTAAACTATCTTAATGAACGCCGACATTTCTGTTCGATGGTGAAGTAAAACCGGAGGACAGCTATGTTGCAACACACTTTGTAATAAAAGTTGCAAAATGAATAATTATTACAAAGTGCAACTACATGGACGGGAAAGATGTTGCAAAATGTAATAAATGTTACAAAATGCATCTACATGGACGGGAAAAACGTTGCAAAATGTAATAAACCCTTTTTTCAAACGGGCAATCAGAAACTAATTTATGGAGCCCGAGAGGTGACATGGTCAATTTTTTTTTGTAATCCGTGCGCACGGAGTACTAATCCGTGCGAACGGATTACTAATCCGAGCGAACGTTTTACTAATCCGTGGGCACGGATTACTAATCCGTGCGAACGGATTACTAATCAGTGCAAACGGATTACTAATCCGTGCGAACGGATTAAAAAAAATAAATTGACCACGTTACCCCAGTTCATATACTGGAGCCCGGGAGGTGACATGATCAATTTATTTTTTAATCCAGGTGACGTGAGGCTGAACTTAACAGGTGGAAACCGATTATTTATCATTTCATTGTGTTCAGCCTTGCATTCCTGGTTAAGGAGGTTTCTTACACAGGACCCGTAATGTGCTCCGCTGGATATTCCCTGCCCCCCCCCCCCCCCCCCTCTATACGCTACCCCCTGCGTTCTATAACACACAGAAAGGGGTAGCATAGAATTTGTCCCAAAATGTATAACAATTAAAACTTGCTCGCTTATTGTCATGCTCGTACATCGCGATGACACCTTCCGCGATGACTCCATTCGTTTTTACCAATGAATTTACTCACCATTTACGAATTTTATGCTACCCCTTTCTGTATTTTATAGCATGTAGGGGTGGCGTATGGACGGGGAACGAGGAATATCCAGGAAAGCGCGTTACGGGCCCCTATTCAAAAACATGGAGTATGGTCAATTGTCATTATATTTCCAACCACCAGGCGCGTAGCCAGGATATCAAAGTTAGGGGGGAGTAATATCTAGGGGCGGGGGGGGGGGGGGCTTGTTCAGCGATCTGAACGTAACGGCTATTTCCCTACGTAGGGGGGTAGCCACTACGTTCAGATCGCTGAACTACTAGGTGGGGGGGGGGGGGGTGGGGGGGGGGGCATAGAGAGTAGGATGCGCAGCATCGTCCGAGCCACGTAGCGGCGAGATGGGGGCGAGCACAAGAGGAGGATACCCCTTTCGCTGGAGAGGGGGTCCTCCCCAGGCAAAAAAAATTGAAATTTGAGACAAATAAACGAAATTTCCTTGACGATGAGTCCGTTTGTGTCCAGAATTTATAAGTTGCGGAAGGCATCAATAATTAGGCCACATCTCCTGGGGGGGGGGGGGGGGGTGTTTGAAATATTCGGTCCCTCCCCGCACACGCCACTGCCAACCACATAGTTCACAACTTCAGAGCTTCAGAACACGACTTTGTTTGGAAAACATGTGTCGCCCTTTTTTTTTCTTTTCCGAGTTTGACATCTCTAGGGTGACTGGTTCAAGACGCAGGGAAATTTTTTATCTCATTATAATGAGATACTTTCTTGTTATAACGAGACACGGTTCTCGTTATAACGAAAAAAAGATTTTGTTATAACGACTTAGCATCTCGTTATAGCGGGATAACATCTAGTTATAACGAGAAGACGTCTCGTTATAAGGAGAAAACATAGATAGCTACTTTTATTCAACAACATACAGTGTTACAACATTTACAATATGTACATAAAACAAAAACTCAGAACACATGTACATTGTTGGGAGATGGCAAACTCCACACAAGAGTAGAAGTTAGTATCAAGTAATTCAATAGAGCAACGGGTGAGAATCAGACATCAATGGATGACATATTGGCTCTTATCTTATGCTTTGTGCGTGCAAGAGTTCGAAATGGAGGACAGAAATGCCGGTGACAAATAACACGGAAGAAATGGTGGTGATGGCAATGGCCAGTGGTAACACAATGTGACAATCACTTCAATTTCATTCCAAGATATTTTTTTTAAACAGTAGGCCTATGTGTAACATTCCTGCGTGGTATTGGTTGTTCCAGGGCATATGGTGTGGGTAGGTATGTGTGTATGTGATTGGGGGTGGGGGTGGGGGTGGGGTGGGGGTGCTGTCTCCCCGACTTTGTGAGAACCTAGACCATAGTGTTTGCGTGTTTGCGTCCCATCAAGGATTCTTTGTTTTCTCCAGGTTCTCACAGAGGAAGAATGAGTTAGGGTTAGTTTTCCGATTTTGTGGGAACTTGTGTTTTATATCGTTGAACATTTGTCTGCCTTGTATATTTACCTGCGTCGTCTGACTCCACCCTCTTCATATTGTTATATATATATAACAGGTGTCGCCCTTTTTTATAAGAAGAAACGGTACAATTTAGTAATACAAAACCTGTTAAAGACCTCAATCAAGCACTGTTCCACTACCGGATTCCCAGGGCTATTCAACTGGCTAGTTGCCTCATCCTTCCTCATCCTACCCCTCCTCCTCGTAATCCCTGCTCTAAGTGACTTCACCACCTGTACTCTCACCTCCACCACCGCCTCCACAACCTCCACCATTACTGCCACCTCCAACTCCACCTCTTTTTTGTTCAATCTTAACTTTTAGAAAAAAACTTCTAGCAAAATAAACAAATAATAGGATATTGTTATAACGAGAGAAATAAGCGCAAATTCGGAGTCACTCAATAGAGACAAAAATTGAGGTATTTGACCCCCAAAAGGGGTCAGATCTCTATGTCATACTACTTTCCTGGAAGAGGAGACTATTCGTGTCGGCATACATACCCTCCGGATAACCTAGAGCCCCATTCCCTTCCATCATGGTTTACTTGGAGAGAAATCTCGCGAGATTCTGATCCAGCTAAACAAAATCCTTAAAATTGGTCATGTCCCTGAACTGACACGCTTGAAGCACGTACACACGTATCACCATGGTGATGATGTCAAGAGATGGAGGGCTACTAATGCTACCTGAATGTATGTCACATGACTAGGTCTCCTCAAAATAAGTCCCACGGGTGGGGTCTCCCACTGAGGTCCACCTAACCCGGCGAGAAACCCATATCATATACTACATACATGTTTAAGATGGTAACTGGAAGCTACGCGAATTCAAGTTTGAGTTCATCTGAAATAGTGGTGATCGGGCCGAGTATACATAAAGATATAACATTATCGCTTAATTTGTTTAACATTAGGCATTGTAAAAAATGTAACAATATGCGTTGCTTTTTAGCGTTAAAAGTTATATCATTATGCGGAGGTAAAAACATTATCGGTTTACAACATTTTTTGTAACATTGCACGTTGGTGTAACATTATACAGAGTTGTTACATTATCAGTTGTAACAAGCACGTGTTTTTAACGCCCTTCTAACAGAATCCTCTTCAGGACCACATGTGATGCCTTGCCGCGGTGCATGATGGGGATCAAGCTGGTTGTTCTGGTAGCCCACGTAAGCGGTTATATTGCGACGCCATTGTCATGGTGATGTTAATGCGCATGCGTAGCTCTTGTTGTAATGGAGACACGTGTTTCTGTCTTTCATTTTGTGTGATGCCGCCATTTTGGTTTCTGTGATGTTACATGGTTACTTAGGTGCCCAAATTCCTATTATATAATGAGAGTATGTTCGGAGGGTGCGTTCATTTGTATAGGGCTATATCTACTGAGAACGCCTTGACCATCTTTGATGATACTCGTTTGGTATGGATAGAACGGGAGAGCGGTGCTCAGTTGTTACGGAATTGGATTTCAAACCGAATATCCACGGTTCAATCCCCGCCAAGGGTAAATGCGTTGTGTTCTTGGACATGGCACGTCATCCCGATTGTCCGCACGGTGGCTGTGTGCTAAGGCATAATGCACGTCGATGGTGCACTTGTCTTCAACTAATGCTAACCCTGCTTGTGCGGAGTTAGAACGTTGGAGAATTGGGCGATGCTCGCTGTTGCTCGGTGGTTCTCCCCGGGTACTCCGGTTTCTTCCACCCGTAAAACTATCCGACACGAGGTGACACTGGGTGTCGAAAGTGTCGTTAAATCCCAAGAAATAAATTAATATATGAACAGAACGTTGAGTTATATAGATATAGGAGCTAGGATGCCATGCAGGTACTGGTGAGCTAAGAGCAAGAAGCTAAGAAACTCTCGGAATGGTGGAGAAGAAAGGTGCTACGAAACCCATAACGCATTAGTTTGGAGATCAATGTGGACCTTGGTGCACTAATGTTGACTGCCATGGACTTTTGTAGACTGAGGTGCGCATTTTGGTCTGAAGTTGACTAATGTGTGCAACTGTGGACATTGGTGGACTGATGTGGGCTTTTGTGGATTGATGTGAACTATATGGACTGATGTGGACTGATGACAGTGGTTTGAAAACTGCCGGGAACGTTTATGTATTAACCCTTTACCTAACCTGAAAAGCAGACGACACTTGCAAAAATAATTCTTGAATAACTAATTTTTTTCATTTTTTGTCTCAAAAACATAGGTTATGACCCCTCGTTGGAACGAGCTAGACGAGCTCGTTCCAACGAGGGGTCATAACCTATGTTTTTGAGACAAAAAATGAAAAAAATAATGAAAATTAATTGGGGATTTTTGAGAATAACGCTGGCCGGTTTTGGCGTTACGTTAGGTAAAGGGTTAATGTGCCTTGAGTGCGTTTTGAGGACTTTTGTGGAGCTGTAGGGAACTGAATATGGTGGTGGTTGGTGTCGTAGTTGTAGTGGTTTTCTTAGTCGTTTAGCAGTTGCAGTAGTTGGAGTAGTAGTGGTAGTGGCTGCTGTTGTGGTTGCCGTTGTCATAGTTGCAGTGGTTGGTGTATCTGTTTGTGTTGAAGTTGTAGTCGTTGGTGTTGTAGTAGTTGGTGTTGTAGTTACCGTTGTTGGTGTAGTGTTTATGGTGGATCGTGTAATGGCACATGTACAGTACGTGGAGAGTGTATTATCACTAAATCACCCGCAGAGTGGAGATTCCACCCGAGCAATAATTGCAAATTTGTTGCAAAGCATAACCAGCACAAGCAAAGTTTCAGCCAATGGACCTCCGGGTTAAACCCGGAGGTCCATTGGCTGAAACATTGCTTGTGTTTTTTGTCGATATGTACAAAATTTGAAAGTTATAGCTTGGGAGATAACTCCACTCCGCGGGTGGTTTAGTTACAATCCACTCTCCACGTACTGTAGTAGTGTAGTTGTAGTGGTTGATCTTGTATGTATGTTGCAAATTGTGTATTCATATTTAAAGTTGTGGTATATGGTGTCATAGTGGTTGGTTTGGTGTTGTGTAGTTGGCTGATTGCTGTCATAGTTCGTTGGGCTGTTGTAGTAGTTATATTAGTAATTGTTGAAGCGGCAATTGTTGTAGTGGTTGTTGTAATAGTTGTAGTAGTTGTAGGTGCGCTGGGTAATGTCATAATTCCTTTGGTTGGTGTAGTAGTTGTGGGTATTGTAGTGGGTTTCTTGGGTGCAATTAGTGTAGTGACTGAAGTGGTAGTTGGTGTTGCTGTTGTGGTTGTTATTGTTTTTTAGTGGATGGTGTAGTAGTAGATGGTATAGTAACTATAGTTGTTCGTGTACCAGTTGTTGTGATGTAGTGGTTGGTGCAGTAGTTGTTGTATAAATTATTGGTGTTGTGGAGGCTGGTATTGTATTTGTTATTTATTGACACTTTCGACAGCCAGGGTCACCTAGTGTCGGAATTGTATTGGTGCAGCGGGTATTGGTGTTAGTGGTTGGTATAGTGGTGGTTTGTGTAGTGGGTTTAATAGTAGTGGTTGGCCTTGTAGTCATAGTGGTTGTGTGGTAGTGGTTGATGGTATAGTAAAGATTGGTATAATGGATGTTTTTGTGAAGTAGTAGAAGTGGTTGACGTGGTAGAGGTTGGAGTAGTAAAATGTGGTGTACTTTGTTGTGGTGTCGCAGTTTTAGTTGTTGTTGTTGTAGTGGTCGATGTCCTAGTAGATGTGGTTGATTGTGAATGAAGTAGTTATAGTGATTGATGTAGTTCTTGCGATTCTTGCTATAGGGGTATACTGGTTGGTGTACTACAGTTAAAACTAGAAGTCCTGTAATGAAATGCGGACAAATAGCGCGTTAATCTACGCGTTATGACCATAGTAAGGCCATCAAATTCTGTACATATGGCCTGTGCACAAGCAATGTCTCAGCCAATGTAACCCGGAGGTCCATTGGCAGAAACACTGCCTGTGTTTGCTATGAGTAACCCGGAGAACATGTCGTGCTTTGGATGCCATTCTATATGGCAATTGCGCGCAGTTCGTACGCGCAATTAAGCATAGATAAGCGCACAATTCATGACAGGACTTCTAGTTTTAACTGTAGTTGTAACTAAAACTACGACCCAAAGAGACTACTATGTCGATACCATTGAAAAAAAATTGTTTGAAACAGTATGTGTAACCTTTCCGCGTGTTACCAGTTGTCCCGGGGCAAAGAGACCGGTGGAGGTGGCGATCATCGGTCTCCTGCTAATGCGTTGTATTGAGGTTTCTTTTTTTAACTGAAATTCTCCATTTATTCGGTAAATGGTAGACATCCTGTTTTGCATGATTTTCCAACATTAAACTTATTTCATTTCTCCCTATTTCTTCCAAACCTACAAGTACTGGTTCATTCTTCATCATATATAAATTCGAAGTCACAGTCCCGTGAGATCGTTTCACCTCAGTATATAATTATACTATAGTAAAGGACTGCCAGAGTCAGATGATTCAAAAATCGACTCGAGTTCCTACCAGCTCTATATACCAGTTGAGTACCATTTCTCATAGCACTCCAAACGATGAAAGCTGTATCACATTTTTGTTGCCCCTGGGGTTTTCAGTCTTCCTTCCGTATTATGATATAAAATACTATGGATATAGTGTGAAACAATCTAATAGGGGTTGAAGACTGTTGCTGTGTCCGGAAAACTAGCTGAATGCACACATGACAAACAAATCTGTATCTCCAAGAGAGAGTAGATATCTGGCCTCCACTCGCTCCAGGAAATTGATATTGTAAACCATTTCCCTGCTCTATTTTTGCCATTTATATATTTATGGAATCCAGCCTCAAGTCTAGAGCTGTAGGTTAACCGAAACCGAACCGAGGTTTTTAGTTTTTTTAAAAAACCGAAACCGTCGACATCCCGTAATCTAAGGTTTTTCGTTTTTTATTAAATACTCTCTTGCCAGCTCTTGCTGCAGAAATTCACAGAATGTAGCCTTCCCAGAGTAGTGAGAGTACCCAGACACTGCCATTGGCAGTGTCTGGGTACTCTCACTACTCTGGGATGGCTACATTCTGTAAATTTCCGACATTTCAGTTTAGTTGTGTTTGCAGCTTTCCTCAAGTTGCGTGTAGGTGTCAGACCTCGAAAAAAGGCCAAGCACAATAAACGTTCTGTATATTTAGGTAATTATTATATTGGCCTTCCTGATTCTTCATGTATTATAGCTTATTTCGGGCATTCATTGAGTTTCACTCAATTTCACTACCATTCATTTATGACTCTGGGCATAAGAATGAGTTTTATTGAATTTTACTTGGCCTCATGAACAAACCGAAAACCGAACCGAACCGAGGTTTTTCTCCATCTGAAAAACCAAAACCGAAACCGAACAAAAAATTTAAAAACCTACAGCTCTACCCAAGTCCACACACAAAACATACGCACGCACCTTCGCGCTTTAGAATAGACTGATGTTTGAATGAAGCATCATTACATGATATGCAGCTGCATTGTGCAATAAACAACGTGTTATGCAACAATGCTGCATTATACAAAACAATGCATTATGCGCTGCAAAATGAAGCAATATGCAATAAACAACGTATTATGCAACAATGTTGCATTATACAACAAAACAACGCATTATGCACTGCAAATGAAGCATTTTACATTAAATGTTTTTATGTTTAATTGGTAGTGGATGAGGCCATTCTGGCGTGTTTTGCACGACAAGGTCATCTCGAGCACTTTTATAGCAATCCATACCGCCGAGCTAAAACAAATGGTTAGGTGTGTCTGGTGGTTGTATGTGTATGTTACATTCCAAAGGCAGTAGAGTAGTCCATGAGAATCCCGGTAGTGGAGCAGTCCACGATTATGTTCTTACCTGGGTTTTGTTTTACCAGCACAGTTGGACACAGAAACTACGCCTGGGGTGAAAGTCCCCTCAATGAGGGTGGGGGGGGGGACAACATATGTGCAAAGTGGTTAGCTCCTCTTGAACTTTACATACTAACTTGAGTGGGTTGAGTAGTATAGCATGTTGTTTTAACACCTTTTTACAAGGATCTGATTCGGGATCTCATGTAATGTCAATCCGCAGTGCGTGATGAGTATCATGTTCGTTGTCCTGGTGGTCCGTGGCGGTCATGTTGTGACAACAATGGTATGGTGTTACACGTTGTTAGTGCACATGTTTCTGGCCGCCATTTTGTATGAGTAAGGGCGCCATCTTGGTTTATATGGTGTCACGTTGTTACTATGGGACCCACATATGACTAATTTAGCGTGTGTGTCAGAGTATATCTCTTCACTGGAAACGACCCAACAACGACCATAAATACCAAATGAATCCTAAAACTGTTTATAAGGCTCGAATTCTCCACTTAGTAACCCAACACAAACAGGTTTATGCACATCATCAGCGTGCTATACGCAGTACACCGGGCGACCGTGCGCCCAGTTGGGGAACTGGGATTAAGTGCCTTGCCCAATCATATATGCTTATAACGTGGGTCAGAAACAAACCCACGACCTTTATGAAGCCCAATGCTCTAGCCAATAAGCCACCGCGCCCCTGCACAGAGCAAGCTATGGTCTATGGTTTAGGAGCCAGAGGTCGTGTGGGTTTTTGGTTTGGGTGCTAGGAGCCAAGAAGGCTACGGGGTGGTTTAGAAGCAAGGAGCTACGAAACGTATAACCCAGTAGTGTGGAGACTAATGTGGACCGTTGTAGACCAATAGACCAATACTGAATGCCGTGGACCCATGAATACTATTGTGGACCTTTGTGGGCCAACATGGACATTTGTGGTCTGATGTGGGCTCACGTGGACCTCTGTGTTCTAATGTGGACTTTTGTGGACTGATGTGGGCCTTTGTGGACTGTGAACCAGTTCGGACTGATGTGGACTGATGTCAGTGGTTTGGTAACTGCTTGGGACTTTTGGGGAGTGAAGACAGTGATGATTTGGGGACTGCTTGGGACTATCGGGAACTAAATATATTGTTTTTAGTTAGGTGTAGTAGTTGTTGTATTAGATGGAGTAATATTTGCAATGGTTAGTTTAGTCATTGGTTCAGTTGTTGTAGTGGTTGGTGTAGTAGTTGTAATGGTTATTCTTGTGGTTGTTGGTATCATTGTTGCAGTGGTTGATGTATCTGTTGGTGTTGAAGTTGTTGATGTTGAAGTATTTGGTGTTGTTGTTGCAGTGGACCGTGTAGTATTTGTGGAGGTTCTTGTAGTGGTTGGTGTAGTAGTTGTAGTGTTTGATACTGTGGTTGTGGTTGTTGATATTACAGCAGTTGGCGTTTTAGCTGTGTTTTGTGGTGTTGTGGTGATTGGTGTTCGAGCGGTGAGGATTGGTGTCATAGATATTTTGGTTGCTGTAGTAGTTATAGTGGTAAGTATTGCACTGGTCGATGTAATAATTGAATGTGGTTGTATTGTAGTGGTTAGTAGTGTTGTAGCTGTGACAGTTAGTGTCGTAGGTCTTTGTGGTTGGTGTAGTAGTGGTAATGGTAGGTGACGTAACGGGTTCAGTAGGTGCAGTTTGTGGTTCAAGCAGTAGTTGTAATGGTTTATTTTTGTTGTGGTAGTTGGTGAAGTAAAGGTTGGTGGAGTAGTTGTTGGTCTTGATAAGGTAGTTGTAGTGGGTACTGTGGTTGAGGCTGTTAGTGCTGTGTTTGTGGTTCATGGTATAAGAGCGAGTGGTTGGCACTATTGTTGTGGTTGGTAAAGTACTCGGGGTTGCTGTTGTAGTCGATGGATTTGTAGTTGTTGTGTCAGTTGGCGTTGTTGTGGTTCTTGAAGTAGTACGTGTAGTGGTTGATGTTGTAGTGTTGGGTTTTGCAGGTGTATTGGTTGTTGTAGTAGTTGTGTTTCTTTGATATAGCAGTTGAAGTGGTTGTCAAAGTAGTCGTCGTGGATGGTGGATATTTGAGGTTGTGGGTGATGTTGTTGCAGTAATTGGAGGTACAATATGTGTAGTTGTTGTTGTTGTAGTAGTTATGGTGATCGGACATGAGATAACCCTGTTGAAAGTGTGGTTAAACCCCAATCAATAAATAAATAAAATAAATAAATAAATAGCTACTACACCAACATCAACTACAACAAATACTACACCAACAACCACTATCTTCAGTTCCCGAAAGTCGCAAGTACTCACCAAAAGTCCCCAAAACACTACTATTTTCAGTCCTCAAATGTCCCCAAACCACTGTCGTCAGATCACATAAGACCACGTCAGTCCACAAAGTCCCACAGCAAACCACATAAGACCTCATATTTCTACAGAGGCCCACATCAATCAACATCAGTCCACAAAAAGCCCACTCTACTCCAGAGACCATATTAGACCACATAAGACTGTGGTCCACATTCGTCCAAAAGGGTCCCTATCACTGCCCACACTACTGGACTATGAGTTTCGTAGCTCTCAGCTTCGGCATGTGTTACCACGACAATGGCGTCGCCGCATGACCGCTCACGTGTGCTACCATGCTAACCAACATGATATTCTTCATGCACCGCGACATTACATCATATAAGAGCCCGGTAAAATGTCGTTAAATCACACGCTATACCTCTGAGAAAGTAATAAAGGCATTAAAACTACAAGCTGTACCGGTGAAGGGCATTTAAAGCACTTACTATGCTACTAGTGGGTGGTACAGTGGAGGTTTGTTTTGATTTTATGATGGTTAGTGTTACAGTTGTTCCTAAGTACTTGCAGTGATTGATTTAATAGTTTCTACAACACCAACTAACTAGTACACCAACCATTGTAACTCTATAGCAAGAACCGCAACAACTACATCAATCAATCTACTTCATTCACAAACAATCACATCCACTAGGACACCAACCAATACAACAACTAAAACCACGACACAAAAAAACAACTACACCAACTTTTACTAATCCAACCTCTATCACATCAACCACTTATACTACTTCATCAAAAACAACAACCAATAATTTAATCATTTGCCCCGCCTCTGCGTTTGATTGGTTCGTCAAAATCGTATAAACCAAATCACGTCATGATTTGGAATGTCGCTACACGTTCGCACATCCGACCCAACTTTGAAGACTCTGGAAGCCCCACCCACTCAATCCAATTGTCACCACGAGGGCGTGACGGCAGACTGACAGATGGATAACAAGCTTGTAAACAAAGATCCATGATCGATTTTTCATCGCCTCCAGTCAGCGAGAATATAATGATAATTTCTCAGGAACAATTGAATTTCAGAAAATATACCGAAGTGGGAGACGAATAAAAGATCATATACCCAAACATGATTTTGGGGGAACTTAAAAAAATGTTTTTAATGATATTGTTACGTGACTTGCTAAATATCTGTCGTCTGCGATCGAAAATCAAAACAACAAACATTTTGACAATGATTGACGTGACCTGTTTGTGGCACACTTTCCTGAGTTTGACTGTTGTCTTTTGCGAAAATTAAAAGTTTTTCGTTCACGTACACACAGTTTTTATATTTTAATATTACAGCCGGATTAAATTATAAGAAATAACTGTTGTTTTCCTTCGGTTTATGCGATATAAACCGAAAATTTTCAGCACAAGCTTAATCATAACTAGCTACGCGAGTTATGAAGCTTGTGCTGAATATTTTCGGTTTATATCGCATAAACCGAAGGAAAACAACAGTTATTTCTTAATTATACCAACCTTTACTACACCATCAACCACTACCGCGCAACCAATATGACTACAAGGCCAACCACTACTATTAAAACCACTACACAAACCACCACTATACCCACCACTACAACACCTACTGCACCAATCAATACAAAACAAGCCTCGACAGCACCAATAACTTTTACAACTACTACAACAAGCACTATAACAAAACAACTTGTACACAAAACACTATAGTTGCAACAGTAATTATTACTACACCATCCACTAAAACAGTAACAACCACAACCACAACAACACCAACAACTACAGTCACTAACTGCACCCGTGAAACCCACTACAATGCCTACCACTACCCCTATTACACCAACCAAAAGAACTATAACATCACCCACCACAGCTACAACTTCAACAACTACAACTATTACAACAACCACTACAACAATTACCGTTTCAACAATTACCAATATAACTACTACAGCAGTCAAACGAACTATGAAACCAATCACCCCAACTACACAACACTAAACCAACCACTATGAAACGAAATACCACAACTTTCAATATGAATACACAATGTGTAATATCTCACAAGATCAACAACTACAACTACTACACCAACAACCACAGCAACAAAGACTACAACTACTACACATGCCATTACACGAACCACCAAAACACAACACAAAGAACTGTAATTACAACACCAACCACTACAACACCAACGACTACAACTTCAAAACCAAGAGATAAAACACCAACCACCACAACTACAACACCGATCACCACAACAGAAACCACCAGCACTACTACTCCAACTGCTAAACTAGGGATTTGCGAATCACAAATTTCTTTTCGAATCGAATCTCGAATCGAGTCCTGTCTCTGATATCGACATCGAATCGAATCCCGAATCGAATCTTAAAAGACAAGTTATTTCATATTTGCATCAAACGGAAGTTACGGAACACTGTGATGGCCCTTACGCGACGGAGTGAACACCTTAAATACCAATAACTAAATATTCTCTGTAGCACCGTCGCTGGAACAGCTAGACCTATTGTCCATAATTTTAGTTTTTGAAGGCCTAACTTGTTACTATTCACGTTCTTAAGAACGTGAATAGTAACAAGTTAAGCCTTCAAAAACCAAAACTGTGGATAATGTTCTGGGCTAAATTCACACCTAACCAAACAATTAAACATTGTCAATTACTCAAATAAATAGGAATTGGGCCTACATGAATGAATTTTCTAATGACAGTTTTATCCTATTTTTGTTGGAAATGTAACAAATTGAAGTTAGTACGAGAGATTCGAAAAAAATCGAATTCTGAGACTGATTCGGGATCGATCTCGAAGCATACGTATGGTATCGATATCGAATCGAATCTCGAATATTCGCAGAACCATACACTACTACTCCAACTGCTAAAGCAATGACTAAGCAAACCACTATTACTAATAGTAACAAAATGTCATGCTTCTAGAAGGTTTCAGAGTTTATTTGTGTAATGATTGGTAGTGCTCAAGGCGTTTTCAGTAAATAGATATACCCCTATACAATTGAGCACAAACTCCGAACATACTGTCACTATATAAGAGGTATTTAGGCCACAAAGAAACTATGTAGCATCACAGAAACCAAGATGGCATCCTACATCACACAAAATCGAAGACAGAAACACGTATCATCATTACAGCAAGAGCCACGCATGCCCAATAACAACATAATGGCATGACGTCACAGTATAACCGCTATGTGGGCTACCAGAACAACCTGCTTGATACTCATTACGCACCGCGACATGACATCACATGGAATCCTTAAGAGGATTCTGTTAAAATGGCGTTAAAACACCTGCTCCTCTCCAACTCGGCGCAACAAACTTTGCTATATAATGTTCAAGTCGTGCTACAATTTACACCTATTTTTCCAACTTGATGACCTTCCCCCGACGCAGAGGTCACCGGGTGCAATTTAGTATATATACAAAACCTGTGTAAGACCGCAATCAAGCACTGCTCCACCACCGGGGTTCCCAGGGCAATCCAACTGCCTTTGGAATGTGGCATACACATGCAAGGAACAAACATGCCTACGGCCACGTGTTACTGTCTTCGATTGTGTGTGACATAGCCCGCCATCTAGTTTTCTATGATGTTACATAGTTACTTTGGGGCCTAAATACCTCTAATATAGTGGGAGTGTGTTCGGAGTTTGCGCTCAATTGTATAGGGGTATATCTATTTACTTAAAACGCCTTGATCACTACCAATCATTACACAAATAAACTCCGAAACCTTCTAGAAGCAAGACATTATTAACGATACTCGTTTGGTATGGATAGAACGTTGTTTTATATAGCTGCCAGGATGCCTTTTAGGTATTTGTGAGCTAGGAGCTAGGAGCTAGAACCCAAGAAACCCGCGGAATGGTGGAGAAGATAGGAGCTACGAAACCCATAACGTGTTAGTTTGGAGATCAATGTGGACCTTGGCGAACTAATTTTGACTGCCGTGGAAATCGACTGGCGTATGCTACTTCCAGAACGGGGGGGGGGGGGGGGGGGGGATAACTCATATCGGTACAAATACTAGATTGCGGCTCCATGGTCCTTTTACATTGGACTCTCGTGTGATTCTGAGCCAGCTTAAAAAATTTCCAACAGTTGACGCCGGGATGAGCACGAAGCGACGCCTATCACCAATACGATGTTGTTAAACAGGTTACCAGTTCTACCAGGAGGTATAGTCAGGTGATGGAGTCCACCAAATGAGTTCCACCACGGGTAGGACTCCCGCCCAGACCCCCCCTCCCCCTCCCCATCAAATGAGAACTGATCAGTCTGTACATAATTATCAATCAATCCTTTTTCCAATTCTTGGAAATGCGGGATAAATGTTACAAACGGAGTACCAAACACGTTCCTATCCACCCCAGGAGGGAGGAGGGAGGTATCGTATACCAGGTTCTTATTGACCCTCATTACCTGAGCCATTCGGAAGCGCGGTGGCTCGGTGGTTATGGCATTGAACTTCAAACCGAAATGTCCACGGTTCGATCCTTGCCAGGGGTAACTGCGTTGTGTCCTTCAACAAGGCACTTCATCGCGTCAGCCTGCGTGGGGACCCAGTGGCACAGTGTACTAAGACGTACTACACGTCGATGGTGCACTTGTCTTCAACCAATGCTAACCCTGCTTGTGTGGAGTTAGTGCGTTGGGAAGTTTGGCAGTCACTCGCCGTTGCTCGGTGGTTCTCTCTGGGTACTCCGCCTTCGTCCACCCGTAAAACTGTCCGACACGAGTTGACTCTGGCTGTAGAAAGTATCGTTAAATCCCAAAAATAAATCAATATAAATACATTGAATCATGCCTCTACAGTCATACTCCTTTATTAGTGTTAGAACCATAAAATAAATGAACATGTCCCTTGTTGGGCGCATGTAATGAATGGTGCCCGTGAGGTGCCAAGGGTGAAAAATCAGTGTATATTAATCCGTTCGCACGGATTAGTAATTCGTTCGCACGAATTACTAATCCGTTCACACGGATTACTAATCCGTTCACACGGATTACTAATCCGTTCGCACGGATTAGTAATCCGTGGCACGGATTACAAAAAAAAATGACCATGTCACCTCTCGGACTCCATACTAATTCATGTTATTATACAAAATATTAGAATAAATTTGTATCTCTATAATTCTACTACTATCTTAGGGTATATTATGTTCACTTCTACGCGTATTTGAGCAAGTTTCGTAGATGTTTGAAATTTTATTTCAAAATGCAACTACATGGACTGAAAAAACGTTGCAAAATGTAATAAATGTTACAAAATGCAACGAAATTGACTCGACAAGAGTTGAATTATATAATAAACTTTTTTTCCAATGGAATTATCGGAAAAGTTTTTTTCGTCTGATTAATTAATTCACTTACATGTACCCGCGCCATGTGTCAATCGGCAATATATTAAACCCTCCATCACCGTTTCCATTGACTTTGCAAATCTTCATTTGGAGAATCTGACGGTGTCTGTGAAAATAAAACAGTACTCTTCTAATACACGCTGATATGACAATTCGAGGGAACAAACCCGATTTGATCATCAAGGACAAAAGAAATAAAATTTGGCATGTAACAGACGTTGAGATACAAACTGACAAAAACCTGTCGAGCAAAAGCTCGAAATAATGCCCAAGTATGAAGACTTTGAAATTGAAATAGCTCTCTTTGGATCTTCAGAGAAAAACATGAAACGCCACGTTTAGAACATTCCTATCAGAAAATCGCCATATAAAACACAGGAAATTGCTATACTTAGAAGGGGACATATGTGTTCATGCGCATATACATATGTTCTTATATCATTATATTCTAAAAGGACTTTATATTGAGGCATGACAGGATATTCTATTGCTGATGGTGCTGAATCAAATTTTCTTACTTATAGTTCATTATCCGTGTATTTTTATGCATGCAATCTGCCCCAGTGCGGGCGATTTATTGCAAGGAAGTTCTATACTATTCTATTCTATCTCGAGAAAGGCCCACTCGATCATAGTAGTTCAGTAAATCCGCGACAGCCGAGGACCATGCATGGTTTGGCCTTGCTGTGTGAGATAAAAGGGTAGAAAGGGAGAAAATGAATAATAATAATAATAATAATAATAATAATAATAATAATAATAATACTAATAATAGGACTTGGTAAAAAAAATATAAGGGCACTCAATCTTTAGAGCTGAAACGGTTAAAGAGTTTTCTTGATCGATTAATCACATGGATTAACCTTGGTTAACCGATTAATCACTTGCCCTTATAGGTAGCTGAGTAATTGCCGTAGCGTTGATGATTTATAGAATTAATCCCTTACCCGACGTGAAGGACAAAATCGGCCAGCTCTGCATACAAAAATCTCCATTCAGATTTTATTATGTTTTCATTTTTTGTCTCAAAAACATAGCTTATGATCCCTCATTGGAACGAGCTCGTTGAGCTCGTTCCAATGAGAGATCATAAGCTATGTTTTTGAGACAAAAATTGAAAAATGTCGGTAATTCAAGAATCTATTTTGCAAGTGTCGTCTGCCATCCGCATTTGGGTAAAGGTTAACTTAAGAATGACCAGTTCTGCTTCTGATACAGTATAATGCTCATGCAAGTGAACAAGTATGTCAGCACGTAATTTGTATGCTTTACTCTGTCTCATATAATTGATGTGAGTCAGTGTGACAATGTTTGCCTGTTTTGGAGCAAGTTTGTTCCTTTGTTAACCCAGAAAATACAATAGTTCAAAAGTAACGGTTAATCGATCGATTACTTTTTTGATCGATCAAGACGTTGATCATTGGTTAATCGATTAATCGGTTAACCGTTTCAACTCTATCAATCATTCATATTTCCCCCATGATATAATATTTGATCATATTCTGTCGGAAACATTACAGTAACCCGCCCTATGCGTCCCCGCCGCCCCGAAAAAAGCCATATACGCCACGGCTAATATCAAGAGTCTCTGACAGCCGCGTGCCTCGGTGAGGCTTACCAGTCAGAAACTAATTCCAGGATAAATGCGGTTAAAAACATTATGCTTAGCCTCGATTTTGATCATGTGTGGCATAATCAAGCTACTTTTGACACCAGGAAAATGCTTTTTTCTTTGGAGAAGACTCTGGAGGAAAAATATGTAACTTGGTGGTCGTCGAGTTGACGAAATTCCTCTAAATTTGCATTCTATAGAACGACGAAGGATTCTTTTACAATGGAAGAATATCTTTTGATGGAAAAGGACAGTGCGACCAGACACTCCTTTTCAAAACCAAGGATAAGCGCGCATAGATTAGCGTTTGAGACTGGAAGGCATACCAGACCACCTATTCCACCCGAAGAAAGATTTTGCTCGTTTTGCAATAATAAGGTAGAGGGCGAGTTCCATTTTTTGTTTGAGTGCTCTCTCTTCTCTGGCGACAGGGAAGCACTCCTACAGGAAATTGAATCCATTCTACCCGGCGTTAATGGCATGAGTCACAAGTATCTAGCAAAGGCGTTAAACGGATCTTTTGATTCTGACATAATACCTAAAGTTATGCGGTATGTCCATAATTCGTTCCAAAAACGCGTGGATGCCCAGACAACTGCAAAAAGTAGAAAAAAAGAAGAAAAGACTCAAGATATTGCTAGTACCGAGTACATATATTCCAGGGCTCAAAATAAGCGGTGTCGCGTCGCATTTTGCTATGCAAAACTTGCAAAAAGCTACACAATGTTAAATTATGTATAGCATCTTGCGATACAAGATAATCAACTGCAGCCTATTCAGTTGATTATCTTGTATCGCAAAATGTAAATGAAAATTTGCAAACAAATTTGAAAACTAGTTCACTGATGCTTTACTTCTGATTGTGGAACATTCCAGGCATAACTCAGATTAACTCTCCATCAAGCATCCTTAGCAACTTCATATGTAAGATGAATTCTATTGGTTTAAATACTTCCTGTTTTTACAACATTTTGCATAAAATGTCCATTAAAAATAACTACAAGCCCATCAAATTAAAAATCCCAACTTCCATTTCGAGAACTCTATTAAACAACCAAGACGCCATTTATAACAGTATACAATTCCATGCAACCCTTAAAGGCAGTTCAGTTAAAAAAACATAGTAAATGTTTCATGTGTTGCAGATCATTTGGAAATGCCCAGAAATGGATGAAACTGTTCTATCTACTTAGAAGAATTCAATATAAAACAGCATAACATAACTCTGGTATACAAAAATAGCTATGTAATTTTTACAAACTGCTATTCATTTTTTGGAAATGCGTAGCATTTTGCTACGCAAAGAAAAAAAGTTATTTTGAGCACTGATATATTCCCATTTTAAAAGTTATATTGTATGATTGTATTTTGTCTGTTTGTTTTTATTGTTGTACATATATTCACATTGTTAGTTGCCATATGCCCATGTGCGGGAATGAAAGACAATAAAGTAGTATTATTATTAGTGTGGAGACAATATGTTTACAGTACGCAATCACTTGATATATCTAAATTATTTAAGTTTATACTTTTCAAAAAATTGTATTTCTTTTAAAACGATTTTATCTACAAAAATCAATTCATTAACGGGACTTTTTCAATTTTCATTTTGCATGCCTCACCGCCGATGCCATTCTTCAAAGTCATTGATTCACGAGCGAAAATCAGATAATTAGAAAATTCAATTTAATGTCATCGACAGACCAGATGGTTAACGTGACGTGTCTTCGTCTCTGGTACTCCGGTAAATTCAAATTGGATATCGCGTTTCAATGTGATCCGTGTGAATTTAATCACCAATCATCTGTGAATATTCTTTTTCTCACGGCCACAAACGACCATCCCTCAGACGATGAAGAATGATGAATTTTACGTCAAGAAGAAGGTCATTTTCCTTTCTTTATCCTTCTGATAGATTAATTTAATATCTAAAAAAATGTGAGTGTCAAAATTAGACATCAGTTGTATTTATGACAAACTCAGACAGAAGAACACGTCACTGTTCCAGTAAACTGTTCATTCAGGGTGTTCCGTTTAATTTCACACCGACAGTTATGTGTTATTGTTTATTTCTTTGGTTTTATGTGTTTGGGGTGGGGTATATTAAGCACCAACAGATATTTAACCCCTTTCCCATTTGAAGAGCGTTCTAAGAAGTCAGGTGCGCCAGTGCGTATTTGGTTCTAAAACATCAGGACCTGGCTCTTAAATCTCAGAAATAGGCTTCTCAGTTGGCGCGTAACCTCTCAGATCATATTTTGATATTCTTTCGATGGATAATCGAGAGAGACACTCTTACATGTATTATATATATGATTATCATTTATCATTGTTGTAGAGTGCCTAAGTTAATACTTCATGTCTTAATTACCAAGCATTAATCTTCACTGTGGTTTCTGATCAAGTCTTGGCTGCCTAAATAGGCAGCCAAGACTTGACCAGAAACCACAGTGAAGATTAATGTTTGCTATAGTGTACTAAATGCAAATGATGAGAGCTGTTACATACTTGCAGTGTGTGTTACAAACAGCAGTGTGACTCCGTAAATTGAAATCTGGCGCATGAATTGAAAAAATAGGCTCCGAGGCTTAAGCGTATTTTAAATAGTCCTGATCGGTCCCTGAGAAGTGTTTCCTAGGAAATGTCGCACGGCAGAAAACAATAATTAATAGCCAACGCAAAGGTTTTCTTGAATCAAAGATATGATATTTCAGAACGGAATAGTAAATTACACTGTTATGTTAACACCACAACTGAAATTTTCTTCATTGAACACTGCATTAGCAGTGGATTCTCGGGTGACCTTATTTTTCAATGAACACCATTTGATCATGTGATTTATCCCATGAAGACCAGTTGATCATGTGACATTCGAACATCGTGCTTTGGTATTATGCACTATATTCGACTTTCTAGAGTCTATTTTTACATTCTGCAATTTCTGTTTACGTTCTATAAATAGATTGTTTTCCCAACTCCTGTATTAGTTGTATTTTGGGCACGATATTGTCAGTTTGCGGGGAACTATTTCGTATCAGAACTACGTTGTTTGTTTCTTTTTAGGAATAGTTACTGATATTGATATTTTATTCACCAGTATACTAAATAAACACAAAGTTGACAAATGTGTATTAATCTGCAATATCCAAGTTTACAACAACAAGGCACATACACAACCAGAAAATATATTAATCTATAAATGTTCAATACGGCCGTCGTAGATCACTTTCCACGGTTGGGCAATATTTCCACGGACGCAATAATATTAGATTCCAAACACTAATTATAGGAATAATCACCACAAATTTAATTAATGAATCACCGGGTACAACCTTGCGCTTCATTAATTACATTTTTGCTGACGGTAATTTGTACTACCTGGTTAACGCTAGAGCTGTAGGTTTTTAAATTTCTTGTTTGCTTTCGGTTTTGGTTTTTCAGTTGGAGTAAAACCTCGGTTCGGTTCGGTTTTCGGTTTGTTCATGAGGCCAAACAAAATTCAATAAAACTCAATCTTATGTCCGGAGTCATAACTGAATGACAGAGAAATTGAGAGAAACTCAATGAATGCCCGAAATAAGCTATAATACATGAAGAATCAGGAAGGCCAATATAATAATTACCTAAATATACAGAACTTTTATTGTGCTTGGCCATTTTTCGAGGTCTGACACCTACACGCAACTTGAGGAAAGCTGCAAACACAACTAAACTGAAATGTCGGAAATTCACATAATGTAGCCTTCCCAGATTAGTGAGAGTACCCAGACACTGCCATTGGCAGTGTCTGGGTACTCTCACTACTCTGGGATGGCTACATTCTGTGAATTTCTGCAGCAAGAGAGTATTTAATAAGAAACGAAAAACCTTAGATTACGGGATGTCGACAATTTCGGTTTTAAAAAAAACTAAAAACTACGGTTCGGTTTCGGTTAACCTACAGCTCAAGTTAACGCATGCGTGGATATCATTGCCCACGCGTGGATTATGACCAGTCTACGGCGATTGTACTGTATACTGGCAGGAGAAGACCTTTACCGAATTATGGTTAGTCGAGTCGATGCCTTGTAGATAAGCCAATTCGGTATGAATCCGGATATAAAATAATTCTGTTTTATGAAGGGAATAAACACAAAAATTGAATAATGAATGTTCGAAATCTACGAAGAGATGAAACAAATTGATCACGCGCAAATTTACCATGAACCGCGAAATTCGCGGCTCATGGAAATTACAAGTGACTAATTTGTTTCATCACCTCGTGGATTTCAAACAGTCATGATTCAGTTCTTAAGTAAACACAAAAACAGTTTATTTCTGGATCCGATCGCGATCGGATCACGACACTTACACCAGAGGGTCATGATTTCATAACCCAAAATACTGCGAAATGAAGAGCGAGTGAAGAAAAATAAAATAAAATTGCATTTGAGGTTAAATATTCTCACATTCAGGTTCTCGACATGTAAAATATAGCATTGTGGGTTGGAGGGCGGACTGATAATTTTAAAGGGATTGTGGCCCCGTAGAAGATCTCTATCCGATTTTATAATCATAGTAATGTATTATTGCATAGCTTTCACGAAAGAGTAGTTATATCACCTCACAAGACAGATTTCATGTGATGGTTGAACTGTGTCCACACCCCATCCCGTCGTCGTTTCATGTACACAAAATGAAATAATATTGCTGTAATATTTTTTTTAGTTCCACTTATTTCTAGTAGACACGAATTTTGTTCTCCACATCATTAAAAAAGCTTGTTTCTAGACCATTTGATGGTATTTTGGACTAAGTGCACCCTCATTGATTCGTCTCAGTGTGTTTAGCAAAAACTCTGGATCTAACTGAATGAGACCAAGTTTCGTTTCATACTTTATGCTTTTATTTGTTGTCCTTTGGTTTAAACAATATTTTATTTCCAAAACTATGGAACATTATGATGACAAACTATACTGTGAGCAAATATAAATACACAGAGAAGAACAACAAAGAATTGGAACGAGCCGAAGCTTATGTGAGCTGTCTCCTTTCACGGAACATACTTAAGAAATAGTGCATGGCTTGGAGTTGACTACGCCCATATAGTGCCCAGTGAGGTGGTGTAGTTCCCGCCGCGAAGCGGAGGGAACTACACCACCTCACTGGGCACTATATGGGCGTAGGCAACCACAAGACATGCACTAATCCTTATATTTTTTTCGAACACCCATCAAGAAAAACATCTGACCGATTTGTTAATCTATTACCAAGGTAGCAGACCTACCAACCAGCGTTATATAGAAAAAAATACCATGTAGTTTTTAAAAAACATTTTCTTCTTCCAAAACACGGCTAACTTGGATTATTGATATGAGCAGAAGACAGATTTTGAATCGGTCGGCAAGGGTAAACAAAACATTTCCCCCAAACGGAACTGTGTATTCTAGAATCGCGCAACTCGCGAATGAAAACTAAAATTTTCGAAATTTGACAACGCAGTTTGATAATTTCCACACATTTGTCACACATATACATTACCGAATGGGTCAGCACGGGATACAAACTCCGAAGATTCAATTGAATTCCATTATTTATTCGTTTACTGCCCAAAACATACAATTAAATAGCGAAATAATATGAGCAGCGAAACAAACGATTTTTTCATATCCAGACGCGTTCTCATGAAAGTTGGACCCAGGTATGGATCATTCTCTTCGAAACGAGATATGGATCATCTTCTCAAGGAATAAAATGAACGCCTCGGAAAATGTGACTTCAACAATGGAAAAGCGATACATTTTTCCACATTGATTTCTTTTCGGGTATTTTTGTGGATGTTGTGCCTCTGTGAATCGATTTTTAAATTTAGCCTGATCAGTTTTATTTGCCCAGTATGAAAAGAAAACTGATATAGTAGTGTGCTAAATATAGAAAACGTGTAGTGCCTGGGTGTAGTGCCTGGTCAGTTCTGTGGATGCAAACTACACGAAATAGGTTGTCATCTTTCAGCCAATCAGAATGCAAGGAAGTCACGTGAGATATAATATAAGTGTATAACGTCAACGTGGTAACAGGGAAATATATATGCATATATGCAGTGAAGTTTACTTCTTGGGTGAATTGTAGATGCCAAATCGGAGAAGACTTTCATGCGAACATATCTCGTTAGTATGGGGTGATGTCGGAAACCGGGGCTTAGATTCACGCCGCGAATTCAGCCCAAACTTAACGAGTGTTGCCTGCACCTGTGCAGGAACGTATGTCTCACCTTAACGAAGTCGCCGCTTTCGTTCTTGTTGGGGTGTTTTTTTATCCTGAAGGGGTCAGTGACTTTTCGTCAAAAAGCATGAATCAACAGGGGTTCACCAAAAACAATAATTTTAATACATATATATATAAAAATGAATATTATAATTTGTGACTTACAAAAAGTCCAATGAATCACAAAACAAAACGTCAACCACCCCCTACCCACACAGTTTTTTGAGTTACTTGCGGAACCGCATTCTCTGTTGTCGCTGGTTTTTCCTCCTTCTCGCTGATGTTTGTTCTTTGGTCGCCTCTTCCCTTCACTCTTTCACTGCCGTCGCACAGCCACTAACGTATTGTCACTTCACCGGACGCCTTTGCTCTAATATGTGACGGAATGTCAATGTACCACTGCCGTCGCACAGCCACTAACGTATTGTTACTTTACTAAATCGTTTTCCATCTAACTACCGTCGCACAGCCACTAACGTATTGTCAGTTTACTGAACGTTTTTTTACTTAAGCAGTCGCCACCAATGAGGTTAAACTCAACCCTACGTTTATCTCAGGACAATGTTCATGCAGGCAAGCCTACTCTTCCTACGTATGTTTTTCCTTCTACAACAGGTATGTCGTCTTCCTAAATACTAGTAGCTCCCTGAGCTCGCACTTTCTCTTTCTGATCCTACACTCAGATATGACCACAGGCTTGGCCCGCGACTGCCCCTATTCTAAATATGAGCTCTGGCTCCCCTACACTACAACGT
This sequence comes from Pictodentalium vernedei, assembly GCA_031216915.1. Classification (NCBI taxonomy): domain Eukaryota; kingdom Metazoa; phylum Mollusca; class Scaphopoda; order Dentaliida; family Dentaliidae; genus Pictodentalium; species Pictodentalium vernedei. Next base: position 95,376,056 of record CM062295.1, on the reverse strand, counting down.
ACCTATACCTTCGCACCGAATTCGGCACCTCCTCTAACCTATAGCATGGGACATCCCCATATCCTCGCCTGAGACCCACAGTCTTACACACCTTCAGACTGGAATTAATTTTTCGAGAACCCCCCCCCCCCCCCCCCCCCCAGATAGCGAGAACATCAGTTCTGAGTTTAACTGCTTCTCTTGAACTTGGCCGCTTAGATGTGTCTTAATTTAATATTCGCTTTTAAGTTCCTTTGAAAGACTCGCATTTCGGTATAATCTGACATTCAGTGACAGGCTAGATGCGTAATATGGGTGTGTATCCAGAACATGTGCGATGTACTGTTTTTACAACAACTACCTATTAACTGGCCATAATTACACAGATAATGACAGCAGGAGAACACTGGTCTCTCTTACTTCTTTAATCAGTTATCAGATAGCTCATAAATAGGTTCACCAGACCCGCGATAATGGACATAAAATTTCACGCTTAATTAGCAGCGCACGAACTATTGCTAGTCCGTTTAAAAAACGCAACTTTAAGCTGTCACCTTGACAGGGGGCGCGATGGGGGATATACTTTTATCATGTGAGGGAAGCGGCTCCAGATTTAAATATGTTTTTTTCGCGTATTGAGAAAGATTGCGAATGGTGGACGGGTCCGTAGTTACCTTTGTTTGTGACCAATTCATTCTGATAGATACATCTCATTACAGGTCCTTATGTGCGTGAATCAATGATTAGTTTGTGTTCTTGGTTTCAAGATGAGGGGCCAAATGTAGGTTCATCAGTTTCAAATTTACATGGTCCTTCCGAAACCGAAAGGTCGAATTTTGTCAGAAGTCTATAAAAAAGCATGGGTTTTGTTGTCTTCCCGACTACGTTATTTGATTCCGTTGATTCTAACAGCAGAATCTGTTGATATTCTTATTATTTTTCAGAATTAAAACAAAAGATTCTTTAATTCTTTTGCCTGCACGAATTTTCCAATGATATTGTATGAAGGACATCTTAAAACCTGGTCAGCTCAAAGAGGTCTGGTTGAGCTAACCTTTTCCATATTTTTGAAACTACAAAATACACAACGCATAGGGTTTGGTTGGGGTAGTAACAAATTAATTCTTCTAGCTTATAAAGCTTTAGAATTGAATTATTACCGAATCTTCTTTCAAATAAACGACGACATGGTATGACCCTGGCTGTTGAAAGTATCATTAAACCCCAATAAACACTCGCGCAAATAAAAATAAATTCATCTGCATATGTAATTTTGTACACAAAACGTTCTGGTACACAGGTAGTCCCAAGCACTAAACAAACCCACACACTGCAAAATGAGTAGTTTCATATCGTCTCTATGGAGGGCAAAACGGCTCTATCTGCAATGCCAAAATACCGCAGATAGTGCTCTGTTGCACTCAAGGGACGATATTTTCTGTGCAGGAAAGTAAGATATTTGTAAACATTCAACCTCTTTTCATTAATTAGACTTTATGCGAATGATATGAATTTAATAATAATACATAGACCTAGCCATTTAATTTGAGTTCACGTATCAGCAATTCAAAAAATTAGAAACAGAGGGGGAGGGGAATGAAGCAGTGCTCCACAAAAAAGAATCCATTCTGGCTACGTTCCCCTAAAGTGTAAGAGCGTAGTGTGTGTGCGTGTGTGTGTGTGTGTGTGTGGGGGGGGGGGGGGGGGGGGGTACAACCCGCATTTGGCAATAAACAACGTATTATACAATAACGTCGCATTTTGCAATAAAAAAATGACGTATTATACAATAAAAGTGGCAAATACATTATGCGATAAAAACAACGCATCGTGCAAAAAATGATCAAAGTTTTTAGTTGTATTTGAATGAAATTGAAAGATGGCAGTCTGACCTGTTTTTTTCTGGACGAAGTTTCTTGCGCACTTTGAAAATAATCAACATCCGTTGCCGTACAGTTGTGTGTGGCAATTAACCCTTTACCCAACGCAGACGACATTAAAATTTATTATTTTAAATATCATTTTTTTTAATTTTTCAAAAAATTGCAACAAAACCATGTCATGTGACCCCTCATTGGAACGAGCTGGACGAGCTCGTTCCAAAGAGGGGTCACATGATATGGTTTTGTGGAAATGTTTTGAAAAATAACATTTTTTTTTAGCTGCTGAATGTACATATTACTCGGGCGATGTGGCCGATTCGTTGGGTAAAGGGTTAAGGCTAGCAGGATGTAAATTCATATAGTTTTGTATAAATGGAAGTTTACTTTGACACCTCTGACCAGTTTTGTTGCATAGGGTTTTTCGCTCATTTTGATGACAGTCCCTATCCATTGTCATTTCGCGCAGCAATTAAGTCTGGTATGGTGTACTTTTTTAGTTTTGTTTGAATCGTATGTATATACACTCGACCCATTATGACCCGTTTTACTGGACAGGCATCTAGAACACTTTGCTAACAGCACAGTCCGATACCCTAAATTAAGGCTTTTAGATATATTTTTGTTTGTCCAAATGCTATTATACTGGACCGTCATGGATTGTTTGTCACGTTTTTTTTCAATTATATGTACATCTACCAAGACACCAAGACTACAGCACTAAACAGTTTACTAACAAGTCTGTAAAATGTCCAAAGTTTTTATTCTTTTTTGGAGGAGGCATTATAGAGGCATTGTTGAGAGGGCATTAAAACTAACACACTGTGAGTTTGATTTTTAACCCGACAATTTTCCCAATAACCGAAAAAACGCGAAGTGGGCACCCACAGACCCGCCAGTTCAATAAACATCGGGTTGCCAGATACTACCCAGATTGTAAAACCTTCCAGTTGCAGTGGACAAAAACTCGGTAGCCTCGCTCATTTGCACATTTACACTCGGTAGTAAATGACGCCATTCATGTAGATAAGATTATGGGCGCTTTTTTATTTAATTAACCATTTATCCAAGCGCAGACGATTTCAAAATTTATTATTTTAAGTATTATTTTCTTTTTCAATTTAAAAAAAAAATTCTACAAAACCTTATCATGTAACCCCTGATTGGAACGAGATCGTTCCAATGAAGGGTCACATAATATGCTTTTCTTGAATTTTTTTAAAAAAATATTTTTTTTCTACTGCTAAATTTGCATATTACACGGGCGAATACGCCCACTTTATTGGGTAATAAGTTAAAGATTGTGTAATGAAACATGAGCAAATCGTTTGATCTGAACGTAAAGCAACGCAGTCTCCATGGATTAACACTCTCGTCGATAATTAAGAAAACAATTTTATAGAATATCCACTTATATTTACGCGTATTATATAACCATGGCAATGTTTACCTTGATATGTATCGTTATTTGTTTACAAGAGAGACTATTTTAAAATTTAATAGATTGTTTCGAGAAGCAATATCCCTAATGCGGAAGGAAATAAACTCAACAGTTATTTGGAGAAGAGTCCCCAAACCAAATTAAAGAGTATTGGCGTTTTGCGACTGTGAGTGTTGGATTATAGCATTGAACCAATTAATTACTCAATTAACTTCTCTGGATGGCGCCAAATTGATGTAAAGGCTTTCCAACCAGTGACAACACCAAAGCAAATAAAATCATCTATAATTATGTTTTTTCTTTATGTTCGTAAAAATTAGCCACAAATACAGTACGTGGAGAGTGTATTATCACTAAATCACCCACAGAGTGGAGATTCCACCAAGCAATAATTGAAAATTTGTTGCAAAGCATAACCAGCACCAGCAAAGTTTCAGCCAATGGACCTCCGGGTTAAACCCGGAGGTCCATTGGTTGAAACATTGCTTGTGTTTTTTGTCGATATGTACAAAATTTGAAAGTTATAGCTTGGGTGATAACTCCACTCCGCGGGTGATTTAGTTACAATCCACTCTCCACGTACTGTATGTACATTTTCACGTTCTTGTCTGTGTTGGAGAAATCGCTAAAGATGACAACGATTGAGACAACTCCCTGACTCCATTAGCCTATTTTCGTGGCACCGACGTTTTGTTTTCTAAAATTATCGAACTAGCACGCTGCTTCGCCAGGAAGTAGCCAGAATTGTTCACATTTTAGCGATAGTCATCTACTGGGCCGACTGCCGCCTTTGTCAACACGTTGGGGTGGGGAGGAGAGATTTATGGTCGCCATAGAGCTTGGTACTACTCAGAGAGTATCATTGGCCACCGAGGGAACATGCGTTTCAGCACCTCTTTGTGTTGCTGGGACAGATTCGTCATCTGGAAGTGTCGCTGACCTTATATTTAAACCGGTATCAAAACAGATTTTCTCACATGTCCTTTTCAGGAATGGTCCTTGAAAATATGAACACAACACATATAACTATGAATTTATCCTCCCGCCCGAATGTTCAAATTTCTTCGGGCCCCGCGGTCTCCAGGTGATGTTGTCTCCTGTCGCCAATCTACTCCTTGTAGTCATAACTATCTACTGACACAACATCTTGTTTAATTGCTTCTTCCAAGCATCCTGCGCATAGAACCTCCCACTTTTAATTGTTCTCTTATTGTTCACCTCTTTCACCAACTATCACTGTCCGTCAACTCATCTAACTCCTTTACTTGCTGTAGCAATATTAAACCCTTTATGTTCAGCTTACGCACTTTTGGGTGCACTTCAAAGTATCGTTCCGATCAAACCACTTTCCGTCAACTATTTAAACATACAATGTTCATGCATAGGATTTTCCTGGCTTCCACTCAGCCCACTCCATGATCCCAGCTTGAGTCGACTTTACAAGCTCTCGACGGTTCTCTCCAACTAACTTTACTTATGTATTATACAGATCTGTCAAACTGCATCTATAGCTCTAAACGCCCCCCCCCCCCCCCCCCACACTGTTCGTTTCACTTAGCCTAGTAACTTAAAATGCTGTACAAAGTCCCTCGCCCAATGAAACTACTCGTGGGTCCAATTAACTCATGAACGCATTCCTACATCCATTGCCAAAACAGCCCTGACTGGAGTTCCAACTTTACTTCAAGTGGATACTGACTTCCAAAGATTTACAGCTTTCTTAAATATCATACTAATATTCCCAAAAGGCGGACGAGCGGTCTCTCTTTGAACAGCGTAATAGTGATTAATGGGTTCTTTGAGTTTTGTAGAAGCGACGGCAGCTAGGCATCTCCACGCTGGTGTCACACACTGACGATTCGCCCCACTTAATTTGTGTCTCTGTGGGTTTTAAGGCGGTCACATGTTGCACTGACATACCCGCTACGAGAGTAGTATGTCATGTACCTTTCACCCCTCATTTGGGGGATCTCATCGGGGGATCTCGGAAGTGACGTCATGTCACGTGACCTAGTGCCGCCATGTTATGTTGTCATGGTAACCCGTGTGAGCGGCCATGTTGTGACGTCATCTCCATAGTGATACGTGTTGTTAGTGCGCATGCGCAGCGCGTGTTGTTAGGGTGATACGTGTTTCCGTCGTCCATTTTGTATACTGGAAGCCGCCATCTTGGTTTCTATGGTAGCACGTGATTGCTATGTTACCTAAGGCCTACAATAAGACAGGGGTATGTTCGGAGGGTATGTTCGATTGAATCGGAGTATTTTCTGTAACGACTTCCCTGGATAATTACCACAAACAACCCGACAATCCTTCCAAATCACCAAAATCCATCCGAAATCACCGAAATTGACATTATTTACCCAATTTATCGGTTTAGCACGTAGTGCCATAGTACTAAGGGGTACAAGGGGGTGCATTCGACTGAACAGGAGTAATGTTCTGGCTTAGAATTCTCCCAGAATCCCTTTTTGGATCCCTATCCCAAGACGTTTTTCCCTATTAAGAATAGCCCGTAGTGCTATTGGACAAATTTACCCAGAATTCTCTGCTTCTATCTATATATGTAATAGTTATCGTTTATCTGGCCATGTTCCTTTATTCTAGAGTATACTCCAGTAGCGTAGAAGAGCCTTTTAGTTGGAACAGTTTACTTATTGTTACTGTATTTAGCTATTTTTGTTCTATTCTTGTTAGTTCTGACCCTATTCCGTGTACTCTTGTTGTTTCATTTATCTAGATCATTTATAACCAATCAGATTGCTTGATTTCCCATAACCTGTACTTAATCGTATAGAGTTATCTCTCTTCTGTATAATAAAAGCCTATATCCAATGGCCATATCCCATGGAATCCCATTTTTTTGCAAAACACCTGTGGCTATGGAATCCCTTTTTTGTCGTATGAGGCCATGAGGGCTATGTAAAAACCCTCAATGAGTCTTCATTTATTATCCCTCATAGCCTCATTGAATTTTGAGGTTATGAGGACCATTTAAATTCCCTCAATGAGGTATAATTTACTACGACTCTTAGCCTCATTTCAGTATTTGAGGATACCTATGGCCTGGTATTGTATTATTCGAGGATACCTATCGAGGATATCTTTAGGAGAATCCCTTTTTGTCGTATGAGGCCATGAGGGCTATGTAAAAACCCTCAATGAGTCCTCATTTATTATCCCTCATAGCCTCATTGAATTTTGAGGTTATGAGGACCATTAAAAATCCCTCAATGAGGTATAATTTACTACGACTCTTAGCCTCATTTCAGTATTTGAGGAAACCTATGGCCTGGTATTGTATTATTCGAGGATACCTATCGAGGATACCTTTAGGAGAATCCCTTTTTTTGTCGTATGAGGCCATGAGGGCTATATAAAAACCCTCAATGAGTCCTCATTTATTATCCCTCATAGCCTCATTGAATTTTGAGGTTATGAGGACCATAAAAAATCCCTCAATGAGGGATTTTAATACGACTCTTATCCTCATTTCAGTATTTGAGGATACCTATGGCCTGGTATTGTATTATTTGAGGATACCTATTGAGGATACCTATCGAGGATACCTTTTGGAGAATCCCTTTTGTGTCGCATTAGGCTATGTAAAAGCCCTCAATGGGTCTAATGTAGTCTTACCAACCGCTTCCATCTTGTCGCCAAAGCTCCAAGGCCATTACAGGTCTATGGCCTATCTGTCCTATCATTAGCTTCTACAGCAGTCTTGTTCCATTGCGGCCTTGTACCAGTACTATTGGCTTCTGTTATGCTGCCCCATATCTCATCCATTACTTCCTAGCTATACCTATCTCAGTCTCGACTATAACATTGATCAAGATTGAATCAGATTTCCCCTGCTTACATATAAGGCATTCCGTTATTGAGATTCCTAGCCGAGTCCGTAAAATTTGGATTCCGTGTTTTAACATCGACACTCGAAGGTATTCCCCTTCCCTATTGGAAGAATTCAGTTCAATGGGTTGTAGTTCATTCAGTTAAAATTCATTAAGTTTAAAATTCATTCAGTTCAAAGGGTGTTAACATTGGGCTATAGTTAAAAAATAGAATTCATTCAGTTCAAGGGGTTAATACCTTCATTCATTCAGTTCAAAGGGTGTTTATTTGGGGATTATAGTTCATTCAGTTGAAAACTTTGTTCAGTTCAAAGGGTTCATTCAGGTTTGTTCAATTTAAAGGGTTAACATTGAGTTATATTTAGGGATTATAGTTCATTCAGGTGAAAACTTTGTTATGTTCACTTCGATCTTGGTTGTGTTGGATCTTTGTTCACTTTGTTTTGTTCACTTCCATCTTGATTGTATTTGATCAGATCTGTTCATGCTGTCCAACTAGTTCGATCAATCCGACTAGTTTGACATTCTTTCGCTTTGTTTTGTTCACAATTGGTTATGTTGGATCTGTACCTTTGTTATTTTGTAGTGGCTCGTTGTATTTGTTCAGAGTATTGTAGTTATTGTTGAATTGGGGGTTATTAATCCCTTTTCATACCCTCGAGTGTCGATGTTAAAACACGGAATCCAAATTTTACGGACTCGGCTAGGAATCTCAATAACGGAATGCCTTATATGTAAACAGGGGAAATCTGATTCAACCTTGATCAATGTTATAGTCGAGACTGAGATAGGTATAGCTAGGAAGTAATGGGTGAGATATGGGGCAGAATAACAGAAGCCAATAGTACTGGTACAAGCCCGCAATGGAACAAGACTGCTGTAGAAGCTAATGATAGGACAGATAGGCCATAGACCTGTAATGGCCTTGGAGCTTTGGCGACAAGATGGAAGCGGTTGATAAGACTACATTAGACCCATTGAGGGCTTTTACATAGCCTAATGCGACACAAAAGGGATTCCCCAAAAGGTATCCTCGATAGGAATCCTCAATAGGTATCCTCAAATAATACAATACCAGGCCATAGGTATCTTCAAATACTGAAATGAGGATAAGAGTCGTATTAAAAATCCCTCATTGAGGGATTTTTAATGGTCCTCATAACCTCAAAATTCAATGAGGCTATGAGGGATAATAAATGAGGACTCATTGAGGGCTTTTATATAGCCCTCATGGCCTCATACGACAAAAAAGGGATTCTCCTAAAGGTATCCTCGATAGGCATCCTCGAATAATACAATACCAGGCCATAGGTATCCTCAAATACTGAAATGAGGATAAGAGTCGTAGTAAATTATACCTCATTGAGGGATTTTTAATGGTCCTCATAACCTCAAAATTCAATGAGGCTATGAGGGATAATAAATGAGGACTCATTGGGGGTTTTTACATAGCCCTCATGGCCTCATACGACAAAAAGGGATTCTCCTAAAGATATCCTCGATAGGTATCCTCGAATAATACAATACCAGGCCATAGGTATCCTCAAATACTGAAATGAGGCTAAGAGTCGTAGTAAATTATACCTCATTGAGGGATTGTTAATGGTCCTCATACCCTCAAAATTCAATGAGGCTATGAGGGATAATAAATGAGGACTCATTGAGGGTTTTTACATAGCCCTCATGGCCTCATACGACAAAAAAGGAATTCCATAGCCACAGGTGTTTTGCAAAAAATGGGATTCCATGGGATATGGCCATTGGATATAAGCTTTTATTATACAGAAGAGAGATAACTCTATACGATTAAGTACAGGTTATGGGAAATCAAGCAATCTGATTGGTTATAAATGATCTAGATAAATGAAACAACAAGAGTACACGGAATAGGGTCAGAACTAACAAGAATAGAACAAAAATAGCTAAATATAGTAACAATAAGGTAAACTGTTCCAACTAAAAGGCTCTTCTACGCTACTGGAGTATACTCTAGAATAAAGGAACATGGCCAAATAAAAGATAACTATTACATATATAGATAGAAGCAGAGAATTCTGGGTAAATTTGTCCTATAGCACTACGTGCTATTCTTAATAGGGAAAAACGTCGTGGGATAGGGATCCAAAAAGGGATTCTGGGAGAATTCTAAGCCAGAACATTACTCCTGTTCAGTCGAATGCACCCCCTTGTACCCCTTAGTACTATGGCACTACGTGCTAAACCGATAAATTGGGTAAATAAAGTCAATTTCGTTGATTTCGGGTGGATTTTGGTGATTTGGAAGGATTGTCGGGTTGTTTGTGGTAATTATCCAGGGAAGTCGTTCCAGAAAATACTCCGATTCAATCGAACATACCCTCCGAACATACCCCTGTCTTATTGTAGGCCTTAGGTAACATAGCAATCACGTGCTACCATAGAAACCAAGATGGCGGCTTCCAGTATACAAAATAGACGACTGAAACACGTATCACCCTAACAACACGCGCTGCGCATGCGCACTAACAACACGTATCACTATGGAGATGACGTCACAACATGGCCGCTCACGCGGGTTACCATGACAACACAACATGGCGGCACTAGGCCACGTGGCATGACGTCACTTCCGAGATCCCCCGATGAGATCCCCCAAATGAGGGGTGAAAGGTACATGACATACTACTTACGAGTTATAAAATGTCGATCTCCCGAGGCAATGTTAGATTAATACCTTGCATGGACTGTCAACAAACTAAAAATATACATTTATGTACATATCGACAAATCAATCTCGAATAGATCTTGACAGCCAAAATGTGACAAATTCTCCTGATCTCATGAGACCTAAGGTTACAGTTTGCCAGCTATGGTGACGATTTATAGCAAATATCGCCGCGATATAGTAGAATTGGTCAACTTGAAATAATTTGAACATGCAACGACGGGCCCGATCACATATATTGTTGCAGTAGGGGTGGGGATGTGTAGGGTTCGTGTTTGTTCGAATTCGACGCCGAAAAAGTTACTTAAAAACTGCCCAATGTCAACAAAGTATTTATTGCGACGTGTGCTCAGCTGTTGTCAAATTTCCCTTTCCAAGAAAATTCAAGCGTTCCGGGTTGAAAGATTAATTACCCCATATAGCGGCACCCGTTTTTAGAGTTCCTCCCCACAGTTTCCCAGACATTTAAAAAAACTGACATGCTATACACTCTCTTCAAATGAAAATAGTGTCACGCTTAGTTGTCTAACCCATGACATGTGTTACATTTTCTAAATCGACAAAACACAGATAGCACTACCTTGTGAAGTAGCGATAAACACACTTTGTGTGGGAAGGATAATCCACTTCCGATTGCAAGGCTTCATCTTTAAATATTAAACTTGCATGAAAAAATTCTGAAACCAGCCATTGCCAGTCACTAAGAAGCATCAAAAACAGAATTGTCCCACTCCCTCCAGCTTCCTACCCACCCCCCCCCCCCCCCACACACACACACTCCCTCTCTCTCTCTCATTTGGTTTCTTTCTCATTTTAGTGATACGCCTCGGAACGTCTTCGTGTAAACAAACGATATAAAACAGAAAACTTTTCGAAGCGAACGTTTCCAATAATTCCAGGCCTGGAAATAAGTCGCGAACGGTCGTTTAGGTTACGTGTGGGTTACGTCAACTTTAAAATACGCTAACGAACTATAGGTTAACACAAAATAGTACAACATAACTGTATTAAATTGCAAATCTTGGATGTTTTACAAAAAAATACTTGACAGTCTTTGGAACTATCTCGACTCAAAGGTTGCGTATTGCATCTACATATGAGAAGAATGGTTTGCTGTTTCCATATTGAAAGAAGAAATAGCAACAACCTGCTTGGGCGAGATCGCGAGTTAGTTGTTGATATTTATATAGGCGGGAATCCCATTAACCCTTTCCCCAACGAATTGCCAGCATCCGCCCGCATAATATGCAAATTCAGCAGCTGAAAAAAATATTATTTTTCGAAAAATTTCAACAAAACCATATCATGTGACCCCTCTTTGGAACGAGCTCGTCGAGCTCGTTCCAAAGAGGGGTCACATGATATGGTTTTGTTAAAATGTTTTGAAAAAATTAAAAAAAATGATATTAAAATAATAAATTTTGAAATCGTATGCGTTGGGTAAAGGGTTAAGACAAAAAAAGCGTGACTGGTGTTGTAAAAACAGAGAAGGTGGAGAAGCACCACAACACCCTTTTCCCACGGGTTACACCCATGCTCTATATCGTAACCTGACAACGGGTTATTTATTTCCAGGCCTGTAATTCCTATGACAATTTACCCCCATGTGCCAGTGACTCAGTGACCATAACTTTCAATTCTGTTGTCCAACAAATAGCCACAATAACTGATGCTGTCAAAGGCCTGGTGCCAACACACACACACTCCATTTTACATGGGTTAGTTTCATCATATACTCTCTTTTTAGATTTTTACCACTGTGCAAACGTGAGAAACTGTGAAGCGGAACCTAGAGAGAGAGAGAGAGAGGAAGTTTTCTCTCTCCTAAGCAGGCCTGAAAATAAGCAGTCTGACATTTGCAGAATGAGGTCCCCAGTGGGTGAATTTGATGATGCTATCCCATACAGTGGGCCAATTTATCCTCTGGTACCTCTTTCTGTTTAGTTTTGAGACCCTGATTCAGACTGAGGTTTACAGAGGGTAAATTTAGTGAGACCTCATTTTGAAGATGACAGTCTGCTTATTTTCTGGCTTGTTCCTTAGTTCGTGGAACGTTTCCTGTTGATCAATGACACTGAAGACAGCGGAGCATAAATGCGCTGGGTGGCATTCGTCACACTTTGAAGATTATAAGCCATTGCCATTGCATTAAGTTTCATCCACGAGTGCCACCTGGAAGTTAATCCACACTTCTAATTAACTAGTTTCTCTATTAACTGACACAAGAATGGACTTCTTGATGGATTTAATGGTATGACAACCATTAAATATACATAATAAACCGGCAATTTTCCATTAATGATTAAATATTAATGATTTTTTAGAATCGTCAGACTACACGACTAAAACTATCTCCAACCCGTAATGACACATTCTCTTTCACCGATAATGGACGAGTGACGGGAACTATACCAACACACTTGTTATTCCGACATAATGTAAAAAATAACTCACAGAAGATATGGACGCGGATAGATTTTTGTCAAGATAAGATTTTTTACGTCAAATTGTCTGCAATCATCCAGAACCTCACACATTTGATGGCTGGAACACAGAGTAATTGTTGTAGGTATTTGACTGGCTCCTGCTGTCAAGAACAAAAAGATAATTCCTGATCTAAAATAATCTTTATTCTCACACAGAATATCACCGCACATACGCAGTGGTATAAACAAACCTTAAAAAATAATCGAACCAAGGGGAGGCCACCAAAAATTTGCAAGACGTGATGTAGGGGTGGGTGGGTCTCTTGAGTGCGCCAAAAATGTGCATTTCTAACTTGTGCAATTTTCTGAATTTTTTAAAAATATATCAATATATCAGCTAATATATACCATAATTTATGTTTCAAACCTTAAAGATGATGTTGCACATCACCTCTTAACATAAATACAACATCAGGAGGCTTTATATGTGAGAATATTGGGCTTAAACTGGGAAAATGTCACACGTTAGTAGGGGGTGGGTGTCTTGTCCGAAATGTAGAAAATGTGCAGACAATATTTTGGGAACAATTCAAATGAAAATTTGTTCCCGTATATGTACACCTGCTCTGGCCAAGCCTGATAATGAACAGCTTGTCATTTGGAGATTGGGGTCCACAGCAGCCCACAGAGTTTTAAAGTGGTGGTACCAGTTTAACCCTTTACCTGACATGAAAAGCAGACGACACTTGCTTAAAAATGATTGAATAACTAATTTTTTGTCTCAAAAACATAGGTTATGACCCCTCATTGGAACGAGCTCGACGAGCTCGTTCCAATGAGGGTCATAACCTATGTTTTTGAGACAAAAAATGAAAAAATAATAAAAATTAATTGGCGATTTTTGAGAATAGCGCTGGCCGGTTTTGGCCATTACGTTGGGTAAAGGGTTAAGAACATTATGAAAAACCCCTAAAGACAGCTGTGCCTACTAAGTTTATAAGCTTATTTTGGATTTTAATGGGAGATTGGGGGTGGGTGTCTGAGAACAGTAGTAGAAAATTTGCACGTAGTGGGTGGGTGGGTGTAAAAAGGAGCCGAATAAAAAATAGGACGTCACGTCTTGCAAATTTTTAGTGCCCCCCCCCCCTTGATCGAACACAAATAAATATTGCATCAGCTGCTTCGGTATAACGGTACTAAAAATAGGGTTCAGCGAATTTGAAATTTCGAGTTGAATCGCTCGAGTCTAGAATCGAATCATAATCATGAAGAGGTTTTCGGACCGAATGGAATCGAGTCATGAATCGAATATAACAGTTTTCATGTTTTCGATACTTCACTTTCTTACAGCCCTGGAATATAAGTTATTGTGATGAACTGACGGTAACATAGTCTGAGGTTTACGGATCGGAGCTTATGTGAAGCGTGTGGGTTGAACATACGCTCTGGACCATTGACGGTAACATGGTATGAGGTTTGCGGCGCGGAGCTTAGGTTAAACCGAGACGCCCCGAGACGTAACCTCAGCCCATGCTACCGTCCATTCATCACAATAACGTATATGTTCCAATAAGACCGTAGCCATAGCCCAAAACCCACATCGTGAAATGAACAAGACACTTGAACGAACAAGGCAACTTTAACGATAACACATTTAGTAAATAAAACTCTCGTGTACCCCATGACGTCACTGGAGAAAAGATCAATAAGTTAGATAATGGTCAAGGTTACTCCATCTCAATTCAAATCATGAACAAGTTCATGATTTAAATTGAGATGGTGTAACCTTGAACTTTTTATAAGTGGGTTGTGGGTATACATTCATAGAATGATCACTGGCCTCTAAAAATGCGATTTAATAGGCAATATGCACTTTGAATCTCCTCTCATTGTTATTATCTTTTGAAGTATTTCACTTCGTGACGTCAGGCGGTAACATATACCAATGAAGCCGTAAACATAGAAAAAACTAAGCGAGCTCTCGTAGAGTCAGAGAGCGAGGATTTTAGTCTTATTGGAACATTATAGCAAATATTGTCAGTCTGTAGTGAGATGTTGAATTGAACGGCCACTCGTATGGTTTGGGCAAGTGAATTAAAAAAGCGAAATATTCCAGAAACGGAACCAAGTAGTTTCGGGAGCGAACCCGTCTTCTATCATCAAGTCTCTTATAAATACTAATAACACTTCAACCGGCCGGTGATTTGTCGCGGTTCTCAGGTGAGAAGGCCTAAATTAACCCTATGCTCCAACATGCCTCCCCAGGGACCGATCAGGACTATTTAAAATACGCTCTAGCCTCGGAGCCTATTTTTTCAATTCATGCGCCAGATTTCAATTTACGGAGTCACACTGCTGTTTGTAACACACACTGCAAGTATGTAATAGCTCTCATCATTTTCATTTAGCACACTATAGCAAACATTAATCTTCACTGTGGTTTCTGGTCAAGTCTTGGCTGCCTTTTTAGGCAGCCAAGACTTGATCAGAAACCACAGTGAAGATTAATGCTTGGTAATTAAGACATGAAGTATTAACTTAAGCACTCTACAACAATGATAAATGATAATCATATATATAATACATGTAAGAGTGTCTCTCTCGATTATCCATCGAAAGAATATCAAAATATGATCTGAGAGGTTACGCGCCAACTGAGAAGCCTATTTCTGAGATTTAAGAGCCAGGTCCTGATGTTTCAGAACCAAATACGCACTGGCGCATGCCCAGGTCGGTCCCTGCCTCCCTATCTCCACATCTCGTCTCACCTCTCAACATCCGGAAACGAACTGTTTGATGACATCCGGTACCTCATTCTTACCAAACTCTCCGATAAGCATACTGACCCAGTCCCTACATATCCTTCATTCTCCCGTCCCATCCCACTTCCCCATTATTCTCCCAGTGAATCTTAGTCTCTTAGACTGGTGTTAGATTGATACTTTAGACATTCCAATAGAACGTGTTCCAGGATCTCTACTACTACTACTACTACTACTACTTAATAAATATAGCATGGCTTTGAGTTGACTATGCCAAAATAGTGGTCCTCGAGGACCACTATTTTGGCATAGTCAACGAAAAGTCATGCTATATTTATTATATTAGATGTGTGTGTGTGTGGGGGGGGGGGGGGGGGGGGTTCTTCATCGGTCATATATGCAAGATAATATTCTTATTCACAGCTAAAGAGAAAAGAAAATGGTTCAGGGTTTAAACAGGTAAACTAAGTTAATTCTGCCACTCATAGTTCTGGGATAGAGAGGTAGAGAACCAAAACCCCAAGAAACACAATACCATTATTCCATTAACCCACTCCCCGCCCCCAACACTACTACAAACATCACTTTCGATACACATATTTTTATTTCTCCAAACTAAATGTAATAATGTATATGGGACGAGATGTCTTGTAAAGTATTTACGCTTCAATGGAATTTTCTAAGCGAATTCGAATGTTACTATTTATAACCGTACACTATTACCGTGCACTATTCTTTTTTCAAAAATGATAGTAGGTCTGTGCGATTTCGCTGACGAACTATCGGGAAAAAGGGTGTTTCTGTTCAACCAATCAGCACGTGGGAAAGTCACGTGACATCTAATATTACTAAATATACATTTGGCTCTCCTTTTCACTGTCTTTCCGATTTTTTCCGCGAAGCACCAGCGACCGCGACCTCCGCTTAAACTTGCACAGTTCCACTGATCAGGGGGAATGATGTATTTTGGTTGACTTGATCTGTGGTACTGAGTCTCTCTAATAAACAAAAGGCCTATCCTTATTTTTGGTGAGGAGTTGCTCATCGTTTTTTGCTCTGCGGCTTCGGCTACAGTTCGCCACCCATCTGACAAAAGTTTTACAATGTTTCCAGTTGTCCAAACCTATTTCACTTGGACCTTTTTGCGTACTTCCTCATTTCAAAATATACGATCTGATTTGAACAACACCCTGCCACTGTCTTTGGATAAATTCTCTTTCTTGTCGAACAACTTGGTCCAGCAGCGGCAAATGTGTTGCCTAATCTATTCAAACCATTGATAGTAATCTTGTTGATAGCCATATTCATCACCCGTTACTTCAACAACACAACCACCACACGTTTCGGTCTTTTGATGTTTCGAATCTAATGCTAAAGACACTCTTCTTTCACTAAAACATTTCGATTTTTCAAAAGTTATTTTGGGTTTTGTGTGTGCAATATTCTTGCAAATGAATCAATTCTTGCAAATGAATCACATCTTGAACCTTCGCAATGTTTACAGATGACATTCTTTTTTTAATATTGAAGAGAAATTCGTGCTAGAAGACGACAAATGGCTCTCCCGAACTGTACCGTTGTCTCCCGCTTTGCACTTTGAAATGAAATGTTTCAGTTCAATAAGAACAAGAATAACTATTCAACGTCGTAAACAAAAAAGATGATTATATATCTATACCGCAAAACAAAACGCGATGTTAAAAAAGTTAAGGCGAAATAAGTGTGCGCCAATAACAGGCGGGTATTTTAGTGACCGATATACTACTTTTGTCGATAGTAGGCAGAATTGAACAGATTTGTTAAAAAGTTATTGTTCAAATGATTCATTTATATTACATACTGTTTCGCAGCGTAAACAGTAATGTAGCTTTTCAAATAAGTGGTTTTTTTCTAAATAATGCCCCGCCTTTGTAATTGCCTCCAAACATAAGAACACCCCCTCCCCTCCCCGACTGCAAATTGTTATTAACTTGTTTTTTCTTGTTTATGACATTCCAATAAACCCACAAAAAATACATTCAGAAAAAATGTGGGTGGAGGTGGCACGTAACTACCCTAAATGATCCAAGTGCTTGAATGGCCCAAAGGGTATTTTGAGACCATACATACTACGTCTTCATACATTTTGCACAAGAAATACTTCTTTAGCTAAACTTTAATACTTGACCTTTTGCACTCAGTTAACCCTTTACCCAACGCAGACGATATGAAAATTTATTATTTTAAAAATCATTTTTTCAAATTTTTCAAAAAATTTCAACAAAACCATATCATGTGACCCCTCGTTGGAACGAGCTCAAAATGATATTTTTTCAACTGCTGAATTTGCATATTACGCGGGCGGATGCGGGCGATTCGTTGGGTAAATGGTTAATGTAGTATGGCATGCTATTTAAGGAATAGTGCATGGCTTGAGTTGACTACGCCCATATAGTGCCCAGTGAGGTGGTGTAGTTCCCGCCGCGAAGCGGAGGGAACTACACCACCTCACTGGGCACTATATGGGCGTAGTCAACGACAAGACATGCACTAATCCTTATATTATATCGAACACCCATTAAGAAAAACATCTGTCCGATTTGTTAATCTGTTACCAAGGTAGCAGCCCTACCAACCAGCGTTATATAGAAAAAATACCATGTAGTTTTTAAAAAACATTTTCTTCTTCCAAAACACGGCTAACTTGGATTATTAATATGAGCAGAAGACAGATTTTGAATCGGTCGGCAAGGGTAAACAAAACATTTCCCCCAAACGGAACTGTGTATTCTAGAATCGCGCAACTCGCGAATGAAAACTAAAATTTTCGAAATTTGACAACGCAGTTTGATAATTTCCGCACATTTGTCACACATATACATTACCGAATGGGTCAGCACGGGATACAAATTCCGAAGATTCAATTGAATTCCATTATTTATTCGTTTACTGCCCAAAACATACAATTAAATAGCGAAATAATATGAGCAGCGAAACAAACGATTTTTCATATCCGGACGCGTTCTCATGAAAGTTGGACTCAGGTATGGATCATTCTCTTCGAAACGAGATATGGATCATCTTCTCAAGTACTAAAATGAACGCCTCGGAAAATGTGACTTCGACAATGGAAAAGCGATACATTTTTCCACAAAGATTTCTTTCTGGGTCGTTTTGTGGATGTTGTGCCTCTGTGAATCGATTTTTAAATTTAGCCTGATCACTTTTATTCGCCCAGTATGAAAAGAAAACTGATATATTAGTGTGCTAAAAATAGAAAACATGTAGTGCCTGGGTGTAGTGCCTGGTCAGTTCTGTGGATGCAAATTACACGAAATAGGGTATCATCTTTCAGCCAGTCAGAATGCAAGGAAGTCACGTGAGATATAATATATCTCTATATGGCACACCTAGGATTGTAATTTTTTAAGGATTGATTCCGAAATTTGACACCTCACCTTTAAATAATTGCCCCAAACTCTATGTTAATCCCTACGAATTCGTTGTTAACATTATGTATTTTATTCGCGATGCTCTTAAAGAATTTCTGTCAATAAATATTGGCGAGGAGGGGGTTGCACGGTAATCTCTTTTGGCGCGCCGTCTGTTTTAATTAGTGTACCTTAAAAACTTAGTCTTCTAAAACAAGACATCTTTTGTCATGAACGACGCCATTTTGCAAAAGGGGGAACTCAACAGTTAAATGGGTTCCTTTAAAAAAAGTATACAAGCACTACTCTATTAGATTACGTATTATAAAACTTCAATAGCGTAAAATTTACGGTAGCAGTAACTGCAATTAATTTCCAGTACTTCTGTCGCAATTTTAACAATTTTAAGGCCTTAAACAATTACAAATACGTTTCTGGGACCTTCCCACGTGGTCTTTTCAGCTGCAGCATGCTCTCTCTTATAACCAATGCAAACTTACAAAAATAAAAATTAAATGGTTCATGTCTGATATTTTACCCAAGTTAATAAAATTGATAAATTTGTCCCTTGAGTGCAGCAAGGCTTTGCAATGCTTTAGCACCCATGCTATTCTGTAGATTATGAGACCTAAAACATAAAATAAACCAAGAAGATGAACTTTTGATGGAAAAAAATAATTACAAAAATAAAATTCCGCCCACCCACATCCAATTTTACAAAAAAATGCGTCAGAAACAGAAGATCTACTTTGTGGGGCCTAACAGTAATTTTTTACAGTGAATTCTGACACCGAAAGACTTTAAATTCAAAAGAACCTCTGAAAATTATTAATTTATCTTGTACCGTAGAACAATTGCGCACGTGTTGTTTGTATTCGCGTATGTTTAAATAAATGAATTGAATCGAATTCAAATCTTTCATCTCTCATATTTCATAATGGCATCTTTCGCGTTAGTTAGCTCTTTACTTGCCTCGACAAGAAGACGATATTTCCAAAACAGTTTCTTAAATAACTGAACAGTTTCATTTTTTTACGAACAAAACATAGCCTATAATCTCTCATTGGGACGAGCTCGAAGAGCTCGCTCCAATGAGAGACAATAAGCTATGTTGTGGGAGCCAAATTTGAAAGAATATTAAAAATCTCAAAGCCGAATTTTGCGAATAGCGTTGTTATCATGACCGGATATGCTCGCTATGTTAGAAAAGAAGTTAACCCTTTACCTAACATGAAAAGCAGACGACACTTGCAAACAAAATTCTTGAATAACTATTTTTTTTAATTTTTTGTCTCAAAAACATAGGTTATGACCCCTCTTTGGAACGAGCTCGACGAGCTCGTTCCAAACAGGGGTCATAACCTATGTTTTTGAGACAAAAAATGAAAAATATAATGTTAATTAATTGGCGATTTTTGTGAATAGCCCTTGCCGGTTTTGGCCGTTAAGTTGGGTAAAGGGTTAAAGAGTTGTATTGGAATAGTTCATATTAAATTTGTGCGAAAAATCAGATAATATTTTCAGTTTGTGGACTTGTCACTGAGGTTGAAAATAATTATAGTCCTAGACTACCCATCAAATTTGTTGTGTGCCATCATTCAAAATTTTTGACCTGGTTGCTACTAGTCCCTTTCTAAAGCCTTGCTATGCCGGCTAAAGTGTTAATTAATATATCCATAGTGTGGAAGAAGAAAATTTGACATAAGCGTATGGGCAGCCAGCCGACAGTATTAATAACCTGAAACTCCATAGAAATCTCTCCGTCTCTCTCTATCTTCCAATGGAATGCCTCTTTATATTCTGCGCGTAGTATATTCAAAATCGATGAGTACCCGTCAGACCAAAATGACATCTATTTAACGCTGAAATACGCTAAATAATACAATTCTCGGTGGATTGCCGTGATAACAAAGTAAATCTGACACATATAGAACAGTCAACAAGCGTTCGAAGAGGAATATGTCCACAGAGGCCAGTATTTAGCGTGCTTGAGATTGGCGCTGACAATGCGAGCGTTCTCTGTGGAATTGAGGGTATTAAAGGCAAACACGTTCCACAATAAGAGATCCGAATAACTCCGGTTTAACGATTCCAGTATTTAGAATCATTTGTGGCGTGTCATTGACAATGTTATTATCCGACTCCAGAGAACTCATTAACAAAGTTTGATCACCGATAAGGGCCGGATAATATTTGCTTAATTACGTCTTTGGGATGGGTGTTTACTCTTAGGTCCCCGGGGCAGACGTCGCTCTTTATCCATTCACTGAATAAAATTGTCTGTCAAGAGTGGCTGTTAATTCTCTATTTCCACAGAAAAACAAACAATTTTCACAATCGAGTTTGCTAACAGGTGGAGTATCATTGCGATGAATTCAGATTAGAATGTGATTACGCCTGTACTGATCGCGTCTCATGTCGGCTCTCGGCCACAAAGTCCGAATTCAATCAGGTTGGAGACTGTTAACCCCCTCGACCCCCACCCCCTCACGAGACATAATTCAACAGCCTTTTCCTCCCAAATAGCTATTTTCAGTGTCAGGTAATACGTTCTTAGGGCTCTACTTAGCTTCGGAAATTTAATTTGATTCGTTCAGGTGTAACAGGAATAGAAGTCCGTAGGAAAATTAGTCCCTCTCGACTATTATTCCGCGGAATTATAGTCCTAGGTCTAACATTTCTAGGAATAGTCGTCCGGCGGACTACTATTCCTAGAAATGTTAGACCTAGGACTATAATTCCGCGGGATAATAGTCCAGAGGGACTAACGTTCCAACGGACTTCCATTCCTTTTACACCGGCGCACTGATTCGGAAATTTACGAACTATCGCGATATTCTTAGAATCCTACCAAGTGTCTTCTTGAACTCTTCTTCAATCATCAGGTCTCCTGTACAGGAGACCTGATTACACAAGAAGAGTCCAAGAAGGTTTCCGGGAGCGCGGTGGTCAGTGGTTACGGCATTGCACTACAAACCGAAAGGTCCACGGTTCCATCCTCATCAGGGGTAGCTGCGTTGTGTCCATGGGCAAGGCACTTAATCCCGATTGCCTACGTAGGGGGCAAGGTGGCGATGTGTACTAAGGCGTACTGCACGTCGATGGTGCACTTGTCCTCAACCAATGGTAACCCTGCTTGTGCGAAGTTGGTACGCTGGGGAGTCTGACTGTTGCTCGTCGTTGCTCGGTGGTTCTCTCCGGGTAGTCCGGCTTCCTCTACTCGTAAAACTGTCCGACGCGAGGTAACCCTGGCTGTCGAAAGTGTCGTTAAACTCCAATAAATAAATCAAGATGGTTTCCGCTTCCGAAACTACTTTGATTCCGTCTTAGAATATTCCGCCTTTTTGTTTAGCTTGCTCAAACAGATGAGTTATCGTTGAATAGAATACTTGAATTGAGCTTACAATATTTACGGGTGCAAGAAGGCGAAATGCTTAACTCTACTAACAGACGACACTTGCAAAAATATAAATAAAAGTTAATAACTAAACATTTTTTAGCACAAAAACATAGCATACGAGCCCTCATTGTAACGAGCTCGTTCCAATGAGTCGTCACTAACTATGTATTGAAAGTAGAAAGTGAAAGAAAAAATTAATTGCGCCTTTTTGTGAAAAGCGCTGGCCGAATATTGTCTTGAGCGGAAAAATAGAAAAGTGTATTCACTCTTGTGAAAGTGCACCGTACTGACATATGATGAAGGTATCCAGACTATCGCGATTAATAATTTTATAAAAACTGTTGAACTTCAATCGAAAATAGTGTTCTGTGATGTCTTCTCTCTCATTAAATTCCTATTTTAAAACATTTTCCCCATTTTCGAAAAGTCCAGACTATCGCGAATTAAAAAAAAAAATTTAAAAAAAAACCCCGTCGAATTTTAATCGAAAACTTTGTTTAAAGGTGTCTTCCCTATTATTAAAATCCAATTTTAAAACATTTTCGATCCAATTGTGAACATGGATCGAAAAATACAAGGATACCAGGACGAAGGTGGGAGATCAAAATTTTCCCACATGTTGGGGCGAGAGTTAAAATTTTCCGACAGATTTCCGTGTCGTTGACCGTCGGTACCAAATTGACAACCTAACTTAATATACTTCTTTATAACAATAAAAAATAAAACAGGTCAGGAACGTTCGTTTATTATTATTATTTATAATAATAATAATAATAATAATAATAATAATAATAATAATAATAATAATAATAATAATAATAATAATAATAATAATAATAATACACGAATGTGAGCGTGAACGTAACTACTCGTTTGTCATATACGTATAACCACCGCTTCCTCACAAAGTTTATATGAAACATAACGGTATTTTTGCAAAATGAAAATTGCGGTATAGTCA
Source organism: Pictodentalium vernedei (assembly GCA_031216915.1). Taxonomy (NCBI): domain Eukaryota; kingdom Metazoa; phylum Mollusca; class Scaphopoda; order Dentaliida; family Dentaliidae; genus Pictodentalium; species Pictodentalium vernedei. The sequence continues at coordinate 95,353,239 of CM062295.1, read as the reverse complement.
AAATTGTAAACTGTTTTTTTAAATTAGCGACTTTCACGCAATCAACCATTTTTCTAACACACAAACATTTCCGATAAAAAGGGTCAAGAGCAGACCCCCCCCCCCCCCCGTCCACTCCCTCTTTTCATTGGGATTGTACAGTACGACCGCCGTGGGCTGGTCACTTTCAAAGGGTAGGTAATATTTCCAAGGACGCAAAAATATTGGATTCCAAACACTATTAACATGAATAATCATTCAAAATTTAATTAATGAAGCACCGGGTAAAACCCGGTGCTTCATTAATCAAAATTTTGCTGCCGATGATTTTATTACCTGGTTAACGCATGCGTAGACATCATTAGTAGGCTAATTAATTAACTGCTTGACCAGGTGGGTGTTTATCTCTCGTTGAGAGGACTCATGGTTTCCCGCTGCGACGTTTAAAACTACTACACAACTTATCTTTGAAAGTCCCTAATAGTAATTCGTTACTGTCAGCCGCAGATGGTGTTACACGCTATGTGGCCCTCAAATAAGTGTCATCCCCGTAGTTCTAAATGTCAGACTCACGAGCTTACAAAGATATATCTCATCTATCTTAATAACGGTGACCTATATCACAGAGGAACCGACTTAATGATTAATTAGACACGAAAATGCTATATAATGAGAGACTGATCATCGGTAGTCAGTCGACCTTGGATTGAGTCACTAATCCGTCGGGAAGAGGGCCCGGAGCACAAGCCATTGGGGCTGTCATTTGTAGAAATTAATTGTGGAGACTAAGCGGGCTCCGTTTAAGTAAGCGAGCGGTTGCTAGGTTAAGTGACGCGACGCATAGGCGAAGTGTGGAGTAGTAAAGAGCTGTCGAGAGATCGAACAATTAACTTAATCGAAGCTGCTGAGAGCTCGAACATTTGATTTAAGCTAAGAGCTTAGAGTGAGCTTAGTTGAGACAGGCAAATTAGATGCATGAACTTTATTTGTTTACACGGTATACGGAGATTGGTGCAAACGGAGATTGGTGAAGACGGCGAGTTGTTAAATCCGTGGAGTGAAGTGACTATGATGTCGAATGTGTAAAATTTAGTTAGACAGTGTTGGTTACAGTTGACTGACAATTCAGCGTATTTGGAGGTTGAGCGGCGTAAAATAGACAATACGTTATGTCCGCAATCGCTTGAGAAGTGAAGAGGAAACCCATGAGTGAGGAACAACCAGAAGCATCTAGACAACAGCATCGAACACGGGGTACCCCGGAAAGAGCTCGAACTTTATGGGGGAAATTCATATGTGCTTTGTTTGTGTATAGTGTTTTTTCTTGGATTGTTCATTGATGCGTATATGTGAGTGTTATTTTTATATCCATTAAATTATACTCAAATGATCCAGCGTCGGTTATCTTTTTAAATATCAAGTCACGGACACCTTAAGATGACGAATCTGCCCCAACAAAAGCCACAACACCGCGAGGCCGAGAGACGTATGTTCACTCGAAAGCCCGGCTGTCCGCTCTGAGTACGGACAAGCTCTAGAGTGATCATAAATCCCACATATCTGCCCCAACGTGTTGTGACACTGCTCTACAGGAAAATGCCAGAAATTTGTGGAATGATGCGCACATCGATGATACGGCTCCGCTGGCATTTTGAAATCTCAATTTTAGATGGAATTCCCATACCCTTCAAGGAGGGGGGGGGGGGGGCGCTAAAAATTTGCAAGACGTGACGTCCTATTTTTTATTCGGCTCCTTTTTACTCCCACCCACCCACTACGTGCAAATTTTTTACTACCGTTCTCAGACACCCAACCCCACTCTCCCATTAAAATCCAAAATGAGCTTATAAACTTAGTAGGCACAGCTGTCTTTAGGGGGTTTTCATAATGTTGTTAACCCTTTACCCAACGTAACGGCCAAAAACGGCCAGCGCTATTCTCAAAAATCGCCAGTTAGTATTTATTATTTTTTCATTTTTTGTCTCAAAAACATAGGTTATGACCCCTCACTGGAACGAGCTCGTTCCAATGAGGGGTCATAACCTATGTTTTTGAGACAAAAAATGAAAAAAAATAGTTATTCAATCATTTTTTGGCAAGTGTCGTCTGCTTTTCATGTTAGGTAAAGGGTTAAACTGGTACCACCAATTTATACCTCTGTGGGTTGCTGTGGGTCCCAATCTACAAATGACAAGCTGTTCATTATCGGGCTTGGCCAGAGCAGGTGTACATATACGGGAACAAATTTTCATTTGAATTGTTCCCAAAATATTGTCTGCACATTTTCTACATTTCGAACAAGACACCCACCCCCTACTAACGTGTGACATTTTCCCAGTTTAAGCCCAATATTCTCACATATAAAGCCTCCTGATGTTGTATTTATGTTAAGAGTGTGATGTACAACATCATCTTTAAGGTTTGAAACACAAATGATGGTATATATTAGCTGATATATTGATATATTTTTAAAAAAGTCTAAAAAATTGCACAAGTTGGAAATGCACATTTTTGGCGCACTCAAGAGACCGACCCACCCCCACGTCACGTCTTGCAAATTTTTGGTGGCCTCCCTCTGTACCCTTAGTGTTAAATCTGCTGACAACTTTAGAAAATTAAAGGGAGCTAACTTTCCTGTAAATCTCTCCCAGTGACGAAAATTGTCTGCTGGGTGATTGGCCGGACAGGGAGCAGCTGATTTGCGTTTTAACTGATGGCATAAGAATGTTACAAAAACGGTAAAAGAATGTTCTTTCACATTTTTTGCGCTTTTAATGGTTATCGTTGGAGGTAACGGGAATCTGTATTTGAAAGGTCTCAGGTATACAGGAATACAACCGGAACCTATTTATGCACTGAGTAACACGCTAATCGCAAGGGAGATGGAAAATTTATGAGACACAATACTTTTGTGATTTCTTTAGTCACTCAACAATTTGTACAGAAAGCGAATGTAGGGGTATATTATTGTTTTTTCAAATCACAAAAACGCAAAAAAGGCTTGGAGTATCTAATTAATTGAATCGGGAATGAGGCGAACTCATTTGATGATAAAGAGCGGATGATCTATAATTGATGCTTCACGGAACACTAGTTTATTAGAAGAATTTATAATTTGTTATTCATGGCAGGAGGAAGGGCTATTGTTGGAAACAAAATGAGTTCCTAACATGGTCTATGAAATATTAATAATTTTTATGGATATTTCGCGAAATGACTTCGGGTGTACTTCAAACGGAACCTAATTGATCATGCATACTCAACTACCACTCTGTTGCTGCCGATGTAGATAGTGAACCCATGGAAGCAGTAGTAGCGAAATATGATTCATTAACCCTACGACGAGCTCGTTCCAAAGAGGGGTCATAACCTATGTTTTTGAGACAAAAATGAAAATATTATGAAAATTAATTGGCGTTTTTTGTGAATAGCGTTGGGTAAAGGGTTAAAAACGTCATTTTGACGGCCGAAAAATAACCTGATTTTTTATCCCAAAAGCCGTCAGAAGTCTCCATTTAATAACTGATCTCAGAATTTTCTTGGGGGAGAACCCCCAACCCCAACACCCTATCATCGCTCGTGCCGATGGCACGTGCGGCAGATGCCTTTGGCATCTACATCAGTATCCCGACACTTTCGAAAGGGGCCCGTCACAGAATTAACTCTATCGCCCAAATTTCCTCTCCACGCCCTAGAGAACTACAGACAGTGGCGAGTGATTGTCACTAACCCCTCAAAACAGGGATATAGTATAGCATTGGTTGATGGCAAGTGGACACAAACAGGAAAATAGCATTTGTTGAAGGCAAGTGTAGTACCAGCGTGCTGTTCATAGGACTGCACACTGTATCACATTGCTTTCATTCGGGAAATTCGGAATAAGTGTCTTGCCAAAGGAAATGACACAGATGATGCGAGGCAGGATTGAACCTATGACCTTTTGATCTGGAGTCCAACTGCCCTAATCAATGAGTTCCCAAACTCAGGTTTGAAAAGCAACAAGAGATGTATCGAGAAGCGTGAGCTCACAAAGTTGTCTCTTCAGAGATTGCACCGCATAATCAGTGTTAACCCTTTACTCAACTTAACGGCCAAACCGGCCAGCGCTATTCTCGAAAATCGCAAATTATTGTTCATTATTTTTTCATTTTTTGTCTCAAAAGCATAGGTTATGACCCCTCGCTGGAACGAGCTCGTCGAGCTCAATCCAACGAGGGGTCCTAACCTATGTTTTTGAGACAAAAAATGAAAAAAAAATAGTTATTCAAGATTTTTTTTTGCAAGTGTCGTCTGCTTTTCAGGTTAGGTAAAGGGTTAATGGACCGATGAGAAGTCAGAGGCTGTTGCCATATGCAGAACGGAACACTTTCTCGAAGTCAATCAACGTGATGTACAATGGCGTAGCTACAGGGTGTGTGGGGTTGGCTTGCATTGGGGCATTTGAAGAGAGTGTATGGCAGGTCATGTTTGGAAATGCCTTGAAAACTGTGGAGTGGAACCTCCAGAGCATTTTGCTTTCAGTGTCAAGTCTTGAACAAGGAAGTCCTTTATTTGTGTTTGAGTTGTATATACACCATTTTTCAAAACACCTTTATTATTTCTAGTTTGTTTACAATTGTAAGTGATAGTTAACATTCAGCAAGTGATATCTCAGTACAACTGGAAGGAAATACGTGGAAATTCTGAGAAATTTGTTGGTTTAGCCTAATTTCGCAACTTTTTGAATTTACATGAGATTGCGAAAACACATTAAGATGGAACATTACATTTTCTAAAAGCTCAGCTCTGTATTCATGATAAATACATTGCAATTATGAACAACCTGATTGTTATTATTCACCACAGAATTTCAGCCATGGTGTCTACTTTGTCATTTTGGTCATTGGTGCCATGCCCGTTTTTCATCCGTCCATTAAGCTGTTTGCCTTTTTATATCTACAGAGCACCCCCACCCCCAAAGCAATGGTTATTATTGCTTATTGTTTGACGTTTTGATGGTATTTAATAGTACTATTGGAGGACCTGGGTAGTCAATGAAGCTGGTGGTAATAATAAAAATATTATCTCCAGTGGCTCAGAGCAATGTGGGGTTTAAGCAGATGTGCTGTGTTAGTGAAAATCAGGCGAAAACTGCCCACAAAAGCTATTCGGCAGTCACAAAGACCATGTCGTATGATCTCTTTACTGGTTGAAAATACAGATTTGTGGTTTGTGTTCATTCATCTCATAACAGACTGCAGATTCTTTTGCCGGAGTGAAATCCAAGGGGAGATTTCTCTTAAGGTTCCGCTATGCAGTTTCGCACTATTGCACAGGGGTAAAATTCTAAACATAGGACATTTGAAATTAATGTCATATAAAGTGGAGATATACTTTTAGTATCAGTATGATTACATTAGGCTAATTGTTGGACAAGAGAATTTGAAGTTTTGGTCACAGAGTTGGAGTCTGATGCATAGAGGTAAATTCCCAGAGTAATTATGGGAAACAGTGGCTTCGAAAAATTGACTATTTTTTAAAATGTTGTTACCGGGCATGTAACTGAAAAATGAGACGGAAACATATAAATTTCTTTTTTAAATAGGGGGCTATATTCTCCAGGGCTAGGTAAGATGGGGAGTGGGAAAATTCTGCTTTTCGGGTTGCTGGGTGGCTGATAATGACTGGTATAGGCATTTTTTCATTCAATCTTGCAGGCCGAAACCTTGCATTTGACAATAAATTAGTTCACCCACATTCAGATTGTTTATTTCTACTTAGTCAGATAGTGCTTTTTGTTTTAGTGGATTTGGAAAATGTAATACATTTTATGGGTTAGATAACTAAGTTATTTTGGAAATGCCTGGAAAACTGTGGAACGGAACCAGAACCCACCGGTAGTTGCCACCTCCTCACACGTTTGTCTGGGGGGGGGGGGGGGGGGGCTCTAAACCCCACACAACGGCCTCCAAACATCATCTTTGCTCCCTCCCCCCCAAACTGGCTAGAGTACCCCCATTATGGAATCCTGGCTACGCACCTGGTGGTGTATAAAATAGACTTCCATGACACAGTTTGCTCAATTGTATTTGGTGATATGAATGTATGTTCTACTATTTTCCTGCACTTCTTCTTTCAAATAGTGCCTGCGAATATTGTAACTTGTTATTCATATCTATAAAAGCTCTCATGGCTGACAATTTTCGGCATTGGAAAAGATTTACAGGGAAGTTAGCTCCCCTTAATTTTCTAAAGTTGTCGGTAGATTTAATACTAAGGGTACGGGAATAAGGTTTAATTCCGGTGTGACAGGAATGGAAGTCCGTAGGAAAATTAGTCCCTCTGGACTATTATTCCGCGGAATTATAGTCCTAGGTCTAACATTTCTAGGAATAGTAGTCCGCCGGACTACTATTCCTAGAAATGTTAGACCTAGGACTATAATTCCGCGGAATAATAGTCCAGAGGGATTAACGTTCCTACGGACTTCCATTCCTTTTACACCGGGAACGGGAATTTCGCGTCTCTGCGGTTCCAAATTCTGAAAGACAACCACGATACCCGGGAAATTCATGAACCATGGTATCAATGCGGAGTGCGTATTATAGTTTATCAGATTATGGATAATATCAATTTCTTCCAATACCAGCATCGCCATGGGAGCTATGGTTTAATCTAACGAATGGGAATTTTCCGGTTACCTGTTCCAAAAATCAGTGCTAATACCCGGAAAATTCATAGACTAGAATACCGGTCTGTCCTGTGACTGGTATTCAGAAACCCGCAGACTGGTATTCAGAAACGAGAAACGGAAAATTCCCGGTATCCTCACTCACTTTTCAAAAACAAGAAACAGAAAATAAACGTTCCCGGAATTAAACCATATATGGGAATTGTATATAAAAATTTAAATTTCGAAATGTTGGTGAAGCTGTATCACCTATGTACGCATGAATTCGCAAACTTCAGACTTTTTCCCGTAGAGTGGTATAAAAATACAGAAGCTGGCTTTTTACAATTTTTTTAAGAATAAGAAAACGGCGCTTTCACCATCTTCTGATGTTTTCTAACCTTTTTCTGTTCATAATATAGAGTGTGCACATCGTGACATTTTATACAGACAGTATCCTTTCCATTAATTTGAATGTCTAGGAGGTAAGATTCACTAACCCAGGAAGAGTAAAAACCTGCAAATTACTATAAAAAAACAAGTTCGCTAACAGGGACCGATCAGGACTATTTAAAATACGCTCTAGCCTCGGAGCCTATTTTTTCAATTCATGCGCCAGATTTCAATTTACGGAGTCACACTGCTGTTTGTAACACACACTGCAAGTATGTAATAGCTCTCATCATTTTCATTTAGTACACTATAGCAAACATTAATCTTCACTGTGGTTTCTGATCAAGTCTTGGCTGCCTATTTAGGCAGCCAAGACTTGATCAGAAACCACAGTGAAGATTAATGCTTGGTAATTAAGACTTGAAGCATTAACTTAAGCACTCTACAACAATGATAAATGATAATCATATATAAAATACTTGTAAGAGTGTCTCTCTCGATTATCCATCGAAAGAATATCAAAATATGATCTGAGAAGTTACGGGCCAACTGAGAAACCTATTTCTGAGATTTAAGAGCCAGGTCCTGATGTTTCAGAACCAAATACGCACTGGCGCATGCCCAGGTCGGTCCCTGGCTAAACAAAGAGCCAAAGTGGACAGTTACTGGTTGCTTCTAATTAGCTTACCATAAAAAGCATCGTTCATTTTGTAACTTTTAATAAATGAAAACAACAGACAGTTCCGAGAGCTGTCTGTTGTTTTCGTTAATTTAATTAAAAGTGACAAAAGGGAACTTCACTTTATTTTCTACTGATGTCATAGGCGTTTCCTCAACAATTACATATTTCTTAATTGGACCTTCCTCTCCCGTCTAATACTTTCAGGGGAGATAACTTCATCAAAAGTCGATTTTTACGACGAGATAAGCTAGGAATGCTTCCAAATACTTTGCTTCAGACTGATGTTGAAGTAATTTATATCCAATTTCCATATTTTGTAAGGTCGCTTTTCTTTGGTAGTTTGGCGATAAGACCCTGCTTCCATATCTTTGGTACTTCCTCCTGGCCCCAAAATACATGTAGTACTGGACGGGATAGAAAGCCAGTGGTGTCTATGAAAGCTTTTTTACAATTCAGCGGTTATTTAATTCTTTCGACATGTCTCTCTCTCTTTAGCTTTCTTCTGGTTTTAAAATGTGGTATGTACCGATATCCTACCCAAAATGTACACTTTTCTCGAATTTAGCCCTTTTACTGCCACGCATACTTCAGCCATATATGGAGGACCTATATGTATGCATGTATGAGAGGAAGTTTAATCAAATTTAAGACGTACTTGAAACTCTATCACCTGATTAATTGTTCGAAAGGTCTTCCCGAGTCATTTCCAACAATTAATCAGCTGGTAGGTTTGAACTGCGCATACCAGAACGTACAGATAATCATCATAAAATAGGTGACAAAATTCGCTTTCGGCAGCGTAAGTGTTACGGATCATAGTACAGACAAATCAAACGAAGGAATCTTCGGTCACATCTTAAGAGAAAAGTCGTTTGTGCACTCCCTTCCTGCTAATTCCTATTATGATTGTTATGACGGGTTGATAAAGATTATGTTATATGTTAACCTGAACACTCAGACTCTCTCTCGACTATTTCTGGAAAAAAGTTTGCGGGGGAGGGGTGGGGGACGCTACACGTTCCCACGTCCCTGGTACTGGTATTCTATGAGGTATCTGTCTTCGACATTGGGCTACAGTACGTGGAGAGTGTATTATCACTAAATCACCCGCAGAGTGGAGATTCCACCCAAGTAATAATTGCAAATTTGTTGCAAAACCTAACCAGCACAAGCAAAGTTTCAGCCAATGGACCTCCGGGTTAAACCCGGAGGTCCATTGGCTGAAACATTGCTTGTGCTTTTTATCGATATGTACAAAATTTGAAAGTTATGGCTTGGGCGATAACTCCACTCCGCAGGTGATTTAGTTACAATCCACTCTCCACGTACTGTAGTTCAACACAGAGATCTCGATTTCATTTTCAATGTCAACAAAACGGATCAAGCCGCGCAATCAGATAAACACACTCCCATGACTTCCACGAGAGAGAGAGAGAGAGAGAGAGAGAGAGAGAGATAGAGAGAGAGAGAGAGAGAGAGAGAGAGAGAGAGAGAGAGATTACTTTGCGGCATCGAAGTGGCAGGTTAACAGGAGCTGACAAACGGATGGATACACAGATAGACAGATAGACAGACAAATAAACCAAATATGCGTGTGAGTGTTCAAATAGTTTCTAACAGCTACAGCGAAAAGTTGGATTTGACGCTCTTCATTGTCAGATCACACTGTTTCACAAGCTCCTGCTTTCTCACATCCTGGTCACTGGGGACTCAATTTCAAGCATTAAAACAAAAAGCAACCATAATGTCCTAAAACAAATCATCGAGATTAGAGCCTGCCATAATTTTAAATTATCGATTTCTGTAACTGTCATCAATAGAGATATTGCTTTTGGAAATACAGAATAAACGGGCCTGGTTGCTTTTACACGGCCAATGGAAAATACGAACTGACATTAATTCACTATAAGTTGGATATCAACAGTTCGCTTAATATCGTTTCTTCCCTCTGTTTTATATCAATTTTTACTCGAGTAATAATGGCGCGTCAATGACACTGTCAACCGAAATCCATCTTTTGAAGATTTCCATCTCGACTGAACGAATGATAGCACTCAAAGAAATTAGTTTTCAAGATAAAGGCAAATGAACAAAACGCTGTCCCATTTATATAAAATGAACCCGTGTTGGTTCTAATTTTGATTACTGCAGTACTGTAGTTACAGAAGCGCACAGAGAATCAGGGGCGGATTGGGCCAAAAAGAGTTGTCGGGAAATATACCGGACAAAATTTCGATATTTCGAACTGAAAGAATGCTGCTTCCTTGCATCTGAGCGGGAGGTGGGGGGGGGGGGTGGGGTGGGGGTGGGGGGCTCAGTAGGTAGAGGTGCAGACTGCAAGCCGAGAGGTCCTCGGTTCGAATCCCACCCGCGGCAACCGCGTTGTGTCCTTGGGCAAGACACTTCACCCCATTGCCCATGTGGGGGCACGATGACGCCGTGTTCTAAGGCGTACTGCACGTCGATGGTACGCTTGTCTTCAACCAATCTCACCCTGCCTGTGCTGCAGTGCGGAGTTATGATGTTGGGGAGCTGGCAGCTGCACGTCGTTGCTCGGTGGTTCTCTCCGGGTACTCCGGCTTCCTCCACCCGTAAAACTGTCACGGTCATGATAAGCCATTGTGCATAAATATGTGACCTTAAACATCAATAAATAAATAAATAATATTGCATCTGAGCGATCAATGGCAGTCCAGAGGGCATTTGGATGGCATTTTTGCATCATCTTTGTCGCTCATGTGGCAAGAATGGTTCCACCAAAGAGAGTCCCTGACTCATCGCGCCTGACTCATCGCGCCGATCATAGTTCGGCCTAATGGAAGAAAATTTTGATTTTTCGAACTGAAAGAAAGCGGTTTCATTGCATCTGGCCAATCAATGGCAGACTAGACAGCTGGTATATCGAAATGTCCTCTATGTGGACTGCCATTGGCAGTCCACATAGAGGGCATTACGATGAACTGACAGTTCATGCAATCAGATCCACTTCGCCTTTTAATCATTTTACTAAATTTCATGTACCAACAGGTGTTGTGCTGCATCAATTTTAGGGGCCCTGGGGGCTCCCAATAAGGTGGGGTGGTCACCGGGAAATTTCCCAGTGGACCATACGGCCAGTCCGCCTCTGCAGATAATTCCAACAGGATCGCGACTCACCATACCATTATATGCTGTTTGTTTATTGTGGTTTAACGATACTTTCAACAAACAGGGTCACACCATGTCGGACAGTTTTACGGGTGGAGGAAGCTGGAGTACCCGGATGGAGCCATCGAACAGCGGCGATCAGCTGTCAGACTCTCCAACTTACCAACTCTGCACAAACATTTAGGTTAGTCACACTTTTGTCCCCCAGTAACTAACTTTCGTTAGTCATTTCGACTAAAATTTAGTCAAACTGACTAAAATAGTTTAGTCAAAACCTTTCATAATATTAGTCAAAATTAATGAAACTTAGTCATTCTGACTAATATATAACCAAAATGTCTAAAAAGAATTAGTCAAATACGTTCAAAATATTAGTGAAAATGACCCACCTGTGAGGACCAATATCGTCATTATGACAAGGTAGCATATATTATTACCACTTTTGCGGGCGTTCCTAGCACATTAACGATGTTTTACCGGGCGTTGAAACCTCGTAATGCTCAACAACTACAAGTCATGTGACGTGTTGGACCGTTATTGACTATAACAGCCCAACACGTCAATAACACCCCTACACGTCTAAATATAGACAATGACGTCACATCTCTCAGCCGATCAACAATATTTTTCCCAGATTTCCATTTGGATCGAAATTCAATTCGGATTTTTTTTAATTTGTAAACACAATTAACACATTTGTTTCAAGTGTTTCCCTTTGTGTCACGGATAGATAATGTATCAAATATAGGAAGTGATACACGCAAAGTAAGTGTTGACATCTTTGATGAATAAACTCCTTGCGTAAAGTTCGCATTTCGAAGATATATTTCATCATTTAACTTCCCAAATTTCGCCGTAGACTGATCAGACGATAGTCATGTTACCCGGTTTGTTAGTCAACAAATCAGACGATAGTGTCGCTGTTTTTTTTTAATTCTAAAACGTCAAACTTCTTTTATTTATCTTATTTCTCGTATAATTTAATTGTAATGTCCCCGATGTACGAAAGTGGCAATAATAGAAATAACATGACTTTGTCGGGCATTACAGTGTATCAATGGCTCAACAGAAATGGTTAACAGCCCTTGAGCTTATTAGCGGCCCTCGACTTCGTCGCGGGCCGCTAATAAGCTCTTGGGCTGTTAACCATTTCTGTTGAGCCGTTAATACACTGTAAAGCCCTTCAAAATCATGTTATTGTTATATTAGTCATACACACAAACAAGAGGTGCGCATCAGAGATGCAGGCATCGAGTTATGGTGGCAATCGGAGAGTGTTGCATGTCCATAACCATGTTATCAATCATATCTCGGTTGTCAAATCTGGAACTTTTGTTCAAGTTGTAATGGTAATAAGTTCAGAATTCATAAAGAATTATTTAATTAAGGTCCATAACTCATTAAAATGTAATCGGGATGATGTTCATTTATTTATCCAGTTCTTTGAACGTGTAGATCTTCTACACTGCCAATTTACCAATTTAAAAATGGAACATTGAGAAAGAGTCGTTTCCCAGAATCCTTCGTTTTCGGGAATGATAACTCTCTGATTTCAAGATTATGGTTTGGGAATATATTAGTGAAGAAATAAAATATATATGTAGTAGTAGTAACACAACTTCTTATTTTATTAACACGTGCTTAACGCTACTCTGAACCCTTTACCTACATGAAAAGCAGACGACACTTGCAAAAAAAAAATTCTTGAATAACTAATTTTTTTCATTTCATGTCTCAGAAACATAGGTTATGACCTCTCATTGGAACGAGTTCGACGAGAAAAAATTGGTAACACGTTGAATATGATGTCGTTTTGAGACAAATAATGAAAATATAATGAAAATTAATTGGCGATTTTTGAGAATAGCGCTGGGCGGTTTTGACCGTTACGTTGGGTAAAGGGTTTTAATGGGCATGTTCCAATTGAATGACAGGTTGCGTGTGTGGCACAATTCTAAGTACTACATCTATAGACTTCTAAGAACGTATATGATTTCTTACCAAAAATTATTGTTATAACAAAATTATTGATGGGCTGTCATCCTCCTCCCCCTTATTTATTTATTTATTTATTTATTTATTTATTTATTTATTTATTTATTTATTTATTTATTTATTTGTTCTTTCGACAGCTAGGGTCACCTCGTGTCGGACAGTTTTACAGGTGGAGGAAGTCAGAGTACACGGAGCGAACCACATAGCAGCGGCGAGCAACTGTCAGTCTCCCCAACGTACTAATTCTACACAAGCAGGGTTAGCACTGGTTGAAGGCAACTGCACTGTCGACGTGAACTACGCCTTAGTTCACAGCGTTACCGCGCCCTCAAGTGGGCAATCAGGATTAAGTGCCTTGCCCACCAAGGACACGACACAGTTACCGCTGGCCGAGATCAAACAGTGGTCCTTTCGGTTTGAAGTCCAAGGCCGCAACAAACTGATCCACAACGCCCCCACTACCTTGGCGACGCCCCTGTGCTTATCTCATAATACGCGTCTGCGCACCCTCGACGCGTCAAAATCGTTCTTTTGTCATTGTAGCTTACAGAGAAATTCCACGGCAGCACAAGTGTAAAACAATTCACAAGGTAATATGGAATAAATCCAATGACCATATTTTGAACACATATTTGTCTGTATATTTGAGTACCAAGACATTTCAATACAGAATGTTTCGCGTATCCTGCCTGACTGATGAGGCGAAAGATATGCTCATGTCAGACATCCCAGGCGTATTGTAGTAATCTGTATTCAGCAGACAGAATGAAGTTTAATAATGGACACAAATCTTTTCCCTAACGTTGATCATGTTTGGCCATTACATTAATAACCCATAATCCGCCATTTAATGATGGCAGTGGTCAGCTCTTTCCCCCCATAAGTGCTTATAAATACAACCTTCATGTGACTGAATTGCACAAAGTACCCGTTTTGAAAATATGAGACATATTTTCAAAGCCAACACTTCTTAGTAATATTATCTCGCCACATTAATCATTGAGTCCGGAGATAAATTTTACATTAATAAGTATCATATATACAAGCACACAGCTTGAAATGACTTGACAATGTTTCTACATTATTGTTGGCTGCCTGTACAGGCAGCCAACAATGATGCAAAAAACATTGTCCAGATGCATCCTATACCAGTAGAGTTCTCAATGAAGAATACACATGGGACAATTTTTCAGAGCAATATAAGAGGGGCTGTATGTGGGTATATGGGGATTTTAGGGTTAAATATCTTGTGTGTATCTTAATTCCCTAGATTTCTTCCTTAACCAGGCTGCGATATAGCGAAGGGATTCAATGTTCTCATGTCTTATATCATAAATATACTGGTGTACCATATAGACGATTGATACTTTGTGCAAATTTGGACCTCCTTTTTGCAACATGGGGACATTTTAATTATACAGAAACCATCTCCATGAGGTTCTTATTTTTTTAAATCAAGCATTCAGAGTCTCTTTTGTTTGGCAGTAAAAGGTTTTCGGACCAAAACATGGTGGGTTAGAAACCCTTTGTTATTTACCTCGATGAGCAAATTCACGCAGTTAAAATCGCGGGATTGTTGGGTAAACTTCACAAAACAGGCGTAGCTCCACACTTCTACTGGGGAACATGTAAAACATCTCACAAAGCATATCTGGTAAGAGCGCCTCGACAAAACTACTGACCCAATACGCTGCAATCTAAAGTCCTGTGCCATTTTAGCACAAATGCTTTCCAAACGAAACCCCATGCAACCGCAGCAGTCTAGTCGTTCAAGGCTTAAAAAGGGAATTATCCGAAAAAATTAGTAACGCGTTGAATATGATGTCGTTCCAAGGATAGGATAACATATCCAAAAATCGCTAAAATACGATTTGGGAATTTTTTTTTACAGCTCTTTGTATCTGTGTGGTGTGTGACGTAAGTAATATTGCTCGCAGTTTTCAACCCAATGTGAGAGATCTCTCTGGGGATTTCATGTGACGTATTGAGAGTGTCATATTATGTTGTTACGTTTGCCCACATAAGTTGCCAAGTTGTAAAGTAACTGCAGTGGTGATATGTGGTGTAAGTGAGCATGCACAGCACCTGTTATTGGGGCTATACGTGCGTCCGTCGACCTTTTTGTGTGATGGACGTCGTTGTCTTGATTTCTATGGTGACATGTGGTTAGTATGACCCTGAAAGGGCTAGGATAAAGTGGGGAGGTGTCGGTAGGGTATGTTTGATTGAACGCGTGTTCAGTTATCGAAAATGACCCGATACTACCATAAATTACCAAATGGACCTTTCCAGAGTGTTGTCTCAAGTGTATAGTTCCTAGTGCTACCGGGCCGTTAACCAGGAAGGGTATGCCCAAAGTCCGTTCAATTTGTTCGGAGTGTACTCAGATAGAAAGGAGTCCCGAGCTAGGAGTATAACCGGTGTTTTGTTACTGTCTTTAACTTTCTGGCTTGTTCTGGCCAATCTTACCTCACAGTTTGTTCTTGTCCTTGCTATTTCTAGGGTCGACTAACTCGACTTCTGTTCTCTACTGAGTCCCAGTAGATTCAGCCGGATCGCTCCATTCCTTTTCTTGACAGTCCGTTGGCCAAGTTGACACGAGTATAATCTTCGCCTACTGTCTCTTCAGCACAGCACACGGGCATAAAGACCCAGATGTGCTGATGGGATAGGTCGCAATGTGCTTCAAAAACATGTAGCACATGAACAAATGTGGATATAAATGCGTGGAATTTTGATGGCTGAATACAGCTGGTTAGGGAACTAGTATTTGGGGACATGTGATAGGTGAGGACTGACGGAGGGGTGCTATTGGTTCTAACTCCTAATTCATGGCTCCTGGCTAGTCGACGGTTTCATGACTTCTAGACTAGCCATACCTATCTTCTATCCCTCTCACTATCCTCAAGTTGTACGAATGCCTTCTACATTTGCTACTACTTTCTATCCTTACTTTCTACCCTTACTACAGGGGGTAAAGGCGTTTTGTCTTTGGGCAAGGCACTTCATTCCGAATGCCCACACGGGGGAACGGCGGCGCTTGTCTTCAACCAATTCAAACTCTGCTTGTGTGGAGTTAGTAAGTTGGGGAGTTTGGCAGTTGCTCGCCATTGCTCGGTGGCTGTCACCGGCCACCCCAGCTTCCCCCCACCCGTAAAACTTCCCAATACGAGGTGGCGACCCTGACTGTCGAAAGTGTCGTTAAATCCAAATAAATAAATTCTCTTACTAAACTATCTCCAATGAATACTACAGTACACATGACTACCTTTGTCTCCTCTCTTCTCTCCTCCTCTCACTACTATCAGCTCTACTGTGACATTATGGCCCTAGATTGTATCAAAACAGCTGATAGACTCCATCACTACTAACCTGTCAATTGTTAAGGTACTAAGTACTATCTCTTATCATTACCACCGCTAAGTCCTCTCAGTTCTATGCTCCAAGTCTACTACTACTTCTAACATCACGATCCTATTGGTAGTCATTCTTAAACGGCTACCAGTTAGTATCCTTCTACAGAACGGCCATTGTGGACTGGCCACTTTCTACGGGTGAGCAGTAACTAAAAGTTGAAACAAAACACCAATTATACCCCACGTTTGGCCTCCTCTTCTCTACCGGAGTACACTATGGGCCAGTCAAACGGACCATTGGCCATACTCTACTTGGTTAACAGCCCTTTAGCACCACGTTCTACTAAAGAAGGCAGTCCATTTGAGTAATTTGTGGTACTTATCGGGTCGTTTCTGGTAATTAGATTCATTCTAACATATCATCCCAAAACATCCCAACTTCATCCTAGCCATTCAGTGATCGACATACTAACCATTTGCCGTCATAGAAACCAAGATGACGGCCCAAATCATACAGAATGGGCGACGAATACCTACACAACACGCGCTGCGTATTCGCACTGACATGACATATCACCATGGCAATGTCGTCACAACATGTCTGCAAACGGACCCTTGCCCATGCCCTATTTGGTCATTGGCCTTATAACACCACGTTCTACTCAAGATGGCTGTCCATTTTGGTAATATATGACACTTGTCGCGTCGTTTTCTGGTAATTAGATATACTTCCATCAATTCTAACATACCATCCCAGCACACCCCTTCTCCATCCTAGCCCTTCCATGGACATACTCACCATAGGAACCACGATGACGGCCTTCACCATACAAAATGGGAGACGAACACACATATTATACTAACAACGCGCACTGCGTATGTACCCTAATATCACGTAATGGCGTCAGAACATGTCTGTTCAGGTGGTCTGCCATTACAACACACGTGACACCAGAAATTCAGAGCGATATGACCTGACATGATATCCTTTTGAGATCCCAGAATAAGTTTGAAGCGTGCGAGCTGTGCAACATCTCACACACCAGCCAAATTCAAAGCTTTTAAAAATTATCCCGAAGGCGGACTTTAACGTTTAGTGGATATGCTTTTCTGGGTTTTTGAGACAAAAATGAAAAAATAATGAAAACTGAATGGCAGTTTTGTGATTTTTCCCGGTATGTTGAGTAAAGGGTTAAATATATGATTTTATGTGGTTTTCTTTTTCATTTTTTGTTGCAAACATACCAAAAATCACTTCTCTCCGTTTTGGCACACTTATTGAGGAGTGTGTTTATTTTGTAAGTAGCGTATTTACGTTTCAAATTGAGTGGTCAAGTTTTGTTTCGGCGAACAACCGGGTTTATCAGTCCTTTCAATCACTTGCCGTCAAATGACGAGATTCCGAATAAGCAGAGGGGTTCCGAAGGGTTCTACTAGATACCGAATTTAGTCCTTTGAAGCAAGTTATGTGATATAATCGTTTTTTTCATTGGCGTATTCAGGCCGTTGCGTGGGTGAACGATTAATTTGCAACGGCCTGGCCAAGACAGGAATGACAGTCCGTCGTTTTTTGTTGGTCGCCTTGCCCTACCTCCCATTCCCCATCTACAAGTTTCATTCTGTCTTACTCACCTTACCGTTATGTATGGAAAGTCTGTATCGGTGTTTCTGAACACTGTCTCCTTGGGATATGGCAGGTAGACAGCCAATCTGGCTATGTCACCTCCCTGCAGTATACAATTGGAAATCATTCTGTTGAATTTCTATACTTTATAAATCATATAATTATATTCATGTATGTATTGTTAGGAAATGTAATGTAAATTTGAGTTGTACACTGCAAAATAAAAAATCTAATCTAATCTAATCGTTGATTTATTCGAGTAAATGCAAGATATATAGACCGAGCAGTCGCCGCAAACTGCCCCTTGGTAGTTAGTGGTAAGTGCTAATTGGGTATCATAACACAGATCACTGTAATATTTGATAAAAACAAAACTCCCATCAACTTTTATCCCGGTGCAACAGGAATGGAAGTCCGTAGGAAAATTAGTCCCTCTGGACTATTATTCCGCGGAATTATAGTCCTAGGTCTAACATTTCTAGGAATAGTAGTCCGCTGGACTACTATTCCTAGAAATGTTAGACCTAGGACTATAATTCCGCGGAATAATAGTCCAGAGGGACTAACGTTCCTACGGACTTCCATTCCTTTTACACCGGCTTTGGACCGGCAGAACTTTTGCCATTGCCATTGTTAGCTTTATGCAGTTATTAGGGTTTTGTGGCGTACTGTGATAAGTATCGCTCGGTTGTGCCCGAAACACCGAAAGCTGCATCTTGTATTTAGTATATGTATATATACAATATATGTTTTAGCCATTTCGGCTCAGTGTCAACGGCTTTAATTTAGCCTTGGTTTTTTGTTGACACTTTTTGTTTTCGAGGTTTTCACCCTCTTAACCTCGCCAGGTTTTGTGTCATTGCAACCGTTTTAGGCATAGTCAAACGTCTGTCAGTCGAAGTTTGATTTTTAGAATTGTCAGAAACGTAAGTCAGTAAACTTTTATTAATTAGCCAATCCCGTTGGTCAGCCGTGATTGCTGACCACGTCTCCTGTATTAAGGCAAGTTTTTTGGCACCGTTGGCTAGTGAAAAATCACTTACGAAAATATTAATTCTTGATGTTACGATATTGGTCCATAACAATGTCTTCAAGTCTCTCAGTCAAATCTGGCAATTTCAAAATTCTCCATTCATTTTCCTATTTTATAATATTATTCATACTCTCGCAGTTGTTATTTTTCCAAAATTTGGGGATGTCAGTATGTGTCTGTCTTGGTTCGAATACGTTGGGTTTTAATTTAAGTAAAAGTGTCGATGCCAAATATTTGCTGTTTCTGTGAATCGTCGATAGGTCAGTTTAAATTTCTTCGTATGCAAAAGGGTCCTTAGTCGAGAGAAGCCCTGTATCTGAATTGAAGATAATGGTGATCATGTTATTCACGGTTTCTTTGTTATGTATCATATAAAGATTGTGGAGCACATTCTCCTTCAAATGCCTGGTACTTAATATGTGTGTCGAGTTTGGGAAGCAGGCTTTGATTGCAATTGCCGACAACCACAAAGAGAAGTAATTAACAAGTCACAATGTGATTAACAATTCACACCCTCGCTTACCGAGATGCAGGGAGCTCGGTGACACAGTAGGTAGAGGTGCAGGCTGCAAGCCGAGAGGTCCTCGGTTCGAATCCGACCTGCGGCAACCGCGTCCTTGGGTAAGACACTTCATCTCCATTGCCTGCGTGGGGGCACGGTGGCGTTGTGTACTAAGGCGTACTCCACGTCGATGGTGCACTTGTCTTCAACCAATGCTAACTCTGCTTGTGTGGAGGTTACTATGTTGGGGAGCTGACAGTTGCTCGCCGTTGCTCGCCGTTGCTCGGTGGTTCTCTCCGGGTATTCCGGTTTCCTCCACCCGTAAAGCTGTCGCGGTCATGATTAGCCATTGTGCATAAATATGTGACCTTAAACACCAATAAATAAATAAATAAATAAATAATACCGAGATGCAGCCGCTGTAAATACTAATTAACAATCTACCGACTAAATACCGTGGGGAAGATTTTTCAGCGAACGCTATTACCTTAGTGTCCATAATTCTCAAATATGGCATTAACCCTTTACCCAACGCAGACGATTTCAAAATTTATTATTTTAAATATCATTTTTTAAATTTTTTCAAAAAATTTCAACAAAACCATATCATGTGACCCCTCTTTGGAACGAGCTCGACGAGCTCGTTCCAAAGAGGGGTCACATGATATGGTTTTGTTGAAATTTTTCGAAAAATAATATTTTTTCAACTGCTGAATTTGCATATTACGCGGGCGGATGCGGGCGATTCGTTGGGTAAAGGGTTAAAACCGTGCACATACTGCTTACATCTATTTATATACTCATAATACATCACCCCATACTCCTTTTCACCCCATTCCCACCCCTATTTCCCTTCACCTCGGTAGCTCGGGGTGGGGAGAGGGGTGAAAATTATTGGGGGTGATAATTATTGGTGCGCCGAGCCCCCTCCCCCCCCCCCCCCCCCCCCCCCCCCCCCGTGGCCACGCTACTGGACATAGTTTAATGCATGATGCGATAGAAATTAACCATAGAAACCATCCCCGCGTGCCATCATATGTTTTCATCGCTAATTTCTATCGAAAATGTTCTGGTTTCGACCCTTTCCCATCAACAGAAAACAAGTCATTCACGACACTGGTAGGTTTGTTGGTGCAGTGAATGTGGTGTATTTGAATGTATACCAATGAAGGTCATACAATATGGTTGACGATGAAAGGACAGTGTTTTGTGTGTGGCTTTGTGAAATTCAACCAAGAGCAATAATGACCAGTGTTTTAATTCAGTTAATCTCGACTCCGTTGACCCGAGTGAAAGTTATCTTGATCCAGAGAGAACAAGCACAAGTTGCTCTTTGAATGTTACAATTGACAAACTGTTGGTGTGTCGTTCAAAGATCCAATAAATAAATTAACATCTGTCACCAAAAAACATTAAAATCAGCAGGATGCTTCATTTTTACGAATTGACTCGTTCATCAACCGCTGAACTGTACTCATTAACCCGATATTCACTCACGAGGAACGGCAACATTAAAGTTTAACAGTCGGCGGTAATTCTGGTGGATCGGAAAATGAAAAACAATTATCTTTGAAAATGAAAATGGTATTTACAAACGTAGCTAATCAAAACTTACTGACCGATCCTATGAATTTTAGTTTCACGAATGACTATACAAGCAAAGGTTTAAAATCCAATGAATAAATAAATAAATAAATAAATAAATAAATAAATAAATAAATAAATAAATAAATAAATAAGTAAAACGACACAAAAATATAAATAAAATTAAAAAAAACAAACAAACTCACAAATGGAAAAAAGATGAAAAAACGTTATACATTCCTCCTGTTTGATTGCAGCGCTAAATGTTTTAACCTCGGGGACTATTTCCTACTTTGATAAACCTACATTACTACAACCCTTTGAACCCGAACATTTTTCGTCCCAGGAACAACATGATCCTTCTTAATTTCATTAAGCAGGATTGGTGTTTGTGGTCATATTTTTGCACGAAATCTTATCGATTCCGCAACATGAATATAAAGTCAAGGGAAGCACATCGTTTGTACCCATGTCGTACATTTTAGAGGATTTTCACCTCAAACGGTTGTTACTGAATCCCATTTTACCAGTAAAACAAAGCTTGGTTACCACAGTAAACAACCACTGCCCCACTTCCCGGCTTCCCAACTCCCCGCAAACGAGCCGAGTCACGATTAAAGATTCTGTAAAAGCACAGCGAGCAGCAAATACCATTTTTATCTACCATTTAGTCAGCTAAATCTATAACCATGACATCTCTAAAATAGTAGTTAACAACTAAAAAGCCACACTCAGCTTATCAAAATAATAGTATTCCGTTTTCAATTCATCCAAACGGCACGTGAGGAAATTCCTTCATGAAATTGTACCTGGTGATAAAAGTGATCAAGCTGAGCCCACGTGTGCCTTTGTCTGTCAGGCAATCATGTTGCGAACCAATTTCAATTCAATTTATAAGAATACCCAAGGGATAGGTAGGTATTTTGCGCAAACAATTATTTTAGGGCCGCTTTAAATACATGACGTCACTTCATTGATATATTTAGAAGCGTGCAAACCACAATGAAATTGACGTTACGTTTAAATATTTTCTAGCAGTCGCTTTCAATTATAGCGATTTGTCTTCATTTCTTTTGTTGTTTTGCATGGTGGGTTGTCTATGAACTGGATTGTGCAATTCCCAACAATATGGATTGTCTGTTAAGGGATTCTTGCAACATTATCGTGCAATGTTTGAAGGGAATGACGTGTAATTACCAGTGCCAATGAAATAGTGCGTCAGGTGCGCGTACGTTCGTTTCAGGCGACGGTTATGTGACTTTTATTGTTATTGCAATAACGACACAATATCAGTTATCTCAGAGAACATCCAGGGTACATGCAGATTTAATATCCGGATGTTGGTTTTAAACCCTGCGGCGAAAGGGTTTAAAAAGAGACATCCGGGTAATAAATGTCCATGTGCCCAGGATGTTGCTCGAGATAACGATTTTGTCGCGCCTTCTACCTCAGTGATTATGCAGAGATGTGTATGCGTGTTTCAATAATAATCCCAAATGTAGCCCGAAACGATAAAACTTAGGTCCTCCTATGAGCCCTAATTAGGATGCAAAAGCGTCATGATTTGCAATCTGTCGATCGGTGCGAACAACACGCACATGTACCAATAACGAGAAGACAAATATGCCGATGAACCATATAGTCGAGAAATGAACTTCTCAACAATTCAGACTGACCTTCGTGAAATCAGTTTAATTCAACACACGCTTAAGCGGTTGCATGAAAAACACGAACAAAAACAGACGCAATCACGGGACTAAAAATAGACTTCAGTCTATTTATGAAACTTGGCCCCTCGCCTCGAGAAGTTTTCCCCTAGCGTGAATTTGGATCAGTGTAACTTCGGCATTCCAATGTAAATAATTCGTACTCTCGTGGAATAAACTCTGTAGTATGTAGATGTGTTGTATTATGTGATGTGTGTCATAGTCATGTCTACTGTATGACATACATCACATATTACTTTCTAGTTATGACTTTAAATGAGCTGAAATGAACCATTAGCATTTACAAAGATATGGCAATTTGCCAATTGGCAAATTGCCATATCTTTTAAAATGCTAATGATCCATTTTAGTCAGTTATATTAATAGGTAGAAAATACAATTTTAGAAAATACAATTGTAACAGTTTTATAGTACAAACTTAAAACCTGCGCTGGAGGCCAAAGTCGAAATGACACTGTGACAATGGGTGTATTACTCGAGTGATTGTGCTGTATCGGCACGAATTTGAAGTCGTTGGATTGAGGCGCGCGTGTTGATTTCAGAAGTGGGTGTACCTATGATATTGAGACAAAAAATGAAAAAATAGTTATTCAAGAATTTGTTTGCAAGTGTCGTCTGCTTTTCGTGTTAGGTAAAGGGTTAATAAAGAGCGTTTACAAGAAAACGACAAATTGTCAGTTATACCTTATTGTCGGTTTTTGTGCAGAATCTGCCATGGCCGATCGCTGCGTTTTCTCACCGCATTACGGATGTGAAGTCATTAGGGTAAGTGACCGTCTGATAAACGTGGCATCGAAGCGAATCGAGAACATAATCAGATGCAGCAAACTGTATAATGATGGTCTGAATGTAAATTTACAATCGCAGCTAGATTTGGATGCCAATTTAGTCTTGAGAAGTCACAAATATTCTGTAGAGAAATATGTTCACCGGAAAAGTATCAGACGAGCTACATCAAGCAGAGATATTCCTACCGAGGCAGATGCACCAAAAGATCTTGGCGATGTCAGGCACAAATTGTGTTTGATTTCAAACTACGCTCTCTATTTTGTGATTGCAATTGTGATTGGGCAGAGGATTATATTTTCCGTCAAGTAGTGAATCCCGAACCAGCAGTAGTTCACCGCAAAAGGATGAGATACTCCGGGTTTGTGAGCATTGAAAAGATAAATGGGGGTCAAGAGTTTAGGTTAAGGGTTCTAGGTGCTATGAGTGATTTGCATGCGATAGACGCTCGTTATCACTCAGTCTGTAGAGCTACATTTATGAGTCCAAGATCTGTAGCGTCCTCGGCAAAGCAGATCATTGACACTACTTCAACAGATTCAAATCCCGATGCCGAAGCTTTGAAATCGGTGGTTGCTTTCTTGAGAGATGACCAATCCCTCACTTGGAATTCGGTCGACTTGGTCAAATTGTATGGTGAGTGTGTGGGTACTTGTATATACCGTCAGGTTTTTGTTGCTAAGCTTGCTGAGAAGTACGGAAACGACATATTAGTCCTTTCCTCGCCAGGGATAGCCACGATTTTAGCCGATAGATCTAGAGCTTGATCGGACCTTCGTATTACACAGGACCCAGATAATTGTGGTGCCGAAAGCGCAGTGAAAGATTTGAAGAAAAGAATATGCGCCGAAATAAAGGATATGTGTACAGATCGAAACACATGAACTCGAGCTAAGCTAAACTTTGACAAAATATCAGAATTTTCAAGCAGGACATTGTTGGCTTTTCTGGGTAGCTTGTCAGCGAAATTAGACCACACCCTACCCGGGATGCTGATTAGCAACATTGTAACATCACTGTACGTGGGATACGAACAACAATGCAAATTGGTCTTGCTGCTATGATGAGGGATTCTTAATACCTCATAAAAACGATACATGACTTCAGAGTAACATGCTCCTATGATGAATTGCTGCGTTTCAAGAAATCGGCAGCAAATACGGCAGCTCACGATGTTGACTTCGCACCAATATCTAGTTCTGACGGTAGGATAATACAGGTAGTGGTAGATATTTAGATGCTGACATTGCATCTTGTCGGAAACCGGACTTTGTCGTTGCTGGAGGAAATAGATTCACGCCGTGTATTCAGCCAAAATTCAAGGAGTGTTGCCTCTACCCGTGCGTGAACGTATGTGTCACCGTAACGACCCCTCCCCCGTTTTCGTTTTTGTTGGGGTGGTTCTTATTAGAGCTGTAGGTTTTTAAATTTCTTGTTCGGTTTCGGTTTTGGTTTTTCAGGTGGAGTAAAACCTCGGTTCGGTTCGGTTTTCGGTTTGTTCATGAGGACAAGTAAAATTCAATAAAACTCATTCTTATGTCCGGAGTCATAACTGAATGGTAGTGAAATTGAGTGAAACTCAATGAATGCCCGAAATAAGCTATAATACATGAAGAATCAGGAAGGCCAATATAATAATTACCTAAATATACAGAACTTTTATTGTGCTTGGCCATTTTTCGAGGTCTGACACCTACACGCAACTTGAGGAAATCTACAAACACAACTAAACTGAAATGTCGGAAATTCACAGACTGTAGCCTTCCCAGAGTATTGAGAGTGCCAATGGCAGTGTCTGGGTACTCTCACTACTCTGGAATGGCTATATTCTGTGAATTTCTGAAGCAAGAGATTATTTAATAAAAAACGAAAAAACCTTAGATTACGGGATGTCGACGGTTTCGGTTTCGGTTTTTTAAAAAAACTAAAAACCTCGGTTCGGTTTCGATTAACCTACAGCTCTAGTTCTTATCCTTAAGGGGGGTCAATGACTTTTCCTCAAAAAAGCATAAATCAACAGGGGTTCACTGAAACAACAACTTTAATACATAAATATAAAAAATAAATATAGTAATTTGTAACTTACATGAATTCCAAATGAATAAGAAAAACAAAACGTCAATCACACTCCACACACACGGGTTTTGAGTCATTTGTGGGCCCGCATTCTCCGTTGTCGCTGGTTTCCTTTCCTGGTTGCTGGTGTTTGCAATTTGGTCGCCTTTTCACTTTACTCTTTCACGGCCGTCGCATGGCCACTAACGTATTGTAACTTTACTATATCGCCTTCCCTCTAACAAGTGACGGAATGTCACTCTACCACTGCCGTCGCACTGCCACTAGCTTACTGTCATTTACTGAACGCTTTTCACTCAAGCAGTCGCCACCAATGGGGTTAAACGCTCCCCTCCGTTTATCTCAGAATAATGTTCATACAGTCAAAGCCTTCTCTTCCTACGTATGGCTTGCCTTCTCAACGGGTATGCCGTATTCCTAAATACCAATAGCTCCCTGAACTCGCACTTCTTATTTCTGATCCTACACTCAGATATGGCCACCGACTTGGCCCGCGACTGCTCCTGTTCTAAATATGAGCTCTGTGGCTCCCCTACATTACAACTTCCTATACCTTCACACCGATGCGGCACCTCCTCTAACCTATAGATGGGACATCTCCAGCCTCTACGATCCACAGCCTTAGTCGCCTTCAGACTGGAATGAATTGTTCGGGACCCCCTCCCCCCCCCCCCCCGACTTTTATTTCGATAGCCCGAACATCAATTCTCAGTTTACTAGCTTCTCTTGAGCTTGGCCGCTTAGATCTATCTTAATTTAATATTCACTTTTAGCTTTTACGTTCCTTTGAAAAACTCGCATTTTGGTATATCCTGACATTCGGTGACATGCTAGATGCGTAATATGGGTGTGTGGCCAGAACCTGTGGGATGTACTGCTTTTACAACAATTACCGATTGATTGGCCATAATTACACAGATAACGACTGCAGGAGAACACTTTCTCTCTTATTCCTTTAATCAGTTATCAAATAGCTCCTCAATGGGTTCGCCA
Organism: Pictodentalium vernedei; assembly: GCA_031216915.1. NCBI lineage: Eukaryota > Metazoa > Mollusca > Scaphopoda > Dentaliida > Dentaliidae > Pictodentalium > Pictodentalium vernedei. The sequence continues at coordinate 95,326,713 of CM062295.1, read as the reverse complement.
GACGCCCGATAATAGATATAAAATTCCACGCTTAATTAGCGGCGCATGAACTATTGCTGGTCTGTTTAAGTGACAAATCGGTTTTCGGGGTTCGTCATATGCCTATCTTTATGCTTTACATTTAGAACGAGTGAGAAAGGTTATCAAAAATATATACACTTTTAAACAAGAAAATCGCAACTTCAAGCTGTCACATTGACACCTCTCAGAACGGAAAACTTAGTATCCACTCTTTTGCTGTTTTGTTAACTAAAGCAAATCACACTGCCCAGTCGCAACACAGTCGGCTCCCGCGCTTAAAAAGCCTGAAATGTCAGAAACTATTGACTATCGGTTAGATTGTGTTCGTTATCATGGACTGAAACGCCCATATATGCATGCCTATTCCCGACCAAGCAACCCATTTTATTACTCTCTGTTACGGTTCCAAGGTAACCACACCAGTGACTGATCTATGTATTGATGCGTGGTTTTCGAAAACCGGAATCCCACGGCAACTTATGCACTTAAACTTTGTTCAGACAGACGCCATGCAGTAAAAGCAGTTGCAAATGTAATGCTGCTAAAAGTGCGTGCACATTTATTTGCTCTTGAAACGCCACCTAAAGTGTTGCAATTAACAAATAACGTTAGCAGATACATCAGCTGTGAATAGCACTGATGAATAGAATCATCAAATACACAAAACATCCCTTAAAATGTAGGCTGGGATGCAACCTCTGGTACGCGTCCAGAATGTTGTATTAGCCGCAGTCAAACATTGCAGTCCGCGAAATGACGATGTCACCTTATACGTGTATATTTCAAATCGCTCAAGGCTGCCAGACGTCCAGTAAACCTCTTCGTAGTCCGGAGATATTACTCTTACATATTCCACCGAGAAAAATGCCACTTTGAGGTTCAGTGCCCCGGCAGCCGGACTAAACAGTGCGAGCTCGTATTATCCACCCGTGTGTTTAAATATAGCCGACGTCATTGCTCTTTGTTTCAGCCTCTGGAGCCAATCAGAAGACGAATTACAAACTGATAAAGGAATAAGATCTTTTATCGATGCATTTGGACACGATAATTTCTAGTTGTACATTCTGGGGTTGGATTTTTTATTCGACCTTTAACCAAAACAACGTCATTTCTAACGCCTTTTCTCTATCTTTTAATATCTAAGCTTGTATCGGTTATGAACCACTAAATAAGTGAACACGTGACTTGAAGTTGTGAGTAGGATTAAATAGGGCTGATCAGCCGATTGGTTAAATATATTTTGACTTTGCGGACTACTATTCCTAGAAATGTTAGACCTAGGACTATAATTCCGCGGAATAATAGTCCAGAGGGACTAACGTTCCTACGGACTTCCATTCCTTTTACACCGGAATGTATGAGACTCCGTCAAAAACATGAGGCATGCAAAAAAAGTGTGAAGGTCATTCAGTGCAAGACCATACGGTAGTTGTGAAAATTCGAAATTTAAACTGAAATTTCATGTGGCAACATATATTTTTTTCCAGTTTAATTTTTTCAAGAGATGATGTTCTTTGTGGATGTGTAGGTATTTTTTTTTTCAAAACAACTTGGTGTATTGTACAGAGAGTGATAGGTTAGCACTGTGGTCAATGGGATTTATTTAGGCGTTCATATCCTTCCTCTTTCAAATTTCATAAATATCACCTCTATCAAAAACCATATCTAAAAATACAGGGCCGTCATGGGAAATCTTTAACCCTTTACCGAACGAATCGGACTTATCCGCCCGCGTAATATGCAAGCTCAGCAGTTGAAAAAATATTGATTTTCAGAAAATTACAACAAAACTATTATCATGTGACTCCTCATTGGAACGAGCTCGATGAGCTCGTTCCAATGAGGGGTCACATGAAATGGTTTTGTTGAAATATTTTGAAAATTTAAAAAAAAAATAATATTTAAAATCATAAATTTTGACATCGTCTGCTTTGGGTAAAGTGTTAAGGGCATTTTAATGCATGGGTTGTGTAATAAACATAGAACGGCGATGTGTGTTTGAATCGGTGGGTGTTTTACATAACTCGTTGGAATGGCGTAATCATATTTCGCTCGAGCCTACGGCTCTCGCGAAATATGACTACGCCATTCCAACTCGTTATGTAAAACACCCACCGATTCAAAAACACACCGCGTTCTGTCTATATATCTAAAATTGTGGTGCCGTCCTAGGAAATTGTCAACGTTAGACCCGAACGCTGAGGTGACGTCATTTATTTATTGGGATTTAACAACACTTTCGACAACCAAGGTTACCTCGTGTCTGACTGTTTTACAGGTGGAGGAAGTCGGAATACCCGGAGAGAACCACCGAACTGGGGCGAGAAAGTGCCAGACTCCCCAAAGAACCAACCCCACATAAGCAGGGTTAACATTGGTTGAAATGTTTGAAAATATAATAATTATGTTTTGCAGCTGTTTAAATTACGCGGGCGGATGCGGCCGATTCGTTAGGTAAAGTGTTAAAACATTTACACTCTCTTACCTTAGATAGCCTCTCTGTCCTTTATTAGAAAACGAAACTCAAATTAAAAGGAAATTATATATAACTGACGTCATTTTCATAACATCGCAATTTCCTTGAGTTATGGAGCTCAGATGTGGCACTCGGGATTTGTTTATGTTGGACGGGGTTCGATTGTCTCCAACATTCATTGCACCCTAATATCACCGCTCATATCGCATATTTCGTTTCTCAACCTCTTTATTGAGTGCAAGGTCAACTACGAATTTGGTATTGCCCTTCCTCTCTCCTCCGACATTTTATCCCCTGCCGATGCTGCCAGAGAGAGAGAGAGAGAGAGAGAGAGAGAGAGAGAGGATGCCTTTGAAACTTTCCAGCCAGAGATCATTCCTTGGATCTCCTGCATCAGATACCAGGGCATCTATGGATGCAAACATCATTACATTTTGCTATATCCCACAATAAATAAACAGTAATAAAGAAAAAACAGAACAGGAAGACTTGTGTAAAAGTTTTATTTTTAGCAGTAGTAGCTCGTGTCCTATTCGGTGTTAAGGGAAAAAAACAAACTCCGAAATGACAAATCGCTAGCCAAGACTCATTGCCAATTTGTTTTGGAAGCAAGCATATGGTTTTATGATTTTATTTCAAATCCTGTTAGTTGGGTGCGCCAATTCATTGACATTGTTCGATGTGTGCACAGATATTAGCTGCGATAGCCTTATACCGAGACCAAGAAAGACGGATTAAGCCGCGATTGTCTTAGACCATAACCGTTCTATTAATCATTCTTTATTGATGACTTAGGTGACCCAATGTAACTCATAACGGGAGACTTCATTATCAAATGAGATGAACAGCCAAATATGATGAGACTAAATCAGTCTAGCACATGTACGCACGTGTTATCGTTGTTTATTAGAGTTTTCCTGCGTTCTTTTTTCCTGCTAATGGAGTGAATGCATTTTCATCCACGTTTTGTGCATTTTTTCCAGATGAAGACATTGATTAGAGAGCAGGAATTTAGAAAGTTTTCTTTTCCATTCCTGGGGTCATTCATATTTTAAGCATCTCGAATTTTATTAAACCGTGTTGACACTAGAAAAACAACACTACATCATCATCATCATCATCATCATCATCATCATCAACAACAACAACAACTTCAACAACAAAACTTCAACAACAACAACAACAACAACAACAACAACAACAACACAACAAAAAGCAAAAACAATCAATTTTCAATGCCATTTTCATAAATTTTATTAAACCATTTTGTGTGTGTGTGTGTATGCGGGTGTGTGTGTGTAAGTGTAAGTGTGTGCGTGTGTGTGTGGGGGGGGGGGGGGGGGGGGGGGTGTAGGGGGTGGGTGTGTGTGGGGGGGGGTGTTTGTCTGTGTGTGTGCGTGGGGGGGGGCATGAACCCATGTTCGTGAACCTACACCTGTCAATTCGTTGAACGACTGAAATGTGTGTGTGTGTTTATGTGTGAAAGGGTGGATGTACACGAGTGTGGTTCTTCATATATATTCGTATATGGATGCTATCTCCTGTCCGTTAATCTTGTCTGGTATTATTTGTCTATTAGCATTTTGTGAGCTTTATGTCATTGTTATGTACCATTGTAGTGAACTTACAACAATAAAGTTATTATTATTAATATTATTATTATTATGAAACAAATAGATGGATTTGAGATCGCGAGTAATCTTAACCCTTTACCCAGGAATCGCCCGCATCCGCCCGCGTAATATGCAAATTCACCAGTTGAAAAATATTATTTTTCCAAACATTTCAACAAAACCATATCATGTGACCCCTCGTTCCAACAAGGGGTCACATGATATGGTTATGTTGAATTTTATTGAAAAATTTTAAAAAATGATATTTAAAATAATAAATGTTGATATCGTCTGCGTTAGGTAAAGGGTTAAAATTTTCAAAGCTCAGATCGTAGATCGAAATGTTCAAAAGTAAACATGTTCAAAACAATTTGAAATAACCAGAAAAGAGCGTATGAAGTTTTTTGTGTAAGTGTGGCGCTGTACGAGTTACAAAATAAGAGTTTTTAATGAAATATGTTCAATGTGGCCCAAAAGGAGGGGAATCTGGAACCGTCGTCACGACACAGTTCGAAATTAAGCGTTGAGAGTTTCCAAGGACGGCAACACATTTTTAGATATGTTTTATTATGGACATTATATCAGGGACGCCGGAAGCACTGACGGGGGCAGCTGCTCTCGCTACATTCGGCCCACGGGGGCGAGAGAGGGCAGACAATGACCTTCCCTCCACTCAATTTTTTATTGATTTTTTTCTCGAAGTAAAGCTAACATACACCCCAAATCCGTTCGGGGGGGGGGGGGGGAGTGCTTTCAAAATTCCCCATCTCGTATCTTCGGCCAACGAGACATGCATGCTTCCTCGTGTCATGACGGGCTTGCTAGTGCGAGTAAAGTTCCTGTTCCCGGGGTTTGACAACCCCCCCCCCCCCCCCCCCCCCCACCGCCTTGAAGTGCTTCCGGCGCCCCTGGATTATATACACGAAATTTCGAAAGGATGAGCCTCAAATGATGTTGAAAATGAAAGATAAAAAAACCGGTAAAGCACGTATCAATCTAAGTTGATTTTTAAAAAAAAAATCAACAAAACCATATCATGTAACCTCTCATGGGAACAACCTCGTTGAGCTCGCTCCAATGAGAGATTGCATGATATGGTTTTATTGACATTTTTTAAATTTGAACACAAGTAGTTAAAATAACAAATGTTGATATCGTGCGGTGGTTCAGTGTACTTTCGCCTACAGTGCACATTCGCCTACAAAAATTATCAGGTAAAAGTGTAGGTGAAAGTACACTAACTAAGGTGGAGGGATTAGTAGCTAATTACCTGCTCTACCCACAATAAAATCGACTGACCGTTTGGTGATTGAGAGAGAGAGAGATATAGAGAGAGGTTCCAATAATATTCATATTCATAGGTTTTATTGACAAATATCGATACAATTTACCCCCCCTCCCTCTCTCTCTCTCTCTCTCTCTCCAGTCTCAATAAAAACATACAAGTATGAGTATTATTGGAACCGGCTCCCTGAGCCGGTTCCAATAATATTCATATTTGCAAGGTTTTATTGACAAATAAAAAATCCACATTGAATATGATGTTCTAAACTTGTTCTTACAAGAGTCAATTAAGTTAACATCCCAATCGCAGAATGCGAGCTGGGACATTTTAGTTCCCACAAGTCCATGGATAACATACAGTTGATAAGCTGCTGATAAGTTGATTTGTGCTTTTAAAAACAAATCAGTATTTGTCTTCATGGCCTCAGCTAAAACAACTACCTTGCACATAACATAACACTAAAAAAAAAAAAACAAACACATAACATAAGAAAAAAAAAAGAAAAATGCTGGGAATGAATGGTCGGTCAGTCCATTTATTGTGGGTAGAGCAGGTAATTAGCTACCAATCCCCAGACCTTAATTAGTGCACTTTCGCCTACACTTTTACCTGATTATTGTGTAGGCGAAAGTGCACTGTAGGCGAAAGCAGACGACACCCGTGCGGTTAAAGGGTTAATACGAGTGCCTATTCGATTTTGACTTATTGGTCGGAATGAGTCTAAAAATACTGTATTGGCTATATTTTTCTTACATCAAAAGGGAACTTTTCTCCCCCATTCGCCCCCTATCGCCGGCAAACGCCCGTTGTGTGTAGGTTTCGACGCCCCTGCATAGGGCTGGATATTGCGCGGAAAATATTTAATCTGTTTTTCAGATAAAGATCTGACGGGAAAGACCTGCAATATACTGGTACCTGGGAGCCCTGGGTGGCATTAAACCACTATTAGCTGTATGTTAATCTGGAACACAAACACTATGCTGGAAATGCGGAATGCCATCAGTCCATTGGTAAAATCAATTGCCATGCTTGTTTTTAAGCTTCGTTTGTGTAAATAGAGTTTTCTGTTCAATATTTATTCAATGACTTTCATTTATTTGTGAGCGCAATTTGATTTCAATTTACCTCCAAATATCAGTTTATACCACTTCCCACTGTGTTCATGAGCCTCGTTTTGAACGATGGGTTTTCCTTGATTGTCTGCTATAAAATTTGAACATGGGAATATGTGGAAATTGTCTTATCGACTTTATTGTCCTGTAAAATTGAGGCATTCGTTTTTGGAATGGTAATCTTTGAGCTCCTGCGGTTCGGACAAACTGTCCGGAAAGTCCATGTCTGTTACGTTTAGAGGTCTGAAAACTTAATTTGTTTCATCTTAGTTATAGTCCAGTCAATGTACGATAGACCTAGAAAACATTTATATAGAAATGGCTTGAACGTTTTCGGATTCTATGAACATCCCTCAACTACAAAAAAAAAAAAAATCCGAGTTCGAAGTCATGCGCGTACCCGACAAATCCAATATGTCGCCCAAGAAGGCCGCCAAAACGAACAAAAATGCATTACTCATTTTAACTCCCTTATTTGACATTATAGTATGGCAATATAAGCTTATTTATGTATCGTGATCCACAGAGAAACTTCATCATATGGTACCAAATTCGACTATATAATATCCTAAATGACCGCAAAAACGAGGCTCAGAAATGGAAAAAAAATGTTTTCAGTCGAATTCAGATAAATATTCTATCAGTGTTTTGAATTTCTGGGAGGATTAGTAAAATTTTCCACCATTCATTCTGAATGCTACCTGGTGCGTAAATTAAGACATTTCTCAGTGGCTGCGTTCACATTCATGTCTGGCTATCACGTGGTTCATCGTGATGAACGGTATTGGGGTGAACTTTCGACGAATCTGGTGATAGAGCAGAAATTAATAAGAAGTCTTAAAACGGCTGGGGGTCTCATCAAAGCTAGTGGGTTGACGGAATATGAACGAGCTATTTATGTCCTCTCCAGACCTTCTTGTTCTAAAATTAATGACGCAATGCTGAATATGTTTGGGTATTCATACAACAGAGGTGAGCAGCGCAGAGATTGTGGAAAGGCAAGAAAATCCAGAGATGAGCACGATACAATACCTGTATTGACACATTTGCAGGAGAGAAACCCCTTCGTTCGTGTGTCCGGGCTGAGAAATATACAGACGGGCGTCGTTTCCAATCTCAGCAATGTCGATAAAGCACATAATATTGGTGAAAAAGTTGTATCTAAAATGGTTGACATGGACGCCAATGATTACACTCTTGAAGAAGGATCAAGTCATCTCCAAATGAATGACAAATCGTCCCCAGAGTTCCAATGTGTTCTATGTGCCAGTAGGCACATAGAACACATTGGAACTCGGGGGACGAAATGTGGATTGAAAGTGCGTGATGTGATTGGGAAAATAGATCCACAGCTTCTCTACCAGAGACTGGTTGATGTTGCTCTGAGAATAATACACGGCGACGAGTTGTCGGCTATGTGTTCTTATGAGTTGAGGACAAACCCGACGTCTTTGTTCGAATCTCCTGATAGTCTGGGAGAGGTAGACAAGCCTGCGTTAACGGACGCTATCCGTTCAATAGTCAATCCAGATTCCCATTTTGACTGCAACTCTGTTTAATGTGTTTCAGACGTGGGGTAGGGGCAAAACATTCGGACAAATTTACGAGGCACATGCGGACTTTGTGAAGTCCATTATCCGGGGGCAACTGTGATTTTCGATGGCTACACAAGTGGTGCATCAACCGAGGATAATACACACTCGAGGCGACTTGGATCGGAGGGCTGTGTAGAGATCATTATCGACTCGAAAAATTTTATGAATGTTAAGAAGGAAACGTGTCTCGCTAATAGTAAAAACAAGCAAGCATTCGTCATATTGCTCAGTGGATATCTTGAACAGGTCGGAATAAGTACCATGCATGCCAATGGTGACGCAGATCTCCTCATAGTTTGAATTTTCATTAATATGGCAAGGCAAGTACCTGTGCGTGTCATAAGGGATGGTACTGATCTTCTCGTTCTCCTAAGCTACCATCGCATATCTACTTGTAAGTCAATATATCTTGCGTAGAGGTCTAGCTTATAGAAGAACAGAGGTATCTGGAATACACAGGAAACAAAAGAGAGTTTAGGTGCCGACTTATGCGCACATATGCATATTCTTCTTCTACAAACTTTTACTGGTTGTGATGCTACATCACGGATTTTGGGTGTCGGCAAAACTACTGCTATCAAACTATTTAGATCCAGTCCACACTTTAGAGTTGCCGCTGAGGTATTTATAACCGTCCCTGTGATGTGAATAAAGATGAAATGATCTCAACTGGCGAGTCTGCATTCATTTGTCTATATATATGTCTATATATATAAAGATGTGGCGGCTGGTAACTTGGACAGTTTGCGTGGGTCCATCTTCACAGATAAGGTATCCAAATCGGTGTCTGCTGTCTACCCCAAAATACACCCACCAACTAAGAGTCCTGCTCATTATCATGGCATCAGGACGTACTTCCAAATACGTGAATGGAGAGGTGAAGAATCGTCGATAGCCACAGAGTGGGGATGGTCAATGAAGGAAAACGTTCTACATCCTTTATAAACCCCCCCAGCACCCGAAAGTCTTCTGAAAATTGTTCATTGTGACTGCAAAACTGGTTGTAGGTCGGCACAGTGCAGTTGCAAATAGGTCGGCAGAGAATTACAACGATGTGTGGGTCGTGTAAAAGTACGAGCTGTGACAAAGCGCAGCAGCCAATAGTAGACGAAGATTGAAAGTTTGGGTTCGTTTGGGTTCGTCCATTTTGTTTTATTCTATTTGTGATTTTCTTGATAGGAGAAAAATATCTCCACTCTCTGGATTAACCCTTTACCTAACATGAAAAGCAGACGACACTTGCAAATAAAATTCTTGAATAACTATTTTTTTAATTTTTTTTTGTCTCAAAAACATTGGTTATGACCCCTCATTGGAACGAGCTCGATGAGCTCGTTCCAATGAGGGGTCATAACCTATGTTATTGAGACAAAAAATGAAAAAAATAATGAAAATTAATTGGCCATTTTTGAGAATAGCACTGGACGGTTTTTACCGTTACGTTGGGTAAAGGGTTAAAAATGTAAGGTATCTGTAAACATAGACATTGTTTTTTTTGTTATTGTTGTTGTTTAGCAAGTAGTCTATAATATTTCCCTATCCATCCGCCCTAATAATCCCAGCGATTGGGGGATGTAATTCTAAGTGGTCATTTGGCCCTGTTGTGCTCGGGTTCTTGTTTCATATTCTGAGTAGAGGACACATTGATATGTTGACATCTGATTCCTATTATTGTCACGTGCATTGAAGTTATCTGCATTCGGTTGTTCATTTCAAGAACATCACAATATTTGAACCTGTGCGACCTTCTTATGCCATTGTTGGATATAAATGTGAGATTTGGTCTGTGTTTCTAGTTGATGTAACACTCAGTATGAATATGCACACTGAGCAGTCATCTCGTACACAAAGAAGCCGTTTCGCTCGCACAACATCGTAGCGCATTGGCCTGTTTTGGTTCATTTGCAATCTACGCAAACCTTATAAAGTTTGTAATTGTGGGTGGTCCACACGAATGTTCTGAACAAAATTGACGCAGGCTATTTGAAGATAGCCAACCTCTAAGATATATATATAGTACAGCATATTTTGTCATTTGAGCACAAATCCCGTTTCTATATAAGAAAACATACACAAAAAATATGAAAAAAAATCATTTTTTTCGAATTTTTGCCGCCGTTTTGTCAGCTATCCTGAATTCAGATGAACAGTAGTAGTAGCAGAAGCAGTAGTAATATCTTCATTTACGTGACAGGTGCATTCTATAATACAGGTACAAAATAAAAGAAAAACAAATTTAAATTTGCTCCTAAGACTAAGGTTCGAAAAGCATGCGCACATGCTGCAGGGTAGAACGAGGTAATAATAATTGTGTATGAGCTGTATACACACACACAAACAGAGCAACTGACGCGCAAACACATACACGCAACAAACACGCAGCATACACACACACACATACACGCACGTACACGTTTACACCCACCCACACATGCATACATACATGCATACATAGATACACCCATACATTCACTCTAAAGCAATCATACCAGCTTCAATACACCCAGTTATACCCAAACCCCTCAATCACAAGCCCGTGCATCCAGGGGTACACAAACATATACACCTATATGAATAAACCTACAGACACTTCGTCGCGTGAATGATTAAATGTACGAACTGCAATGCCATTGCATTGCAGTTCGTACATTCAAGAACTCAAGCAACGAGTTGGCCCTACCGACACATCCTCCTTCAAGTGCGCGAATAAAGTGACGCTTGCTACAGTCAAAATTAAGGACAACTTTTTTAATTTCTATGATAATCTTATCTGCGAAATCATTGTAAATTTTATCAACTGAACTTTGGTATTCCCTTGCCAACTCGATATTCCTAATAATTTGCCTCAATTCAAGTTTAGACTCTTCTGAGTTCATAAAGCTGTCGGGTAGAATTTCATGTAATTTTGTCCATTTTACTTGCTTCCTCTGGCTGAACAATTCCAATGTCAAATGTATCTCTGGTTATTGTAATTGTAAAACATATCGTCCCCTGAGTACCAATGTGTTCTATGTGCCTACTGGCTCATAGAACACATTGGAACCCAAGGGACGATATGTCCATATATATAACTTCAAACTCGGACGATACGAACCAAGGTAGATTTGCACCTCTGCCCCCACCCAACACCCCACAGGCGCAACCATTTGTTTACATCGAAATTGTTCGCCGTTATTCGTGGAACGCAATCGGCCTCTTCGGTTCAAAAAGTTAAACACTGATCTCTATATAACTGGATAATTGGAATGTTCAATGGTCATATACAAAAAAGTGTCTCACCGGCCGCCATCTTACGTCTGTGTGTGGGGTTGAGTGAGGGGGGGGGGGGGGGGGCAGTAAACAGTGCTCAACAACAATAAAATATCCAAGATTTTCAATTTTCCGACGCAAACAGTAATCACAGATCGTTTTATAAAGAATAATCATAGATGAAAGTGAAAAATGAGTATGTTGATGATGTGTATATTTTTACCAGCAATACAAATTGAATATTTACAAGTGTTTGTTATTATTGACAAAAAGCAAGTGCTGATATTGTAAACCTGACTAGTGTTACTGGTTATCGTACTAGGCTTTCGTTTGATGTTTGATGATGTGAAAGCTGCTATTCTGTGGCCACAGTCGTCGATCGGAGGAGGGGGCAGATCGAGTTGGGATGTTTTTCGCTGCCGTTCCCGCGATCTATTTTTGTAGAGATCTGTGATTTTAAACCCCTTACCTGTATTGACTTGGTTATTAGTTTTAACAAAAAAGTGACCCCCAGAAACGGAAGTATTTGATTCCACTTTTTGTTGACTCGTCCATGTTATAAAAATTTGCTTGGCGTGTTAGTAACCACAATGCAGAGTTGTATTTTGTGCCGATGTTGTTACTCGTACTGGAGAAAATATATGCTTGTTGTTGTATAAATTACAATTATTTGCAAATTATCATGTTAATTGGGTTATCAGAGGATTGAATATTTTTAAGAAAGTACGACAAAAAGTCTTCAGAGAGTAGGTCAACCCACTAAGCGGATTAAAATAACTGAAAAATAAATACAGCAAGTCAGTAAGTTACATAATTTTCAAACGTGCCGTTTTCGTCTCCTCTGCAACTCGAAAAACAAGACGCGGGATAGCTTGCTTTCTATTTGGACTGTTTAAACACACTGCCCATCAAACTGTTTGTCTTTACACCGACTTACCATAGCACATCCCTCATTTTAAATCAGCAGATAAAATAGGGCAGCACATGCGCATAGCCAGGATTCTATAACAGGGGTCATCCTGTAGGGGTGGTGGTGGGGATGTGGGTGGTGGGGGGGGGGGGGCAAACATGATACTGGGAGGCCAGTGTGACAGTGGGTGGAAGCCTACCCTATTCTTAGAGCAGACCCTTCGATGATTACCCCCTCTTCCCAATTCCCTCGAAGGTAAGTGGAAGGAAGGGACAACCGGAGCGTCGTGGCTAGGACCAAGCCTCCCACCCCCAAAGAAATTTTGCAAAATTCAGTGCTCTAAGAGCGAATTTGGGGGAATTTATAGAGTGTGTAGCCCTATATTGGAGAGCATTTTAGGGCTATAAACGTTATGTGAAAGTTGCATTGGGCAAAAGATTTTTTGGCGGGGGGAGGGGTGGAGGTGCAGCGAAAGGTTGGGGAGCAAGCTCCCAATCCTTCAGTTCCACCTGTGGCTACGCCACTGGTCCAGCATCGGATAAAGTCGTTAGTGAGATGAAGTATTCATAACAGTGGAAATCTACCAGGCCGTTCGAGAGTGATAGCCGGAGTGATCTACCCTTCGCCGACTCATCTTTCAGACAAAGACAACAGATAACCTCTTCGCGTGAAAAAAGTAAGAAATTTTATCATTTATCATTCATCGCAGTTATTGGTTCAGTGTATAGGAAAAGCAATCGGTAGGATATATTCGTTACATAGTTTGTTAGTGACTTAACATTGTATACAAGGTGCCAGTTAATTCCATTTTGAGGAGAGCTTTGCTGAATTTGTTCATTCTGTTGACATCTGAACCTATGAAATATGATATGAAATGGAGATAGAAAAAATTTATTCAACACGTCAGTTTAGGCAGATGAACATTTTTGCTTTTGCTCATTAAGGAATGCTTGAGAAGTTCGTGATGTGAGGACGTCATATTCTACTGAAATGCAACAAGTGGACAAATGCAGTTCCCCCCCCCCCCCCCCCTCTCAAAAAAAAAAAAAACAAACAAAAGAAGCACATGCAATGTTTCAGTCAATCGACCTCCTGGTTCAATGCAGAGACCTCAGCGAACTTGAATTTTCAATCCTATAGAGGACATGTCAGAAGTATCCGCAACATTCTGGTCCGAGCAAATTTTTCTCAAATGCCATCCCACAACGAAAACTCCATAGAAAACAAATTTTCCCGGCATTTGATGGATTTAATCCAAGGACCGTCACAATGAATCTGCGGAAAAATTCTTATTTCCATGAGACTAATTGACAGTAATTTGCAGCCTTAAGTATAGCAGGTACAGCAGACAAATGAAGTGACAATAGATCTTGACTTTTATATGGTCTACCCATAAATACTGTCAGAGTGCACGATCGGTAATTGCCTCACTATCTATAGACAAATGACGTATCGTTTAACGGGTTCAGTGCTGCATTGGTGTAGAATGATAATTTCAAACCTGTATGTTTAACAAATTATCATCTACTTGGCGAAAATATCACCAGATATAGTATTTTTTATGCTCCCGGAAACATCTCCGGTGGAGGTGGGGGTGGGGTGGATGGGTTAGGGAGGTTGAGGGAACATGTAACTGACAGGTCCATTCGTCGGGTCGTCCATCCAGTCGATAATATAACAATAATATGAGTTCAGAGGGTGTCGGAAACCGGGCTTTGTCGTTGTTGGGGGAAATAGATTCACACCGCGTATTCAGCCAAAACTCAAGAAGTGTTGCCTGAACCCGTGCGTGAACGTATGTCTCACGGTAACGAACCCGCCCGTTTTCGCTTTTGTTGGGGTGGTTCTTATCCTGAAGGGGTCAATGACTTTTCCTCGAAAAGCATAAATCAACAGGGGCTCAACGGAAACAACAATTTTAATACATGTAGATATATATAAAAATGAATATGGTAATTTGTGACTTTCATTAAATCCAATGAATCAGAAACAAAACGTCAATCACCCCCTACCCACACAGTTTTTGAGTCACTTGCGGAACCGCATTCTCTGTTGTCGCTGGTTTTTCCTTCTTCTCGCTGGTGTTTGTTTTTTGGTCGCCTCTTCACTTCACTCTTTCACTGCCGTCGCACGGCCACCAACGTATTGTCACTTCACTGGACGACTTTGCTCTTACATGTGACGGAATGTCAATGTACCATTGCCGTCGCACAGCCACTAACGTATTGTTACTTTACTATATCGCTTTCCCTCTAACAAGTGACGGAATGTCACACTACCACTGCCGTAACACGGCCACTAACGTATTGTCACTTTACTGAACGCTTTTCACTTAAGCAGTCGCCACCAATGGGGTTCAACTCTCCCCTACGTTTATCTCAGAATAATGTTCATACAGGCAAGCCTACTCTGCCTACATATGTCTAGCCTTCTACAACAGGAATGCGGTCTTTCTAAATACTAATAGCTCCCTGAGCTCCAGGCAAGCCTACTCTGCCTACATATGTCTAGCCTTCTACAACAGGTAGGCCGTCTTTCTAAATACTAATAGCTCCCTGAGCTCGCACTTTCTATTTCTGATCCTACACTCAGATATGGCCACCGACTCCCCCCCCCCCCCCGCCCCGACTGCCCCTTTTCTGAATATGAGCTCTGTGGCTCCCCTACACTACAACGTGCCTTTACGCTCGCACTGATGTGGCACCTCCTCTAACCGATAGCATGGGGCATCCCCAGCTCCTACGATCCACAGCCTCACCCGGAGTTAGACTGGAATGAATTTCTCAAAAAATCACCCGATTTTTATTTCGATAGCCAGAACATCAATTCTCAGTTTAATTGCTTCTCTTGAACTTGGCCGCTTAGATCTATCTTAATTTAATATTCGCTTTTAAGTTCCTTTGAAAGACTCGCATTTCGATATATCCTTGACATTCGAGGACAGGCCAGATGCGTAATATGGGTGTGTGTTCAGAACTTGTGTGCGATGTACTGTTTTTACAACAATCACCTACTAAGTGGCCATAATTACACAGATAATGACTGCAGGATAACACTGGTCTCTCTTACTTCTTCAATCAGTCATCAGATAGCCCATGTGGCGTTCAACAAATGCGCAATAATGGACATTAAATTACATGCTTAATTAGCAGCGCTTGAATTATTGCTGATCTGTTCAAGTGGCAAATCAGTTTTCGGGGTCCGTCATATACCTATCTTTACGCTCTACATTTAGTCCGAGTAAGAAAGATTATCGAAAATATATACACTTTTAAACAACAAAATCTAAAATTCAGGCTATCACCTTGACAGAGGGCGTTACGGCTTATTACCGACCAGAGAAGAATGAATAACAGCCCGAGGGTTTATTACCGGCCCTTGATGAAGTCAAGGGCCGTTAATAAGCCAGGGGGTCGTTATTCAGTCCTCGAGGGCTGTTAATAAACCGGGACGCCCGACAAAATCATGTTATCACTATTATTACCAATTTTATTTTCATTAACGGCCCACCGCCCGCTTCCGGTTGAATAACGCCTTAAATTGAAGTACTGAGTTTTACGCCCTGCTAAACTCCGTTAATATACGAGAGACCTCCAACTAAAGTGGTAATAATATAAGTTTATAACCTGCTCGCCAGTCAGAGGTGAAATGTAGGAGGGAGGGCAAAATATTTTTCGGCTGCTGAATCAGAAAAAATATATCTCTCACTTCATTTCACATTGTGCTGGGCTTAGAATGTGTATCCTCGTGGGATTGGTTTTTTTTTTAGGGTATTCGACATGGAAAATATTACCTTTTCATGCCTATTGCACCACCATCGGAAGGCTTAATTACACAGAAATTGAAAGAATAACCTCTTCAAAATGACCCCAAAAATATCAGGGTTCACGAACTACAAGAACAAGCATTAGGGATTTCGTGCGCACGTATTTTGGTAAAAGAAACGTGGGGCGGGGTGACTTGGCTATATACGCCGTTGTCTCCAATCCTTATAAAATAAGAAGCATGAAAAATCAATTTGTTATCAAACAGCTGTTTGTAATCATTCGTTTGTTCATTTCTTCGTGATCGAACGTCTATTAATATAACAATAACATGAGTTGGGGGAGCGGTGGCGTTGCGGTAACCGGTTCTCGTCAGATCACTGAAGCTAAGCAACGTCGAGCCCGGTTAATCATTGACGTTCAATTCGAACTCCCGCGTTGTGTCCTTGGGCAAGGCGCTTAACCCCGATAGTCCACATGGGGGCACGATGATGCCGTGTACTAAGGCGTACTGGTATGCATGTCTTCAACCAATCTAACCCTGCCTGTGCTGCAGTGCGGAGTTACGATGTTGCGGAGCTGACAGCTGCTCGTCGACGCTCGGTGGTTCTCTCCGGGTACTCCGGCTTCCTCCACCCGTAAAACTGTCATGGTCATGATTAGCCATTGTGCATAAGTATATGACCTTAAACATCAATAAATAAATAAATAAATAACATGAGTTTGGACGTTTATTAACGGCCCGAGAGGGAAGAATAAAAGCCCGAGTGTTTATTACCGTTAATAATCCAGAGGAGGAGGCAAAAGCTTTTTGAACATATGGATGTGGGGGGAGGGGGGGGGGGGGATACACGTCCGAGATTTAAGATTAGGGTCGTATCGAAACCCGAATCGAATCAGGTAGAAGATTTCGAATAAAATCTCGAATCGAATCTAATCGCGTTTCAAGTTGCTGGTATTGGCGACGGCGACTCTTCTGTTTTGGCAAATCAATAAAAAAAGCGAAATATTCCAGAAAGGGATTCAAAGTAGTTTCGGAAGCGGAACGTCCTTGAACTCTCCTTCTGTCATCAGGTCTCTTGTACTCGCCTGAACAGTAGACCTGATGATTGAACAAGACTTCAAGAGGAGACATTTTGAATGATTTTAAGAAACTCTTAGAATCGGCGGGACTGAAATCAAATCGAATAGAATCAATGGGGCAATCTCCAATCAAATTGAATCGATTTTCGAAGCTTCGCAGGCCCCAGAAAACTAAATCAGGCCACAAACTTATTGGCCAGTTCGAATTGTTTTGCTTTGAGAGACAATTTTTAGACATTTGAAAGTGCAAGGGTATAAATTTGTTTGAGTGTCTTTGACTTATTGTTGACCGCGTTTGATTCTGCGCAAGGCACTGGGTGAATCTCTGCTAGCTGCAGTTGTTTCAGGTATAACCAACACCACTTTGATGAGCTTCCCATCTAAAATATACGTATTCGTTTCCCCGTTGACAATATATAATTGCCTCCTGTAATGCAACGTCTGCTTTAGTTTTATCAGGCAATGTTTTTTGGTACCGGTGGCCAAATAACATCGGCGTTAGTAGACCCCAGTGCCCACCTCGATCCATTCATCAAGTTTTGCTTGAATGAGAATAGACGCCACATACATTCTATTGTAAATACATTCTGAGTTACAGCAGGCACCTGTCCTGGTAACTGACACAATGCCGACATAGCTTATAGCGGATTCCCCTTTAAACATATGCGAGGGCAAAAATGTGGCCAGGTCATGGCTGGTATGGCAGGCACAGTTTCCACATCATTGCATTTGATATTTAACGGCAGGCCAATTCTACTCTCATTCCTAATCGGAAGCATCTTATTCAAAACCATGCATGATTTTTCGCGCGGATTGCAGCATCAACGCTTCAGATTACATGTCTGGCTTATTAGGCAGTGTTGCACAACAAAATTTTTGTCGTGGGATGGGGATTTCAGAGGGGGCGGGGCTACTTCAATAGTATCCCATCAAGCAACGGCCCTGGATATAGAGTAGATAAAAGTGCTAATTCTCCCCCCCCCCCATCAAGGGCATTATTTACAGTTAAAACTAGAAGTCCTGTCATGAAATGCGCACAAACAGCACGTACGTCGATTTGCGCGTTAATCTACGCGTTATGACCACAGTAAGGCTATCAAAGTCTGTACATATGGCCTGTGCACAAGCAATGTTTCAGCCAATGGACCTCCGGGTTACCCGGAGGTCCATTGGCAGAAACATTGCCTGTGTTTGCTATGAGTAACCAGGAGAACCTGCCGTGCTTTGGATGACATTCGATATGGCAATTGCGCGCAATTCCTACCCGCAATTAAGTCTAGATAAGCGCACAGTTCGTGACAGGACTTCTAGTTTTAACTGTACATGTTCTCGCAAATCTGATTCATCGTCCTGATTTACGCCATCTATGGCATTGCGTGACAAAGACAATGAATCTATGTTAGATCGAAGTATAAATTAGAAGTAAGATAATGATTTTCACACGTCACATCTCTAAGACTGTGGAGATCTATTCCAAGAAGGGTACCTTCGATTGCATCCCTTGAGACGTTGTTGCGTGCACCCAGACGGTATAAGGAAAACTCGCAGTGCGCTGGTTTATTTAGTTCGACGTCAAGGAGTATCAACATACCGTGCGCCAGCAACTGTAATGACCCAGGAGATCTAAAGCAATTAAAAGCAAAGAATATTTGCAAATATTGTATGCTTCGCATTGTTCCCAAGTGTTTGGAAATGGTTTGTTTTCAATTACATTGATATTTGCAACTGCATTCAGTGGGGAATACTGCAATATTACAAATGATCGTTCCCCTTATAAACGGGGTTTGTCGGGACAAGATAACTAATCCACATGCTGAGTTTTTTCTTTCTGTTTTTACAAACTATGTAAATCTATAACATGTCTGGGAAGATTTTTTATTCCTGTTTTTTATTTTATTTAACTCTTCCAGAGCAGTTAACACGCAAATGCGACCCCCAATACAATTGCCTATAGTCGTAGCAAATTCGTTCTGCCCCATCTCTGAATATTCAAATTCGTTTGCTTTAAACACCTCGTCTATTTTGCATCGATAGTCAGGGCAAAGATAGGTTTTTACCGTCGGAGAAGGCGGTGTGGAGATCCAGTGCCGCCTAACGCTTCCAGGACCGTTGCCACTCAAATGCGCCGCCAAACAAAATCTCCTACAACCGCAGAAATTTCATCTGACCGGTCTCTATATATACAAATCATTCACTTTCGACAACTCCTCTATTTTGCATCGAAAGTCAGACGCGGGGATTTCACCGCAGGAAAGGAGGGGGGGGGGGGGGGGGGGGGGGGGGGTAGTCCGGAATTTTCAGACAGATCAATAATATTTTTCGACAATTTTCATATTTTGCAGCGAAATTTCTGTCCTTTTTGATAACGGGTAAGTTATCGGAAACTTAGACTAAAACGTGTGTTTTTTCCGAAATATCAATGATTGACCTTCCATTTTGCAGCAAGTTCCCAACAAAAGGCCTTTCCGGCGAACCAAAACGTTTCCGATCAAATGTTTAGTTGGGGACGTTGTCCCCCACCCACATTTTATCTATGCCACTGGTGATAGCCTGTTATAGATCTGAGTGATAACTGGCCTTTTATATATTTCACGTGACTTCCCTCCTTCTGATTGGCTGAAGAGGTACAGGAATATTTCCGATGGATTTACTTATCGAGGGTCCTAAAAAGAACCGCGCAAATATTCTAAGCCGTTCGACTGACTGCAGAAGCGTATTAGGGACATGGGTAAAAACAAAAATTGTTTCGTATACCGAAAACTCTTTCGTATGTACGAAAACCGTTTCGTTTTTTCGAAAACTCTTTCGTATATACGAAAATTCTGTTTTTCACTGTCTAAAAGCATCAATCTTGCGGAACATGAAGTGGAGCCGAGGACAGAATTTACATTCCCGCTCCCTACATCCATAAATTGTTTAGTTTATACTGTGGAATCCGGATGATGCTTCTCCAGTTTGCCTATTTCCTCCCCTAAATCATCAACAAATCGAACAAATCTCATCAATATTGTATATAAAAACATAACAATTCATCCTAATTATATTTAGTACTTATTTTTCAAATCCTACACGGAACCACTCTTTCCCTCTCCACGATGAAAGCCTCTTGACTCAATGGTTAACTCTTAGAAACCGGGGAATCAGAATGAATTGATTGAACAGAAAAATTACAGAAAATAGGTGCTTCTAGTCAAGTGTCGTCTGCCCATTCAGGCAGACGACACTAGACTAGAAGCACCTGCTCAGTGCTTAATTCTCCTCCTGCCCAAAGATAGCCGAACCGTCACATCCAGATTACCTGCCGTATTACACCACAGGCAAGAAAACTCGACTCCCGGCTTTTAAGAGTTAACGCATTGGATGTTAGATCAAATTAAAACAGTGGTGACGCCACGGGGGCATTTATCACCTAGGAAACATGTTTTGCATTGCCCGAACGCCCATACCGTAGCGGTAATAGCTGTTCACCCTTTATAATAATAATACTTTATGGCACAACCCTAAAATAATGAATGGTATGGCACTACAAACTACACAAATGAAGTAAACCGACACAATTCAATATCTATGAACAGTATGCCCCATGATGTCCAGACATGTTACAAAAGTAACATGGAGGTAAAAATAATGTTGCTCTTTACTAGTTAAATACTCAGATATTATGTCAAAGTCTGTAATGTATATCATGCACATTTTTATTTATTTATTTATTTATTGGTGTTTAAGGTCACATACTTATGCACAATGGCTAATCGTGACCGTGACAGCTTTACGGGTGGAGGAAGCCGGAGTACCCGGAGAGAACCACCGAGCAACGACGAGCAGCTGTCAGCTCTCCAACATCGTAACTCTGAACTCTGCACCACAGCACAGGCAGGGTTAAATTGATTGAAGACATGCGCACCATCGACGTGCAGTACGCCCCAGTACACAGCGTCATCGTGCCCCCATGTAGGCAATCGGGGTGAAGTGTCTTGCCCAAGGACACAACGCGGTTGCCGCAGGTGGGATTCGAACCGAGGACCTCTCGGCTTTCAGCCTGCACCTCTACCAACTGAGCCACCGCGCCCCCATCATGCACATAAGTAGCTCCTTACTATAGTTAAATGAAGCGATTTATCAAAACCTGAACAATATACATACAATTAAATTCAAAGAAACATGCCGTTTACTATCACTCGTCAACTCTGGTCTTGTCTTCATTACAGATGGGTGACGTGTGACTCGCCTCCGAGTTGCTCTTTGAGAGGCAACCCAAACAGCCCGTGCTGCTGTTTCAGTAGCTATAATGCTATTTCATATCCATATTACGCGTCGCATTTAAACAATGAGCTGCGTACCGACGTTGGTTAAATCATCATCTATTTCGCCCGAGGGTACTTTCCGCAATATACTGGTCGAGTCAGGGGGAGGCCACCAAAAATTTGCAAGACGTGACGTGGGGGTGGGTGGGTCTCTTGAGTGCGCCAAAAATGTGCATTTCCAACTTGTGCAATTTTTTGAATTTTTTAAAAAATATATCAATATATCAGCTAATATATACCATCATTTGTGTTTCAAACCTTAAAGATGATGTTGTACATCACACTCTTAACATAAATACAACATCAGGAGGCTTTATATGTGAGAATATTGGGCTTAAACTGGGAAAATGTCACATGTTAGTAGGGGGTGTGTGTCTTGTTCGAAATGTAGAAAATGTGCTGACAATATTTTGGGAACCATTCAAATGGAAATTTGTTCCCATATATGTACACCTGCTCTGGCCAAGCCTGATAATGAACAGCTTGTCATTTGTAGACTGGGGCCCACAGCAGCCCACAGAGGTTTAAATTGGTGGTATCAGTTTAACCCTTTACCTAACATGAAAAGCAGACGACACTTGCCAAAAAATGATTGAATAACTATTTTTTTTCATTTTTTGTCTCAAAAACATAGGTTATGACCCCTCATTGGAACGAACTCGACGAGCTCGTTCCGATGAGGGGTCATAACCTATGTTTTTGAGACAAAGAATGAAAAAATAATAAAAATTAATTGGCGATTTTTGAGAATAGCGCTGGCCGGTTTTGGCCGTTACGTTAGGTAAAGTGTTAAGAATATTATGAAAACCCCCTAAAGACAGCTGTGCCTACTAAGTTTATAAGCTTATTTTGGATTTTAAGATTTTAATGGGAGAGTGGGGGGTGGGTGTCTGAGAACGGTAGTAGAAAATTTGCACGTAGTGGGTGGGTGGGTGTAAAAAGGAGCCGAATAAAAAATAGGACGTCACGTCTAGCAAATTTTTAGTGGACCCCCCCCCCCCCCCCCGCCGCCCCCCCCCCCCCCCCCCTCCGGTGGAGTGATATCATTACTGCCCCGTCAGTACTTTGAGTTTTTGCTATCGTTGAACGATTACAACAAGTAGGATATGTTTTTGAAACTGTTCGGATGGCCACTACTGGCCCGCTCTTTCGCTATTAACACAAATCCCATTTCCAATATCATGTAATATTTTTTAAGTTATTTGTTTCAATTTTTACCACCAAAAACAGAGCGAATGGTCCCCTCTGAAACACGCTGGTCGAGCCCGTTGTAATGAAGAGTCGTAAGTTATGTACTTTGTGACAAAAAATGAAAATTTGTAGTTATTCGCGAAATTGTATTGCATGTGCCATTTTGAGTAAAGAGTTTAAGATTAAATTTTAACTAGCCACTCCCCCCCCCCCCACCCCTCACACACACTCCCACTCCAATGGAGAAACTGTCACTCACCTGTCCTCCCATAAACCCAAAAGAATCTTAGGTCCTATCCCCCACTCCCGCTTCTTTTCTATTTTGTCCTCGGTAAGTAATCCCAACTGCCCAAGAGGCAGGACGGCGGCGCAGTGTTCCAAGGCTCACAACAAGTTTACGGTACACGTGCCCACAACCATTGCCAGCCCAACATGTGCGGGTAGTAAGATGGTTACATTTAATCGTCACCGACTGGCATCTCTCGGGCGGCGAAATATCAAAAAGCCACGAAAGGCATGCAGATGCCCATATGAAACTAGCATTAAAAAATGCTATAGGGCGGCACCTATAAGGTTGACTCCCCGAGGGCAATCGATGCTTGTTCGCCACTGTATTTGACTTGTTGAAAAAGTATCATTACTCC
Source organism: Pictodentalium vernedei (assembly GCA_031216915.1). Taxonomy (NCBI): domain Eukaryota; kingdom Metazoa; phylum Mollusca; class Scaphopoda; order Dentaliida; family Dentaliidae; genus Pictodentalium; species Pictodentalium vernedei. The sequence goes on along the minus strand of CM062295.1, from coordinate 95,303,466 downwards.
CGAACATTACAAATGAATAAACATCTTAATTGATACTATACAGTTGCGACGATAATCTTTTAGGTGTCAACAGCAGCTCGGAGAAAAACCTGATATGTTTGTATGAGAGACGAGATGGGTGGGCTGACCCCGCTATTACCACTGAGTAAAATCCATCTTTCCTTGAAAGTAGTATAGCACGTATGGATCGGGTCTTATTACCTGAGCCATTGGCGGAGCCTTGTCGGACTTTTGGTGGTACAACACTGACAACTACAATCGTCTGTTACAAACATCCCTATAAATTACCCTGTTGTCTATAAAATGGCTGCCAAAGTGGACTACTGGGTAAACCAAATTAAATAAACGACCCACAATTACGAAAAACAAAGCAAGAGGGGAAGTGACGTCATAATTCACATTATCCGTGACGTCATGAGTGGCCATGTTTTGACATCAATACCGTAGAGCGCATGCGCGCAGCATGTTGTTATGGTGACACATGTTTCTGTCGTCCATTCTGTTTCATTCTGTTTCATCGTTATCGAAACGAGTCTCAGAATGTTCAGTTAAATTGCTCTATATATCTAAGACCCATACGTGACTGTTATGAGTCTGAAAGGTTTTCAGTTGTAAAGAGGGTGCGCTTGGAGGGTGTTTTCCATTCAGCGGGTGTATATCAAATTACCCCAAGTGATTAACATTGCCCAAACGGACCCGACAAGACCAACGTAACCGCCAAAACCGGCCAGCGCTATTCACAAAAATCGCCAATTAATTTTCATTATTTTTTCATTTTTTGTCTCAAAAACATGTTATGACCCCTTATTGGAACGAGCTCGACAAGCTCGTTCCAATGAGGGGTCATAACCTATGTTTTTGAGACAAAAATGAAAAAAATTAGTTGTTCAAGAATTTTCTTTGCAAGTGTCGTCTGCTTTTCAGGTTAGGTAAAGGGTTAAATCTGATTACCGGCCTTAGTACCTATTTATTCTATATAATAATTTACTGTAGGAAAGCAAGAAGACAAATGGGCAGTTCATGAGGTCAAGAGTAAGTCAACAAATTTGAATGTGATAACTCCACCTTCTAGTTACGCATGAAATACCCAGGGTTTCCAGACATTTGAAACTATGTGTTAAAGACCTATTTCTAGTTACCATCAGTTAGTACCCGTACATCGCGCGGATTATTTAGAACACAAACAGCCACGTTTTGCAGCGCAACATCTAGCCACGTGCAATCACAAGATATGAGGGATCCACGCCGATGTATTCAACCATGACGTTGTCTTGTAAAAACTACATTTCGTACCATTTTCCGGTCGAAAACCCACAGTTGGAGAATTTCTTCTCGAAAAAGGAAGTGTACTTTGGAAGCGTCAAATTTCACGTAAACGAACTGAAATTGTCCAAACTAATGAGAAAAAATTTCAATTACAAACTAGGGCTGTCATGATTAATCGATTACTCGATTGTTGATCGGTCACGGCGAAATCGATTAGTATTTTTCGTTGTCGAAGAATCGGTAAATTGTATCTCGTTTTAGATGTTTAATAATTAAAAGAAAATTTGATGAAAAAACTATTGTTTCTAGAGGTAAAGAGTTAAGAACATCGATGTTAAACCCACAAGAAGCCGTTGGAAGCATTTGTCTTCCATGTACATTCATCAAAGCTTTGATGTTCTGAATTTTCGAACCGTCAGTGTAATAATCAAGACCGGTCGGCAGTTGCAAAGTTCGCAACTGCCGGCCGGTCTTGATTATTACACTGACGGTTCAAAAGTTCAGAACATCAAAGCTTTGAATGTCCCTAAAAGTTGATCGTCTTCGTTGTTTACTTGAGGTAGGTCAGCTGACTTGAACTTCATTTTTATCGACTTCAAAGAGAGGGAGAGGGGGTGGGGGTCATCTAGGTACGATTAATCGATTATTTGCGACGATTAATCGATTCCTCAAATAAAAAATCGTGACAACCCTATTACAAACATCCTTTCCTAAATTTAAGGTGCTATATAAGTAATAGAATTTTGTTTATTTTGAAATTGCCACCTCTGATAGTCCTTAAATTCAAATTGAATACACAAAAATTATACATCAAAATGAAAGTTGAGATGTACAGAACACGAAAAATATATGCAATCAACTCATAGAGTTGAAAGAAGGCACCAATGGTTCCTGGAAGTCTGCTACCGTATTCGTACCATAACTGATAGCACGATAGCATAATAATATTTCCTAAGAACAACTTGTGGCCAAATGTGCTTCATATACCCAAGAACAAAGCTAGGACATCAAACTCCTTCAAAACACAGCGACAGAGCTGCAAGGGGGTAAATTCCGAAACCGACGATTTTGTTTACATTGAAAATTACTTTCGATTTCCGGTTAACGTCATCGGATGGAAAAAGCATCGAAAACCAACGCCGTCGTCTAAAATCAAATAATGAGAAAGATCGTCTTATTACAACATACTGTTATTTTATAGAGACTGCACAATTGCCATATTTTATGCAAGGTATCATGACACCTGGTGAAATTTCCTAGAATTATCATTTTGTTTTTCGATGGAAATTTGTGGTATCGAGTGATTTGCGCATGTCCGTCGGACATGGTAGCCATCTTCAATAAAAAATGCAGACAGTGTTGTCCTTTTTCCAAATGCAGACCTATCGCTGAACCCTAAAGTGTTTTGAATGTCTAGCTTTGTTCTTGGATATATGAAGCACATTCAGCCACAAGTTGTTCTCAGGAAATATTATTGTGCTATCAGTTCTGGTACGAATACGGTAGTAGACTTCCAGGAACCAGCAGCGCCTGCTGTCAACTCTATGAGTTGATTACATATGTGTTTCGTGTTCTGTGCGTCTCAACCTTCATTTTGATGTATAATTTGTGTATATTTGGTTTGAATTTAAGGAATATCAGATGTGGGAATTTCAAAATAAACAAATTTCTATTACTTATATAACACCTTAAGATTGTCATAGATGTGGTGTGTGGTTGGGACCCACGAGTTCATTAGAATCGGGCATAATCTATATTCCCTTGAAACGAAAATGATAAATAAAATATACGACGTAAAGGATACACTCAATCATTCGGCGATGAAACGAATGTCCTTCTCATCCCACCCCTCTTCATCGTCTCTAGAGTCCACATAACTATTAACAATTTTTCACCAAGAGAAAAGAAATGTCTCACTATTTCCAAGCCATGAATGAATATGCCAGCACCCAATTCTTTCATTGGCAAAACTGGGAGGGGGAGGGGGAGGGAGAGAAAGAAAGAAAAAGAATGTGAGAAAAAAGAAAGATGGACAGTGGGAGGGAGAAAATACAGTTAAAACTAGAAGTCCTGTTATGAAATGCGCACAAATAGCACGTCGATCTGCGCGTTAATCTACGCGTTATGACCATAGTAAGGCTACCAAATTCTGTACATATAGCCTGTGCACAAGCAATGTTTCAGCCAATGGACCTCCGGGTAACCCGGAGGTCCATTGGCAGAAACATTGCCTGTGTTTGCTATGACTAATCAGGAGAACCTGCCGTGCTTTGGATGCCATTCTATATGGCAATTGCGCGCAATTCCTACGCGCAATTAAGCCTAGATAAGCGCACAATTCGGGACAGGACTTCTAGTTTTAACTGTAGAGAAAATGTCGCGAGATCGAACAGAAGGAAGTGTAGCCACCAATGCACTGATCACGTAGACACAAACAGGTAACAAAATCAACATTTCATCATTAAACGAACAAGCATCCAAATAGATCAATTGGGCGAATTAAAACAAACTGACACTAATGTCATCACCTATTGATATGTAAAAACAATTCAACATTGTTTATTGACCATAGTTCAAAATTATAACCAACACCGGAATCCGACATGAGTACTGCCTTAGGTATCGCAGAACTAAATATTGAAATTAGAGTGAACCGCCTTAAAATGTTGCACTCGGAAATGATGCAATCTCTAAAAATAAACAGCCTTGGGAAAATATATTCTTTCAATAAACGTTTGAACCATTCTATTGACATCTTGCATTATTGTTGAATATTCCTGATAAAAAAGAGGGTGATTTGATGACTTTTGGACCTAAAAATACAATTTACTTTTTGTGTGTGTTTTGTAGGGAATTCCCTGAAAAATATGTGCACGTGACCGGTACTTCCCTTTGTGTCAGTTTTTCTCTCTTATTTGTTGCATGACCCCCTGTTTTCAGATCAGAAAAAGTTGTCTGAAGGGCTATACTTGACAGAGATAGTGATGCGATCATATTTTTTCCGCCGGAACTTTATAATGGTCGCCTATGGGAAAATATTTAGTTCTGTGATACCCTTAGCCTTAGTCACTCTCAGATGGAATTGCCAAGACAACCGAATGCTATCAGCTGTGTCATAAACAATGGGAAAACAAGCTTTGTTTGCATCCGGAGCATTTCTGTATGTGGGGCCCACCTATAGCTTTGTTGGCAATACTAGTTGTGCCACGTTAATGCGCGGGATTCAAAGGTGGCCATGATGGTGCGATGATCTCCCTCCGCAAGTTTCAGTAACAAGTCAGGTAGGGAAGGTGGGCTGGATCGTTAGCATGAAACGCAAAATATCGCGTAAAAGGGCGTGCAAACAGCGCAGCAACTGGAGTAATAAGATGTTGTCTTGGTTTCACTGACCTATGCACGTTGTATTGGTATGTGTAGAGGTGTACGAACTCACATACTGTAGTTATTTCACAACATACCCGAATCAGAACGTTGATTTCTGCGCATGTCTACGTCTGTTAACTGGTAGAGTGCTAAGTTATTTTTGGTCATCAGAATTTGTACACTGGACTTTGCCTTGTTACAATTTAAGGGAGAGTGCCCGTGGGCACTCTCCCTTAAATTGTAACAAGGCAAATCCTTGCAGACTAAATAATTTCATGTAAAAGATAATATGAACCATGTCCATCGAATACAAAGCCTTTATTTGGGGTCACCATGGATTGGATTAAAGCCCAAATATGGGCTTCCAGCACTCTTCCAGTTAAGGTCGCAAGTAAGTCGACTGTGTGAATATAGACTCATCTGAATGTACGGCGTGTTTCGATAATCTCTAGTAATGGTGCCCGACGGAGACGACAATACTGGTGCCTGGCGGCGACATGTAGATATATTTACGCTCTGCTTAATATTACGAGCATAACCGTTTATACCAAATTATATATTTAAAAAAAAAATGTTTACTTATAAAACAGAGGATATGACCCCTCATTAGAACGAGCTCGTTGAGATCGTTCCACGGAGTGGGCATTATGTGAGAAAAAAAAAAACAGTTCAAGTTTTTCAAGAAATTTGTTTGCAAGTGTTGACTTACATTTTTGACAGGTTTAAGGTAGGACCTGGAATAATACGTGTCAGTTAAGCGTTGAAAGGCTGACTATGTAGTCGACTACAAACAGTCTGTCCGGGTGCACTCATCCCAGTTACCTCCCATAGCTGTATTCCAATCTGATGGGTAGTTTGACCACGATTTCGATGTGCTGTATTTCTAGTGAAACGAACCTGTACGGCTGTTGGTGATTTTGGCGACTTGAACTTTATGTATCGTCAGCATTAGGTGTTTGTCCAAATCTTGCCGGCAATTTGCTGATGACGGATAGAGAGACATTGAAAGATTGACAGACAAAGTAATTTCTAATTGGTAACATTTCTTTTGCATGCAGCTGTACAGAACGTTCGAGGCGTCGTATTCTCTGGTCGAGTTGACTATGTTTCGGACAGTGTGTTTGCTATCTGAGAGCAAGAGATTGTGGCACAGTGTCTAAACATACCACATACATCCCTGACTAAAATCGCCATGAACACCTACTTTCGACAAAGTTATCTCCCTTGAAATTATTTGACGCGTCAGGAAGGTCCAATTAAGAAGCAAGTAATTGTTGAGAAAATACCTATGACATCAGGAGACAATAAAGCAAAATTTCGTATTGTTACTTATAATAAACGAAAACCACAGACATCTACTGTGCCTGTTGTTTTCGGTTATTAAAAGTAACAAAAGAAGGACACTTGACTTTTTATGGCAAGCCAATTAGAAGAGACTAGTTCACAGATAATCCGTCATTAACCCTTCGACCCCTGGTGGTATCTTCCATGTCAGTTTCATGGTAGCAATAGGAAGAGTCCAAATTTATTATTTGGGGGTAGACCAATTAATATTTTCAACGTGCAGCCTAAGGGCTGCACGTTGAAAATATTGATTGGTCAACACCACACATTTACCTTGCAGTCATTCCCCTTAATGACATTATGACGTAGCCTGTGACCACCTGGCCGGAAAAAAACGGTCTCTTGAGTTGAAAGGGTTAAGAATATCTATCAGTATTTCACCTACCAGCACAATGCGTCCACTTGGGCTCTTTATTTTGCGAATGTGTTTTTACAGTAATTTGCAAGTTTTTATTCTTCCCGGGAAAGAAATAGCAAATCTCACCTCCTCGACTTTTATATTAATGGAAAGGATAGTGTCTGTATTATATGTCACGATACGCACATTGTTGATATAATGAACAGGAGAAAACGTTACCCTTACGTAAGGACATCAAAAGTGGTGAAAACGCCGTGTTTTTATTTTTAAAGGGTTTCAGCGGAGAATAATAGTCAAACACTCAAATTGATTGAGAAAAAATGGTAAAAAAGCCAGCTTTGGTATTTTTATACTGCTCAACAAATAAAAAAAATGCAGGAGGTATCTGCGATAAAAAGTCGCTAACATTTCGAAATTTCAACTTTTATATGAAATTCCCATACTTTTAGTGTTCAATTACTGACAGTTTTATGAAATTGAGGGGAGCCAACTTTCCAGTTAATCTCTTCCAATGACTAAAATTGTCAGCTTGGAAACTGGAAGAAAATATCAAGGATAGATACATGCCTAGGCATTACTGATGATACCCGCGCTCCAAAGTGGTGGATTGTTGGGTTTGATTTGCCGTTGAACAAATTTATTTCCATTTTGTTACAAACATTGTATACGTTGATGGAATGTGTCAGCTACATAATTTCGACGCTGTTATGCAATTTTAAGGGTTTATTGAACCCGCCAAACATCTTTTTCAGTGGGTCGCTTTTCTTTAGTACCTATATTATACACTGAGTCAAAAAAGAATGTATAATAAACTTTGAGGAGCAATTTGTTTTACTATTATCGACTTTAATCCCAAACAAATGATTGTAAATTCATATTTCGAGTCTAGCTGTATGAATTTGCATAATTTCATGTTCTTACTGTTGCCAGCGTCTCTTCAGGACGTCGCAATTCAGACATGGGATGAAATGAAAAGTTCACACATGCAGTCAATAGCGTGTATGTCCACCGTTTGCCTCTTGGATGGCAAGACATCAACGGCGCATGGGCCTGATAAGTCTCTGGATGTTACCCTGTGGTTTTGCATTCCACTCCTGCCTTAGAGCATAACGTAAATCGCCTAACGTCTGAAGATCATGGAGTCGTACCCGACGGTCCAGTTGATCCCAAAGATGCTCGATTGGCGACAAATCTGGCGAAAGTGGGGGCCAGGGAAGAAGTTCGATGCTCTGCTCCTCAAGAAAGTCACGACAGATACGCGCCACGTGACATCGGGCATTGTCTTGCTGGAATAACTGCAATCCGACATTAGCATTGAACAACGGGACAACAACAGCGTTAAGAATTTCGTCGCTACATCGCTGTCCATTCAGATTACCATCGATGAAGATCAACTGCGTTCGATGGTTCAAGGAAATCCTGCCCAAACCATTACGCTACCTCCGCCGAAACGGTCGCATTCCCGCACGCAAGCATCAGAAAACCGTTCTCCTCGTCGGCGATACACTCTTATCCTACCATCAGCGCGCCGTAGACAAAATCGTGATTCATCACTAAAAAGAACTGTGCTCCAACGCTGCAGAGTCCAGCGAACACGCTGACGTACCCATTCCATTCTGACGGTACGATGACGTTGGGTAAGGATTGGTCCGTGGTATGGACGCCTACTTCGGATGCCGTGTTCAGCGAGGCTGTGGCGGACAGTTTGTGCACTGATTCTATTGCTAGTTTACCAGGAGTAATTGCTGCTGTCCTCGTCGCCGGAAGGAAGCGATCCCGCAAGTGAGACGCCCTGATGTGTCGGTCTTGTGGAGGGGTCATATCTCTTGGTCGACCTGAACGCGGTCGGTCGGCAGTAGATCCAGTGGTTATATACCTTCCAACGAGACGATAAATAGTGGTCACAGTGACTCCGAACTAAGCAGCGAGCTCATCTGGAGGTATCCCAGCCTCATGCATGCCAATGGCACGCAACCTCTGATTTTCGGTTAACCTTGGCATTTTTTAAAATGTCGGAAGACAAAAACTAGCGTGTTTTCTCAATAACCCAGGCTCCCTAGCACAACATAACACAAAGAAAATCGTCGGTCACCCATTAAATTTGAAATTCTCGGGTAGCACGTGCTATTTTTAAATCCGTACCAAAATTGTATACGGTTGGGTAGACAACAACAACATGTCATTAAACTCTTTGCACGACTTCTTGTCCACAAACATGCAACATTAGAGCTATTATATTTCATCCTTTATGCTATTTTTTCACATTTACTTCTGTTTTACTTTCTTTTTTGACTCAGTATATTTGAACCGTCATATAACATGCGTCGAAGTTTTTTATTAACATCCGCGCCACGCTTGTAGTTTTGAGGTTTACAGCATTAGGCCTCTTACCACCAATCAAACCGCTTTTGTCATATTTGATACAACTGACAGACTAAGATATATATTCATGAGATAGACATCACACACAAGTTTCGGATAAAGTACACTGAATACTCTTGAGCTCCAAATAGAAGTACAGCACGAAATAAAAGTACAGGGTGGAATCGAAGTACAGGGTGGAAAATCATGATACATGCGGAGATACACGGCAATTGCAGTATATTATGGTAGGCAAATACACCAGCGATTCTGACATTGAACTCTCGTTATACTCTTGCATTCTCCAGAATAGCACATATATCTATATGCATGTATCTTTTCTTGAACGCTTAAAGGTGCCAACTACAGTGCTTTAGCATTGCAATTGGCAGCTTTATGCTTTCAAGGGACGATATGATATGCCATAGGCCATAGGAATTTTTTTCTTCAATTACCCACCGCCAACATGGCATATCATAATTTCGACAGTATATATGACAACAGATTCCTATATCGAATAGCAGACCAAATTATATGTAGACAGGAGTTAAACTATTGTCGCTTTGATACATCAATTTACAGTAACAGGGTTCTTGGCAGTTGTATATATATCTTCAGTATCATATTTTGTGTTTCCTATTTGTTTTAGGTGCATTAGCTTTAATACCTTCGTGTCTTCTATGATGCATAACACAGTCGAATGGTGAAACAACATTGTGGGGTCAGCGCGTTCAGGACTTCGAGGCAGCTACACCTCAAAGTGTCATCAGTTGAGTAGTCGTGCTCTCCTCCTCTCTGTAAACAACCCAGACATTGAGTGGCACTACCAACAGAATGCGCTGCCCAGCTGAACCCCTGAATATCCCAAATACAGCTGCTCCATTCTGAATTACTTACAGTTTAAAAGCTCTACCTTCTTTTCACAGAAAATATGTACACGTTTGATGGGCTTTAACAAGTCAGAAAGTACCATACCTGATGTGCCGAGAATAATAGGAAGTGGGACAACCTATCACTCTTTGAATGCAAGTGAAAAATTTCGAGGTACGGATATTTAATGTAATTCTTCTGAATTTTGTCAATAAGGCTTTTATCAAAAGGGACTCCAAATTCTAGAGGTGAAAGAAATGTTTCTGAAACAAATCATAAGGTATCACGCCTAATATATCGAGAACATATGTGAGTCAGGAAACTTCTCCTGAATATTGTCAACGACGTTTGTGTCAAGAGGACACTAAATTCTGTAATATAAACGAATGTATTTTCAAACATGACAGGCTCATTGACTGTATGTTACCTTACGCCTTTTCTACGACAGTTTGACATTCCCGCCTTCTACGACGCCCTTGACATGTACAGTTTGGACGAAGAGCGCCTTGGGCACAATACGAACTGCTCCGGTATGCATTATGAATTCCATTATGAAATCAATTCTGGATTTGCGTTGTATTTCTCCCAAACAATGATGTAGAATCGTCTTAACAAGACCCAAATCTCTGCCAGCAACCTGGGGCCAATACTATCAAACTTTTACAATTGTATTTTCGAGAATTGTATTTTCTAATTATGACTTTAAATGGGTTGAAATGAACTATTAGCATTTTCAAAGATGTGACAATTTGCCAGTTGGCAAATTGTCATATCTTTTAAAATGCTAATGATTCATTTTATCCAGTTTTATTAATAGGTCGGAAATACAATTCTAGGAAATACAATTGTAAAAGTTTTATAGTATTGGCTCCAGGATAGAGAGCAATGTTTCATCTACCATAGTCTTTTCATGTCGATTTGAATGATGTTGTATTTTGATAATTTCACAATTTATTTTCTTGCCGTGATTCTGTTTGATGGGACAGCAATGACAGACAAATACCATATCTTGTATTCGGCATTCGTTACCACTTTACTACGATTTCCGTTTGATTATGCCCTCCCGAAGTTAGCGATGCTCTTTTCGCGTTAGAGAGATTTTTAACAGAATCTTGGAGCACCTATGACTCATCGTCCACAAGGTTGTGGCGAGAAAGAGGGTTGGTGTGGGATGTGTCTTATCTTAAATTCCTACCCAAACATCCAATAATTGGAACTTTCTGGGCACATGTCGTAAAAGGTGGGAATTCTTCGCTCAAAGTAATAAATTTTGCTGCATCATTCGGCTTAGTAAACTTGGAATTAGCATGAAATCGGAAATTTCCCAGCCAGAAATCCGAGAAATTTCCAACAGGGATCATAATTTCGAATTTCAAAGTTCATCAGCTGAAAAATGCCTGATCTGGGCGTGAGTTCTCCGACAGTAGGAGAATTTCCGCACATGTGGTTGGGGAAGGTGTAGGGTGAAAAGAGAGACCACTAAAGTTGAAAACTCTGTATCTCCCCTGACCAGAGGTGAATTTGGAACACCGGAAGTGGGTTTCCATTCTTCGATCAAGAACAGCCTAGCCATATCCCTGGCTGGTTGTCCAACTCAAATGCCTCCTATGCACTAAGTCTTTTTTTTTCCTCCCTTTGCGCCGTCTCTTGATAATACTGCCAGCGCTTTGAAAATACCCTGTTGGCCAAAAGTGCCAATGTCTCACTGGCGTGAAACTGGTACAAATATTGAATGGAAGCAGGAAATTGCTCTAATTGCATTACTATGGAATACAACTACCGCATTTTCCTGCTTATCTTTTCGTGCAGATGGGCACTATGTGCTCCCTGCTACGATCCCATGTTTACACACTACTACAGAAGGCCTTATCTGGTTGATGACGGCTTTGAGCTTTGGGTAGGAACGCGATAGGAGTATTCATCCTCGTCTTGAAATATTGACATGCCACCTCTATGAAAAAGTATGTCTTTCAATTTCGGCTAAAAAGATCTGGATCGTTCAGTGTTTTATAAATTATATTAGTTTCAATATTTACTTCCAACAAAAAGAAAAGTGGTTGAAACTATTCAAGTTTTAAGTTTTCAGTTCCCTTCAAACATTACTCAAAATTAACTGGTAGAATGCTAAACTATTTTTGGTACTTAAAATTTCGTTACGCACCTTTGCCTTGTTACAATTTATTGGAAAGTGCCAGTACTCTCCCGTGAATTGTAACAAGGCAAATCCTAACAGATAAAATAATATCACTTCAAAGATAATATGAAACACATCCACAGAATATGAAGCCTTTAACCCTTTACCTAACCTGAAAAGCAGACGACACTTGCAAAAATAATTCTTGAATAGCTAATTTTTTTCAGTTTTTGTCTCAAAAACATAGGTTATGACCCCTCGTTGGAACGAGCTCGACGAGCTCGTTCCAACGAGGGGTCATAACCTATGTTTTTGAGACAAAAAATGAAAAAAATAATGAAAATTAATTGGCGATTTTTTGAGAATAGCGCTGGCCGGTTTTGACCGTTACGTTAGGTAATGGGTTAAATTGTGGTACCGGCACATCAGAATAAAGCCCAAGTATGGGCTTTCAGCACTCTACCAGTTAACAGTGTTTATGAAGGATGTGTTGGTCGGTGGTTTGTGCCTCACTGATTAAATGCAAACTAATTAATAAAGGACAGTGTTATTTCTTTTGTGACATGAAAATTATTCTTTTCAAGAAATCGTCCTGCTGGCTAAAAGTAAATGGATTATTTTATTTTGCGTCATCCAGGTGCAAGTTTACAGTGGTTTGAAATCTAGTACCGAACTCCGAATCGAATCTCGCTGCTCTTTAACTTTACAACCACAAATATTGTCAGTCGTCATTCAAGTATCGCGTTGTATTTTGTTTGGACGATTCCATCAGACAAAAGCGGAGTATTCCAGAACAGAATCAGTTTCGTAAGCGGAACCTCCTTGAAATCTTCTATCACCAGGTCTCCTGTGATAGAAGGCACAAGTAGTATGTAATGTGGTTTTGAGGACTCATTTGGATGACCTCGGTGGATGACCTCGGAAGTGACGCCATGTCACGTGACCTAGTGCCGCCATGTTGTGTTGTCATGGTAACCCGCGTGAGCGGCCATGTTGTGACGTCATCCCCATAGTGATACTTGGAGTGAGTGCTTATGCGCAGCGCGTGTTGTTAGGGTGATACGTGTTTCCGTCGTCCATTTTGTATGAAGGGGGCCGCCATCTTGGTATCTATGGTAGCAGGTGATTGCTATGTTACCCAAAGGCTTACAATAGGACAGGGGTATGTTCGGAGGGTATGATAGATTGAATCGGAGTATTTTCCCGATTCGTAGAATTACCACAAACAACCCGACATTTTTTACTATTTCGAATTCTTTCAGAATTTCTGCTTCTATCTATATATGCAATAGTTTACGTCTATCTGGTCATGTTCCTTTATTCTAGAGTATACTCCAGTAGCGTAGAAGAGCCTATCAGTTGGAACAGTTTACCTTATTATTACTATATTTAGCTATTTTTGGTCTATTCTTGTTAGTTCTGACCCTATTCTAAGTACACTTGTAGTGTCCTTTATCTAGATTATTTATATAACTAACCAATCAGATTGCTTGATTTCCCATGATGCAGTTATCTCCCTTGTGTATATCAAAAGCATTCCCAAACCCAATAAGCAGTCGAGCAGTTACTGATAAACCATTGCTCGAATGACTCGAATCCCATCGAGCAAATGAGCTTTAGAGTAATTGCTCGATCGAGTGACTCGGCATATTGCTCGAACGACTTGAATCCTATCGAGCAAATGAGCCAACGAGCAATTGCTCGTTCGAGTGACTCGAAATACTGCTCGACGACTCATTTCAGAAAAAAGGGATTCCATAGCCACAGGCGTTTTCAAAAATGGGATTCCACAAATGGTGTTCCAAAAAGGGATTCCAAAAGTGGGATTCCGTCTTATGTCGAGTGACTCGCAACTATTGCTCGAACGACTCGAATCCCATCGGGCAAATGAGCCATCGAGCAATTGCTCGTTCGAGTGACTCGAAATACTGCTCGACGACTCATTTCAGGAAAAGGGATTCCATAGCCACAGGCGTTTTCAAAAAAGGGATTCCACAAATGGGATTCCAAAAAAGGGATTCCATAAGTGGAACGGCTAGGGTCACCTCGTGTCGGACAGTTTACGGGTGAGGAAGCCGGAGTACCTGGAGAGATCCACCGAGCAATGGCGAGCAACTGTCAGTCTCCCCAACGTATTAAATCCACACTATGCATTGGTTGAAGACAAGTGCACCATCGTCGTGCAGTACGCCTTAGTACACAGCGCCACCGTGCCCCCACGTGGGCAAATGGGATTAAGAGTCTTCCCCAAGGACACAACGCGGTTGCTGCAGGGGGGATTCGAACCGAGTACCTCTCGGCTTGCAGCCGGCATCTCTACCTACTGAGCCACCGAGCTCCCAAATCGTATCGTTGATTCCAGTCCTCCGGACACCACCCTTGTTGTGTTCTGTCTTAAACGTCGGGATATATTACCTCCCCAGCACCCTCGTAAAATCTTAGAGCCATTACTTGGGGGAGTTTTGTTCTCTTCCTCCTTTTGCATTATCATGCCGTCACAAGGCACTGCAATGTCATTTTGTTGCAGAATACCTCCTTAGTTTCTCAACCATTATATTTATTATTAATATTATTTTTTATTAAAGTCGGTAATAAAAAAGATAACAGCCAATGCAGGTCTCTCACCTCGAATAACACAATTATTTCTGTTGAAATAACAATTCGTCACTGCCTTCCGTATCAGCAAATCTCGAATGCCAAACAGTCTGTCGTTACAAATTGTTTCACTATACTTTGTAACTAAATCTATTTGTGAGCGTTGAAGCCTATTTGTGTTTAAATTCTTTCTCGGCGTACGTTCATTTAGATAAATTGTAGGGAATGAGACTAAATATCAGTGCATTGTATCTCTCATTCGAAATACGGACTTGGCGTAGATTAAATTCTATTTCCTTGTGAACTGATGACCCGATCAGAGATTCATCGATAAATCTCAATTCAGTCTTCCCATAAATACTACTAACTACAGATGTAGTCAAGAGCACTTTGCATTTATAAGAAGCACTCGGAGCTACACGAATCGTTCCATTCATGAGTATATGGAGAGAGAGAAAGAAAATCGAGGGTGGATTCAGAGGGCGTAAGGGGGACTAGCACGTTCTCCGGCGAACAAAGAGACCACACTGCAAAAAATATAGGTTCTCTTTAGAACCAAAACTGGTTCTAATCTTGTCCCTGAGATGGAATCAGTTCTGTTTAAACAGTATTTATTTCAATTCAAATACATTTATAAAGATTAACATTAAATATTAACAGGATTAAACATAAATTGAGGGGGTTTCAGCCGTAAATTTAGAGCTGAAACGAGGTTGTCTCAAATCATTATTAAGCAAAGGAGATATGAACAGTTGGCATATCGAACCAGTTTTGGTTCTTTTCAGAACCAAAACTGGTTCGATATGCCAACTGTTCATATCTCCTTTGTTTCAAAATGTTTGGCGACTGCGTTGAATAAGCTGCAAGTTTAGTGCTGAATCTACTTCAGTTCCTGTAATATTCTGTTAAAATTGAATGCTAATCTTGGTAAATTTATTTGATTTGAAATAAATACTGTTTAAACAGCGCTGGTTCCATCTCAGGGACAAGATTAGAACCAGTTTTGACTCTAAAGAGAACCTATATTTTTTGCAGTGCATGGTGGTGACGTAGAAAGAACTTCGAACGAACCGAGGGCCATACAAAGCCACATACATCGATATATATCAGTCGTGGCCCATGTCCCTTAGTGGCATGGTGGAAATGCATATACAAAGCTATGCTTGGGATTCACACACCTCTACATTGACAAAAATTCAGATTTTTAGCTCTATTTTAAACAAATTTCCCAATAGCGAAATTTCTTAAATATGGGAGCCAAAGTTTGTATTTTTCGTGTCTTTAAAGTCCGCAGAAAGACAAATCAAAACGGGGGAGGTTGGGGGAAGTGCCCCTTGTATCCCTCCGGTTCCTACGTCCCTGGATCATAGACCGTTTCACGTCATACTGGTGTTTTTTAATTGACTGTTTCGAGCGACTAGTGGCGGCTCTGGCGTCTGTGCTACTCTCAGATTATCCGATGACTGGGGCCCATTGACCCACCGGGCCGAAATGTGAAAAAAATTGAGATTTTGTTTTAAGTATTTAAAAGTGTTTTGTAGCTACCCCCTCCCTCCTCCTCACCAATCAAAACGGGTGAAAATGAGTTTGTGCCGGAATAAAAACCTTTTAACGTCTTTGAGCGTCTAAATGAAGAAGGGTTATCTGTAATAAAATAAATTACTTAGAATAGAGCTCCGAAAATGTTTTCTTCGTTTCTAACTGTCTCAAGAAGCTTGACAGAACCAGTTTGGTCTTCCGATGGTAGCAGGTATTCACGGTTTGGATATAGAATAAATAGGTACTAGGGCCGGTAATCAGATTTAAATCACGAGTAGGATAAGGGTTTTTACCACTCGGCTTGCCGAGTGGTAAAAATCCTTATTCTACGAGTGGTTTAAATCTGATTACCGGCCCTAGTACCTATTTGTTTTATTTATACCATGCTCTCAATAAATAATCGACTTTGTCACTTAAAGTGGAGAAAAAACGACATTTTCTATCGCAAACACATAGGTTTGTTTTGTTTTGATCTGCGCCGGTGGGAGCGCGGTGGCTCAGTTGGTAGAGGTGCAGGCTGCAAGCCGAGAGGTCCTCGGTTCGAATCCTACCTGCGTCAACCGCGTTGTGTCCTTGGGAAAGACACTTCATCTCCATTGCCCGCGCGGGGGGCACGATGACGCCGTGTACTACGGCGTACTGCACGTCGATGGTGCGCATGTCTTCAACCAATCTAACCCTGCCTGTGCTGCAGTGCGGAGTTACGATGTTGGGGAGCTGGCAGCTGCTCGTCGTTGCTCGGTGGTTCTCTCCGGGTGCTCCGGCTTCCTCCACCCATAAAACTGTCGCGGTCATGATTAGCCATTGTGCAGAATTATGTGACCTTAAACACCAATAAATAAATAAATCTGCGCCGGTGGGCAGTACTGCAGGCTGCACGTCAAAGCTTGATTGATAGCTAGACACATCGTCAAAGTTGATTGAATTTTCCTTGCTTTTTCAGTCAAATTATTATTAACTATTCTTAAATTTTATTTTAAATATATATTTGTAGGTATTTTAAACTTTATAAGTCATTGCACGTAATAGACAGCACCGCAAAACGTTGTATGTTTGAATGAAACATCACGGAGTGTGATTGTATCGAAGTTAGCAAATTGCGTCATTTCAAAGGTCAAGTTGGATAACCTTCCGACCATAGGTGTGTGGGTGGGTGGGTCATAATCTATGTTTTTTTTAAATCCAAACATTTTCAAGTATCATTTGATAGTCTTCTGAGATAAAAGTTTCCAGACAGCCTTTAAATTGAAATTCTCACTATATTACGTTATCGTATATATATATCAATGAGAATTTCTCCCCGTGGGTACTCCGAGCAGTGCTTGTGTTTATTGTGGAAAACAACGTCTTCTTTATTGGTAAAAGAGGGCTCGCTAACCAATGCCTGGGGTGAAAGTTCTCCGAAATTCGCAGCATATTTTTTATTGGGGTTTAACGGCATTTTCAACAGTTTTACGGGTGGGGTAAGCCGGAGTACCCAGAGACACCCACCGAGTAGCAGCGAGCACTTATCAGACACCCCAACGTACCCACTCCGCATAAGCAGGGTTAGCATTGGTTGAAAGCAAGTGCAGCATCGACGCACAGTAGGTGGGCAGCATAGCATGGGCGATTAGCTAAACTTGACTTCATATGTATGTTGAAGTCATGGTACAGCCATAGATGCTAAAAGTGCCATTGAACACCGATAAGTAAATAAATGGGCATTACTGGACAGTCGGGAATAACGAAATTAAAATTGGTACTTTTTGGTAAACATTTCATTGAAAGGTTAGGTACTCAGAAAAGAGCATTCAGTTCAACAACATTTTTCTGCCTTTGCTACTGGTCTTGTTACGATGGCTGATTTGGGACATCGAAAAAGACTATTTCATCTCGAGATAATATCACGAGATCTCGACATATTATCTCCCGAGATCTCGAAATCCGCTTCTCGAGATCTCAAAATCCGTATTCAATCTCTCAACATAATATATCGAGATCTCGACATATTATCTCTAGATCTCGACATTATATCTCGAGATAATATGTCGAGATCTTAAGATATTATATGGAGATCTTGAGATAAAATAATCCTTTTTCGATATCCTAAATCAGCCACCCCATCCTGCTGATAAGGCCACGCGAAGTAGATCTTCTGTTTCTCAAGCCATTATTTGTAAAATTGCATGCGGGCGAGCGTTTTTTTATTTTATTTTTTTATTTCGGTAATTACTTCTTTGCCATCAAAAGTTCATGTTCTTGGTTCAAGTTTTAGGCCTCATAATCTACAGAATAGTGTGGTAGTGTATTTCATCCCTTGAGTGCAAGAAGGCTTTGCAATGCTAAAGCATTGCAAAGCCTTCTTGCACTCAAGGGACAAATTCATCAATTTTATTGACTTGGGTAAAATATCAGACATAAACCATTTAATTTTGATTTTTTTAAAGTTTAAATTGGTTATAAAAAGAGAGCATGCGGCAGCCAATAGGACCATGCGGGAGGGCCTGAGAAACAGATTTTTTATTTTTTTAAGCCTAATCACAATGTGAAATTGAAACAGAAACAGGAAAAATGAAAATGTCTGAGAAGACGTTTCTTTAAATTTCAATAAAAACAGGATCAGTAATAGACTGATGTTTTCCAGCTGATGGACGACGCATTACAAACAGTTGAGCCGTTACATTATAGCCCCTTAATGGTTTGATGTTTTGTTTAAACCAGATATTCTATAAATTTAGAGCCCGCACCATGGTGGTCATATGAATAGAGATGTTTCTTCAAAGTGTTTGTTTAGGCTCATTACTCATGCGTAGCGACAAATTACCCATCATCGAGCAAACAGAGCTGCCTGGCCTCGTGTATCAATTCCGGAATATGTTTATCCAACTCCTTGACTGAAGAGTTCCTTGACAAGTTGTCGACAGCAGTAACATACAGGTTGATATTATCAACACTGTACTCCGGGCTCCCGTTACAATGTTTGAAAAAAGATTTCATTAGGAGAAAACGAATAAGCTTTCAAAGGAAACTAGAGGCAGTATTTTCAGCTGTTTTTGTAACTTCTGCCGAAAGGAATTTTTTTAGAGTGATGGACATTATGAATGGTAACAGTTGCCATCCTTGACTAACCCATTTACCGCGTGACAGATTTCTAACTGTAGAGCAAGACGTTTAAGCTCTAATAAGCAATACAGTACGTGGAGGGTGGATTGCCACCAAAATCACCAATGGAGTGGAGGTATCCCCCAAGGTACTACTCTCAAATTTTGTACAAGAACACAAAAAGCACAAGCAAGGTTTCAACCAATGGACCTGGAACTTTGTTTACGCTAATTATGCTTTCCAACATATCTGCATTTATTGCTTGAGAGAAGTCATCACTCCACGGGTGATTTATTGATGATGCACTCTCCATGTACTATAGGCTGTTATATAAAACGACTGATCATGCACTTTTGTCACAAATATCCGAAATTGGTGCCACTCCTTAACCCTTTATCCAACGAATCGCTCGCATCCGCCCGCGTAATTTGCAAATTGAGCAGCTGAAAAAATATTATTTTTCGAAACATTTCAACAAAACCATATCATGCGACCCCTCTGCGGAACGAGTTCGTCGAGCTCGTTCCAATGAGGGGTCACATGATATGGTTTTGTTGAAATTTTTTGAAAACATTTAAAAACTATTTAAAATAATAAATTTTGATATCGTCTGCCTCGGGTAAAGGGTTAATTAATGCAACGAGCATATTGTGTCAGGTAAGTTTGCCGAAGAGAACCACCGAGCAGCGGAACGTAAGTGTCACATCTGTTTTTCTGTTTATAATTCTTACCCTTGAAATCGTTTCTTGGGAAGCTCACTAACTCTCCCCGCACCCATTCGTCTCCATGATGGCCACGTGTCACCATCGAAATCTAAGATGGCGACCTTAAACGTACGGAGAAAACAGGCCACCAGACGTATGTGAAAACAATAATTTTTTTTATTAATCCGAGCCCGCAAAGCATTCCCGTACAATCGAACAGATCCATATAGCACACCCACTTACTGTCAACCCATGCGTACGAATGTCACACGTATGCCGCTTTGAACCAAGATGGCAACCTCTTCAACATGAAGGGGCGGCGAAAACATGTGTCAACATGACAACACCTGTTACGCATGCGTAATCACACTAAGTGTTGCCATGGTAATGAGGTTACGGGCTTTACCACGATAACCCAAGTGACACCACTCTTGCACAGAGGTAAGAAGTTAGTACCTAACTGAGCACCTTGATCCAAAAAACGAGCGTTGCCCATCCCTGATATACACCTGCTACAGTTGTATTTGAATAAACTGATCACGAATCGAGTCGGGGTTAGATAACGACATCGACATCGAATCAGTTTTCGTGACATCGCTTGTTATTTTACCAAATTACTCAATTATCGTGCATATCCTCATGGCCTGATAGCATGAGTACTCGAGTACAGAGGTCACAAGTCACATTGCTACAACAGTACTTTATCCCCTTGCGACTACGGTACATAATATTATGTACGAAAATTGCAGTGCGTGGCGACTACGGTACGTAATATTACGTACTCCGACTTTGAACCCAAGCGGCCGCTTTTTCGTCCAGGAACATGATACTTCATAATTTTATTAAATAGGGTGGATGCTAAGTGCACGTGTGTGATAGACCAATCAATATTTCAACGTGCAGCCACAAGGCTGCACGTTGCAAATATTAATTGGTCTACCTCCAAATAAGGAATATGGACTCCTCATGTTGCTGTCATTGAACTGATATGGAAGCTACCACTAGGGTTCAAATGGCTAACGATTGCGTTTGACGTCGCCAAACCCTGATTCTTCGTAACGTCACGATAACCGTAGTCGTAAAGGGTTAAACGTGGGGCGAGAGATTCCAGCGTTCTGCTTTATAATTACTGCTGTATACAGTGGCGGCGCTACGGGGGGGGGGGGGGGCATGGGGGGCATTTGCCCTCCCAAACGAAGGCTTTGCCCCCCCAGTTGCCCCCCCCCCCTCCAACCATCTCGCATGCATTTCCATCCACCCTCACACACAAACACATTCAGTCACTCTCTCTCTCTCACACACACACACACCTCTTTTTTAATTCCCAATAATTTCCCATACACACTTAGCCCAAAGCCTCAGGCTAGCTGATGAACACATCCAGGCAGTAAAGATTTAAAGACTCGGATGCAGATACTTATAAGTTATAATTAAGTTATGAGCCAACAAAGGCATGTCTATCCATATCCCTTGTCTAAAAAAATTCAGGGATTTCGCATTATGACAGGCGGGCATTATGAGTCTCTCTCTCTCTCTCTCTCTCTCTCTCTCTCTCTCTCTCTCACGCACAGACCCACCAGACGCGGATCCAGGATTTTTTTAAAGGAGGACCGCTAATTACCATTACATTTAGTCGAAACTTGGACCCAAAGTCCGTAATATAATTTTTTGGTTTGGTACGTCCACAGGACGTACCAAACCAAAAAAGTATATTACGGACTTTGGGTCCAAGTTTGGACTACCTCATAACAAAGTAATGATATGATCCTTTACGTATTTGCCTCCCTTCATGGTAGTCTGCCCCCCCTAGTTGCCCCCCACAAAAAAATTTCTTGCGCCGCCACTGGCTGTATAACAATGTAACTTGCAGGGCAAACAAGCATACAGATAAGCCGATTGAACCAAAAAAGCAACAGGCAACTATTCTTTCTTTTCTGCGGCATGATTCCACCGACATGAGACATTTATTTGCCATCGTTCCTCAATGAAAAAACATGGGTTACACTATTCAAATATTTGCGAACCAGGAAGCCGATTCGATGCCGATCCCTAATAGACCTTTTTATTTGAGTATCTAATAATAATAATAACAACACTTTGGCCAGCCGCTGATTTGTCACGGTTCTCAAGTGAGTAGGCCTTAATTAACCCTGTGCTTCCAAATGTCTCCCTATCCCCACACCTCGTCTCTCCTCCCAACGCCATATTTGATGACACCCCATATCTCATTCTTCCCAATCTCTCCCATAAGTATACTTACCCTCTCGTTTGTGTCACCCAATACCCAAATATCCCATCCCACTTCCCCGTTATACTCTCTGCGAATTTATTCTGTTAGACTGGTATTTTGAACATTCTGATAGAAAGTGTTTCAGGGCCTCCACTACTCCTAAATTACACATTTGGCAATCCTTTTCACTTTCATTCCCAATTTTCCCCAAAGCCCCAGCGACAACGACCTCAGCTTAAACAACGTTGATACCCACAAGCGTCATCAGGTTACTCTTCAAAACCTGACTTTTTATCACGCAGGCCATCCAAATAACCTTTACTTTGACCCTCATTCGCCCACTTTCTCGGGCGATTTCTTTATCCTGGGTTGTCTCCACTTCTATGTCAGAGATTTACATTGAATAGCTTTCTATTAACCCTTTACCCAACGCAGACGATTTCAAAATTTATAATTTTAAATATCATTGTTTAAATTTTTTCAAAAAACTTCAACAAAATCAAATCATGTGACCCCTCTTTGGAACGAGCTCGTTCCAAAGAGGGGTCACATGATATGGTTTTGTTGAAATTTTTCGAAAAGTAATATTTTTTCAGCTGCTGAATTTTCATATTACGCGGGCGGATGCGGACGATTCTTTGGGTAAATGGTTAACTCTCTCTCTCTTGCTCAGTCCACCCTGTTTCTGTATTTAAATTTCAAACATTCTGGGACATTAGTTCGCACCATCGGCTGTCGGGGATATTCACCAAAGAGTATCTCTATATGTGCTTTAAATAAAGGGTCTCTCGAATAACAATGTTTCTTCATTATAAAAACATTCAATGACACTTGCGTTTGCTGATCTATTTACACCAGAAAAGGAATCAATAATAAAATAAACCGGTCATTTCAAAAGTTGGAACGGACGCTAAAACGAAACATAAACTAAAAACTGAAGCAGTTCTAACGCTGCTAATGCGACCTTGGATACATCACAACCCTTTCAAACATACTATAGTTTTTCAGGAAAGCTGTTAGATGATCGTAAGATGATAAATTCAAGATTTGTTGGAAAACCTTTGACTTCGTTTCGCTCAATAATCAGCTATTAGGGCAGGTATTAAGTTAATTCGTCGCAATACATGCACGTTCGGCCCTGGTGACTTCTATCTAAATCCGCGAGTTCTGCGTCTGTATTTATATTATCTGGTTTTTACATTCAAATCACCAGCCTTTTTACAATTCTGTGGGATGAGTTTTACGATTCTTCTGAGAAAGCCGAGCATGGTTTTGGCTTTCTTTGAAATCTTATTGATGTGGGTTGTCCATTTTAAGTCGTTCGAAATTCTGAAGCCAATGTAGGGGTTGTTTCCCACCTGTCGCAAGTGCCTCATTATCCTGTGCGTAAAATTTGCTGTACTTCCCCGTATGCCGACCACATAGCACTTCGTTGACTCCAGTTGTTCGATCAGATCCTGGTGTAGTTTTAATTGGTCTTTAGTGTTATTGATTTGTCTGTAAAGCGGACAGTCGTCGGCAAACAGTCTCACTGTAGATATCACACAAACTGGTTGCTGATATGACATAGAAGCAGTAGACGTCCAAGGACGGTCCCTTGCGGCACTCCAGAGTCAACGTCAATATCACTCGAAAAGCTTCTCTCAAAAATCACCTTCATCATTTTTCTAGTAGGAATAAACTTGGGCTGTATTTGGGAGTTCAGCCCAAGTTAGTTTGTAAACCCTTTCCCCTGAAAAGTGAGTTCGGCCCATCTAAAAGTGAATTCACCCGAGCGTTAGTGTTACAGGGGTGTAGTTATAACCAGTAACAAAGTTGGGACATTTTAACCCTTTACCTAACGTAACGGCCAAAACCGGCCAGCGCTATTCTCAAAAATCGCCAATTAATTTTCATTATTTTTTTCATTTTTTGTCTCAAAAACATAGGTTATGACCCCTCGTTGGAACGAGCTCGTCGAGCTCGTTCCAACGAGGGGTCATAACCTATGTTTTTGAGACAAAAAATGAAAAAAATTAGTTATTCAAGAATTATTTTTGCAAGTGTCGTCTGCTTCTTAGGTTAGATAAAGGGTTAAAAAGTGTGGGTGCATTCAACCCACATCTGAATAACCTGGATGGATCTATGATCTCACTGACAAGCAGGGATGGCTCCAAAGGAAGGTCAGTGGGGGCTACACCCTTCTCGTCAGAGAGGCCAAGCACCCACTCCCCCCTTCCGGGGTACTCTTCTGTTTCATTATACGGTTTCTTGTCTACAGCCCAGAATCTTATTAGATAGATAACTGTCTTATAGAGTAGTATGTACCTAGCACCCCACCTCCGCCAACTTTGGAAACTCTCCCTTTTATTGTGGGGTTTCTGGGGCATAGCATAGCATCTAAGATGCCTATGGACTGTCCCTCCTCCACCCGGGGACTTCACCCCTGGGTTTGTGGAGGGGCACCAGAACTAGCTTGTCTGGCTCGTTCCAACGACGGATGTAACGTGAGCTCAAAGGGAAATGATTTTTTTTTTTAGAAATTTGAGAGTTGTTGATGTTTGTCGGCCGGCAATTCATGTTGAAGACAAGGAAACCAGTACAGGTATGGAATGTAAGAGAGAATTTATTGAACAGCGCAGAGACGTGTGACTTAGCCGGTGATTCTAGTTAAGTGTCGTCTACCCGGCCAACTAGAAACAACTACTCAGATTTCAAGACACTCACTCCCTGTTCAATATTCTCCGGGCTGTCAGGTTCATGGGCTCGGCCACATTGCATCACAGGTGATAAGACTCGCCTTCAGGTTTCCAGGTGTTTATTAATGGCTGAAATGAGTTGTGGAAGCTGTTTTCCACAGTGTCTTAAAGTCGGGAATGTGTGAGCGGTTTGTACTGATTCCTCGGTATTGTTATTATTATGATAGAATTTATTTTTCTTTAATGATATTCAGTTTGCATGTATAAGATTGGTCGGGGTGAGTTTTCCTTAATTCTATGAATAGTTTTTCTATCGCATGAATGTTTTTGCTCTGTCGCGCCCGTTCGTCAAATAAAAAAATATGGGCGTGTCCAACGTTTCAGTTAAACCACAATTGCTGCAAGTGCGCTGTTAGTTAGTTTTTTGTACACACCGTTCTTTCTCTACAGTATTCGAAACCTCGTGTATTTGGGAATGTTCAAAATAATTAAACTGTCGTCTGCACAAAAGTTGATATGACTGCAATGATATAAATTACATAGATTTCGGTCGCATAATGGTACATTAAAATACACGCAGACACTCTGAATTAAATTATTACAATTGAAATTAATTATTTGTCGTTCCATCGGAGTATGAGATGGGCGTGTTAAGTTTTGTATGAAGTATACTTCACACATGCAACTTAACACGCCCATCCCGCATTCATAAACTAATAAAGCGATAGATAATTCATTTCACTACTTATGTGAATATATATATATACCCATAGTAGCTTGGTGTACCAAATGTTCACCACGAATGGTAGTGAACATTTGGTACATCAAGCTACTTTGGGTATATTTTATTTATACCATGATCGTTAGAGTTCAAATGTTAAATAAATCAATATTCACGCGCGCGAATCTGTTTTTGTTTAGGCCTATATAAGCACCGGTGGGCGGTACTTCCGCTGGCAATTTTATCGCCGAAACGAAATAGAAAACGAAATGCGCAAGTTAGGGGGCTTTTTCATTTTAATAACATAATAACATACTATTTCGAGTTATGGGTGCTTTATTAGCACGAGGCAACGTATGTTTGTTAGTTGTTGGTATCTTGTGAGGTAAACTTATTTAGAAACGTAATAAATAACTGCCGGTTTCATCTCACTCTTCACGAGGCGACGACTGAAAAATGTAGACAAGTTTGCATTCAAGGCGAGGTCATCAAAGGTCAACTTGGATGTAGTCCCAGGTGTAAATTTTAACTATTGAAATCCCATTGCTGGCGCGTTCACAACGGTTGGTGTGTAAAGCTAAAATTTATGTCATACGCTTTTTTTATATAATAGAATAGGTAAATATGGTGTAAAATTGTTTATATTAAACATTCCGTAACTCCATTGGTTCACCGAAGTTACGCTACGTCGAGCGCGGTAAGTAGTTGGATGGGCGTCCATTTCAGCGACTGATTCGCACTCCCGCGTTGTGTCCTTGAGCAAGGTACTTAACCCCGATTGTCTACATGGGGGCACGATGACGCTGTGTACTAAGGCGTACTGCGCGTCGAAGGTGCGCAAGTCTTCAACCAATCTAACCCTGCCTGTGCCGCGGCGCAGAGTTCAGAGTTACGATGGTGGAGAGCTGACAGCTGCTCGTCGTTGCTGGGTGGTTCTCTCCGGGTACTCCGGCTTCCTCCACCCTTAAAACTGTCTCCGACATGATATGACCCTGGCTGTTAATGTGTCGTTAAACCCTAATAAAAAAAAAACAAAAAAACCCTCCATTGGTACTGAACTAGATATACGCATATTTGAAAGGAGATCTTTATTTTAGTATACTGTCAACCAGAACAAATAGTAGTTCTTGTTTAAATCAATATGTTCTTGTTTATTTGCAGATCATTTGAGAGCATCAGATGGAACTTTCCAGTAAAATGTATCAACAATTATTTGACTAAAGCTTGGGTACATTAAGTGAATATCATATCAACACACTTGGTGGCTCTCGGCACCAGGGAACTGTTTGTTAGTTAGTTTGTTTTAACTAAACTTTCAACAGCCAGGATCACATCGTGACGGAAAGTTGTGTGGGTGGAGGGAAACTGGAGTACCCAGAGAGAACCACCCAGTAGCAGCGAGCAACTGTCAAACTACCACAGCTACTAACCCACACAAGCAAAGTTAGTAGTGGTTGACTCAAGTGCACCATCCATATACAGTACGCGTTAGTACACAGCGCCACCGTGACCCCACCTCCGCGTGGGCAATCGAGATTAAGTATCTTGTCCAAGGACACAGCGTTGTTGGTGCGGGCCAGGACCGAACCGTCTATTTTTCAGTTTAAAATCCAATAGTCTAATTGGATTAGCGTCATCGCGCTCCACGTGATCCAGAGCCGGACTGTCCGTATGGTCCATAGGGAAATGTCCCGGTCCCCCCCCCCCCCCCCACACACACACCCCCATTAGGGGGTCCATGTGGCCCCCAAAATCGAGGCAGTCCAATACCTATTGGTACATGAAATTTCGTGAAAATGACCAAAAGACGAAAGAGATCTGATTGCAAAGACTACTGGTGTATCTAAATGCCCTCTATGTGGACTGCCACTGGCAGTCCACATGGAGGTCATTTCGATACACCAGCCACCTAATCTGCCATTGATGGCTCAGATGCAAGGAAACAGCATTCTTTCAGTTCGAAAAATCAAAATTTTCTCCCATTGGTCCGAAGTATGGTCGGCCCGCTGGATCCAGGGCCCATTCTTGCAACCATTTTAGCCTAATGAGCGACGAAGCTAATACAAAAATGTCGTCGAAATGCCCTCTATGTGGACTGTCATTGATCACACAGATGATAGGACACAGCGTTCTTTCAGTTCGAAAAATCAACATTTTCTCCAGGTACTGCCTCCCCTCCCACCCCCTCCCCCACCCCCACACACACACCCGGTGCATTTCCAGGTAACGTTTTTTGACCCAGTCCGCCCATAAAGTGAACTGTTAGTACACCTCAGTTTAATTCCAGGATATGTATTGGTTATGTTGAAACAGTCTATTCAGTAAAGTATCTCACCATTCTTAACTATAGGAACACTATACCTTACGAGGGGACTACCCTGATGTGATGAACTTTCCCCTGGAACCATACCCTGAAAGGGTTCAGCAACGTTTATGTCCTTTTGCGCATGGAATGAACAATTTTAAACCCAATACAGTAGTTTTATACTGCAAAAAAATATTCTCATGCATTCCTTAACCCTTTGAACATTGATGGTATCTTCCATATCAGTTCAGTGGCAGCAAATAGAAGAGCCCATATTCATTATTGGGGGACGGGGGTAGATCCTCAGATTGTACGTTGACTATATTAACCCTTTACCTAACGTAACGACCAAAACCGGCCAACGCTATTCTCAAAAATCGCCAATTAATTTTCATTATTTTTTTCATTTTTTGTCTCAAAAACATAGGTTATGACCCCTCGTTGGAACGAGCTCGTTCCAACGAGGGGTCATAACCTATGTTTTTGAGACAAAAAATGAAAAAAATTAGTTATTCAACAATTATTTTTGCAAGTGTCGTCTGCTTTTCAGGTTAGGTAAAGGGTTAATTGGTCTACCCATACATTCACTTAGCATCTATCAACTTTATGAATCCAGGTCGTATCATGATCCTGGGCCGAAAAAAAAACGGTCTTTCGGGTTCAAAGGGATAAAATTTAGATTCTTAATGAAAACTTAAAATATATCTAAATAATCTATTATTTTGTTCGTCTCTCTCGGGAACTATTATCGTGAAACGTTGTCTGAAGAGGGACGTTGCTCGAACCAAATGGCCAGGACACATTATCCTACCAGACAACGCTTTCAAAGAATAGTTTTCCGGGCAGAGGTAAATAACAGGATAAGGTTGAAAAAAAGAAATGTCATTCTCAGGCAATTTCTCATTGAAATTGAACCAACTCATTGGACGTTTTTATTGCCTTGCAGTATCTTCAAATATTACCCATTAGGCCCCACAAAATAGATCCCCTGTTTCTTAGACCAATGTTTGGTAAAATTGCATGCGGGCGGGCGGTTTTTTATTTTATTTTTTTATTTTTGTAATTATATCTTTGCCATCAAAAGTTCATGTTCTTGGTTTATTTAAGGCCTCAAAATCTACAAAATATCATGGATGGTGGTATATTTTGTCCCTTGAGTGCAAGAAGGCTTTGCAATGCTAAAGCATTGCAAAGCCTTATTGCACTGAAGGGACAAATTTCTCAATTTTATTAACTTGGGTTAAATATCTGACATTCAATTTTTAATTTTCTAAGTTTGTTTTGGTTATAAAAAGAGAGCATGCGGGAGCTATAAGGACCATGCGGGAGGACCTGAGAAACAGATTTTTATTTTTTAGGCCTTATTACTACAAAATGTAAGTGAAATCTGAAGAGTATAACTAAAGATGCAAACAGTTTTGATTTTAAAATTAAATGAGTTTATTATTTATATATAATTATATACCTTCTGTATATCGCTTCTTGGGCGCAACAAGCCACCATCTGCAATGCTAAGGCATTACAGATGGTACCTTGTTGCACTCAGGGAACGATATTAGCTGGGTGTGAAAAGAGGGGTGACCGCCTCTCACCCATGCTCACTACATGCAGGAGAAAAATGAAAATAAAACCCTTCCTCCCTCACTGATTTGAAAAAATGCCTGAGAAACAATGCATTTATTTTGTGTGGCCTAATATAGGTTTTGAACACCGAATAACTTAACCTTAGTAGTTTATATGACTACAGAGAACATGGAATATTGATTCAAGTTGTTGACATTCCACGGGGACACATTGTAAGCTGCCATCAAGTGGTTATGATGTAGCGTTATTAACAACAATACGAATGGAAGTTAGAGTGCTTGTTTGGATATATTCGACGTTGGTGATGTGGGCGTGATCGTTTGTGGAATCTCTCTCTGGAAGTTTGCATTTCACGTGGACGCATAAATGGATGTCGACTGGGGAGTGTGGGGTCGTAAATATTAAAAAGAACAAAACACTTACTGTGGAGAGAAAACTGCGACATTGTCTGACAGAATTCGTTCAGGACCCAATACTTTAAAACTGTTATAATTGTATTTCTAGAATTGTATTTTCTACCTATTAATATAACTGACTAAAATGAATCATTAGCATTTTAAAAGATATGGCAATTTGCCAACTGGCAAATTGCCACATCTTTGAAAATGTTAATGTTCGATTTTAACCCATTTAAAATCATAACTAGAAAATACAGTTCTAGAAAATACAATTTTAAAAGTTTTAAAGTATTGGCCCCAGTCTGATTATCTCCAGGACATGAAAATTGAAAAAGAGGATACTATCCAAAAGACGGATCATAAAATCGGCAATGGGGTCTTTCCAGATAAGTACAAGAATACATTTTTTTCGGGGTGGGGGGGGGGGGGGGGTTGGAAAGGCAGTCAAAGAGATCCTGCAAAGAATTTGTAAACTCATGTACACTACATTCCGAAATTTTCGAATCGTGGAGATATTCTCAAAATCCTACAGCTGCTTCATCTTAAACCCTTCTTCTGCCATCGGGTCTCCAGCACAAGAAACCTGGGGCCAATACTATAAAACTTTTACAGTTGTATTTTTCAGAATTGTACTTTCAATTTATGGGAATAACTAATTGAAATGAACCATTGGCATTTTCAAAGATGTGGCAATTTGTCAGTTGGCAAATTGCCAAATCTTTTAAAATGCTAATGATTCATTTCCGTCATTTATATTCACTTGTAGAAAATACAACTAGGGAAAACACAATTGTAAAAGCTTCATAGTATTGGTCCATGAAGGATTCACGGAGGTCTCGTTTTCGTGACAACTTTGATTCCATCATGGAATATCCCGCTTTCGTGTTGAATTCAGACCGGGGGGGGGGGGGGGTATCTTCCAAAAAATTCCTGTCAAAAAATTTTTTCCTCTGACCACTTGGACACCCACCCCACCACCTATATTTTTTCAGTGTATCACCACAGTGGGTAATGAAAAATTATTGCACTGAGCTTCCAGTTGTCAATCCTTGCCTTAATTTGAATCCTAATCTACTGTCTAAACTAATTATGTACACACCAACCAGCATCTAATACCTGATGACAGAACTTTCAGTTAAGCATTTGTAATTCATGCATTTCAATAATATGCCTATATACACTATGGCGTAGTGTATACTGGCATATTATTGAAATGCATGAATTACAAATGCTGAACTGAAAGTTCTGGCCTTAATACTCTCATGATAATTATCATTCATGTGTTAAGTTCCGAGACTGAAGAAACAGTTTAAATTTAGTGAAGAAGTTTTAATTTTAATGACCTGACTTAGGCTAAGTGTCTTGGCTTGAGGTTTCAGCCAATTGTCATTACTCAAAAGATAGTAGATAGGGTAGGAAACCTGAAAATCTTTCACCTAACACTATTGTAAATCTCACTGTCCGTCCTGGTCCGTCTCCGACAAAATGTCAGCATTGATTTCTGCATATAACAGCATATAATGTAAGAATTAGACTATTTTTGTGAACATCAAATAGAGGATTAAAATAATCTTCACTTGCTGCATAGTATTATGCTCAGCTACTCATCTATATACTCTGGCTCAGTCAGGGTCAGTTTTCAATTCAAATATTAACTGTAACTTTTGTTTCATGTTTTCACGAGATAGCTAGACAAACCCTCTGTGAAAACCCTGGTACTATCACTATGAGCTTGAATTAAGTAAGTGGGGTTTTATATCAAAGATGCATAGTGAGAATTTTCATTAGTTTCAGGTTACAAGAGCTATACTCAGAGAAACTGGGCATTGAGATCATTTTCCGTAAATTTTTTACATTATTTAAGATGTTCTGCTAAACACATTGTTACTCATTGTAAAATCCAAATTGTGCCGTGATGATTCAGCTATGAAAATTATGTTAACCATTCCCAAATTAAAATTCATAAATTTCCACTGATTGTTTTCAGTCAAACTGGAGTACACAATTCTTTAATGCATCTAATTTAATTTACAAAAAAGAGAACAAATCCCCTAATCAGCCTAGTGGGGCCTTATTCACTAACCCTACCTGACAAACA
The DNA here is from genome assembly GCA_031216915.1 of Pictodentalium vernedei. Taxonomy (NCBI): domain Eukaryota; kingdom Metazoa; phylum Mollusca; class Scaphopoda; order Dentaliida; family Dentaliidae; genus Pictodentalium; species Pictodentalium vernedei. The sequence goes on along the minus strand of CM062295.1, from coordinate 95,271,834 downwards.
GGTGCATATTAGACTACTAAACAACAATATAGCCTTGTTATGTGAAAATAATTTGAAAAAAAAAAACACCAGGAAAAAAATTGCAACTCCAGGAAAAAAGGTGTTTTGGCCCCCATCCGACCACCCACCAACCCCGGCCTTGTGTCCGGAATTTTTTGGAAGACCCCCCCCCCCCCCCCCCCCCCCTGTTCAGACTGGTAATTTTCCGGTTGTAAGAAAATGCAATATAAGGCTAAAAAAGTAGTTGATTCTCAGGCACCTCCCTCATTGAAATTGAACCCCCTTGTTGAACATTTATATTGGCGTGCAGTGTCTTCCAAAGTTATTATAAAATCATAAGACTTTGAAATTTTACCTTTTGTGATTGATGTATATTTATGTGCACTGAGGTAGTTCCAATAAGGGGCCATAAGCTATGTTTTGGGGCCAAACTTAAAAAAATTAGTCGAATTTGAATGGCGATTTTAGTGAATAACAAAGGCTGTTTAATCTATTTACTTATATAATTATTTATTTATTGGAGTTTAACGACACTTTCAACAGCCATGGTCACCTCGTGATAATCACGAGCATCGGTGAGTAACCGTCAGACTCCCCACTGACTTCGCACAAGCAGGGTTAGCATTGGTTAAAGACAAGTGCACCACCGTCGTGCAGTAAGCCTTAGTACCAGAACCACCGTGCTCACACTCGGGCAATCGCGATTAAGGGTCTTGTCCAGGGATACAACACAGACACCACTGGGGGGGGGGGGGGGGGGGGGGTCGAACCGTGAACCTTTTGGTTTGAAGTCCAGTACTGTATCTACTGACCCCTCGCGCTCCAGTTTAACCCTTTACCCAACGCAAACGATATCAAACTTTATTATTTTAAATATCATTTTTTCAAATTTTTCAAAAAAAATCAACAAAACCATATCATGTGACCCCTCGTTGGAACGGGCCTTTTGAAAAATAATATTTTTCAGCTGCTGAATTTGCATATTACGCGGGTGGATGCGGCCGATTCGTTAGGTAAAGGGTTAAACCCCCTACTTCAGATAAAGGGTCGAGTGAATTTAAAAATAAGGCCAATGTTCTGAAATAAAGATCGTTTTTCTGAACTGCTAATATAGCTTAGTATTGCATTGTGAAATTTGTTTTTGGCCGGGAAGGAGGCTGTGGTTAATGTTAACTGTATGTATAGCCCTATGATCAGGTATTTTTGTAAGCCAGTTTGATTTGTACATAAGTAGTGTAAATAAGATGCAGTTTTTAGAGCTTCTTATGATGATAATGATGGACTACTTCAGCTGCACAGACCAAATATTTCATTTATATTATATAATAAATAACCCCAGTCTGTCACTCTGTGAACTTTTTTAATGTTTAGCCAAACAAGACGTGCAAAAACGACTGTTCCTACACGTTTTTCATCTTGTGTGTTATTATAACCTGAAAAGTGTTTTGCATGTTCATCAACTCTTCGTGCTCCAATAACTTGTTTGCTTTGTATAGTCGACATGTATTGAAAGACTTTTAGGCCTCAAGAGACCATCCGATTTTTTTAACAGAAAACAAATAAGTAATTAGTTTTGGATTTTTAAAAATTCACTGTTCTTTTGATGTTTTCGAGTGTAGAGAGGATAAAGACAAAAAGGATGAAACACTTCTTTTCAACCAGTGGCCCTGATAGCTTTTGTCGGAGGTGGGGGATGGCTACGTGGTATATCGATAAACCAATACATTACTATATTCAAACCAGTATCCATTGAATACCGATGTAATTACAAAAATATCGCTTTATCGTCATTATTTATTTTCCCACAATTTAATTTTCAATATGTCTAGAGTTTTAACTGTAGTCCCGAATAAATAATGTTATTCCTTTACCCCAACGAATTGGCCGCATCGCCCGCGTAATAAACAAATTCAGCAGTTGTATTTTTTTTTTTTAAATTTCAACAAAACTATATCATGTGATCCCTCATTGGAACGAGCTCGTTCCAATAAGGGGTCACATGATATTATTTTGTTGAAAATTGTTTTGTTTTGTTTTCTTGAAAATTTTGGAAAAATTCGATAAACTAAAATTTAAAATAATATTTTTTGATTTCGTCTGCGTTGGGTAAAGGGTTATTGGAACAGCACCATCAAGACATGCTAATTCGTTCCGCTGTGATGGCTCAAGTCCCGTATGTTCAGATGTGATACGTGTGTTCAGATATCTGAACAGTCTTTCGATAGACCGGTATACCGCAGTACTTTTTTGAATGCCGATACCGGTATTCAGTTTAGAATACCGTGCAGCTCCACTGTGGAGCAAAACCATGAATTTTCCAAAAAAAGTATGCAATGCAAAGCAGAGGAAGGTAGTTATTATAAACTATATAATCTTCTTACGTTTGGAGAAAAAATCAAAATGGGCATCTACATGGCCCCGCGTGAGGTCTAAGCAATCATTTTTCTATCTTCCAATATCGGGACTAGATTATTATTTAAGGAATACCAGTCTGACAGAACCTAAAATTTTCCGACAAAACTTTCGGTACTCCCCTAATCCCCGCCTGTATATTTCTATAACACAGTTTCAAACCCTGGTACTTTTCTACATCTCCAACTACCTGTTTTACGTTTTAGTTGAAATATTGTTATGAAAAGTGTATATATTTTTTATTTAATTATATCCTTAATGATTTAAGTACAGAAATTAAGATTTTGTTTGTGTTTGACATTATTTTTTAGCTTTTGAATACGATAACCATGGAAAATGGATATTATTGGTAAAAGAGGAAATTTTTCAAATTTGCCAAAAAGTTGACGGAGCGAACTGATATGGGTTCAATATCGAGTATGAGACCCATTATTGTTAATAACAGCTTGACAACGCCTTCTCATGCTCCCAATCAGGTTCCTGGTGGTCCTTTGTGGGATGTTGTTCCATTCTTGGACCAGCATGGCACCAAGCTCTCGGACACTTCTTGGCTGGACTGTATGGGCTGAAATTGCAAGCTGCAACTCATTCCAGACATGTTCGATTGGATTGAGGCCAGGGGATCTTGCTGGCCAGCCCATACGCTCAATCCCCTCCCTCTGTCGGTACTCCCCGGCAACATGGGCAACATGAGGACGGGCATTATCGTCCATCAGAATGAATCTATCACCCACTGCACCTGCATACAATCTGACGTGGACATCCAGGATCTCATCAATATACCGTTGTGCAATCAATGTACCACGTTTAAGGACACAGAGCTCTGTACGTCCATCCCAGCTTATGCCGCCAAGCCAAGATTGACCCTCCATCATAGCGGTCATGCCCAGCAATGTTGGCTGCACGGAATCGCTCTCCTGGTCTTCTCCATGCCCTAGAACGCCTATCTGTGTGGTCTAGGCAGTACCTTGACTCATCTGTAAAAAGGGCAGGTCGCCAATCTTCTCTGGTCCATCGAACGTGGTCCATGGCCCATTTATATCGTGCCTGGCGGTGGTTCTGGGACAGCGGAATGCGAATACATGGTCTTCACGATCGGAGACCACCTTCGTGCAACCTTGCCCTGATAGTCTGCGTCGAAACATTTACCCCGGATGCATTCTGAATGTCACTGCGAAGCTGGGTTGCTGTAGCAAAGCGGTTCCTACGGGCCTGAATGATCAAAAACCGGTCTGCAGATGTTGCCCTGTCTCTGCCACCACCATTCCGTCTTACCGGTGAGCCATACTGCTGAAATCTTGCCTAGGCTCTGGTGATCACCGTGTGGTGCACTCCAAGGGCTTCACCAACCTGACTATAGGTAGCCCCTAACGGGCCTTGCTCCACCATCCCTACAGCCCGCCACATTCTGCTTCAGATGAATGTCTTCTTACATTTGCATTTGCCATATTCAATCATTAAATCACAAGTGTTTGTGTTGAAATGAAGATTGAATACCCTACACATGTCATGTACATGTAGACAGCACACGAAAACATCATGAAAATCAAGGGGGACATTCTTTCCATGACTGTCACGAAAAGTCTGACTGTCAAGAGAGCTAATGTAAACACCGGGGACCATCTCAATACATTCCTCAATCATATCCACCAAAAATATCGCAAATATGTCACCAGCAAATTTCTTAATGATGTGTCAAATAGTTGGTGCTAAGCAAACTTTGAGTAGTATATTAATTCACCCTTGGCATATAAACATTAAAAAAATACAGTTACAAAAAAACTGCGTTGTATTCCGTCTTTCTCCTTCTAACTTGTTCGAGAAGAAATTTCACTTCACACAAAATCGATTTGCGATATAACGTCGACAATAAATAGCAAACGTTAACCTTTTCAACACCGTCCATCCGAATGTTTTCCGATTCTATTCAAAACTGTCCAGTACCAAGTCTATTTAATTTTGTTTAGTTTGAACAATATTTTATTTCAGTACAGTATGAATAAAAATATTAGTGTTTGAGCTGCTCATAGAACCCCCCCCCCCCCCCCCCGCCTCCCGCCCCCGCCCCCGCCCCCCCCCCCCCCCCATTTGGAAATTTTGAAGGTTATGATTTTCTGAAACTTATTCCACATGCTACAATTTGCATCAATGTTTGTCATTAGGGGTTGGGGCATTACTGACTAATGCGCATGTAAATAAGATGGGGGTCGTCCGGGTACATGATATGGTATTTTATTCCCATAATAGGCGTATCCCTATTAATATTTCGTATCGACTCAATCTTATAGATCTCATGTGGTGGATCTCATGTGACGTCATAGTGACGTCATAGTGACGTGACCCTGTGACACCATGTTGGGTTGTCATGGTAACCCTGTGAGTAGCCATGTTGTGATGTAATTACCATAGTGATACGTGGTCTCTGTGCGCTTGTGCAACGCGTGTTATTAGGGTGATACCTGTTTCCGTCATCCATTTTGTATATTGTAAGCCGCCATCTTGGTTTCTGTTGTAACACGTGGTTGCTATATGACCCAAAAACCCTCTATTAGTAAAGGCGTATGTTTGAGGGGTATGTTCGATTGAATAGGAGTATATCTAATAGCCCAAACAGACCCGAGAATCCCTCCAACTCGCCCAAATAAACCCAAAATCATTTATTCGGTACGGATTGATCGGATTCCCTCAGAATCCTTCTTTCTCCAATAATAGGCACGTTCATTCGTATAAGAATCAATCTAATTACCCAGAATCCTCGGCTAGAATTACCACAGACAACCCGGCAAGATGTACTAGTTTGGATTCCTTGTGAATCCTCATTTTAATAGGAGCACATGATGCTATAGGACCACAAAGCCTTCTAATATCACCTAGAGGCTTATAAAACTAGCACGTAGTGCATGGTATACGGTGCGTTCCTTTGTATAAGAGAAAATCTAATTACCCAGAATTACCACAAACAATCCGACAATTGTTTTACCAGTTCGGATTACTTCGGAATCCCCTGCTTCTGCCTATCCTAGCCTATTCCATAGCTTATTATTGTCTACATTCTTTGGTCCGTCCTGTCTTTGTTATGACTTCCCTGATCCCCCATAAAGTATTCTGTCTTTTTAAAGATGTGTTTGTGTGCTAGTGCACAATGTGTATACATTACATGTATCACATAGGTACACGCTGAATGTGTCGATATGTGCTTGTGTGCTAGAGCACAATGTGCGCACATCACATGCAGCACATAGGCACATACAAGTATTTGAGGATACTTATGACATGGTGATGTACAATTTGTGGATACCTTTTAAGGATACCTGTTGAAGATACTTTTTGAAGAATAACGTTTGCAGGATGTTTATCTGAAGATGGTTATGGCTCCTAACCCTATTCAGCTCCTGACTTCTAAACCACTCCATACCTTTCATAGCTTCAAGACTAACGCGGCTAACTTGTCCGTAGTCACCACCATCTGTCATATGATCGGTTTGCATTGTATTCACCCTTAGTTTGGTGTTCTACCAGCCATGCAGCCTCGTATCATAGCGGCCTTGTATCATTACTATTGACTGCCACTATTCTGTCCTGCGATAGAGTGTCTCAACCATTACTAACTTGTGGTACTACTACAACTGTTAGTACACTACTGCCGCTATGGGTCCCAATTCATATCACTAACAACGTTGTATTCCACTACTGCTTGCTCGAACAACTTAAATCTTATCGAGCAAATGAACTATCGAACAATTGCTTGAACGAGTGACTCCACAAACTGCTCTTCGACTCATTTCGATAAAAAAAAAGGATTCTATAGGGATTCGGTAAAAGGGATTCCATAAGTGGGATTCCGTAAATGGAATTCCAAGCTCCTATACAGCTCCAGGTAGTCTTACCATGGGCTTCCATCTTGTCCTTCAATTATTTGTCTTATGAGATGCCTCAATTGTAGTCACCCAGTACTATTGTCTTCCAACACACTTACAGCTTTGTATTACTGCTATTGACTTGTAGCACCAATTCATACTTCATACAGTTCGTGGAGAGTGTATTTAATTATCACTAAATCGCCCGCAGAGTGGAGATTCCACCAAAGCAATAATTGCAAATTTGTTACAAAGCATAACCAGCACAAGCAAAGTTTCAGCCAATGGACCTCCGGGTTAAACCCGGAGGTCCATTGGCTGAAACATTGCTTGTGTTTTTTGTCGAGATGTACACAATTTGAAAGTTATAGCTTGAGTGATAACTCCACTCCGCGGGTGATTTAATTACAATCCACTCTCCACGTACTGTAGCTATGCATGACCCTGTCTCTACTCTGCCCCTAGGTCAGGTCTTCAACAGGGTCAGGCATAGCTAGTCACTCAATACTATAGTCTTATAACACCCTTACAGATTTGTACCACTGGTATTGACTTGTAGCACTAATTTGTACTTCCTAGCTATGCCTGACCCTGTCTCTACTCTGCCCTAGGTCAGGTCTTTAACAGGCGCAACCAGATTGCTCCATTCATATATGCCATATCAGTCTTCACAATGCGTAGACCTCGAGCAAGCTTGGGTACCTTACATATCAGAAACTGTAGGCTGATCGTACCGAGATGTGGTTTTGTGTTATTACACATTGTGTCACAATGTGTACACATTGCATGCAGCACCTTGGCACAATGTGCGCACAAAACATGCAGCACATAGGCACATACGATGAAAAAGAGATTCTAGAAGTATAGTCGGACAATGGAAAAGGACTCCACGGAACGTGGGTCTGGTGGTTGATTGAATGTGCCTGTGTGCTAGTTCACAATGTGTCACAATGTGTACACAATGCTGGATGTGCCAATATGTCCTTATGTGCTAATGAACAATGTGCGCCCAACACATGCAACACATGCGACGAAAAAGTGATGCTCTATGGTATGGGGTAGGTCGTGTTTAGGGGTAGGGGTGTTTTGTAGTGGTTGAGGTTTGAGATTGTAGGAAATGGGCCCTAAAAATATAGTAGCCCATAGCCTTGATGGTATGATCAATTCTAACTAATTCAAGTGTTCATCTTACTTATAAAACCGAGTTATTTATTTATTATTTATTTTTTAAGGTTTAACGACACTTTACCAGTCAAGGTCACATCGTGTCGGTGACAGTTTTGCGGGTGGAGGAAGCCGCAGTACCCAGAGAGAACCACTGAGCAACGACGAGCAGCTGACAGCTCCTCTACATCGTAACTCCGAACTGCAGCACAGGCAGGGTTAGATTTGTTGAAGACATGCGCACCAATCGATGTGCAGTACGCCTTAGTACATGGCATCATCGTGCCCCCATGAGGACAATCGGGGTTAAGTGCCTTGCCCAAGGACCCAACGCGAAGACGGTCACCCATCCGAGGACTAACCGGGCTCGACGTTGCTTAACTTCGGTGATCTGGCGAGAACCGGTTACCTCAACGCCACCATGCCCTATAAAACCTTGTGCACAATTTTAAAAAAAAATTGTACGCGAGGTTTTATAATCAGGTCAACGGAATGCTTGTAAATTATAAAAGCTGCAGTAACCAGCTGGAAAACTCGTTTAAAACATTTCTTGAATGTCGGACTTTCAAAATATAATTTTTAAAAAACTCGTTAATGTTGATCTTGTGGGGTGGGGTGGAGTGGGGTGGGGCGGGTGTTCTGGAGTGAGGTAGTGTAGGGTGGGGTGGGCTGAAAGCTGGGCGAAGTGAGTTGTAGGGTTGGCGTTACTATATTCAGATTCATAGCCAAGACAGTGGGGTGGGGTGAGGTAGTTCGGGTGGGGTGGGCTGCAAGCTGGGCGGAGTGAGTTGTAGGGTTGGCGTTACTATATACTGATTCATAGCCATACAGGGGGAGTGGGGGGGGGGGGGGGCATTTTACGTTCATATCCCAATAGGATGGTTCGCTGTGACAGTATAAACCCCACAATTGATGCGGCCAGAGAGTGTTCTGACACATCCATTACTTTCCTGGCAGAGGATCGATCTCGAGACCTCTGACGTGAGAGTCCAACCACTAAGTCACTTATTTTGTGTATTTGGACTTGCCTTATTACAATTTGTGGGAGAGTGCCTACAGGCACTCTCCCATAAATTGTAACTAAGCAAACAAATGTGAACAAAATTACACTGTCACGGCATACACCGCACAACTGTTGCTGCAAGAGATTGGTCGGACACCTCGAGAACTTTCTAGGACCCCGGACGCCCGGCATGAGACCAGCGCACTTAACTACTCAGCCACATATTTTTGTATGTATGGAATTACCTTAGTACAATGCTCGGGATATGAAGAAATTTTGGCGACCAAAAAATAATTTAGCACTCTAACAGTTAAGCCGACTGTCTTTTGCTAACCTCAGACAAGCTTCCTGTTTTCCCTCAGCGCTTAAAAATGTTGTTGAAACGGTCGATTTGCATCCTTCCGTCTTATAAAAAAGCCAAAAGCAATACCTATTACCGGATAATGCGAGTGTTTCCATCTCACACCGCCTCCCCCTTGGGTATCGTGTGCAGTGTTGCCGTTTATACCGCCATAAAGTTTGCAATGAAAACAGTACGATAATTCATAACAATATGACAGTTATTGTATCAGAAAGATGAAGTGTGCGTGGTAAGTTCTCGTAAAGTGACAATTCCCGGCCCCCGGAGAGTTTTCAAGTGGTTTAACACCATCTAAAGAGTCGGATGAATTGATAGCTTTTCAGCGGAATTCTTTCTAATGATTGAGCCATTGTTCAAACTCACAACTCGCGAGTCTTTGGGGACCTCTAGAACTGTGCGTGGAATGAAAGCAAGAGACGTCTCGGGAGGCCTTTAAAACATTTATTAAGTTTGCTGGAGTAGTAAAATGAATGGTTACAGACACGGGTCACATTATTTGATAGAAAACTACTTGTTTCATTCCTCCCGGGTCTTTAAGAGAGCATTTCTATGTTACTGACTGGAGATATGTGATGAAATAATTCCACATTGCCCTTGTGTTTCGCATCCAACCAGGAGCACTCACAGAGATCTGTCTAGCTGTCTGAATGCCTTGTTACAATTGATTCACCCCTGCATACAATGGATGTTATTTGTCCTCGAATATTTACCTCATTTTAGTTATTTAACCCTCGACCAGGGATGTCTCATTTTTTTGCATTTTTTGCATAAAGGAAGTCTTAGGACACAATGACTAGAAAATCGGTGGGGAGGGTCAGTAATAGTTTAATCCTACAGCCCTATAGGGCTGTAGGATTAAATTATTACCGAACCTACCTAAAATTTAAAATAGTCATATACAAAATGTTTAAGTCAAAAACTGTTTATAAACATAAAGTGGACGGGATCAAGATCCTAAGAAACGCGGTGACTCTGAGGTTACGGCATTGGACTTCAAACCGAAAGGTTCACGGTTTGATCTCCACCAGGAGTAACTGCGTTGTGTCGTTGGGCAAGGCATTTAATCCCGATTAACCACGTGGGGGTTCGGCGGCGAACTTACTCGGTATCCCCCAGAATTAGTTGTTTGAGTAATTTCGTGTGGACTGTGCCAGTTCCATGGACGCTCGATCTGCTAGCATGCCTTTTATGGGGCTTGTCGGTAGTCGAGTGGTCTATGGCGCTGGTCCAGTTTCGCTAGGCGGTTGGTGCCGCAGAAGTGTACTCTCATCAAGGCAGTGGTTTGATCCCCATCGGCGTCAGAGTCTTTCATCCTAAAAAATGTATAACAGAAGTGCCGAATTCTGAATTCTGTACCTTAAGCAGGAAATTTGAAAAAGAGATTGATTCTCACTGATTTCATCTGCATTACATGGTATAATTCATTATATATATATATATCTATCTATCTATAATCACTTTAAAAGATATCACCCAGCGCTGCAGTGCAACCACCTAAAACCACTCACAGTTGGAATTTACACCGGTGCCCCATCCCCCCCCCCCCCCAGCTGAAACCCTCTAGCCACATCCCTGATGTGACACTACGATGTTATACACTGCTGATTCCGGTCTGACATTTTATGCCCTCACCAAAGCTACCTAGACTACTGAAGAATGATTTTCATATTCCCATTGATAAAAAATAAAGGAGAATATCAAGTGTAATTCTATACTTTTCGCTGCTCGTAATTTTGAATCAAATTTACCCGCTGTTAAGATCAGCTATTGCAGTCGATCATTTTATTTGCTTACACGTCTGAGACGTATGTGAAGATATATTGTTTTTAAAATATAAAGAAACACCCTCTCGCCGCACGAGGTATTCCCTCTGCTAGAGCTCTGCCCGCTACAAATGAGGGTGGAATGTGGCGAAAATAAATCCGTTTAGGTTATTTTTTTGAGTGCATCAAGGCGCCATCTGCAATGCTTTAGCATTGCAGATGGCGCCCTGATGAACACAATGGACAATATGTTCTACGTTTTCAGACCGTTGTGGTTGAAGCTATATCCTCGTCGTTAACATATCCAAATGGAAGCGCTGTGGCTCATTGGTCAACGCATTGGGCTTGAAATCGAAAGATGAACGGTTCGAACCTGACCGCCGTCATCTGTGTTGTCTCTATGGGCAAGATACTCCATCCCGATTGTATATCTGGGACTACACTGGCGCTGTGTAGTAAGACGCAGGTAATGACAACGGTACGCTTGCCTTCAACTGTTGTTAACCCTACTTGCGTCGGATACTAACAGTTATTCATCGTTGTTTGGTATCACGATTAGCTGTTGTGTACAAATATATATGTGACCTTAAACACCAATAAATAAATAATCGTTGTTCTGTGGGTCTTCCCGCATACTCAGGCATTCTCCACCTATAAAACTGCCCGAAACGATATGACCCTGGCGGTTGGAAGTGTCGTTCTGGGTTTTTTTTATTATTGGGGTTTAACGGCATTTTCGACAGCCAGTGTCATCTCGCGTTGTGCAAATTTACAATTGGAAGATGCCGGGTAACCGAACAGAACCACCGAGCAGCGACGACCAAGTGTCACTAAAACTAAAGTGTTAAAAACTACACTTGAAGTGCTGTATTTAACACTTACTAAGTGCTGAACTAGCACTTTGTTCAAGTGTAGATATCCCAGAACTTGACAGATGTTACAATAAAACCACTTGACAAGTGTAATGTCGCGACACTTAAAAGGAAACAACGCAGATGACGCGGATCAGGCTCGAACTCTCGAGCCTGATCCGCGTCATCTGCGTTGTGTCCTTTTAATTATGTACCCACCAAGCGCAAATCAAATTATGGACGATTCTGGAAGAACCACCAATGCTAGACACATGGGAAGTGCCAGCCATTCCAGTTTCAGATGTTTGACGATTGTAATGTCTAAGTACTTAAAGCATTGCACTTTGAGTGATAAAATCAAACCCTAAGTGTTAGAATGGGTTTAACACCTTGAAAGTGTCAGTTTTAACACTTTAGTTTTTAGTGTGTACTAACTCAGGGTTCGTATTGGTTGAAGACAAGTGCATCATCGACGTGCAATAGGCCTTAGTGCACTGCGGCACCGTGCCCCCACTAACCCTGCTTGTAGAGGATTTTGTAAATAGGAGAGCCTGACAGTTACTTGCCGTTGTTCGGTGGTTATCTCCGGATACTTTGGCTTCCTCAACCCGTAAAACTGTCCGACACCACGTGGATTTCTCACCGCCCTTCCCGAAAGTGTAGTTAACCCTTTACCCAACGTAACGGCCAAAACCGGCCAGCGCTATTCTTAAAAATCGCCAATTAATTTTCATTATTTTTTTCATTTTTTGTCTCAAAAACATAGGTTATGACCCCTCATTGGAACGAGCTCGTCGAGCTCGTTCCAATGAGGGGTCATAACCTATGTTTTTGAGACAAAAAATGAAAAAAATTAGTTATTCAAGAATTTTTTTTGCAAGTGTCGTCTGCTTTTCATGTTAGGTAAAGGATTAAACCTCAACAAACAATAAACGAACAAACACATCCAATCACAGGTGCTTGATAAAAGAAGATGACATAAAGGATGGTTCGATGTTGTTAAAATAAAAAAAGGTTGCCTCAATTCTCGTTGATTACATTTCCACCCTGCGTCTGCCAATTCCACACAGTGTGTATAGCACAGTTGCCATGGAATGGTCAAAATCCACGCGTGGGCAGTGATGTCCACGTATGCGTTTACCAGGTAACAGAAATCATTTAGCGTATCTTCCCTTTGTTCGTTATATTTCAAAATGTCAGCAGACGATAACTGCTTGTCTGCTTCACGTTAAATAATTTGAAATTCTCTCACTGAGTATTAATCGAAGATGCTAGTTCAGTATATAAACAACAATCGGTAAGACATATTCGTTGCATGGCTTGTTAGTGACCTAATATTGAATTAACTAACACTGCGTATGCTATCTTAGGTCACTGAGGAACTGTGAAAGAAGCTTTCCCCTAACATTAGGAGCGCGATGGCCCAGTCGTTTCGGCACTGAACTTCAACCCGAAAGGTCCACGGTTCGATCCCACCAAGGGGCAACTGCGTTGTGGCCATGAGCCCGATTGCCCACGTGGGAGCAAGGTAGCGCCGTGTACTACGGCGGTGTACTGCACGTCGGTGGTGCACTTGTCTTCGACCAGTGCTAACCCTGCTTGTGTGGAGTTACTGTGGTACATTGGAGAGTCTGGCAGTTACGCGCCGTTGCTCAGTGGTTCTCTCCGGGTACTCCGGCTCCCTCTACCCGTAAATCTGTCCGACACCAGGTGATCCTGTCTGTCGAAAGTATCGTTAAATTCCAATAAATAAATAAATAAATTTACCCTGATATTCACTTTACTGACAGCATATATATTTTAAATATTGCGCTTTTTATTGGGGTTTAACAACATTTTCGACAGCCATCACAGTTTTACGGGAGGAGGAAGCAGGTGTTACTCAGAGAGAACCACCGTGCAGCGACGAGCAAGTGTTAAACTCCCAAACGTAATAACTTCGTATAAGAAGGGTTAGCATTGGTTAAACAGGCTTGGCAATTTCAGGAGAGCGATTTTTAGCTCTCCTTACTGTCCTCCTGAAAGAATTAAGGAGAGCGAAAAATTGCCCTCCTAAATATTTTGGTCTGGGATGATTGAGATTACATGTATTATGCTCACATTAAATTTTTGTTGTAAAGCAAAAATGTAATTTAACTTCGAAGTCACATAACATCACGTAATTTCATTTTGAAAGTGGTTTAGTGGTAAAAGGTAATGGCTGCAACTGTGTTTGGGTATGTACTTTGTATACCCAAAACGCAGTTGCAATCATTTGAAGCAAAATGGGTCACAGCAATATTTTTTTTCTGTCAGTTTTAAGTTCAACAACTGACATCAAAGTTTGAGGGGTTTTTATTCAAGGAATATTGACACTATAATATACTACCATTACTACTATCCTGTCACTTGAAGCACTTGCACCAGGATGTGACTGTAGATTCAAGCAGACCTGTTGTCCAAGAAAGTCATACGCCTACCACTACCACCTTCAACCCCCCTTGGGGGGTTGAAGGTGGTAGTGGTAGGCATATGACTTTCTTGGACAACAGGTCTGGGTACACACACAGGTCTTGTTAAGTGTGTGTTCGGTTGTTGAGTGAGACATCTAGATGTCTAAGAGATTTCGCTTTACCTTAGTAAAGTTAATAAAATCACTGATGTAGTCTGTTGGTTTCAGTTTCAATGAGTTCGTTCAACTGGATACTTAAAATGCTGTGTAAAGCTAAGTGCTCTCCTGAGCTGAGTGAGGAGAGCGATTTTTTGCCCTCCTGCATTTTTCAGAATGCCAGGCCTGGTTAAAGACAAGTGCACCATCGACGTGCAGTACGCCTTAGTACACAGCACCGCCGTACCCCACGTGGACAATCGGGATTAAGTTCCTTACCCAAGGACAGAACGAAGTGCAGTTACTCGTGGTGTGGACCGAAGCGAGGATCTTTCGGTTTGAAGTTCAATGCCCTAAGTGCCGAGCCACCGCGTTCCCATTGCACGGCTGGGAATTCACTATGCCAAAACAGTAGTTCTCGGGGAAGAATAGTCCACGCGCGGCAGGTGCCAGGACTAATCTTTCCCGAGGAACACTATTTAGCCTGATCAGCGACATGCCGTGTAGCAATTAACATAATATATCGAACAAACCGAGGAAGAATCGGGCTATCCATCAGTTGTACTGTCCTATTTATTTATTTATTTATTTATTTATTTATTTATTTATTTATTTATTAGGGTTTAAGGTCACATACATATGCAAAATGGCTAATCGTGACAGTTTTACCGGTGGAGGAAGCCAAAGTACCCGGAGAGAACCACCGGGCAACGACGAGCAACTGTCTGCTCCTCAACATTCGAAATCTGTTCAAGCTCCGCTCAAGCAGGGTTACAGCGGTTGAAGACATGTGCACCATCAACGTGCAGTACGCCTCAGTACACGGCGTCATCGTGCTCCCATGTAGGCAACCGGGATCAAGTAAGTGCCTTGCCCCAGGACACAACGCGGATCGTCCCGGACGGGGATCGAACTCGGGACCTCCAGAATAGAAGTCCAACAGTCTTCCACTGAGCCACCGCGCGTCCTGTACAGTCCTAAGTACACAGCTTGTTATCAATAACCTTGCACAAGACAAGCCTTTTCATTCTTGAACTTGAAAATGACGAAATCGCTTAACCCTTTACCCAACATAACGCCCAAAACAGGCCAGCTCTATTCACAAAAATCACCATTCAATTTTCATTATTTTTTTCATTTTTGTCTCAAAACCATAGCTTATGACCCCTCATTGGAACGAGCTCGTTGAGCTCGCTCCAATGAGGGGGTCATAAGCTATGGTTTTGACGCAAAAAGTAAAAAATTAGTTATTCAAGAATGTTATTTGCAAGTGTCGTCTGCTTTTCGTGTTAGCTAAAGGGTTAAAAGGTCAGTCGAATGTCTTATTCAACGGCTATTTTTAGAAAGTGTATAGTGCCTGAGAATAGTGAACGATTATTTTCAGAACTCACGATAGATAAAACTGTCGAAAATAGTATAGTGCACCCAGCTAACTATAGAGGATGGGAAAGTAACGTAAGATATAATATTCTATAGCAGACCATTAACAAATTGTGTAATTAAGAAACCCGAGGAAGTCTGTGCTTGCCCAAGCAGGCCAATAATATCCCCAGGAACCTCAAGTGGTACACTTTACTTGCCTGAACACACACACTACCAACCTGACCCGACGCCTTTCCTCCTATACATCGTTCAGACTTTCTAAAATCCAATGAAAGTTTTAAGGCGGTCGAAATGGGCTATTCCTTCCGAGTATTGTCTCTGCGCACCCATTGTGTGCAAACCATTTCTCTAGTGGTGTAATTTATAGCTACACACAGGAGGCGCGCTGGTGCAGTGGTGCAGTGGTTACGGCATTGAACTTCAATCGGAAAGGCTAACGATTCGATTCCCGCCAGGGGTAACTGGGTTGTGTCCTTGGGCAAGGTACCTTATCCCGATCGCCAACGTGGTGGCACGGTGGAGCTATGTACTAAGGCGTTCGGCACTTTGATGCTGCACTTGTGTTCAACCACTGCTAACAATGCTTGCGCGGAGTTAGTACGTTTGGGTGTCTGGCAGTTGCTCGCTGTTGCTCTGTGGTTCTTTCCGGGTACTCCGGCATCCTCCATCCGTAACACTGTCCAACACGACGTGACCCTGGTTGCCGAAAGTGTCAATAAGCCCCAAATAAATCAAAATAAGTAATAGCTACACACTCCGACTTAATAATTTGTACCCCAGACCGGCGTCACACATGAGACACGCCTGTCTGTGCTGATAATTGGTGGGAGTTAATAATGATTTCGTTTGAATATATGTATTATATCCTTTTTCAACAAATGAAACACATTTTGATAACAAAAGAACACTCGTTTGACAGTTGGTAAATAAGCAGCTAATTTCGTGCGCCTGTCCGTTGTAATCAAGAAATAGTTTGATTGAAATACATACCCGTTATAATGACGGGTATCAGCTATCTTAACAGTCATTACTGCTCTTCAAAATGAGACACCATTGCGAGTGATCATCAGCACATGCCCTATACTTAACAATTATCTCACGCCAATTACGTCAATTGATCGTTATTCCGTGATCCCACACGGCCACAACGGTAAGTGTAATATCAATAAAGTAATCAAAAGAACAGTCCATGTTTCATGTGCTGTCGAATTAACTCATTCGCGCGGAGCCCCGCTTGTGACATACCAAGAAAAAAATGAAAAAATAATAAAAAGTTCTGAGCACGAGATTGAACAGAAGAAATTTATTTGCCTCGGATACTATCACCTGGAAAAATGTCTCTGAATCAGCTAGGTGCGAATATATGGAGCCCCGATGATGACATACGGAGAAAAAAATAAAAAATAAAAAGCTATCCGCATGATATTAAAAATTGACTCCTAAGCAATTTGTTACAACCCGACAATAGCGATCCGTATGAACATTTTGGCTAAAAAAAAATGTATTAAAAAATGTCAAATCAAATCGCGTTGATTATTTATATTTTCCAAAATGTTACCTTTTAGGACAATCCTGGTTAAGCCTCGCTACTGTCGCCGATATGGGGCCCACCACGAGGACCGGTTGGGAGAAATAGGTTCAATCGCACCCGTGGGCACGAGAAATAAAAGTCGTGGGCACGAGAATAAAAGTCGTGCGTACGAGATAAAATGACGTGCGCACGACTTTTAATCTCCTGCGCACGATTTTTCTTTTTTATTTTGCTCTTGGCATGTCACCACCGGAGCTTCGTACCTTAGCACCTAGAGATATTTTCCGGATGACAGAAACCAAGGCAAATAAATTTCTTCTCTATTATTTATATCCATATTTTTTTTTCTGTTCACTTCAGTCAAGAAGATGAACGCCTGCGTATATTATCACAGTGTATGACTGTATTGGGTGTGCCGCTGAAGATGGCTGAGATGATGATGATGATTATTTCCTTACTCGCACCAATGGCGACGCCTGATGTATGTTTGGGGAGAGCAATTTGAGGAGGGGTTATGATTCATTTTACACCTCTACCAAGCAGGAACAGAAGACGACACCACTAGCAAAAAAAAAAATCATTTTTTTTTGTCTATAAAACATCGCTTATGGCCGACCAAGTTCGAAATGTTCCCACACCCCTGCTTATTGAATCTATCTTGACGAGCTTGTATGAAGAGATTTTTTTTACCCCGGTTTTAACGGCACTTTCGACAACCAGGGTTATCTCGTGTCGCAGAATCAACGGAAGATAAAAACTGTGGTTACCTGTTATTTATTTATTTGGGGGGATTTAATGACACTTTCGACAGCCAAGGTCACCTCGTGTCGGACAGTTTTGCGGTTAGACGAAACCGGAGTACCCGGAGAGAGCCACCGAGCAACGACATAGTATAGTGCCCCCAGCCAATGAGAGGAAGGGAAAGTCACGTAAGATGTAATATACTACAGAGGGTCATTAACCCTTTACCCAACGCAGACAATATTATTTTTCAAAAAATTTCAACAAAACCATATCATGTGACCCCTCGTTGGAACGAGCTCGACGAGCTCGTTCCAACGAGGGGGGTCACATGATATGGTTTTGTTGAAATTTTTTGAAAAATAATATTTTTTCAACTGCTGAATTTGCATATTACGCGGGCGGATGCGGGCGATTCGTTAGGTAAAGGGTTAACAAATTGTGTAATTAATGAACCCGATGAAGTCTATGCTTGCCCATACAGGCCAGTAATATCCTCGGGAACCTCAAGTGGTAGACTTTACTTGCCTGAACACTCTCACTGCCAGCAGGACCCGACCTGACCCGACGCCTTTCCTCCTATACATCGTTCAGACATAACTTTCCAAAATCCAGTCAAACTGTTAAGGGGGTCGAAATGGACTATTCTGCCCGAGTATCGTCTCTGCGCGCCTACTGTGCGCAAACCATTTCTCTGGGGGTGTAATTAATAGCTACACACAGGAGGCGCGGTGGCGCAGTGGTTACGGCATTATCCCGATCGCCAACGTGGTGGCACGGTGGCGTTATGTACTAAGGCGTACGGTACTTTGATGGTGCACTTGTCTTCAACCAATGCTAACCCTGCTTGCGCGGAGTTAGTATAGTAGGTTGGGGAGTATGACAGTTGCTCGGTGTTACTCGGTGGTTCTCTCCGGGTACTCCGGCAGCATCCACCCGTAAAACTGTCCAACACAACGTGTCTCTGACTGTCGAAAGTGTCATTAAGTCCCAATAAATAATAATAAATAATAGCTACACACTCTCCAACGTACTAACTCCACACAAGCAGGATTAGAATTGGTTGAAGACAGGTGCGCTATCGACGTGCAGTACGCCTTAGTACACAGCGTCATCGTGCCCCCCCCCCCCCCCCCCCCCACGTAGGATGAAGTGCCTTGCTCAAGGACACAACGCAGTTACCCCTGGTCCCCGAACCGTGGACTTTTCGGTTTGAAGTTCAATGCCGTAATCACTGAGCCACCGTGCTTCCTCACAGGCGCGTGACCGGGAGTGTTGTTGGGGAGGTGCGCTAGGTGGCGATCGACGATCATTAGAAATTTAAAAAAATGAGTTTGGAACTCTGCAATAGTATCAAGGAAAATATTATGGGAACGGTAGGATCTAAAATAAAAGCATTTTTGTGCTGTTGTGAGCGAAACATTAAAGACAAAGACATTATGCAGACTGCATATAAAACCATATACTGCCTGTCAACATCAATATTCGCTGATAGCTATGGGTAATCTCCCCTTTGTTCATTGGTTATTCAAAATGGCGGCAGCCGATAAACGCTTCAAGTTGAAAGATTGAGTGTTGGAAGCCCATATTTGGTCTGAAGTGCAGGTTAGGCAACTTAAAAGGCTTCATATTCTGTGGATGTGTGCCATGTTACCTTCGAAATGAAACTGTTTGGTATGTATGAATTTGCCTTGTTACAATTTATGGGAGGCACTCTCCCATAAATTGTAACAAGGAAAAGTCACGTGAACACATTGAGAATTCTCTCATTTAATGTTGATCGCTGTTGTTATTAGTTCTCTGCATCGATGCAGCAGTCGGTAAGATATATTCGTTACACAGTTTGTTGGTGGCCTAATATGGTATATATGGTGTCAGTTAATTTCATATTGGACTCGACCTTCGCTGACACCATATATACCATATTAGGCCACCAACAAACTGTGTAACTAATAATATTTTTAACATTAGTGCTTATCTGGTTGAGGGCTAGATTATTTTTGGTGGTCTGAATTCGTTATTCAAAACTTGTTTTATAACAAATTATTGGAGAGTACATACAGGCACTCTCCAATAATTTGTAATAAAACAAATTTGTATAAACAAAATATTATTTGTGTTTGACTGAATATGAAATATAAGCAAAGTGTTGGTTGTTGCTCTGGTATCCTCATTTTTGAAAGCCCTGATAGTGGCTTCTAACACTCAACCAGTTAAGAAGTCTTGACAGCAAGATTATGTTAGTATTTTAAGCTGCGATAACATTTGGCTCAACGGTTATCACTGAGCACTATTCGGGAGAAAATAGGAAGTTGAGGTTAAAACTTTAAAAAATCGAAAAATAATAACAAAACAAATGACCACAAAGTATCAACTTGCTGTTTGATTTCGTGCGTACTAACACTTACAAAAGTATCAAAGGGTTAAATTAAACAAAAGATTTCGTACGTAATAACACCTACAAAAGTATCAAAGGGTTAAATTAAACAAAAGATTTCGTACGTAATAACACCTACAAAAGTATCAAAGGGTTAAATTAAACAAACGATTTCGTACGTAATAACACCTACAAAAGTATCAAAGGGTTAAATTAAACAAAAGATTTCGTACGTAATAACACGTACAAAAGTATCAAAGGGTTAAACCAATCCTGGTCAAAATTTTCTATAGTTGAAAATTCGGCAAGTCATGAGTAGTTGGAATTTCCATCTATCTGGATTTTAGAGCTGTTTTGGCGATGCTGATGTCTCCTTTACTTCCCAAAATCCCAACTCGTTTTCAAATCGGCAAAAATTCCAACGTTTACTATTTACAACTACATGAGGGTGCGGTGGCGTTGCAGTAACCGGTTCTCGTCAGATCACCGAAGTTAAGCAACGTCAAGCCCGGTTAATCATTGGATGGGTGGCCGTCTGAGCGATCGATTCGGACTCCCGCGTTGTGTCCTTGGGCAAGGCACTTAACCCCGATTGCCCACATGGGGGCACGATGACGCCGTGTACTAAGGCGTACTGCACGTCGATGGTACACATGTCTTCAACCAATCTAACACTGCCTGTGCTGCAGTGCGGAGTTACGATGTTGGGGAGCTGGCAGCTGCTCGTCGTTGCTCGGTGGTTCTCTCCGGGTACTCCGGCTACCTCCACCCTTAATACTGTCACGGTCATGATTAGCCATTGTGCATAAGTATATGACCTTAAACACCAATAAATAAATAAATAAATAAATAAATAAATAAATATTTACAACTGCAGTGTACGCAATATCGAGCTTCATAAGTATGTATGATGTCAAGCTCTACCAGATTTCTATTGTACGCTCACCGTTTACATATCGTAATAAAAAAAATCCTCGAAATACACTTCAAGAAAATCACATCAAGTAAAATCGTTATCCTGAGCTAATTCCATCGTTCACAGTTTCAAAATGGATGAAACATCGAAAATAGATCATTCCTGTATAAGCTCTGATTTAATGTTAGGACAGCGTGAATTGTTCAAAGTTCTAAGCTTGAGCATTTGTCCAGCACATATTCAATTCCCAGAAGAATACCAAATAATAATTTACCTGATAATTCTATCATAAATGTGTTGGCATTTCAGTTACTAGAAGCAATTTTATGTCTCCTTTCATGGTTTTATTTTCAAAACCTTTCTCGGTAGTGAATTTCCAACTACGGGCAGGGACCGGGAGGGGGTTCCCCCTCCCGGTCCCTCCCCTAGTTGAAAATTCACTTCCCAACACCCCCCAATCGGAAACCTCTAGCCACGTCCCTGCCTGTAACACTTTGAGCTTGTACCACCAGGATCACGCAACTAGTTTCTTTGAAACGCCAAGCACTTTGACACTATTTATCTAGGAGGCTATTAAAACTTATCCAAGTAGTGCATAGGAGTTTTACAGAACCTACATGCAAACGAGGACATTTGTGTTTTAAAACAAGTTACCCAGATACAGCGAAGCCACAGAGAGTACGATGTATCGGGGTAAGTGAGGTCGACTCATTTTATCAAACTTTTCAAATAACAAAAGGGAGATAATCCCTCAAGTGGAACTCCACTTTTGTAGGGTGGTGAGTTTGCACCCGTCGCACCGCCCCTCTCTACGCACCTGCTTCATATTAGTGCTACTGCCAAAGACTCCAACTGGGGAGGAGGGGGGGGGGGGGGGTATTAGTTTTCCCGATGAGGTGGAGGTTGATATTGTCGTGGCGCTTTATAGCTGTGACAGATAGTTACTTCTTACTTTCCCAATCTTCACCTTTCGCACTGTGAAATTTGTCAGAAGCTCCCGAAGAACAGAGCATTATCATAGGGAAGGTATGGAAAGGACAATCGCTTTCTTTTGTGGTGGAATAGGCAAGTGGCTGGTTCTGTTGAATGTTATTGCTTTTCTGATACATGATGACCAATACTAAACTCATATCACTTGGGGGTTAATACTTGGTTAGTTTCATATTGGTCGAGTTATCAGGCCGAGGTAGCTTCATATCAGCTTGAGACCGAATGTCGAATGCTGTTTTGAAGTTTCAGAGGGCTGATATCCCGGCCGATATGAAATTAACCAGGTAATAATAACCTGTTTATTTTTTAAACCGAAACAAATAATTACAAAATATTCTCACATGTGTTACAGTTTTTCTGACAGTTTTCATTCCTGTCACCAGGTCAGAAGTTTCCTCTTCTGCTAGTTCAGATATCCGAACGTCTCGGCTTCCCCCACTAGGGATGCCGCGACGTTCGAATAGCTAACTATCTGTTTTACCACCAACGAATCTCTGCTTACGACTCTAAATTTTAGTTTGCGTGGCATTTTCTGTACAACCCTTTCCTTCACCCAATCCTCACTCATGGCTGTCATCAATTCCTCGTCATTCAAACACCCAAACCACTCCATTGTACCCCCAAAACCAGTTTTTCAGATTGCGTTCGACGAGTAACGGATAATGGTTTCAATGTAAACAATCTAGTTGCGCAACGACGCATCAAGGGGAGCAACTCTGGCTTGGTTCTTATCTGACGAGATCTGTGTCATATCCGCCGAGTTTGAAGTCATATTGATAATGGCAAATTGTGGGAAAGAAATCAAATACAACAATGCACAACGCCACCGGTATCCCCCACCGAGAAGTGGTTTAGAAACCATAAAAAAAGAAATTTTCTAAGTCGAAAAAGGCCCATAACTCAAGAAAAAATGATTGAACAAAATCTGTCACTTGTGAATATCCTTTCCCCATGATGGTCCACTGGCATACCAAATATCATTTAAATCCAGCATGCACTAACCGAGATACAGAGGTCTAAAGTTGTTACGTACAGACGGACGAACCGACTGATAGACACATTTGCAGCTAGATCCCCCGCAAACTTCGTTTTGGCGGGGGATAATAAATAACGCATGTTATTTACGATTATTTTTTTTACTGTCTGTTTCTCCCTGACAAGACGGGATGCGTGGGTGAATGCTTCCGATAGAGGAGCCGAAAATATTGGAAACACCAAGTGAGTGATTTTTTTATTCAGTTGTTTGTCTTACCATACAGACAGTGTAAGTAAACAAGAAACACGTGAACATCTCCCGCTTCGTAAGTAAAAATCACCATTCGTATGTTTGATGTCAGGGTCGTTCGAAACAAAAAAGACCGACACAAGATCATCTGTGTGAAGGACGGAAAGTTAGCATTGCATCCAGAGGCGCCGGATGCACTTCAGAGCAGGGGTTCAGACCTCGGGAAAAGGAAAATTTACTCGCACTAGCAGCCTCACCATGACGTGCCGAAGGCCCGAGATAAGAGGGGGGGGGGGGGGGGGTTGAGAGGAGGTGTCCCCTCTCATCGGGAGTGGGGCACCTCCTCCCAAACTCCCCCAGTGAATTTTGAAAGTTCCCAGAACGCATTTGGTGTGTATTTTGGCTTTACTTCGAGAAAAAATCATTGAAAAAAATTTAGTGACGAACCCGGGAAGGGTATTGTAAGCCCCCTCTCGCCCCCGTGATCCGAAGGCAGGGAGGGCAACTGCCCATTCGGGCCCCGGGCTTCCGGTGTCCCTGCTTGCATTACTTCTCTACTCAAAGGGAAAACTTTAACCCATTACCCAACGAATCGGCCACTCCCGCCCGCAAAATATGCAAATTCAGCAGCTGAAAAAATACTATTTTTCAGAAAATTTCAACAAAACTATATCATGTGCCCCTTCTTTGGAACGGGCTCGTCGAGCTCGTTCCAATGAGGGGTCACATGATAAGGTTTTGTTGAATTTTTTTGAAAATAAATAATAAATTTTGATATCGTCTTCGTTGGTTGAAGGGTTAAACAAATATGATTGACAACTTGCAGACGACGCTTGCAAAAACAAATTGAATAACTAAACATTTTTAATTTTGGTCTCCAAAACATATCTTAAAACAATGCATTCATTGGAGCGAGTTCCAAGAAGGGGTCTTCAGCTATGTTTTGAGATGAAAAATTTAAAAGCGCTATGTTTTGGAAACAAAAGTGTAAAATAAAAAAGTAAAATTTGAAAAGCGATTTTTGGTGAATAGCATTGGTCGGATATAGCATTACGTTCGGTAAAGGGTTAACTGATAACGCTCAATGCTATTCGTTAAAAACGACATTTAAATTTTTGGAACTCTTCTGTTTTGTGCTTCAAACGGGAATATACAACCACTCACTGTAGCGAGCTCGTCGAGTTCGCCCCCTCCGGGTGCCATTTTCGGAGGTTGAAAGACAATTCTTTCCCCACTGAACACACACCGTATCGAAATGTACTACTCCAAAGCTATACTGCTAAAAACTGAAATATCCCATTCTTAATTTTTTTATATGAACTGAAAAAATATTTAAAGTGGGCACCTCTCTCCCCCATCCACCCCCACCCCTGCAAATATTGACAAAATGTCTTTTGGCTTAATGCACACTGGATATATTTCCATTGACTAAATGTATGGATACCGCATTCGGACAGAGAGACAGATTTCTTATCAAGCGGACGGGCGGCTGGTATACAACAATGTTACAGTAGCCTGTATAACGGCTAAAATGCTATCTAGCAATTTTTTAAGTCAACATTTAATAGAGCATAAAATGAAGGCGATCAGTCGATTGAGGAAATATATATACTAGCGGAAAAAGAAGAAAAGTTTTTTTCTATGGTAAATATTTCAAATGTGTTATGGATGATTATTTCATTGTTTGGATTTTGATGTTGCAGTTAAAACTAGAAGTCCTGTAACGAACTGTGCGCTTATCTAGGCTTAATTGCGCGTAGGAATTGCGCGCAATTGCCATATCGAATGGTGTCCAAAGCACGACAGGTTCTCCTGATTACTCGTAGCAAACACGGGCAATATTTCTGCCAATGGACCTCCGGGTTGGCAGAAACATTGCTTGTGCACAGGCCATATTTACAGAATTTGATAGCCTTACTATGGTCATATCGCGTAGATTAACGCGCATATCGACGTGCTATTTGTGCGCATTTCAGGACAGGACTTTTAGTTTTAACTGTATTTCTTCATAACTGATTACATTTTGACGAGTTTTGTTATTTAACACAGGCGGCGTTTGCATGGATAACGTTCAAACGTGGGTACCCTACGCCATTTCCTGATCAAAATAAATAGCGGGTGTGCCCACCTCGGGCTTCAGTCGTTGCTCTAACTCTCCTTACCATTGACCCCATCACGTTGTTTATGGTCCTTTGTGGGATGTTATTCCAATCCTGAAGAAAGGTTTGCGTGAGCGGAGCGACATTGACGCGCTTCCTGACCCTCCCGCTCAGCTCGTCTCACAAATGCTCGAGGGGACAAATCTGGACTGCAATGTGGCCAATCGAGAACTGGGACATTGTTTTGGTTGAGGAAGTCACGACAAACCCTCGCCACCTGCGGCCTCGCATTATCCTGCTGCAACGTAAGGTTATGCGCAGAGATAAGTGGAAGGATGTGAGACATGAGGACCTGATCCCGATATCTTACGGCTGTAAGATTGCCCTGGATGACCACAAGAGGTGTTTTCACGCCCTGAGAAATCCCCCCCCCCAAAAAAAAACAAAACATAACAGACCCTCCCCCGAATCTGTAGTTTTCCTTAACGCACGCGTCAGTATATCGCTCACCTCGACGTTGATAGCAACGTTGTCGTCCATCTGACCTGTAAAGCGTGAACCGAGCCTCGTCAGTGAATGACATACATCTTCCGTGGGCCAGCCAGCAACATATATTTTTTCCTTTTTTAGTGAGATGATATACTAAGTGGGTACAGGACTGTTTTTCCCGCAAATGAGCTTGGTGAGATGAGAGGACAGGAAAACATTAACACTGTCGCTAATGCAAATCATTTAGCGTATTGTAACCAAAATGATGAATACTTGGGTACAGAAAAATTACTAGAAACAATTTAAAAGAAATATTTTTCAAAATGGATATAGCAGCCGAAGTAGTGTTTGCTTTGTTTGCCCGGATGGAATGGTTTAACGCGCCGAAGGCGCGCAGGGACGGTATGGGGAATAAGCCCCTTTCGACCCTCGTTGACTGTATAATTTTGTCATGTCAGAGCGCGGTAGAGGAGGGAAAGAGTAAAGGTGTTCAGCGGCGTCTGTGTCTCCTGCGGTTTCTCTTGGTGCGAGGAGGATGTGTTGGAGAGATAGACGTTGGTGGCGTTGTTGGATCTGGAGGATTAGTAGGTTCCTTGGCAGTGAATGGCCTGATCCTAGCAGCTGTTTCTTGAGATTTTCTGGAGTTTTTCAAATATATTGTGAGGGTTGTCCTGACTGAGTGAATGGCCTGATCCTAGCAGCTGTTTCTTGAGATTTTCTGGAGTTTTTCAAATATATTGTGAGGGTTGTCCTGACTGAGTGTGCTGGGCATTTTCTGGATTCATAGAAGCTATATTCGTCTTGGGCTTTGGCTCGGATGTTGTCGTCCTCGATCTCCTCCCCAAGGAATGCCTCCGCGGACTCCGCGGACTCAGGGAAGGTCTCCTCCTGGTCGGACTCCTGGTCCAAAGAAGCTGGAGAAGCAAGAGCTAGAGGGGTGGAAGGTGCGTCAGGGCTGAGAGGACAGGAAAACGTTAACACTGTCGCTAATGCAAATCATTTAGCGTATTGTAACCAAAATGATGTATACTTGGGTATAGAAAAATTACTAGAAACAATTTAAAAGAAACATTTTTCAAAATGGATATAGCAACCGAAGTAGTGTTTCCTTTGTTTGGTCCCCGTTTTATTCCATATAAACGTTTCAGGTTTCACGGTGCGTTATTTATGAGTCCGGAAACCTGGACGGATGCTACAATATTGATCCGATACATTGTTCTGTTACATACCGCTAAGCCACCAAGTATTGTCCAGATGGCTATTCGGACTTTTCGAAAGGTTACTTTTTAGAAGATTGAAATGTGACTCGACCCAAGATGTTAATAATTGGAGCCGTTTTATTCAGTGATAAAGAAGATAATTCTATCAAGCTGGTACCTAATTGAAACAGATTAATTGACTTCGCAAATAAAACTGGTCGGCTTGTCAATAAATTTAAATTACATCTGGGAAGAAAAAATTAGGATTTTTATCTGGACATGTAATTTGTCATAAAAGAATATGTCACAATACCACTTGGTCTTGTTGTTTGTCGGGAAAGTTATGTATATTGTGGACTAACCTTAGCAGAGGGGAGTTTTATTGAATGAATTATTTCTTTAGAAATGATTCGGCTAGTAACCTTTTATCTTCCAAATCGAACAACTGCGGCCATGGCCGACAGAAAAAAAACAACAACAACAACAGAAAAACCGGCAATCAAATTTGTCAGTTTTCATTCATTTTTTGGTTTCAAAACATAATTTTGCTCCTTCACTGGAACGAGCTCGTTGAGCTCGTTCCAGTGAAGGATCCAAACTATGTTCTGAAAACAAAAATTCATTTTATTAAGTTATTCCCTTAATCCCAATTTCCCCCGTGGGGGCACGGTGGCGTTGTGTAGTAAGGCCTATTTATTTATTATTTATTTATTAACCCTTTACCTAACATGAAAAGCAGACGACACTTGCAAAAAAATTCTTGAATAACTAGTTTTTTTTCATTTTTTGTCTCCAAAACATAGGTTATGACCCCTCATTGGAACGAGCTCGGCGAGCTCGTTCCAATGAGGGGTCATAACCTATGTTTTTGAGACAAAAAATGAAAAAAATCATGAAAATTAATTGGCGATTTTTGAGAATAGCGCTGGCCGGTTTTGGCCGTTACGTTGGGTAAAGGGTTAAGGTTTAGCGACTCTTTACCAGCCAAGGTGACAGTTTTACGGGTGGGGGAAGCCGGAGTAGCCGGAGAGAACCACCGAGCAACGACGAGCAGCTGCCAGCTCCCCAACATCGTAACTCCGCACTGCTGCACGGGCAGGCTTAGATTGGTTGAAGACATGCAGTACGCCTTAGTACACGGCGTCATCGTACCCCCATGTGGACAATCGAGGTTATGTGCCTTGCCCAAGGACACAACGCGGGAGTCCGAATCGATCGCTCAGACGGTCACCCATCCAAGAACTAACCGGGCTCAACGTTGCTAAACTTTGGTGATCTGACGTAAGGCCTACTACACGTCGATGGTGCACTTGTCTTCCAACCAATGCTAGCCCTGCTTGTGTGGAGTTAATATGTTGGTGGTCCGATAGTTGCGCGCCGTTGCTCGGTGGTTCTCTCTGGGTACTCCGGTTCCTTCCACCCGTAAAACTGTCCGACACGAAGTGACCCTGGCTGTCGAAAGTGTCGTTAAACCCCAATAAATAAATTAAGTTATAAGAGAAAAAATAGTGTAACAGTCGTTTGAAATCACGTTGGAGAGATCATTGGCGGTCAACATTCCGTCTTACACGGTATCACCGAACTCCTTAATCACAAAGAGGTGAGTGGAGATATTCTCCTTTTCTCCCTCGGCAATCCTGGGTTATAAGCGGAACAGGACCGATGCAAAGCATCCAGGCCCTGAGTTCATTAAACCCTTTACCCAACGAATCGCCCGCATCCGCCCGCGTAATATGCAAATTCAACAGCTGAAAAAATATTATTTTTCGAAAAATTTCAACAAAACCATATCATGTGACCCCTCTTTGGAACGAGCTCGTTCCAAAGAGGGGTCACGTGATATGGTTTTGTTGAAATGTTTTGAAAAAATTAAAAAAATGACATTTAAAATAATAAATTTTGAAATCGTCTGCGTTGGGTAAAGGGTTAAAACGAAGCATAAAAACTCGCATCTTTCAACGGGCATTTTTAGCAACAGTCCTGATTTAACGATAAAACGGCTCAGGTTTTTGAAATTGTGAATCGAAAGAGTAATTTTGAGAATTTTAGGTATATAATTTTTTATTATTTATTTTCTTTAATTATTATTATTATTATTATTATTTTTATTATTATTATTATTATTATTATTATTATTATTATTATTATTATTATTATTATTATTATTGTTATTATTATTTAACTGACGGTCCGTTCTCACTCAGTAAATATATATGTATGTATATGTTCAATACGTCCTTTCGCTGCCACAGACAGAAACCCTAAACCCTTTACCTGGCATAACGGCTAAATCCACCTGTCGATATGCGCCAAAATTACCATTCTAAATTTTATTATTTTTGTTTTTGCCTCCAAAACATGCCTTATGACGCCTCAATGCAACGAGCTCTGTGGTCATAAGCTCTGTTTAAATGGACTTCTTTTCTTCAAAATTTGAATGCTCAGCATTCAAATTTTGAAGAAAAGAAGTCCATTTAGATCGGCTCACATGAGACCCGAGTAGGAGCTAGGCATATAGCTGTATTCATGGGGTATGGTATTATCGGTGATAACACATAGACATCCACTTCCTTGTGTTATCGTCGCATAGAATAGAATTTATTGCAGAAGCACATTACAAAGAACGGGTATGACATTTCGAAAACAATCAAATACAAGAATAACAATCACACAAATGATATGGAAACCCGATTTATATAGTTGCAAGATGCACACACACACACACACACACACACACACACAAACACTAAATACACCCCCTACCCCCACACACATAGTCACATCCTCACATACAACCTAATAAACCATCACAGACTCGTATATATAGTCGTGTCTCTTGGTATCGGTGCTTGTAAAAAAAATTGAATTACAGAAAATAGGAGGGGCTGGCGCCCGGTGAGCCGACCCCTTCCCCAAATCCACCAATGCTATGGACTCAGTCAGAGGTGATGTGAAGTGGAGATGGTGGGGGGGGGGGGGGGGGGGGGGGGGGTTGGTGAACTATTTTTTGGCTTCTTAATTAACACTGCTTACACCTCTGAGAATCAGAATAATTCCGTGCCTGACCTTTCAAACCAACCAAGTACCGTTAAACACAGCATGTCTTCGAACCCTATATATTAAGCGTCAATGAATTTGTTAATTTGTTTACAAACACTGGACCCTCTTTTATACACACAGATCTAAGGTCCTTATTAGGGTATTAAGAATTAAAAAAAAATATTGATCACCCTTTTAATCGAGTCGAGGAGAATGACTGTGAGTCAGAGGTCACCATCTGTCAAGGCTCGGCGGGGAAGAGAAATAGAAGACATTTGGAATTGCCGTATCCATCTGGTGACCAATTTTATCTGATATTATTCTCGCCTATCTTCAAAGTTCCATTTTCTATGGAAGCCATTAACGCCAGCAAACGTTTGATCAATTACGCCCTATCTGACATTCAAAATATACCCGACAGATTTCTGCTGAAAATTTAGAATTTAATTTAAATTACAGTTATGTGGGGAATAATGAACTAACTCCCACCATTCAATCAATTATTTATCCAGGATCAGATAACGGTGGAATAAATGGTCTATGATATTGAAAATGAAATTATCTCATTTTGTTACTAATCAACTTGCTGTGTACGAAAGCTATATTTATTTTGTGTAATGCAAAGTTTGTGACATTTGACAATAAACTCTTGAGAAGAGCCGTTAAGCTTTTCATTCAATGGAAAGGTGTTCGCATAAAATGTCTTTCGATTTGGTCAACAAACCTGTTCACTCATTTTTAAGTTGCGTGTGAGTAGAATTTCACAAACGGTCGGCAAAACATAACTGTTTGTTTGTTGCGGTTTAACGACACTTTTAACAGCCAGTGTCACGTCGTTTCGGGGAAGTTTTACAAGTGGAGCAAGACGGAGTACCCGAAGAGAACCAGCTAACAGTAGCGAGCAACTGCCAGACTAAACAACTTACTAACTCGGCGCGGGCAATGTTAGCAGCGCAGCTATTGAAGGCAGGTGTACCATCAACGTGCACAGCCTTAGTACATAGCGACAACGTGCTATCGAGATTAACTCTTTCCCACTGAGTATTTTCAAAATATTTGTCATCAAATTTAGTCATGGCTGCTCTGAAGCAGTCATGACTAGATTTGATGAGAAATTCATCTAAATTTATCTAAAGCAATCATTGGTCGGAAAATTCTTTCAATTTACAGGGGAGACATTTGGCTAAATGTGGACAAATTTTATTTATTTCAGTGGCAAGGGATTTTATATCCTGGACAGGAATACGCGCCGGCTGCATGCAAGGAGTTATGTGTCTTGTCCAAGGACACAACGCTGATGACGCGGTCAAGATCGAAGCGTCGACCTTTCGGTTTAAAATCCAATGCTTTAACCAATGATCCACCGCGCTTTCTGAAATATAACTAGACGTTACAGTTTAGCAACACTGTCTTTGCCGTTAGCAACATGGTGACCAACTCTTCAGCAAGCCAGTTCACGTGACATTGAATAGAAATTTAGCATTGTAATCCTTCCAACGCGGTGCGCACAAAGCTTTACGCGAGACAAAATCCAACGAGCGGTTACTAAAGAGTATAAACAAACAGTTAAGAAGTTGAGTAATAATTTAATCCTACAGCCCAGTTGGGCTGTAGGATTAAATTATGACGAAACTGGCCGACGAGTATTATCCGACGAGAATATTGTGTTCGACTATCTGCTACTGAAACTTAGGGTTGAAAGGATGAACTGTTTTGCGTGCTCGAATCCACTGCGACCAAATCTGCTGAACAGTGCGGATACCACTCAAAAGTTCTCTTGTTATTATTATTATTGGAAGTTACATCAGTTAACGCTTTCAACTTTGATGGTATCGTCCAGATCAGTTCAATGGAAGCAGTTGGAAGAGTCCGTCCATATTCATTATTAAGGGGTAGACCAATGAATAATTTCAAGTGCAGCCTTGGGGCTGTACGTTGAAAATATTGATTGGTCTATCCCACACATTCACTAAGCAGCCATCCCACGTAATGACATTATGATGTATCATGTTCCTGGCCGAAAAAATGGGCCGCTCGCGATGAAAGGGTTAACGGCAAATTTTGCTTTCAGTTTTGATTAGTTTTGTGACAATTATTTGGAGAGGTGCCTTGGGATATGTTTCAATAAATTATATCCAAACAATTTCTAAAGTTGCTGAAACGGATAGGATCCCGTCCCGAGGGCAAAAAGATTTTTCTTTGACACTGAACCTCGGCGGTTCAAAACATAACACAACGGATCTTTTCTGTGGTATTTGCCACCCGGGCTGTTTGAGAAGGTATGAACTACCGCAGATTTCAGGTGAAATGAATGGTATTGAATCATATGCTGATTTCTGACGTAAAAATCAGAAATATTGATAAACCAACTTCTTTCTTTTAAAAAACTAACACTCTTCAACGGGAATAACGCAATTTGAGCACGACCCTAGAAAAATTCCAGTGAAATATTATATTGCCTATTTGGTATCAAAGAAACACGATGTCAAAATTGTATGAAAACTTTTGTGTAACAGTGACGGACCTGTTGGTAAGTCCAAGGTTAAGAAAGTCTGACAGAGTTGCCATGAACACTGCTGGCACCAATTCAGAAAGCATGTAAATGCGGGCCTCTGAAAAGTCCTCCCCTTGTTTGAAAAGCTTGGTATGTCGAATGCGAGAACATAATCTCATCTCGGTATTTTCTTGTAGTCCATTGGTTGGCGTGTCAAGTTTCTAATCGAGAGTTCTGTTTTCGAATCCCAACAGCTCCACTTGCATCGCGTCCTTGAGCAAGACAATTTGCCCTCTTGTGCGAGTTGGAGTGGAGAGGCGCGGTGTATCAAGGAGTAAGGCATCTTGATAAAAATATTTCTGAACCAAAGTAAAACAAGATCAAACCTTTCTTGTCACTGACTAGTAACTGGAAGAAACTGAACAGTTGCTTGGCGCTGCTTAGTGGTCTGCTGTTATTTTGTTTCCTCCTGTGGAAAGCCTGTCCAACACGATACCAGAAAATCTCAGCGGACAGATTTCCAGATCCCGTGACTCTTTTCTCAATCAGATATTCCCAGCGGTCATTGAAACACCATACTGGCATAAGTATTCGCGACCTGCGTTGTAGCTATGCCCAAGCCAGATGATCGTTGCTGCAGAGCTCAAAATAAGCGGTGTCGCGTCGCTTTTGCTATGCAAAACTTGCAAAAAGCTACACAATGTTCAATTATGTATAGCATTTTGCGGTACAAGATAACCAACTGCAGCCTATTAGGCTGCAGTTGATTATCTTGTATCGCAAAATGTAAATGAAAATTTGCAAACAAATTTGAAAACTAGTTCACTGATGCTTCACTTCTCATTGTGGAACATTCCAGGCATAACTCAGATCAACTCTCCACCAAGCATCATTAGCTACTTCATATGTAAGATGAATTATATTGGTTTAAATTTTTCCTGTTTTTACAACATTTTGCATAAAATGTCCATTAAAAATAACTCCAAGCCCATCAAATTAAAAATCCCAACTTCCATTTTGAGAACTCTATTGATCAACCAAGGCGCTATTCGAAAATATCCAAGTCTATGCAACCCTTAAAGGCAGTTCAGTTAAAACAAACATAGTAAATGTTTCATGTGTTGCAGATCATTTGGAAATGCCCAGAAATGGATGGAAACTATTCTATCTACTTAGAAGAATTCAACACAAAACAGCATAACATAACTCTGGTATACAAAAATAGCTATGTAATTTTTACAAAATGCTATTCATTTTTTGGAAATTTGTAGCATTTTGCTACGCAAAGAAAAAGGTTATTTTGAGTACTGCGTTGCTGAATGAGCAGGGAGGTGGTGGTCGGAATTCTTGAAGTCCAATGTTGACAGTTTAATTCGTCTAAATTAAGCTCAAACAACACAGGAAAAAAACATTTTCACCTAGCTTTCGGTCTGACGGAGACCTTCTTCGAGGTACAGACACAACTAGAAAAAATACGTGCAGACGAGGAAACAAATGAAATGTGGCGATAAAAGCTCTCGTGGGCCATGTTATTACTAAGCGGGTGTGTGATACAACCCGATATGGAAAAACCCGTTGTGAAAGTAGAAAGCAAAAGGTGAAAAATACTGTAAGACAAACTTAGAAAAGTATTCTAGTAACCCCAAACTCCAAGAACCTGATGTTAATATACCTTTCAAAAACTGAAAGGAACTAGAATATTGAAATTACATAGAAATGTCAAGATACTTCCAGGTTTTTGCATGAAAGTATGATAACAGGATGAATTTGAAATTGCAGAACAACATATGAATCGCGCGCGATACCCACGCGAACGGCAAGGGGGGGGGGGGGGGGGTGTACATTGGTCCAGGAAAGGCCGCAAGGGGTGGCTGGAGTAGCCATACAATGGCATCAGAGACGTAGAATTAAGATGGACCTTGGGACTTGGAGAGGCACACCCAAACAGGATAACCAGAACTCAAACAACAGAGCGTAGCTTCTGAGGCAGCCACCTCTGGTACGACAGGCATCGCCTGGGGGCCTGTAGATGTTGAGTGTGCAGACGAGCGGGGTCCTTGGTGGAACACGCACCCAAGGAATAGGTCACGGTGGATGGGGCTGAGGGGCTCTGTAGGGCATAGTAAGGGGCCCGCCGCACATGGAATATTTAAAGGTAGTGCCTAATGTTGTAGGTAACCCGCTGAAGGGCACGAGCCGGGCGGGGGCACCCCATCCAAGTATGGGGGCAAGCCAGTGAGATGACAGGAATTGGGGAAAGGGGCCCATTGGCTGGCTTGGTTCAGGGTGGATACCCCTTGCTAATATTTTTTTTACCCAGGGGTTGCGTGAGTGTATATAGGTACAGGTGTGTATATGAGTAGTGTTATATTTTACAATGGAGAGAATGTTGAGTGTTTTGGGGGACCTGTTTGTTGCATGTGTACCAACGGACCACCTCATGTTGTGCGCCAGTGGTAGTGAGCGCGCGAGTTGATATGAGATGTGGATAGACTCATGCGTTCCAATGGGGAGCCGAGACAAAGTACTGGGAGTTATTTGCGGTGCGCGTCTGTGTGCGCATGCGTGTGACTGTGTGGGAATTATAAGTATATCGATGTAATAGTAGAGCGAGATTGTGAGATAGCTCTAAGAGAGAAGTGTGAAAGTGGATGCACGTGAATGTTATCCATTGTTTTTTTTTTAAACAACTGAGCGTATGTTCCTTGGTAGGGGGTTGTCAAGGGGATAGCTAAAAAGATGCAATTTTCTTGTTTAAAAGTGTAAATATTTTCGATAGTCTTTCTGACTGGGTTAAACATAAAACGCAAAGACAGGTATATAACTGTCCTCGAAAACCGATTTGTCATTTAAACAGCCCAGTAATAATTCGAGCGCTGGTAATAAAGCGTGAAATTTCATGCCCATTATTGAGCATTTGTTGAAGGCCACGTGGGCGGTCTGGATAAAACATTAAAGGTAGTAAAAGCCAGTTCTCTCCTGTAGTCATTATCTATGTAATTATGGCCAGTTAATAGGTATTTTTTGCCAATACGGTATATCTCATATGTTCTGGGCACACATCCATATTACGCAGCTAGCCTGTCACAGAATGTCAAAAGATACCAAAATGTGAGTCTTTCAAAGGAACTTAAAAGTGAATATTAAATTAAAATAGATCTAAGCGGCCCAGTTCAAGAGGAGCGATTAAACTGAGAATTAATGTTCTGGCTATGGAAATAAAAATCCGGGTTTCTCGAAAAATTGATTCCAGTTTGAAGGTGTGTCAGGCTGTGGGTCGTCGCGAGTAGATGGGGATGTCCCATGCTATAGGTTAGAGGAGGTGCCGCATCGGTGCGAAAGTATAGGCACGTTGTATGTAGGTGGGCCACAGAGCTTATATTTAGAATAGGAGCAGTCGAGGGCCAAGTCGTTGGCCATATATGCGAATGGGATCAGAAACACGAAGTACCAGCTCAGGGAGGTATTTGCATTTAGGTGAACGGCATTACCTGTTTTATAAGGCAAGCCATACGTAGGCAGAGTAGGTTTTGCCTGTATGAACATTATTCTGATATAGAAGCATGCGAGAGTAACGTTAACCCCATTGGTGGTGACGGCTTGAGTGAAAAGCGTCAAGTAAAGTGACAATAAGATACTGGCCGTGCGACGGCAGTGGTAGAGTGACATTCCGTCACATCGTCCCCTGAGTTCCAATGTGTTCTATGTGCCTACTGGCACATAGAACACATTGGAACTCAGGGGACGACATGTTAGAGCAGAGGCGTCCGATAAAGTGACAATACGTTAGTGGCCGTTCACGGCAGTGAAAGGGTGAAGTGAAGAGACGACCAAGGAACAAATATCAGCGAAAAGGCGGAAAAACCAGCGACGACAGAGAATGCGGGCCTGCAAGTGACTCAAAAACTGTGTGGGTAAGGGGTGATTGACGTTTTGTTTATCATATTGATTGGATTCCATGTAAGTCACAAATTACCATATTTATTTATATGTATATGTATTAAAATTGTTGTTTTCAGTGAATCGAGGAAAAGTTATTAACCCATTCAGGATAAGAACCACTCCAACAAAAGTGAAACGGGCGGGTTCGTCACGGTGAGACATGCGTTCACGCACAGATTCAGGCGACACTCCTTGAGTTTTGGCTGAATACGCGGCGTCAATCTATTCCCCCCAT
Organism: Pictodentalium vernedei; assembly: GCA_031216915.1. Classification (NCBI taxonomy): domain Eukaryota; kingdom Metazoa; phylum Mollusca; class Scaphopoda; order Dentaliida; family Dentaliidae; genus Pictodentalium; species Pictodentalium vernedei. Next base: position 95,235,176 of record CM062295.1, on the reverse strand, counting down.
CAACGACAAATCCAGGTTTCCAAATATCTGCAATGCTTTAGCATTGCTAATGGCCTAATGGCACATTGTTCCTCTCTGGATGCGATATCTATATAATGTCAATACCTTCGAGTGCCACATTGCAATTTATGATACACTGTAAACGCTCGGTCTTGACTCATACCCAAAGTCGAGTGCCCTTTTTGATATCCCTGCCCCCTGTCCTCGGACGCTTCGGGTGTCCTTGGCCTAACGTAACGGTCATCTCCGACAAACACTATTCACAAAAATCGTCATTTAATATTTTTTATTCAATTTTCGCTTAAACAAATAGCTTAATATCCCTCACTGCAACTAACTATACGATTTCGTGTCAAAAATAGGTCATAACCTGTGTGTTTGGGGTAAAAAGGAAAATATCCGGCTATTCATGGATTTCTTTTTCTTTTTTATTAGAAAGAGTCGGCTTCTGGCTGAGTTAGGTAAAGGGTTAAGTTATTCTCACAAGATCCTCTGTTATTGACAGCGACAGAAAGCCTGCAATACGCCCATTTCCCTCCCCCACATGCGGATCCTGGGATTGCTACTGCAATTGGATTGTTAAAGGCATCACATCTTCTTTTTCTAGATAACTACTACCAAATCATTCGAGTTCCTATCTCAGTGTTCGAGATTCGCTGTTATAACGGTTGCGTTTGGGCTGCTTCGCAACCGAGATAATTCGAAACTATTCGGTTATTTTCCCGAATTCAAGTGCGGAAATAGTCGATGAGTTCCCAGAGACAGTCATCGACGACCTACCAACTATGAAACATAACGTCCGTAGAGTGATGGATATTTAACCCTTTACCTAACTTGAAAAGCAGACGACACTTGCAAAAATAATTCTTGAATAACTAATTTTTTTCATTTTTTGTCTCAAAAACATAGGTTATGACCCCTCGTTGGAACGAGCTCGACGAGCTCGTTCCAACGAGGGGTCATAACCTATGTTTTTGAGACAAAAAATGAAAAAAATAATGAAAATTAATTGGCGATTTTTGAGAATAGCGCTGGCCGGTTTTGGCCGTTACGTTAGGTAAAGGGTTAACACCGTGTTGGTAAAACCTGTCGCAATTCATGCGTGTCAGCCACTTACCTGTAAACTATGATAGGAAAGGTCAAGCTATCAGTCTAATCCTGTTCGGAATTCGTTCCTGTTATAGGCTGTTCGTTTACCCAATTTTCGTGGAAATTTGCGCGCAGACGACCGTTGATGTAATGTGATGTATCTGTACTTTAGAGTTCTTCTTTCCTGTCCAACTTATAGTTATTTCAATCAATAAGTATTTAATTCTCCTTGATCACATCAAGATATTTATAGTTATTCCAGTTAATAAGTATCTAATTCCCCTTGATAACATCAAGATATTAACATAATTTGTAAAACTACCCGCCACAACCATAAAAGGTTTGCTTTTCCAACCAACTGAAATATCCAGACGAATGAAACTAAACACAGGCGATGAGCTATTTGGGGGCTAGACTGGTTCCAGTCTTACAGAATTAGACTGGTCGCCTGAGAGCTTGATGTTAGGTCTGCGTTGTATAGGATGTTTAGCACTACCTTGGTTAAACATCCAGGGTGAGGCGATAAAACATCCAGGCAAAATATTTAGACGACCATGAAACATAGGAATTGTGAAACATAAGATTAAACTATACTATTCAAAAAAGTAGGGGATATCCAAACTGATGTTGATATTTTCGGAAAATGGTACTGGATACGCGTGACTGGAACATCAATATGTTAACAAGTGTAGTGTGGATCACGAATGTCACCGCCCCACGAAAACTTCGTGCAGGTTTTTCGCAGTAGCGCCGCGTTAATGTCTGTGGGGTACGTTTTGAAATTTTCATTTGTATGGGTTTTTTCGGAGGTTTCATCGTTCTTTTCTTGGTATAAACTCGTTCATCAATAGTTTCTGGTCGAAACGTTACTTTTGAGGTATGCGATGACTGGCACGTGAGGAACGTTTTGGCCTGTTGGAAGCTGGCAACAGACAGACTGCAGTGGCTCAAATTCTCAAAGTTACTCAATCGGTGATTAGCAGGTTGTGGTCACGCTACCGTCAGACAGGCAATGTTGATGACAGACGTCGGTCATGTCGTCCAAGGGCGACAACTGTCAACCAGGATCGTTTCATCATTGGACAGCAGCTGCACCGAGCGACAGATGTGCGAGTCAGTGGTCAGATTATCCGAAATCACCTACACAACTTGAATGTGTACGCTCGACGACCTCGAATAATTCCACGTTTGACTGAACGTCGCGTCGCAGCAAGTCGTAATTGGTATGGAGCGCGACAGCACTGGGACAATCGTCGGTGGAGCAACGTCATGTTTTCCGATGAATCGTGGTTCACTCTCTACTTCCACGACAGGCGAAACAGGGTGTGGTGGCGGCGGAACGAACGATGCTATGACGTAACTTTTAGGCAGCACGATCGTTTTGGTGGTGGATCGGTTATGGTGTGGGGAGGCACAACCATGACAAGCAGAACAGCATTATATGCCATCCAAGGGCGTGTCGTAGGGTAATACTACCGTGACAGCATGTTAGCAGCTCATTTGCGCGACGTCCCGGCTGTCGATTTATATTCCAAGATGACAATGCAAGAGCACACAAGGCCCGTGTCGCTACAGAGTTCCTCCAGGATCAGAATATCACTACACTCTAAAATCGGTTTGGTTGAAAATCAACCCAAATCGACTGGGTTGAGTGAATATGAACCCAAAGTGGGTTCATATTCACTCAACCCAGTCGATTTGGGTTGATTTTTAACCCAACCGATTTAGAGTGTACACTACCTTGGCCAGCACTAAGTCCAGACCTTTCACCAATCGAGCACGTCTGGGATATGCTTGGCACGCGATTACGACAACGCCAACAGCCCCTACCAATGCCCAGGAACTCACCGCTGCACTGCAGAAGGAATGGAATAACATCAGTCAAGGTGATATTGGACATTTGGTGAGGAGTAAGCCACGTCGGATCCGCGCTTCTCGTGAACCGAGGAGGATTTACAAGGTATTGAGGTCTTGAACTGAATGTGGTATATTGTCTGACTGGCCGTTCATGTCTTCTGCAGCTCAGTGCGTGGAATGTGTTCTTGTCAGACACCCAACTATCGCTGAAATCATTCACCAGATGTCAAAGTGCAATGCCTCAACTGTCATTGTGATGAAAATATAAATATATTTCTTCATATTTCTCACTTTTATCAAATATCCTCTACTTTTTTTTAATAGTATATTTTCACAGTCTTTTGACGATTTCCTCTAAAAAGAAGATCCTTTTATTGTTAAAAGATAGAGCATTCCAGAATTCGGTTAGATCTGTGTTCGAGTATCCGAATTCCCGACTACTCTCCGTCCGAATTCCGTTTGTCGCAGTACTGTACGAATTATATTTATGTACAAGCAGAAGTGTTTTATTCGTCAGGTTGGTTGGGAAATGTCCTTCTCAGGCAGCTGTCGTTCCGTTTTGAGCCTATGGGTGAAAACAACACTTTTTATACTAACATATTTCAAGCGGTGAAGTGAGGGAAGTGACCAGGTTAAATGAAATTGGGGAGACAATCTACGGCAGCATACAAATCCCCCACCCCGCTTCATTCCACCTTGTGCTGAGTTAAGTTTGTGTATCTCCCATGCATAGGTGAAGGTTTGGGGTCCTCCCCGGGATAAAAAAGATATGTTCTCATACAATTAGTGCGTCCAAGGTATTTTAAGGCTTTAGTATCAAGAAAGCGAAGGAAAAACTATAGCAAAATAATTCAAGAAATAAGCGTGTGAGAATTCATGAATCAGGGATTTCAGGCAGGAATGTTTGTACGGTTGACATTTTTCAGGAAATGTGTGGGACGAGTCCTCACTGACCTACCACCCAAACACTCACATACACCCCACCCCAACCCACCCGTGGTTTCGCCGCTAAACGAAGTTAATTTTTCACCCACCAGGCAGATTCGCGTTTATTAAATACAATTAGCATTTACTTCTCTAAACTGCATATATTGGGAAAGCCAGGGTAATGTCCAACACTTTACAAGATGTAAAAAGTATAAACAAAAATAAACTAGTGTTCAACCGATGATCGGAACCGGCCACCACAATCGGCCGATTATGGGCAATCGGATGACAACGGCAACGGCTCCTGGAACATCGGTTCAACCGATTGTTGCCAAGCAATTTGTGATTTTTCTGAATCGCATTTTATTATCTTCTGCAATTGTTCAATTGTTAATGTAAAATGATGTCGATGATACCATTCAATAAAGTTGAGAAACATCCACAATGTGTATTCCTAATCTCTCTAGAAGCCCCTTTTCGGGATATGCGTGTTAAACGAATGTAAAGCTTACAACTGAGCACACTTGCAGCAATCGCCAGTCCATACCGGGAAAGTGAAGGATTCACTCCATTGACTCAGGTCGCAGTAAAATTACCAGTCGCGCGCACTTGGGCGGTAAACGTGGCTCTGAGAACCAGGTTTACCGCCCAAGTGTGAGCGACTGGTAATTTTACTGTGACTCCAATCAACAAAGTTTAACACTTTGAAAAATGTTCAGTTTAATGCAGTTCTTTCGAGCCTCGACTTGTCTTGTAGTGCACGGTATTACAATCGGAATCGGCATCAGAATCGGCCGATTGTGGGCTCAAATAACTGGTAATCGGTCAGCGACCATTTTTGGTAATCGGTTGGACACTAAAATAAACAAACAAATAATTGTCTCTTTTCTTTTTTTATTCTTAGAGAAAAGGAATATAAATATCTCTTAGGAATTAGAAATTTCCTAAAAATTCAATATAATTCATTGAAAACATATAATCGCATTAAATCTTCATATATATAAACATAAAACATGTATTAACAATATTTTTTTTTTTGACTAGACAGGAACAAAAAAAAATGAAGTGGCAGGCGCTTGTTCTCCTCAAAAAAATATACCCGTGATTAATTTAAAGTCTGAAGTCCAGTTGAAGCCGGAGATATATTTATATTAGGGCTGTCACAATTTTTGAATTTAGGAATCGATTAATCGTCGCAAATAATCGATTATAATCGGTTAATCGTACATAGATGACCCCGTCCCCACATTTCCCTCTCTTTAAGTTGTTAAAAATGAAGTTCAAGTCAGTTGACCTTCCTCAAGTAAACAACGAAGACGATCCTCTTTTAGGTACATTCAAAGGTTTGATGTTCTGAACTTTTGAACCGTCAGTGTAATAATCAAGACCGGTCGTCAGTTGCGAACTTCGCAAGTTCGCAACTGCCGACCGGTCTTGATAATTACACTGACGGTTCAAAAGTTCAGAACATCAAAGCTTTGAATGTTCCCAAAAAGGCAAATGCTTCTAACGGCTTCTTGAGATTTAACGTCGACGTTCTTGACCCTTTACCTTAAGAAACAATAGTTTTTTTCATTTTTTTTTAATTATTAAACTCTAAAACGGGGTAAAATTTACCGATTCTTCGACAACGAAAAATACTAATCGATTTCGGCGTGATCTACCAGCAATCGATTAATCGAATAATCGTGACAGCCCTAATTTATATTTTAAACATCCGGTTGAGTCGGGGATATACTAGATACTTGGAGTAAGCACATGGTGACTTAGCACTAACCAATAGGTGATCCATCTCCTTACTCGCAATTTTAGTAAGTTTGTTTGTTTGGGTTTAAGGCTTACATTTCGGTTTAAAGCTTACCGTAAGAAATACGGTAATGGTAGTGGCAATCCGGTTGCTGGTACGATACTTCCACCGTAACATATTGCGGTAAAAATACCATATTTCACTAGACTAGTGATAATACCGGTCTTTTTTTGTTCGCAAAAACAAGGGTGCTGATACTTCGTTTCACTTCATTACACGAGAAGGCTGTTGGTTTCTCATAAAGAGTAGACACATTAATAGCCGTACGGCTGCAGGTTAAAGACTTTCTTTGATCTACATTAAAAACTGAGTCTTCTAAAACAAGGTACCTTTACGCCATGAACGACGCCATTTTCCAAAAGCAGGAATTAAATACAAAGAAATGGTGGGGGTTCGAGTCCGCGCCAAGAGAGTTTCCTTCGGCACTAACCGCCCAGCAAAAATTATACTGAACCGTGCACTCCAGTAGGCGGTTGGTGCCGAAGAAAACTCTCCCGGCCGGCATGGGTTCGAACCCCCGCTATGCCATTGTAAATAAAGCCAGCGTCTTTTCTTGATTCTATGGCACACGCGAAATTTGAAAAAGGGAGAGATGTTCTCGCTGATTTCATTGAGGTGCAGTATGTAGAATTAAGTGATGCAATTATTTGATAAGGAATTGAATAGTTGAATGCATTCGTTAAAACAATTCTGCTTCACTGTATATAAACATTACTCTATTTCTTTACATGCGAAACTTTAAGCAGCAACCGTCATTAATGTAAACTTTACGGTGGAAGTACCGTCAATTGGTTGCCAATACTTTCATCGTATTTTTAACGGTACTTATTTACAATGAGGTATAAAAATGAAGTCCTGTTTAACCAATCGTTTATACCTATGCTGCCCACTCGGGGAAGGCGGAAGCACGGGGGAAGGGGCAGCTGCCCTCCCTGCCTTCGGACCACGGAGGTGAAAGGGGGCACACAGTGCCCTTCCCAGGTTCGTCACTCAATTTTTGTCAATGATTTATTCCCGAAGTAAAACTAAAATACATCCCCAAATCCGTCCTATAAGCATTCAAAATTCAATGAGGGAGTTTGGGAGGATCTGCTCCTTCCCTTCACGATGGGAGGGGCACCTATCAAACTCCCCCATCTCGTTTGCTTTCGTGACATGCATGCTTCCGCGTGTCATGGCAGGGCTGTTAGTGCGAGTAAATGCCATTTTTCCGGGGACTGACCACCCCCTCCGCCCTGCCCTGGAGTGCTTCCGGCGCGCCTGCTTCCACTCCCAGGCGTGGGCTAGTGGATCCTATTACACCAGTACCACAGGTCTTGTTTACGAAACAGTAATCAAGCACTGCTCCGCTTCCTGATGAACTTAAGTTGGGGGCCAAAGGTTTCAATAAACAAATTTGTAGTTCTTGAATCTCAAGATAGACTGCCCGGTGGTTCAAGAACAGGAGATTTGTAAATTGGGCGCTTGTTTCTATCTTAGCAGCAAAAAAAAAAACCACAGGCCGGACAGTGGATAACTTCTCAAACACTTGCAAAGTGATGTGTGCACCTACACCATTACTTTTCTGTGAAGGAACAAAACAATCACAAGCAATAATTTCAGCAAAGGGATTTCAAGATTGAACTAATCCGTTGACTGAAACTCTGCTTGTAGTTTGTATGCAAATTTGAGTTATTTCATGGTGAAAACTCCACTTTAAGAGTGTTGTAGCGACAATCCACTCGCAATCTACTGTGTATAAGGGATTTCTACCCACTCATAATGCGGCCAATAAACAAAGCATCACGTTTCTACTGCTTTCTCGTGAGAGACGCGTTCTGGATAATGCAACCAATTATGGGAACGTTCATCCCATTATATGAACCCGAATATTAATATGATGGTGTTGTATGCCAAACTATTGAAAGGATCTTTCAAAAAATCCTTCGAACTTGGTGTCACTCAATAGTCATTATTTAACCCTTTACCTAACATGAAAAGTAGACGACACTTGCAAAAAAAATTCTTGAATAACTATTTTTTTCATTTTTTGTCTCAAAAACATAGGTTATGACACCTTGTTGGAACGAGCTCGACGAGCTCGTTCCAATGAGGGGTCATAACCTATGTTTTTGAGACAAAAAATGAAAAAATAATGAAAATTAATTGGCGATTTTTGAGAATAACGCTGGCCGGTTTTGGCCGTTACGTTGGGTAAAGGGTTAACAAGCACATGAAACCATACTAGAAAAAATTCTCGGAGGAGTTCAAAAAGGTTTCCCAATCCAAAACTGGAAAGATTTTTTTTATTGTGGGTTTCAGACACTTTCACCATTCATAACTACATCATGACCGCAACACGAAGAATAAAGTCAAGTTTGACCAATTGTTTGTACATATGCTACACATTTTAGAGATGGTCAACGCATCCTATGATACCAGTAAACCAGAACTTGTTTTCAACAATAAACAAGAACTGTCTCGCTTACCTTCAAGCTGCAAAAGAAACCTGAAGGCAGCAACATATCCTTAATCCCTCATCTAACACGAACAGGAGAAAACACGAAGAAAATTCTTGAAGAATTAACAATTTTCATTATTTTGCCTCCAAAAATAGTAGCTTTTGACCCCCTCGTTGCAGCAAGCTTAACGTATTCGTTGTAATGAGTGGTCATAAGCTATGTTTTTGAGGCAAAAAAATGAAAAGGTAACAAAATTAGGAGGCGATTTTTATCAACAAAGCTGGCCGGTAAATTAGTCGCAATGTTAAGTAAAGGTTTAACCCTTTCGCAACGCAAGCGATATTAAAAATTGTTATTTTACTAATTGTTTTTAAATGTTTCAAAATATTTCAACAAGACCATATCATGTGACCCTCTCATTGGAACGAGCTCGTAGAGCTCGTTCCAATGAGGGGGTCACGTGATATGGTTTTGTTGAAATTTTTGAAAAACATCTTCAGCTGCTCAATTTGTAAATGAAGCGTGCGGATGCGGTCGATTCATTAGTAAAGGGTTAAGCGGGTTTATATGTACACTGCCGACGGAGACGAATTAGCGCAAAGAAAAGTTACATAGAAACTTTTTAAAAAAATACTCAGCTTCCATATCCGATTTCCAGAAGAGAGATGAATAAAAGCAAAAGTCATTAAAAGGCGTACAAAAAAATCTTCAAAACTTGCAATAAAAGTGGATGCCCAGTAATTACTTTTAAACTTGTCATTCACAATTATTTATTTACTGTCATTTTCTTTTTTAAAAAAATGCTATACCAAAACCTCATAACGTCTCTGGTGTGTTCCATCTATTCGCAACCAGACGAAAGCATACCATTGCTTATGTTTCTACAAATAATGCGCATTTTACCGTCTGTGGTTGTCGATCTTTGATGCAGAATAGAGGAGTTTTTTAGTAATTTTACTTTGTCGTAATCACAGTTAAATAAACTGTAATAATTTCTCCAGCGTTCACGCAGAATTCGTTCACACTTCTAATATAAATAGACAGTCGTGCAGTTGTGTTGAAATAGAGGGGCAGCGCATCCCATTAATCATTACCACCTCCTAGAATTTTGTCGGAAATTCTGAGTTCCTGTGGATGTTTTTGCTTACAAAATGCTCCTTTACAACAAATGTTACTTCGAGCAGTTAACTGAAGTCAAGTGGGTTACGCCTTGTCGACAAACTAGTTTTGAAGTCTTTCTAGGAGGAGACGGGCTCTCCCCTCAATGTGATGGGCGTGGACGTCACCACAATATCCCCACCTGAAAATGGCGATAAAAAGCAACATTCAGGGTTCATACAGAAAGGCGGGATCTAAATTCAAGGCTTATTCAAGGCTTTTTCAGGACCTCGTCCAAGGACTCGACAATATTGAAACAAAAATACAAAAACAAAATAAAAACAGTTTGCCTAATGAAATTGGACAACGTCCAATTTCATTAGGCAAGCTGTGTTTATTTGGGGATGTATCAGTATATATCAACAGTCTGACTGTCAGCATCTTTTTCGCAAACAGAATGCCTGGCTTTATATTTATCGTTTTGTGCTTCTTGATCCAATGCTGGACAAGCCACTTACACCAAGTCTTGATAAGTTTTATAAAAATTCAAGGACTTTTCAAGGTTAATAGTCATTTTTTCCAGTACTTTTCAAAGCAAAATCACATTTCAAGGACTTTTCAAGGCAAAGTGTCAAATTCAAGGGTTTTTCAAGATTGTATGAACCCTGACATTGCATGCTACGCGGCACGCGGTGATGATTTGAATTGATACTATCTTTTAGAAAATGATGATCGTCCTCTCTACAGTCCATCCCACCCCACCCCAACACCAATCAAATAAAACTATCTGCACTTTGAAAATAGTTGGGTTAAAAACTAACGGAAATCAAATGATAAGAAGGTTTGCGTTGATTTTTTACCCAACTAATTTTAGCGTGTACGCAATTGCGGTCGCAGTATCCTATCAGACACAAGTACAGCAGAAGTTGTATACAACCAATGAAGAAAAAATATCACCAGCACATACCACAATAATATTAAATAAAATATTCAGTTTAAGTGTACAAGAACATGGATAGGTATGATATTTTCCCTGACATCTATAGAACTTATTGGAGTATATATGCACTCATAAAATCGCCTGTTGGGCAAGGGGGGGGGGGGGGGGCACTAAAAATTGGCAAGACGTGACGTCCTATTTTTTATTCGGCTCCTTTTTACACCCACCCACGCACTACGTGCAAATTTTCTACTACCGTTCTCAGACACCCACCCCCCACTCTCCCATTAAAATCCAAAATAAACTTATAAACTTAGTAGGCACAGCTGTCTTTAGGGGGGGTTTCATAATGTTTTTAACCCTTTACCCAACGTAACGGCCCAAACCGCCAGCGCTATTCTCAAAAATCGCCAATTAATTTTTATTATTTTTTCATTTTTTGTCTCAAAAACATAGGTTATGATCCCTCATTGGAACGAGCCCGTCAAGCTCGTTCCAACGAGGGGTCATAACCAATGTTTTTGAGACAAAAAATGAAAAAAATTAGTTATTCAATCATATTTTTTGGCAAGTGTCGTCTGCTTTTCATGTTAGGTAAAGGGTTAAACTGGTACCACCAATTTAAATCTCTGTGGGCTGCTGTGGGCCCCAATCTACAAGCTGTTCATTATCAGGCTTGGCCAGAGCAGGTGTACATATACGGGAACAAATTTTCATTTGAATTGTTTCCAAAATATTGTCTGCACATTTTCTACATTTCGAACAAGACACCCAACCCCTACTAACATGTGACATTTTCCCAGTTTAAGCCCAATATTCTCACATATAAAGACTCCTGATGTTGTATTTATGTTACGAGTGTGATGTACAACATCATCTTCAAGGTTTGAAACACAAATGATGGTATATATTAGCTGATATATTGATATATTTTTAAAAAATTCAAAAAATTGCACAAGTTGGAAATGCACATTTTTGGCGCACTCAAGAGACCCACCCACCCCCACGTCACATCTTGCAAATTTTTGGTGGCCTCCCCCTGTTCGAAACAGAATATTCCATTCAAGTAAAACCGTTAGGAATATTTTATTTCTAAATTATTTCTAAATTTAATGATCTGGAAACTCATTTATATGTAATTTAATGAACAGAAACATTTATCTTGTTGTTGAACTTAAAACAAGCGAAATGTTTTAACGAAAAATTTAGCTTCGACGATAAAAGCATTTATGACTGATGTGCTTGAGTGGTCAATGTTAAGATGTGAATCGAATGAAAGTCGCTAGAAAATTCGAACATGGTGACAAGTTCATTTCTGCTTACATGTAACCAGTAATCGCCACTCATCATACCCCACGGTTAATAAAATAGAAAAAAAAGAGAGTTTGATATTGTCCGAACGGTTATGTTGTTGAAACACAAGTGTTTCTAAAACACAATCGGTTCAAGGATGTTTCAGATATCTTTCGACTGCAGTAACGCTAGAGTTACGCTGGAAGGGAATGCCACATATTAACAGCGACCTTATTAACAGCGATATGGCGTTTCATTGTGCTGCATCTTTTAAGGTCCAGCGACAACCATCAAGCACACTTATAGGTCAACGGATGTACCAATCAGTAAAGTTAACTTTAAGATTTATGTTATACTTTACAAGTATTGGCGAGCGAGTTCCACAACTTACACTAAAGCCTCCACGTGGTCACGTGCCTTAGATACAAAAACAGTACAAACAGAAATATACACTACGACAGTCCACAAAGTGGAACGTATATCAGACATTAACTCGAAATCTAGCAAAGTGCCGAGAAACACAAATAAGGTTTCAATCTATGGCTTTTTTAATTCTTGTCTCAGAAGAATAGCTTATGACCCTCGTTGGAACGAGCTCGCCGAGCTCGTTCCAACGTGGGGCATAAGCTATGCTTTTGAGACAAAGAAAATGATTTTTTGTGTATATCCGTGTTAAGTAAGGGGTTAGATAAAGAGCCATTATTGGTCACGTTATTTTTATGTATACATTCTTCCGAGAACAAGTACCTACAGAAAAAACAATTAGTACATAAATGACTAGAATATCTGAGTTTTAAAGAGCTGTAAATTGTTCCGAAGGCGATGAATATTTATAAATTCACTATTATCACAGTGTAAAAATTATTTTCTATAAAAATCTCGAAACTTCTGTCTCGCCGAGAAATCCATCTGTCGTCTGTGAACGCACAAAAGAAACGTGACAATTCAATCTCCGTGTACAAATGAGGACGGAGCAACTTGCATGGTTAACTGCTTCCGTATTTGACACTTTGTGTCTGAGAAGTTATAGACATAGACAAACCTAAGTCTTGGATCATTTATTGGAAAGCTCATGAAAACAGTTTCCAATAAATGATAGCAGCCGCGTATTTTTTGCATGCCTGTTAACCTGCAGGTTTCGCCGACCTCAACTGTACTTTAACAGGATTAAACTATCAAAAGTAATATAGCACAGCTTTTGATGACCTCCCAGTTTAGTCTTTTGTTGCACAAAAAACGATGACGTTAACAACTGTTCGTAATGACGCGACGTCACTCGCGCTGTCGTTACGTAATACTCTCTTCTCCAGAAGGAATGTTTCATTCCAGTTGTTCGTCCACCATTTCTGATCGAGAGCCCACTGGCATCGTTATACTGAGATCGTCATTCCAGAATACCCTGAGAATGCTGAATCACTTCCCAAAACCAGCGTCGTTCTTGCATTGCAACTCACACACTCTTGTCCTCATTTTTGTCCGAGTATGTTCGTCAGGTAATCTCGTTGATAAAATTTATGACTCAGTTGATTCACTTGGCTGGGGATATTATTGATCCACCATAATTTGGACCAGCACCTGGAGGAATTGCGAATGGATTCATACTTGAAAATGGCGATGGTACAATTCCGCTCATTCCTGAAAGATAAAAAAGAAACATTGAGTTGAATGTCAATGGAAAATACTAGTTCTAACATTTATCGACACTTCCATTTCTGTTGTTCGTGTTTTTTAGGATTGAATTGGTTAAATACCTTGTTGCATTATGGGAAAATTTGCTGCTTAGAAATTTGGTAATTTAACATTCATGTGCAGAATGCTAATAAACAATAAATGCCCTGTTTTATGTCGCCACTAAAATGAGAAGAATACAGAATGCACACAATGAAAAAATCAGGCGAGAAAGCTAAAACGAAAGAAAATTTTGTTTTTTGCCTGCAGTTTAGTTAAGCTGATGTGTTAACATCTGGGGCCAATGCTATAGAACCTTTACAATTGTATTTTCTAGAATTGTATTTTCTAGTTAACCCTTTACCCAACGTAACGGTCAAAACCGGTCAGCGCTATTCTCAAAAATCGCCTATTAATTTTAATTATTTTTTCATTTTTGTCTCAAAAACATAGGTTATGACCCCTCATTGGAACGAGCTCGTCGAGCTCGTTCCAATGAGGGGTCATAACCTATGTTTTTGAGACAAAAAATGAAAAAAAATAGTTATTCAAGAATTTGTTTTGCAAGTGTCGTCTGCTTTTCATGTTAGGTAGAGGGTTAAGACTTTAAATGGGTTGAAATGAACCATTAGCATTTTCAAAGATGTTGCAATTTGCCAGTTGGAAAATTGCCATATCTTTTGAAATGCTAATGATTTATTTTAGTCAGTTATATTAATAGGTACAAAATACAATTCTGGAAAATACAATTGTAAAAGTTTCAAAGTATTGGCTCCTGGTCATTTTGATAACGATTTTCGTATTGTACACACACTCGTTTACACATACCCTATCAAAAACACAGACACAAACATTCGCACACGCATATCCACCCCAAAAAGTGTTAAGTTGCCGATTAACCGTAAGAATATTTCTTTCTCAGCCACTCTCCATTGATTTATTCAAGCGCCTGTCATTGATTCTTGAAATGCTCACCGATTCAACGCTCCAAGAAATAAAGTCGGGGATTACATCAAACACGACAAAGAAAAACACAAGTCTTTGCCGTTATCCTACACTTTATGTCTGTTGCTACTTGATTTAAAATAGTCGTGGTTTGGATCTTAACATGAGCCTGTTCCAACGAGGGTCATAAGCTATGCCTCTGAGACAAAAATTGAAAAAGCCTTAGACTGAAACCTTGTTTGTGTTTCTCAGCTTTTCCCAAAATTTCGAGTTACTGACATTTTCTAAACGGGGAGAGGGGCTGTAACCGGCTAATTATCTTTTTTTAAAAAATTTTTCTTCCAAAACACTGTTTATGCTCCTTAACTGGAACAATGAAGTTGGCATCCATGTTTTGTATTTTTAAACATAATGACGTCATTCCTTCCTTGAGCGATTGGTTGCAATCGGGGAATCCCTGGTTGAAACCTAGGAAGGAATGACGTCATTATGTTTAAAAATACAAAACATGGCTGCCAACTTCATTTTCTCGAACCACTTCGATGATATGAATCTTTCGTTTCTGAACAATACGGTGACCAAGCGCTTCCGACATAGAGGTTTTTGTTTTTTACAATTATCCTTCTTTCGGTCACATAATAACAAAATGCTTCTGGATATGCCATATTGTTCTCACGAGGCGAGATAGACCTGCAAGTAAATCGGTTACTGGTCATATAGTACGCCACGGAGATCGAGAGCGTTGGACCTACAGGCCGTACCAATGCCAAAAATTTTATTACGGACTGTGGGTCCATGTTTGGACTACTTTCCCCCATAATGCAACTTGGAATATAACCAATTCAGTCTTGTTTAACGGAGATCAATGAACACTCTCAAATAAGATCGGAATAGCTAAATTCCTAGTTTTATTATAGAAAAAAATTGCAAGCTGAATTTTTTTGAATGTTTGCATCAGAATAAAAAGGGTTAACAGAAACAAAAGAGAAAACAGGAGTCTTTTTTCAGTTATCCTACAATATATTTCTGCCACGACTTTAGTTATAATAGTTACGGTTGGTGAGTTGCGGTTATGATGTATGTTACGTGGAAATCGATTTTCCACTTGGAACTGAACTGAACATTGATCAGAAACATACTCTGTCTCTACATTATTAATGAAGACAACCGTATATTTATCCGACAACCCGTATTTCTGCTCCGAAGTATGAGTTAATATTTTCTGATCGGTAATTGTGAGAATCTCTCGAAAAATAATTTAACCTTTTTCAACTCTGACGACCTGGATTTTGACGTCGTCCTACGCAGAACCGTCAACGGGAAACTGGGCGAATCTATTTTGTATTTGTAGGGAGGACTGGAAATAATTTAACCCTACAACCCTGAACCATCGGGCTGTACCTGGTGTTGAAGAGCTGAAAATTCGCTAGAGTTTCTTTTATATTTTTAAAAAATTGTGAATAATGCTTGAGGGGAAAATTTACCCATCCGAGATGAAGTAGTAATTCTCCCTCCCCTTGTAGTACGCTCTGATGTCACAATAATTTTTCAGTTAAAAATCTGCAGGCAGAAAAACGTCTTTCTTTAACCCTTTACCTAACGAATAACCCGCATCCGCCCGCGCAATATGCAAATTGAGCAGTTGAAAAAATTAAATATTTCAACAAAACCATATCATGTGACCCCTCATTGGAACGAGCTCATTGAGCTCGTTCCAATGAGGGGTCACATGATATGGTTTTGTTGACATTTTTTGAAAAATTTAAAAAAAATGATATTTAAAATAATAAATTTTGATATCGTCTGCGTTGGGTAAAGGGTTAAAAAAAAAACAATTAATGGTGTGTATATATAACCAAAAAAACTAATTTGAACTGATACAAATTATAAGGTTTTGCCATCTCTAAGGTCATAATAAGAGTGGAAAAATACTAACGTTTATTATCGCCGTCCAGCCAGACTGAAGACCCGGAATGACATCAACAAATTGTGGAGGTGGGCTAGAGCCTGGTCGAACCACTGGTACAAAAGCACTTTTCTGTTTAACAGCATGTATCATATTGGCTTGCGTGAGTGAGAATATCCCTGGGGCATGCGTAGTCGAACATCCTGACATAATGGACGAAGGGAAGGTTTGAGGCGATGGAGGCGAATTAGAGAGGCCTATTGCGAAACAGAAATAAAAAGAACGAAATTAAAATGGAATCACAAAGCAGCGATAAAAAACGTAGTGCAGAACAGAATAATTGTAACAAAGCTTAAGTTAATAAAAAAAGAAGCACTTCGTTTAAAAGTGTGGATTAAGATATAGACAAGACAGTCACGGGATCGAGTAAACTGGTTTGAAATTCCCCGGAGCGAATTTTTTCTTTTCATATTTTATATTTTTTAGACAGCAGGGACGGGGGAGGGGCAATATCCTGCATTCCTTGAGGTGTCAGTAAATATCTTCCCTTCTTTGGAAATATTATAAATATATTTAACTCCCGATTTCTGTGATTGTTAAACCTTTGCCTAAAATAAGTTGTATAACGGCTAAATCCGACAAACGCTATTCACAAAAATAAAATTTAAATTTATTTATTTTTTAAAATTTTTGCCTAGAAACATGACTTATGACCCCTCATTGGAACGAGATCGTAGAGCTCGTTCCAATGAGGGGTCATACGTCATAAGCTATATATATAAGCGGAGTGGCGGTCTACATTACATATTAAAACTGTGAGATGAGATTCAGAAATTTATACTTGAATATATCCGAGTGAAGTGAGCCTTTGTGTCTGTATACTTCTGAGAACATAAGCTCTGATCACATGCACAAAATTTACTAACATATCTAAAATTTAATCTTGTTTGTTTGTATTTTATTTCATATTTTTTCCTCTGTCATGCAAATCAAATGAAATGTTTTTTTTTGTTTTTTTTGTTTTTTTTTGGGGGGGGGGTGAATGTTTCAAGAATCCGAAGGAGAAGGATGTATCAATATCATATCTATCTGGGTGTTTTGGACCATAGAAGAACAGCATATGTTTCCACATGCCCACACGGTGCCGAATAACGTCGTTGCTGTTATTAGTGAAAACAAAGTCACGTGTAGTTATTTATAATCATTATGCAACCAAAATATATAAATTCTTAAATTATGCTGGTGTGAGAAAAATTATACTGTCATTTCATAAAAAAATATACGATTTCTTTCTGCATACATTCTAAATTTGGAAATTTACTCCGATATGTAGGCCCAACTGCGTTAAAAGAACAAACTTGCTTATATTAGTAAATTGTTTATGTACGCAAATAATACTCATATAAGAGAACTGCGTGCGTGTGAACGAGGAGGGTCGTAAGTATCTTTAAAGATCTGGAATTGGGGAGGATACCCGTGTTAGCGTTATCATGACATAAATTTGCCGGTGAACTCGGTGAGCTATTCAGTCATGGTTCCTACAATCACCGAAATCAAAGGGAAGGAACAATGTCGTAACAGCCGTAAGAGACTCTCGGCCCATTTACCACGGCACTGTCGGTTACCTTGCATTGCCGATCCTCAGGTCGACAGGGTGTGTGGTTACACTCGTATAACATAAACTGAAATCACGTTCTGAAGACAGGGAAAGGTAATTTAGCCCCACATAACTGATATCTTGTAGAAATTATGCTTTGGCGGCATTTTATTTCTTTGGATTCACATTTTCTCTACTTCAAACATCTTTCAACCCGAAGGCTAGCCTTCGGGTTGGAAGATGGCTGAAGTAGAAAAAAAAACTCTATTAACCTGTAATCGCCATGTGGTCTAAATTCCAATCTCTGACTGGCAATCAAATCATTCGATACGACAAAATTGCGAAACACAAACGGAGTCGTAGTCCGACGAATTTACGGCTACTATTTACCATTCATAATTTTTATCAGTCGGCGTGCATTATGGCAAAGGTGTCTATTAACACAGTTGTATTGCCCCAAATGGGCAAAATCGTTATGCAATCAACTAGCATTCCTAGAAAACAAAATACGGGTGGTTCAGGTGCACAAAACTATAACTATAAGGACTTTTTTTTGTTTTGAAAACCGTTGTGATGTCCTTAGCAACAATATAGCGCCTACAAGTAGTTTATTCGTTTTGGTTAAACACTGTGGAACTATTTTACGGTTGGTACCCCCCTGTTGAAACGCAATTTTTTAGATGATGTGTTTTTTTGGAATTACAACATTAGGTTTAAGGGCTATGCGGAGCCGTAATTCCACAAATTAAAACACTTTTCCGATCTCTTTTGCGATCGAATTCGTTAATTAATATCAACAATAAAACTCGCAAGGTTGCTTGCTGGTAACGTACAATGCACGTCAATCGTTTTGTTTGCCTTCTCACGTTGACTTATCCAGTCGATGGGTTTATCACGCTGTTTCAGTCAACACGGAAGCCGATAGAAGCATTAGGTTGCAATTGCGACACGACAGCAGGCTAATGTGTTGCTTTGACACGTGCTCCAAGTTAACGGTAAAAGTAAGTGTCCTGTAAACATTTCCTATTGATGCGCACGAGTTCCGATTGGCTGTTAGAACACAAAAGCAGTGAGACAAACAACTAGGCCGAGAATGAATATGCTTTTTCCGATGTCTGAGCTATTAATTATGAATTGCGGAAGCATATTAACTTCGGAGCACACTGGAAATGAAATTACTGACCAAACGACTCTTTTGTCATTGAAGAATTAACCCAGCGAGGCGTGAAATACTCTATTTATAAATGTCGTGCTGTGAAAAACTCATCTCAACAAATCCGTGAAATCAATCGATGTAAATTGCAAAGAATGAGTCAAAATATTTATTTTTTACTCTCTGTAAACAATTGAGCTGTGATTTATCCAGTTTTTTGTCTGTTGATTTTTCAGTTGTATTTGATGTCGCATATTCGCGTTTCTTTTAACATCCGCCATTTCTGCATCAATTGCGTTTGCGGTGTCTTCTGCCCCTTTCCCACCAACTATAAGTCACGCAACTGCAGTCGGAAGTGCACATCACTCATGAGTTTCACGCCGGTGTAAAAGGAATGGAAGTCCGTAGGAACGTTGTTAGTCCCTCTGGACTATTATTCCGCGGAATTATAGTCCTAGGTCTAACATTTCTAGGAATAGTAGTCCGGCGGACTACTATTCCTAGAAATGTTAGACCTAGGACTATAATTCCGCGGAATAATAGTCCAGAGGGACTAATTTTCCTACGGACTTCCATTCCTTTCACACCGGAACCTTTTTTCATAAAGGCGCAGTGCTAAATTATTAGCGCAACAGAGTTGAGATCAAAACGGCGCTGGCTTAATCTTGACTAGCAGCACGGTCGTTATGCCGTTACGCTTACTCAGATAGAAGCCCGGTGGCACAATGTACCTTGACCCAATGCCACCCACATTTACTTCCTGCTACTGCAATCCGGCTTCCGTAATCCACTTTGCTGTCAACTCGGAACCAAAAAAGTGAGTGAGCAGTGAGCTTAGTCTCCACATTATTCCCCTCACACGTGCAGCCCATAAAGACTCCCCCCCCCCTCCCCCCACACACACACTTCTTTCTTTCTCGTCAAACACACCTTTCTGTGTGCGGAAGAATTGGGATTCGATCAGCAAACCGTGAACAGGGAGGGGGGAGGAACTCTCAATGTAAAAATCCATTTCATAATTGGAGGAATGATTCATTTATTTATTGATTGGTGCTAAAAGTCACATCAACAACCAAGGCTATATCGTGACGAGAGTAATAAGTTAACCCTTTACTCAACATAACAGCCATAGACAGCTAACTCTATTCACATAAATCGTCTTTCAAATTTCATTATTTTTTCTATTTTTTCAACCAAAACAGAGCTTATGGAGCCTCGCAGGAACGTGCTCGTCGAGCACGTTCCGATGAGGGGCTCATGAGCTATGTTTTGGAGGCAAAAAACGGAATGTTTACTTCTTCCAAAAAAGTATTTTTGCATGTGTCCTTAGACATGTGTTAATCTCACACCTCAATAGGGATGTAGGATTAAATTGTTACTAAACCTACCCACCAATGCGA
This sequence comes from Pictodentalium vernedei, assembly GCA_031216915.1. NCBI lineage: Eukaryota > Metazoa > Mollusca > Scaphopoda > Dentaliida > Dentaliidae > Pictodentalium > Pictodentalium vernedei. Next base: position 95,215,055 of record CM062295.1, on the reverse strand, counting down.
AATGAATTCACCTCGATTTTGCTGACAGTTCTGTAACTGTGATTTCCATTTAGGAATACACGATCAGTTGGCTAAAAAGTCGTGTTTTTATTTCTCTATAACCGTTATAGCGGTACAAAGGTAACAAATAAAAGACCGAACACAAAACGCAAGACTGAAAAAAAAATTCTTCTCTGAAACTGTTTTTCTCCCCCACTATACGTGAAACATACGCCTGTCCAGGGTGAGACAGCAGGGTGGGATTTTTCTATCCCACCCACCCCACGTGACATACTCATTTGCATATTTTATTATGTCGCCGGAACTATTTCATCATCGTCTGCACAAAAAAAAAAAACGCTTCTTAAATTGTGTTCGTTTATTACCTATTTATCTGTTCCTTGTTGATGTAGACTCAATATTTAATTATTATTCAAATATTAAACTTGATTTTATTTCAACCCCATGTTTCTCTGCAGATTTAATAATATCACTGCGCGAATTTATCGATCGATCAATAATCTCACAATGCCCTTCACATTAGAGTTTGACACGTGCAAATTCATTAACCCCTTAACGGACAGTGTTACAAATTATTTTTTTAGTATATACCTAAGGTATATACCTAACTTTTGTACGAACTTTCTGATGAAATTGTTCGTTTTTCGAAAGGACGACGACTAGATAAGTTGGTGGGTACGTCAGCACCTGACCGCCATTTATCTATAATGACGTAATCCTCGTGTGTGGGGAGAAAAATCATCCTCGATGAGTCTGAAGGTGGGAATGGGGAAATCTCACCCTCGGGGCAAGATATTTGAACCAGACCCTCGGCAAGCCTCGGGTCTGGTTCAAATATCATGCCCCTCGGTGAGATTTCCCCATCCCACCTCCAGACTCATCGGGGATCATAATAATCTACCCCCCCCCCCCCCACCCCACCCCAATCAAAAAGATACATCTTGATTGATAAACCACCGAGTACTGCACAAGGGCCAACTTACAGAAGCGTGCCTGCAGTTCAGTTTTTCTGTGTTTTGAGTGTTGCCCGTAAGTGTTCATTTCAAACATGACCCTGTATTTGGTGCGATTCAAAATATGGCAGAGGCGAGAATAGCAGAAGCTTAAAGATAAAATTTTCAGAAAACAAGCAAATCTGAACAGCGTTTGAAAAGAGATATTTCAATGGAAAAAAAATCAAATTCGCTATAACCCCCCCCCCCCCCCCCCCCCCCCACACACACACCCCGAAAATGCTCGTCCCTACAGCAGAGTCGCGTGTGCTACAGTTTTCTGCCACTGGTCAGCGAGGATCTCATAACCTAAAAAGAGAAATGAATACATACCCATATTCCCTAAGCCCGTGGGGCCATGATGATAGCCGTTCATTGATGCTGAATAACTACTGCTGTGAGAGCTTTGAGGTGTTGATACTGATGAACCATACGACCGAGGTGAACCGGTGGAGCCTTGCACGCGACCGTAACCTGAAAAGACACAGAAATATTATTAAAACCATCTTGGGCAGTGGAACACCAGTATTGGTACACTTTTCTGACCTTTCGTCAACGGATGCATAAATGTTTGCCTGAAGGAAGAACTGAAACTCTACGAGCAGACGACGCTTTGCATTGGAAATCAGGCGGGCGGGTCAGTAATAATTTATCCAGATTTTATTATTTTTTCAATTTATGCCCCCAATGCATAGCTTATGGTCTCTCATTGGGGCGTGCTCGATGAGATCGTTCCATTGGAGGGTCAGAAGCTATGTTTTGGAGTCAAAAACATTACCTTTCTTTGCTTATTCTGATGACGGCTGCATACCAGGCGTCAGTGTAGAAAGGGCGAATGTCGAACATGGAGGACGAAATTCCAACAACATTTTGATGCAGTCGCACATCTGTAACATTAAAACGTTAAACTTGACTGATTCATTTCAAGGTTCGACTATAAGCTGTGTTTTCAAGAAGAAGAAAATAAAAAAAAATGAAGAATGAAGTTGACTCGGAGGGGGGGGGGGGGGGGGTTGGGGGGGGGGGGGGGGGCGTTCATCACGTTTGATTTATTTGTAAGAAGAGTTCAAGATGTCATAACCAGTAGCTTTAGATGGAGGTTTACCGCCATGAGAATTGGACGGTACAGTTTGGCGGTGCAACTGAAAAATAGGACTCTTTCTGCCTCTAACACATAATCTCGTGCATTTTACGTCCCTTCTAAGAATGGCTTGAAGGACTCAAGCACAGAAACTTTCATGATATTTTGTATGTTGCTTGTTTTAGAGATAATGGACGCAGAACATATTCTTCAGACCTCTTGTGTCAATACATTTTTTTTTAAAATTTGACATTGGGCTAGTTGTCTTCCCCATCCATCACAAACCTGTGAGAAGGTCATTCACCTGTGTATACTATCCAATCATGCGTTTCGAGAAAAAAGTATCCATAAACAAAATGTGTATAGAGTTTCTTTTGAAGATGAGTAAGTATAACCCCTGTCCGCTAACTCGTCGACTCAAACTCTAAAGAGACCATTCAAAATATTGCGGGAATTCGAGGTTGTTATGGTCTGAAACCAGTCCATCGCCTATGTTTAGATTTACTCGTGTGAAATATTTCAGTTGGTCGAAAAAGCGAACTTCGCTTTTCCGACCAACTGAAATATTCCACACGAGTAAATCTAAAAAATACCAGAAACACCCATTTTATTTGAATCAACGCAAGAAATGTTTCTCAATCGAGACTTGATTTGATCGAATCTTTAATAGCTTTACCATTACTATTGGACACGTTTGTGTAATTATGAATGTAGACTCATCGTACGTGTAGTTTTATGATCACTCTGCTTTGTTCCACGAATTGTGTTAATGTTTTCAGTGGGTATTATTGATTAGAACAACTATAACTGGAGCACGAAAAAATATCTGTATATCTTCGTGAGTAAAGGTACATCGCGTTAAATTAACGGTAGCCTGCTCGCAAACTCCGCGAAAGGTAGACACAGTACAGCCGTCGTGGGTTGGTCGCAATCCACGCGTGGGCAGCGATATCCACACCTGCGTTCGCCAGGTAATAAAAATCGTCATCATCAAAAGTTTAATTAATGAAGCACCGAGTTATTGATGGTTATTCCGGGGGGGGGGGGCACCAAAAATTTGCAAGACGTGACGTGGTGGTGAGTGGGTCTCTTGAGTGCACCCAAAATGTGCATTTCCAACTTGTGCAATTTTTTGAATTTTTTAAAAATATATCAATATATCAGCTAATATATACCATCATTTGTGTTTCACAACCTTAAAGATGATGTTGTACATCACACTCTTAACATAAATACAACATCAGGAGGCTTTATATTTTTGCAAATTTTGGGTCGCCTCCCCCTGATAAAATTATTATTTTGCGTCAACATGTTTGGTCTGGTCCTATTGTTTAATAACGAAGTAATTGTGCTATTTCATTAATTACATAAACAATATGCGCCTGTTGAAAGAACATGGCGCGATTTCAAAACTAATATTTTTCTGATTTAGTCTCAAAATCTCTTTTCATGCCCCCCGACTTAAGTCGGGTGGCATACAGTGATTGAAGTGTGCGTGTGTCCGTCCGTGTGTATGCATCCGTGTGTGTGTCCGTGCCAATAACTCGAAAACTGTTAGGGCCACAGTCATCAAACTTCACACAATTATAAAGGACCATGGGAGGATGTATCACACACCATAGCCGGGTTCGTACCTTCAATGTCAAGGTCACATTTCAAGGTCACACTAACGAGGGCATTGGCACACGCTTTGCGTTGCCCCTCTTGTTTAAAATAACTTCACTACTGTGAACAAAATTCTCATGTACGTTTTTTTTATCTTTGATGACATCAGATTCTGACTGATGCAAGAGATCGTAGGGGGCGTCATCAATGAAAAAAACAAGAAGAAAATTCTCTTGTCTTTCCTTCAGGGCGGAAGATCCAATGACCTGGAGCCAATACCATAAAACTTTTGACAATTATATTTTCTAGAACTGTATTTTCTACCTATTAATATAACTGACTAAAATGAATCATTAGCATTTTAAAAGATGTGGCAATTTTCCAGTTGGCAAATTGCCACATCTTTGAAAATGCTAATGGTTTATTTCAGCCCATGTAAAGTCATAACTAGAAAATACAATTCCAGAAAATCCAGTTGCAAATGTTTTATAGTATTGGCCCTTGTTCGATATATGAATAGCAAAACTTGTAAAAATCGCCTCATAAATGAACTGAGGTTTAATTTACGAAGCATAATATAGACACTGAACATAGATTTCGAAATATTTAGAAAACTTCGGGGGGGGGGGGTTCAATATGGATGTAAAATAGGGGAAAATAAAAAAAAGGATATCGTACCATACATACCGTCTTCCCACTGAGCATTTGTTGAATCAGGCACAGATACGGCCAGTTGACCTGGGTATGAATTATAACCTGATAAACCCGTACTATTATTCATAGCTGGTGATCGAGGCGCCGGAAGAGGAAGTTGACTTGGATTTCGTGGCATACTGTATAGTGCCTCAGCCAAGTCGGCAGCTCTTTTTAAAACTATTTCCTGAAATAAAAAAAACCCCATAAAACATAAAAATAGATGGATTGGTTTTAAAAACAAATCTGAGGTTGTACTATGTTTAGAGAGTTTAACGCTTTCAACCCGGTGTTCAGAATGTTTTGCGTCAAGAAAAAATTGGTAGTGGGCGAGCAGACGATAAAAAGAGCAAACAATCTGAAGAGAGGCTGGGTGATAATTTGATCGACAGAGCTGTTAAATTAAATTATTACTGAACCTCCCGACAAATCAAGAGGGTGTCGCCCATTTCTCCGTTGACAGTATTGACTGAAATGACACCTTCCAGGCGCCAGTGTTGAAAGGGTTAAGTGTGGCATACAAATTTTCCTTAAAGACACGCACGGATCCAGCAAAAAATTGTGAATTTACTTTTTTATTCAAAAATATCTTTGGTCGATTAAATACCCGCACATAACGTTCGTTACCTCATTGTATCCAGTTGGACAAGGGTCAGCTGCTAAATGAATAAGACGAAGTTTTTAGTGGAAGCTGAATAAACCGATATGAATGAAGAGACCGAAACAAATAAACAAATAACGTTTTTAATAGATAAATAAATAGAGAGTAATCTATTGTTTTTGAGCGTTACGGTAAATAATTCATCGAGAGACGGAACGTGAGTAAATCACGAGGGCGTAGTTTATTACATGACATTTGGAATAAAGAGGACTTTTACTATAATAATTCAACCCAAACTATTGTCAGATATAATACAATTTAGTGTAAACATGGAAACATTTCTAAAATTAGCAGGAAGGAAATACGAAATAGTCCTGCCTCGAGGCGAATTATATACCGTAACTTGCCGTAAGAATGGCAAAAGAATAGACCAAAATGTCCTTCATTAAAAATAATTCAACACAAAATATTCGCAAATGCAACTCTGAAATACTTCTGAAATCAGCTCGCATGAATACATCACTTTCTGTGTCAAATCTTCGATTGGAAATGGCCCAGTTTTATTTTTGTGACTTTTGTTCCATATTTTACTATTTTATGTGGCGTTCCAGTCGCATTTGGGGAATGGCATTCAGCCATAAGATAAAATATTTCTATTTGGATTTTGTCAACTGTGCTAACGAACCTGTTCATAGAGGAAAGAAAAGATTTTTAAATATTCAGAAGGAAAATTCATTTTAATTAACTGATGTGGAACTGGAAAACAAAACATCAACAAATCGGTGGGGCGTGGCTTATATACGTCAGTCGTTCCAAAGTTACTATTGAAGTGACATAATTCACTCGTGACATTACCACTTTTTAATCAACATTAAATTCAATGCAAAACGAACTGAGGAATGTAATAAACAGCATTTATTAATGGTAGAACATGCAGGTTTGGGGTTTTCAGATTCGGTTTCGATTCGGTTTCGGGCAAAAACCTAGGGTTCAGTTCGGGTTGTCTATGTGTTAAGATCATACAGTTAATAACACTTCCGTCTGCTTAACTAACCTATTCAGACAGAAAAAAATAAATACATTAATGTTCAAATAAGAGTAAAATCCTCGCCCTTTGATTGGATGAGAGCTGGCGTAGTTTTTTTTTTATGTTTACTGCTCCAGTAGCAAATGTTACTGTCTGACGTCACCACGCGAAATATTTGAAATGACGTCGCCCGTTTCGTAATTGCTTCATCAACGGAGTGACTAGCAAGCCGCTTCATTTTCTGGATTTTTCACACGTGCAGCAGACGGTGTTTCGGATGAAGTGTTGTTTAAATAACAAACCGATTTACGATTTGAACTGAGATGGAATGAGTTTATCAGGTTTATTGATTATTTATCCAGTGCCGTTGTGGGTACACGAGTGGGTTTTATTTACTAAACCTGTGATCGTTAAAAGTTGCTTTAACAAGGCAACTTTTAACGTCACATGTTTAGTAAATAAGCCTCTCGTGTTTTACGATGTAGACTTTGGGCTAAGGGTAGTGTTTTATGGGAACATATGCGTTATTGTGATGAGTTGACGGTAACATGGTCTGAGGTTTGCGGCTCGGAGCGTATGTTCAACCTAGACGCTTCGCGTGTCGGTTCAACAGAAGCTCCGAGCCGCAAACCTCAGATCATATTACCGTTAATTCATCACAATAACTTATAGTGGAACAAATGAATGAAGTTTATCTAATCTCTGTCGTATTCTCGTTGTCAATAGGGAGAAAATGTGCCGCCGATGCGAACACGATTTATTCGCCCCTTTGTGGGAGAGACTAAGTGACGAGAGTCCATAGGGGCAACTAATTCAGTTCCCTCCCAGTAAGAAAGTTTGATCAGTTCATGCACAAACACTCTCGTCAGATCACCGAAGTTAAGCAACGTCGAGCCCGGTTAGTCCTCGGATGGGTGACCGTTTGAGCGATCGATTCGGACTTCCACGCTGTGTCCTTGGGTAAGGCACTTAACCCCCATTGTCCACGTGGGGGCACGACGACACCGTGTACTAAGGCGTAATGTACGTCGAATCGTCGATGGTGCGCATGTCTTCAACCAATCTAACCCTGCCTGTACTGCAATGTGGAGTTACGATGTTGAGGAGCTGGCAGATGCTCGTCGTTGCTAGGTGGTTCTCTCTGGGTACTCCGGCTTTCTTCACCCGTAAAACTGTCACGGTCACGATTAGCCATTGTGCATAAGTATGTGACCTTAAACATCAATAAATAAATAAATAAATAAATAAATAAATAAATAATACACAAACACAGTAAAACTGTTTGGCCGCTTTTTGATGGAACTTGCGGTAGCTTTTCCGGTGTGACAGGAATGATAGTCCGTAGGAACGTTAGTCCCTCTGGACTATTATTCCGCGGAATTATAGTCCTAGGTCTAACATTTCTAGGAATAGTAGTCCGGCGGACTACTATTCCTAGAAATGTTAGACCTAGGACTATAATTCCGCGGAATAATAGTCCAGAGGGACTAATTTTCCTACGGACTATCATTCCTGTCACACCAGTTTACCGCAAAAACCTAATCCGAACCGGACCCCCCCCCCTCCCCGCCCAGCTCTTATTAAGGATTGCAACTATTCCCTACTCAATATCTTTAAGAAACAAACTCCTTGTTAGACAAAAATTCATCGGAAATCCCCGAGAAGTTGGAATCAGTTTATATTTTCTAAGTATTTGTTCTCTGGAGGTCACAAGCGATTTCACCAATTTGTCAGTTATTGTTCCAAGTGATAATTATTTTAGATGGTGGAATTGTAACACATGTTAAACCAATATCTTCAAGGCACATTTGTTTGCCTCCCTAATAATGTTACAGATTTTTGTGGTAAACAAAAACAAAGGCGATTTGAGGAAGAGCCCTGGGCAATCAGTTGACACCTATTTAGAACTTTCCAATTGACAGCCGATGAACATACTGCAATGTCTGTCTTTATTTGTACCGGAAGTGTTAGGGGAAAGTTCACTGACATAGCACTAAAATGTGCCCAGACATGCAACAGGGCAGACGAAATCTTAAGACTCCCAAAATAATTTTCTTTACTATAATATTATAAAAGCAACATTTATTTCCAAAAAGTTAAAAATCTGTTTTTCAAGCCCTAGCGCATGGTCCTTTTGGCTGCCACGTGCTCTCTTTTTTATAACCGATGCAAACTTAAAAAAATAATAATTAAATGGTTTATGTCTGATATTTTATCAAGTTAATAAAATTGAAAAATTTGTCTCTCGAGTACAACAAGGCTTTTCAATGCTTTAGCACTGCAAAGCCTTCTTGCACTCAAGGGATGAAATACACCACCACCCATGCTATTATGTAGATTATGAGGCATAAAACATAAAACAAACCAAGAACATGAACTTTTGATGGCAAAGAAATAATTAAAAATAAAACAAAAAACCGCCCAACCACATGCAATTATACAAAACATCGCCGGAGAAACAGAAGATCAACTTTGTGTGGCCTTAGGTATCTGTCTTCTCTTTATCAAAAGCTTTTTACACGCTAGTCGACAAATGAGTCGAGGAGGGAAGGGGTTACGATAGATGATGTTCTGAGAGTTTATAATTTTGAACACCCGTTTGGATATGCACACAGCCCTCGGAGGTGTCTTAACCTCTTACCTAACAGAATTCCTGGAGTATCTGGGAAATCTATATTTGCCTAAAAAACTTATGAGCACTCATTGGAACGAGTTCGGAGAAGAATGGGAACACAATATTGGTCCATCTCCAAGGAAAGCTGTTCTCACATCAAAGGACTCTGAGAGGCTGGTAAACAAACTTTTGGCACCAAACAAGTATTAAGCCAATTACCTTTGGTAGTCTTTCTGGGTCTCCTGGGTGACGAGGTATAAGTTTCATCAATCTTTGAAAGCCATAATCTATCGTTGGTTCTGTCAAAGCTAGAATACAAGAGAAAAACATCATCACTTTTTTTGTTCCATTTCAACACGTTACTCAACATAAAAACTCAGACTACCACAAATGGGGGGAAAGCTGCTAGGACAGATGTCACAGGGGTTGGAGGGTCGTAGCTTTACCGGTGGGCCAGTTGAGCCAATGATCCGATCCATCGAGCAGTTTTGACCAGGTCTGATTTTTTTCTGCAGAATATTTCGATAACTTCTGTCTTGTAACGAATCGAGTATCAGAGTTACCTTTCGTACATGTACAGCTAATCGTTAACATGCACGAGGGTGGACCTTCAGATTTGGGTTGGCAGGTTCACGTTTTGGGGGTCACTATAGTGACCAGGTCGATTTTCGATTTTTCGACCCGTACTTGGTGCCAGGTCGCAAAAAAGTGTACTGGAGTTTCCGAGGCCTGCTAACAAGCATTACGGACACCGAATAAATGGTCGAATGGACGATTCGAGATAAACTTGCAGAGATCTGGTAGCATCACAATGTTTTTTTACAGGCAATACAAAAAGTCAAACACAATACAGATTGCATGCCAGATTTGCTGATCAACATTTTTATGATAGTATGGGTTGTAGAGTAAACTCCTGTTAATTGTATTTAAATTTTTGTAATATGTTGAAAAAATTACTGTGACACGCACCAAATTCCCCTTATTTATCAACCTTTTTGGCCTCACTACATCCAATACAGATATTTATTCTATTATACCTTGTTTGACAGAGCTCTATGAGCTCTGTCAAACAAGATATAATAGAATAAAGTAGTAGTAGTAGTAAATTATTTTCTTATAGTGTCACGTTTCTATACATCTTTACAGAAAAAATACATTACATTGACTCAGATGAGTAAAGTAGCATGAAACCCAGCCGTGAAGGCTTATGAGACACTTGAAAAACGATATAAATTTCTATGTATAATTTGTACATAATTTTTCAAATCATTCGCACACACAAAACCAACCAACCCCTCCGCGCACACATTCCCCACCAAACACCACGACCATTCGTAAGCACAACTATGCATCTTAACTGGTGGAGTGCTGGAAGCCACAAAATGGACTTTACTAAAAAGTACTGGTAATGGCCCTATCTATTATTCTCCACTGAAGAAGTTTCCCTTTGGACCTGGTATAATTTAGATGTTGTGCACAACAAACTGGTCCGTTACACTTGATTGGATAGTGTCTAAATGCTCAGTTTACCTCCAGAACACTGGAAACTGACCAAATCCCTGTTAATTGTATACTCCTGTTAATTGAATAATTCCCACTGGCAAAATGGATATTCAGTTAAGACGATTCTACAGTATTACTGATAAGGCGAATACTTTGTTAGCTTTTTGGGATATAAATAATATTCTCTGATCAGTTTAATGAAAACCGAGATCAAGAGACACCGTCTGTGTGCTGAAGGTTCTGCTACATACAAGAACAACAATATAACACGATTTCATTGTATGTTAAACCAAACGTCTGACAACCATTAAAAAACTGGTTGAGGGCTGGGAGCCGATATTGGGTTTCATCCCAAGGTTTCGTATCGTTTCGTTTATTTAAACTTTTCACCGTTGTTTTGGTGATGGAATTACAATTAAAACAAATCACATTCCGTGTATGTGCTTAATACTCTCTTGGGTGGAATTATTTCAGGGATTCTTATACAGTACGTGGAGAGTGTATTATCACTAAATCACCCGCAGAGTGGAGATTCCACCCAAGTAATAACTGCAAATTTGTTGCAAAACCTAACCAGCACAAGCAAAGTTTCAGCCAACGGACCTCCGGGTTAAACCCAGAGGTCCATTGGCTGAAACATTGCTTGTGTTTTTTATCGATATGTACAAAATTTGAAAGTTATGGCTTGGGCGATAACTCCACTCCGCGGGTGATTTAGTTACAATCCACTCTCCACGTACTGTAGGTGGCATTTGGGCAGCATTTTTCCCAGTTTTCTATTCAAATTTCCTAATTTCAGCCCCCACTCAAATAAACATTTAATTCACTATCGTTTTTCCTGAACTGGGCGATGATAAACTCTCAGAAAACCAATAAATTGCAATTTAACCGTTAAACGAAGAGTAGAAAGCGTCTGATATATTCTTTAGTGGTATAAGAACAGTTTAACAGAGACTCCAGAGACTGTACTGAACAATATTTCATCCCCTGAGTGCAACACTCAAACGACGATTTCATGTTATTGTTTGTTATAAAACTTCCTACATGTAGTACTAATGTTCTCAGTTCAGTCTGAAGGTAATATTTCCAATTCTTTGTATTTTTTCCTTCTCCAGAACAAATTCCTAATTAGAGCCCCAACGACGCAAATGTTCCCGATGGCATGGGCGTGGGCCCTTTCCCAAAGCGGACAGAAGAATCCTTGTCTTTTGTCTGTATAATTTTGTGTGTATGACATTGTCCAATATTGTCACAAGGCAAACGTTGGCCCATGTGAATAAATTTTGACAACCAAAAATCAATTATCGCCCTGAATATTGGCTTTGGCAGGTCTTGTGCATCGAAAAGTACGTTTGTCAAGTTGGGTTATCGAAGTAGAAGTTGAAGCTGTTCAGTAGTATTGCTATTGCTGTTACTGCTGTAGTGGTAGTAGTATAATAGCAGTAGTAGTAGTATTAGTAGTGTAATAGAAGTAATAGTACTACTAATAGTAGTAGTATTGTTATTATTGTACGTGCTGAAGTAACAGTAGTAGTAGTAGTAGTAGTAGTAGTAGTAGTATTAGTAGTAGTAAGTAAGTAATAGTAGTAGTTACCGTAGGAGTAGTAATAGCTAAAAGTAGTTGTCGTCGCGGAAGTAGTTGTAATTATTGCTGCCTTTGTAACGGATAAACAGTTTTAGGTGGATGTGGATTACTTAGACGTGACGTCCTATTTTTTATTCGGCTCCTTTTTATACCCACCCACCCACTACGTGCAAATTTTCTACTATCGTTCTCAGACACCCACCCCCACTCTCCCATTAAAATCCAAAATAAACTTATAAACTTAGTAGGCACAGCTGTCTTTAGGGGGTTTTCATAATGTCCTTAACCCTTTACCCAACGTAACGGCCCAAACCGGCCAGCGCTATTCTCAAAAATCCCCAATTAATTGTTACTATTTTTTCATTTTTTGTCTCAAAAACATAGGTTATGACCCCTTCATTGGAACGAGCTCGTTGAGCTCGTTCCAATGAGGGGGCATAACCTATGTTTTTGAGACAAAAAATGAAAAAAATTAGTTATTCAATCATTTTTTGGCAAGTGTCGTCTGCTTTTCATGTTAGGTAAAGGGTTAAACTGGTACCACCAATTTAAACCTCTGTGGGCTGCTGTGGACCCCAATCTACAAAGGGCAAGCTGTTCATTATCAGGCTTGGCCAGAGCAGGTGTACATATACGAGAACAAATTTTCATTTGAATTGTTCCAAAAATATTGTCTGCACATTTTCTACATTTCGAACAAGACATCCACCCCCAACTAACGTGTGACATTTTCCCAGTTTAAGCCCAATATTCTCACATATAAAGCCTCCTGATGTTGTATTTATGTCAAGAGTGTGATGTACAACATCATCTTTAAGGTTTGAAACACAAATGATGGTATGTATATATTAGCTGATATATTGATATATTTTTTAAAAATTCAAAAAATTGCACAGGTTGGAAATGCACAGTTTTGGCGCACTCAAGAGACCCACCCACCCCCACGTCACGTCTTGCAAATTTTTGATGGCCTCCCCCTGATAAAATTATTAAATTAAATTAAAAAAAAAATTTAGGGAATCGCGGCCATCCTTCGACATTTATTATAGAGATACATCCTTTCTAACAGAAAAGGCCTCCTTTATCGAGACAGTAAATATCAGACTCCATCTTCAAACACATTGCGGAGTCATCATAAAAATCAGGAAAAAAATCTCAAAACTTGATCATCGATAATTTGAGAAATGGAGTGAGAAATTATTATTTGGTTGGTTAAGGGTGTTTTTACTTTAGTAACGTGCGTGCGATTGGTTAGTGTGGCAGTCTACGGCATGCCTTCGCGAAATAATGGAAGAAAATATACATACAAATACCTGTGTAGACGAATCTACCCGGGGCTCCTTTACAAAACTGCTTTGATTTATAGGATAGCGTTACTTCTACCACGCCGGGTAACTGTCGTGGGGGTGTCTGTACACGTATAGCGTGTGACGTCACCAGCTGAAATAAAAATATTCAAATGAATAAATTTATGTTTAATTATATTTTTACACCATGAAGCACAAGTCCTTGAAAAAGCATGCACAATTACAGGATGACACGCACAAAGTTTTTTCTATAACCCTTTACCCAACGTAATGGCCAAAACCGGCCGGCGCTATTCTCAAAAATCGGCAAGTAATTTTCATTTTATTTTTAATTTTTTGTCTCAAAAACATAGGTTATGACCCATCGTTGGAACGAGCTCGACGAGCTCGTTCCAACGAGGGTTATAACCTATGTTTTTGAGACAAAAAAATAGTTATTCAAGAATTATTTTTGCAAGTGTCGTCTGCTTTTCATGTTAGGTAAAGGGATAACGGTTACACGAGGAATGTACTTTAATGTTGATTTACAAAATAAAATAATCAGAATTTGCTGATAATATAGGAGCCAAGAATAGAAACTATTCATTACTGCCCACTGATAGTTAGGAGGAACAGGACTGGGGACCCCAGGCCATAGTTTTTTGTGACAGTGGTGCATTTCTCCCACCTTGTCGGAAAATCAGGTTTTTAGCATTCATTTATTTTTTCCAGCGCATCAGCAATGAACCGGAATTAGTTCATGGGACATAAATTATAAATTCTGTGTTGCAGAAACCAAAGCTTTCAGTGGTAAATGACGGCCTACGATTTACGATAGCTGTATTTTATGTCTGATTGCATTTCTTATGAGTTAATAATTATTTCAACGACCAAATTATGAAGCATGGGAAATATTGACAATAATTCACAAAGATCGCAATCTCGTCCATCATCGTGGAACTCGCGGCTTTTATCTGATGGCCGCTTTACGTGGCTAATGGTTGTTCTGAGTCAATCACGACATACAAGAAGAAACGAACGCAAATCGAGTATTAATTTATGCCTTTTTTATTGTCTGGAACTGGTGATTGTAGAAAAAAACAATAAACAGTGTTACCGATATTCGTTTTAAACCATAATAGCGTGTGCCAAGATGCGTAGAAAATTAAAAAAAAAAAAACAGAATTCTATAGCCACCTCAAAGTTGGGAGAGCAGAGGAAACGCGTAAAAATACGAGATGTTAGAGTCTGGATTATTTCTGAACTCACAGAGACTGGAGGTTCCGTCCAATACGTAATTCTTATTCTGTGAAGAACTATACGATGCCTGTGACACTATTTATTTATTTATTGGGGTTTAACGACACTTTCGACAGGCAGGGTCACCTCGTGTAGGACGGTTTTACAGGTGGAGGAAGCCGGAGTATCCGTAGAGAACCATCGAGCAACTATCAAACCAGTGCTCAAAATAACTTTTTTTCTATGCGTAGCAAAATGCTACACATTTCCAAAAAATGAATAGCATTTTGTAAAAATTACATAGCTATTTTTGTATACCAGAGTTATGTTATGCTGTTTTGTATTGAATTCTTCTAAGTAGATAGAATAGTTTCCATCCATTTCTGGGCATTTCAAAATGGTCTGCAACACATGAAACATTTACTATGTTTTTTTTAACTGAACTGCCTTTGAGGGTTGCATGGACTTGGATATTTTCAAATGACGTCTTGGTTGTTTAACAGAGTTCTCAAAATGGAAGTTGGGATTTTTAATTTGATGGGCTTGAAGTTATTTTTAATGGACATTTTATGCAAAATGTTGTAAAAACAGGAAAAATTTAAACCAATAGAATTCATCTTACATATGAAGTTGCTAATGATGCTTGATGGAGAGTTAATCTGAGTTATGCCTGGAATGTTCCACAATCAGAAGTATAGCATCCGTGAACTAGTTTTCAAATTTGTTTGCAAATTTTCATTTACAATTTGCGATACAAGATAATCAACTGCAGCCTAATAGGCTGCAGTTGATTATCTTGTATCGCAAAATGCTATACATAATTGAACATTGTGTATCTTTTTGTAAGTTTTGCATAGCAAATAGCGACGCGACACTGCTTATTTTGAGCCCTGTATCGAACACACCAATGCACTAACTCCACAGAAGCAGGGTTATCATTGGTTGAAGACAAGTGCTCCATCGACGTGCAGTATGTCTTAGTACACAACGTCACCGTACCCCCACGTTGGCAATTGGGATTAAGTGTCTTTCCCAAGGATACAACGCGGTTGCCGCAGGTGGGATTCGAACCGAGGACCTCTCGGCTTGTAACCTGCATATCTACCTGCTGAACAACCGCGCTCCTAATGTCTATGATAAGTTTCAGCCAGTGTATCTCTAGCCGGAGGTTCATTGCCTGAGCGTTTACGGACGCTTTCATTGCGTTTTCACGGAATTTTAGATTTAGAGAGTCCTCTCCACTTAGACCTGTACAAAATGAGGCGAGCGTTATCATAATTTTTATGTTTCTTTTGTCAGTTTAACCCGTTTTAGAACTTCCAGAAAAGAGAAAGGTATTGGAAAGGTATGGAATAAATAAGGTGAATTTTTGTGAAGTCACAACTTACTCCGAACTTTCCTCTGATAAAATTATGTAATGGCTTCAGTTGTTTCTGTTTGAGGTTGCGAGGGTATTGGAATAAACATTTTTTTATAGACTGTTCTGATGAGTCTGTTTGCAGTGTGCAAATTTTCAGAAATGACTCTAACAGACTGACCGTTAATTAGTGTTCAACCGATGATCGGAACCGGCCACCGATTGTGGGCAATCGGATGACAACGGCAACGGCTCCTGGAACATAGATTCAACCGATTGTTGCCAAGCAATTTGTGATTTTTCTGAATCGCATTTTATTATCTTCTGCAATTGTTCAATTGTTAATGTAAAATGATGTCGATGATACCATTCAATAAAGTTGAGAAACAACCACAATGTGTATTCCTAATCTCTCTAGAAGCCTCTTTACGGGATATACGTGTTAAACGAATGTAAAGCTTACAACTGAGCACACTTGCAGCAATCGCCGGTTCATACCGGAAAAGTGAAGGATGCACACCATTGACTCAGGTCGCAGTAAAATTACCAGTCGCGCGCACTTTGGCGGTAACCGTGGCTCTGAGAGCCACGCTTACCGCCCAAGTGTGCGCGACTGGTAATTTTACTGGGACCCCAGTAAACAAAGTTTAACACTTTGAAAAATGTTCAGTTTAATGTAGTTCCTTCGAGTCTCGACTTGTCTTGTAGTGCACAGTATTACAATCGGAATCGGCATCAGAATCGGCCGATTGTGGGCTCAAATAACCGGTAATCGGTCAGCGACCATTTTTGGTAATCGGTTGGACACTACCGTTAATGTGGTTAGGAGATGGCTAACCGAACTCTCGGTTTCATAAAAACTCTTGGGAAACTGCCTTTTTATCATTAACAAGTATTCATATATTGCGTGGAATTAAAATATATATAGCCTCTCAAGGCAAAAATCTATCAAGACACAAGAAAGGCCGGCTAACTGATAGAGTGCTATACGCCCATATTTGGGCTTTATTCTCAACTGCAGGTACCTAAAGTTAAAGGCTTCATTTCTGTGGATGTCTTTCATATTATCTTGGAAGCAAAATTACTTCATCTCCATCGATTTGCATTGTTACAATTTATGGGAGAGTGCCTATAGGCACTCTCCCATTATTTGTAACAAGACAAAAATGTGTTGACAAATCTTGGGGCTGAGAAAAAATTTAGCACTGTACCAGTCAAGTTACTCAGACTTTACCATTCAAGGTGCAATTTTTGGCTAACCAGTCATCCGTTAGCGTAGATTTAAATTTGCGTAACCATCGCGCGAACGAACCGAGCGTTCTCGTCAAATTTTGCATACTGTGTTTGGTCATTATCCAGAACGAACAGAAGGTGACACTTGCAAAAAAGTGTATTGAATAACTAAAAAAATTCAT
This sequence comes from Pictodentalium vernedei, assembly GCA_031216915.1. Taxonomy (NCBI): domain Eukaryota; kingdom Metazoa; phylum Mollusca; class Scaphopoda; order Dentaliida; family Dentaliidae; genus Pictodentalium; species Pictodentalium vernedei. The sequence goes on along the minus strand of CM062295.1, from coordinate 95,198,057 downwards.
TTTTGGACTAGAAAACACAGCTTATGACCCCTCATTGGAACGAGCTCTATGAGCTCGTTCCAGTGAGGTCCTATAAGCTAGTTTGGAGGCAAAAAATGGAAAAAAATAGAATACGAAAGGCGGATTTTTTGTGAATAACGCTGGTCGGTTTGGGCCAATAACGTTTTGTAAAAGATGGAGTGTTGTGTCCGTTGTTTTTTGCTTTTGTTTTTTTTATTTTGCAAAGAGAAAAAGAATGTAAATAATAATTAACTCTCGCCCCTCAACCATCAACCAAGCCCTTGATCAGAGTATATAATACGTCACGAAACTCACCTCACTCCACACAAGCATGGTACCGAATACGACCTGCAGGCCATCAAAAAAGTTATCGCCAATGATGATAACAGTGGTGCCTCCAGTAGTCCAGCCCTCACTTGGACATATAGCTTTTATACACGGCGTAGCTGAAATAATATAAAAACAATTTTGAGTACATAAAATTAGGCCATCGTCACGCGTGTAACTATTTATTCGCTTTGCTTTTTTGTTACACGATTCGTTGAGAAAAGTGATTCCTGGGAAATTTCTACAAAACATATTATTATTTATTTTTTGGTGTTTATGGTCACATATTTCTGCACAATGGCTAATCATGACCACGACAGTTTTACGGGTGGAGGAAGCCGGAGTACCCGGAGAGAACCACCGAGCAACGGCGAGCAACTGTCAGCTCCCCAACATACTGACTCCACACAAGCAGGGTTAGCATTGATTGAAGACAGGTGCACCATCGACGTGCAGTAGGCCTTAGTACACAGCGTCACCGTGCCCCCTACGTGGGCAATGGGGCTGAAGTGTCTTGCCCAAGCACACAACGCGGTTGCCGCAGGTGGGATTCGAAACGAGGACCTCTCGGCTTGCAGCCTGCACCTCTACCCACTGAGCCACCGCCCCCCCCCCTCTGCAAAACATGAGATGATAGAAAAGATATGCAAGTACAGTGGAACCCTGTTAATTGAATAGCCACTTTGCCAGTGAAAATTATTCAATTAACAGGAGTATTCAATTAACAGGGATAGTGTCACTTCCCTGTATTCTAGAAATAAACTTAACCTTTATTCTATTATATCTTGTTTGACAGAGCTCCATGAGCTCTGTCAAACAAGATATAATAGAATAAATACTTGTATTGGATGAACAGAGGCCAAATAGGTCTATAAACAAAGGAAAACTGAGGAGAGTCGGGTAATTTCACGACAGGTTACAATATTTTTTTATTCAATTAACAGGAGTTTACTCTATAACCTTTTTTCAATTAACAGGTCAAATTTGTACTGGACGTATGGTAAATGGTTTTGTGTTGGGAAATTATATTCAATTATCAGGGTTATTCAGTTAAGAGATATACAATTAAGTGGGCTCCACTGTATTGCACAAGATTATATGCACCCCAGAGACCTGAAGTCTGGCGAAGTACGTGTTTATGTGTGGATTAGCGTTAGTGTCATAAAATCTACAAATCCTCGATACCTTAAGTCCAATTTGTATGACTAAGTCGTTTTAACAGGCAACACGGTCTCGGGATTTCTCCCATTTCTTCGACATAAAGTGAGTTTTATTGTCTGCGTCTCAATACAGGTCCAAATCAAAGTGATTTGTTGGAGAACAAAAGGCGAATGTTTGCATTACATTCTAATTTGGTTTGAATTAGAACACCAGATGGCGGGCTGAAACAGCAATTATTGCTTCCCAGACACAAAAGAGGAGCAAGAAGAAGTTCTATATTATAAAAATTGATTTCCACGAGACCGACCGGAGCACGCAGTAATAGAGCGGTCGGTGTGGAGAATGCCAAGTATCTGTTTAAAAGTGGAATCTTTGTTTATGCTTCTATCATACGACACAAAGTATCTAACGTCCTAATACTTTGAAGTATGTTTATATTCTCCCGCTGTGAGGCGGAAAACATACGTACCTTGTTAAAAAACGTGTATCTAAGACAAAAGAGGGAAATCTATACAATAATCATCATTATGAAGAAGGCGTCTGGCGATCTCTAAAGAAGTGGTCTCTTTGAATGGCGCCCGTTACACATTAACATATACATAGCTGGCATGCATGGACATTTCCTCAAAAGACACATCTGAGTTGAAATTGCTGTAGAGATTTAAGCTCCAGGCCTGACAAATGAAAAAGTAAGCCCACCAGAGAGAAGGTCGTCTTATTTTTATTTTTTTTTTTTTTAAATTTTCGGTTTACCACTTTTCTGAATTTTTCAAACAAAAATGGCGATGTGATATCTGAACATTTATCAGTGTTAGATCAAAGACTGGTATATGGGCCAACAATTGGGTAGAAGCTTATTTGTTTTACTTTTCAATGAAGTCGATGGTATGTTGCGATGTAATATACCGTTGACAGGGCCCAGAGCGGAGGGCTGTACGGTATATCGATAAACCGATACATACCGGTATTCAAACCAGTATCGATTTAATACCGTTGTAATTACAAAAATATCGATTTTTCGTGATTATTTATTTTCACGTTATTTAATTTTCAAGATGTCTTGAGGTTTAGCTGTAGTCCCGAATAAATAATATTATTTCCAAATGAAACAAAATACTGCAGTTTGATTGGCTGAGGGGTACGGTGTAACTTGCAATCAGCAGTGGCTTTTTTACACCGTGTTTAACCACAGTGTAAAAACAAGAATATACAATAGCAGGCTATATGGCTAAAAAAGTGCCCATTTTTAATTATTAATTCATACCTTCTGCTCGGTTATGTTAGAAAAAAAATAAAAATACAGGAAATATAATATTTTTGTGCAATAAAATATTACAGATATGGATGTCATTGGAACTGGCTCATTGAGCCAGTTCCAATGACATCCATATTTGTCTGTTTTTGTAAGAAACTTGCAAAATACAAATTTTCAGTCAGTTTTTGCCCACAATGTAGGTTAAAGTATTAAGTACACCAAAATTCTTGGAAATAAATCCGTTATCCTTGTGTTTTCCAGGGTGTAGGGGAGGTTACACCGGTTTGGGAACTCATACACCCTGAGGCGATGTAAATTCACCCTGGAAAACACAAGAATAACTAATATTATCCTTTTACCCAACGATTCGGCCGCATCCGCCCACATACAAATTCGTCAGTTGAAAAATAATTTTCAAAAAATTCAACAAAACCACATCATGTCAACCCCTCGTTCCAATGAGGCGGCCATATGATATTGTTAGATAAACTAATATTTAAAATAATAAATTTTGATATCGTCTGCGTTGGGTAAAGGGTTATTCGAACTGCTAATTTGTTCCACTGCGATGTTTAAAGTTCCGATTGCGGTACGTATGTTCAGATATCTGAACAGAATTTCGATATACTGGTATACCGCGGTATTTTTTTTTTTAATATCGATCCCGCTTTTTCAGTTTAGAATAATATCGTGCATGTAAAAGTTGCTCGTTGCTCCATGGTTGCTACGTCTAATTGTTAGATCTAAAATGTGACTCACCTCCTTCAGTGGGGTCAAGTCTTCGTGCCCTCCGTCCGTGTTTTGAATTATTATGTACAAACATATTATCTGACACTGTCAGTAAAGGACCATCTACGGCTATTGACGTGGAAACTGCCACCTATAAAAGACGGAAAGGAAAACACAACAAATAAAATAGGATTCATTAACGGCATTGTCACGTAGAGGTCCCCACCACTCCCTCACGCCATTCTTGCAATAATTATACGCATTCATGCCAGAAATCCCTAAAGTGCTTCATGAAGTCTCGCCCTTATATTTCTTGGGTCTTTTTGTGATGGTCATCCCTCCACTTCCTGGATACTTGAGCATTCAAAAAGCACCAATGGTTTCAACTGTCAGGAAAAGTTAATTGTTTGTTTCTCTGGGGTAAAACCCAAGCCCTGAACCTTCACCTATGGGGAATACACCATTTTTAACTTTTGAACTCTGGTGGTATATTTCAAGTCAGGGAGACTCAGTATTCATTATTTAGGGACAGACCTATTAATATTTTCAACGTGCAGCCTTGGGGCTGCACGTTGAAAATATTAATTGGTTTACTCCACACATTTCCTGAGCTGCCATCCTACCTAATGGAATTATGACGTATCATGTTCCTGGAGAAGAAAAGCGGTCTTTCGGGTTGAAAGGGTTAACCCAGCACGAAGTGAGTTGGAATGGGACGATAAGCCCCCCCCCCCCCCCTCCCCCACACACGCTTCGTCTGACCTGGACACGCCCCTGGGTTTCGTGTCTAACAATTTTAATCTCTATCAGCCATTTGTACAGAACGGGTCGCTTTTGTCTGTTATCAAGCTTAGTTGTACTGTACAGTGCTTCTGTTGTTTCATAATGCCGCGTACATTTAAAACATTACCATCGAATCAGTTGAGCGAGTGGGTTGAGTGTAAATATCATGTGAGGCATTTTCTCGTGAACACCAATATTCCTTCTCCCATTTAATGTATATTTTCCAGGGAAGCCGGGGGGGGGGGTGGGGCACCGAAGATCCCACCCATTACCCATGGCCACTTATTCGTTGAACTAAGCATTGCTCACATAATCTGTGACCCTCGATATACAACACGCCTTTCCAACCTTTCGGTTCCTCATCATAGTCTTAATACATTATTTGCGAAAGGGATGAATATCGAGTCGTCAATACGTACCTGAAATCGGCGCATATCTCTTGGATTTCCTGCATTCTTCAAGCAGTTCTGATTACATTTCATGAAAAATTTCAAGAAAAATCTGCAAAAGAATAATAGCAAATTTATCCATTTTCGGATACAATGAATAGTTGTTTTTTAGAATACAAGCAGGGCCACCGAGAGTGTGTGTAGAACGGGCGTTATGGACCCTGTGAGCACCGAAGAGATCTGGGGTCCTCCTCCCGAATTTTTTTTTTTTATAAATTAGTGCTAGGAGAAGCATTCTCCTGTATTTACTTGACAATATCTATCCAGTTATTATTTTACAATTTGGGGAATTTATTCATTGTATTTCTGTGTGTACGGTGCATTTTTGATCCAAAGATAATCGTAACCACCACGATACAGGAAAGACCGGTGGAAAACCAACAAACTGGAACAAGTGGGACTTTTATATAAATGGAACCTGGTCAGTAATGCAACTACGTACTCTTGTCGCCACGTACACCAGCGTCGGAGGCCCGTACCAAAAGCCTTCCCACGACTTTCAGCTTAGACGCATCGGTAGGTCAACCTACACTTTTTTAAAACTCCAAAAATCCCGGGCCCCGGAGCAGTCCCCCCCCCCTCTAGCCTTTGCACCCCCGTCCCCGACGCTAGTGAATTCAAGAAAGTTACCCAATCCCTGTTAATTAAACGCTCCTCTTAATTGAATAATTTAACTTGCGTTTCTATGTACTACATAATAACATGATAATCTTTAAACATAAAAAGGGTCTAATCATTTAATTAGGTCTTTTTAACAACCTTTCGTTTTCATATATCTTTTATTTATGCTGTTTCCACCAGGGAGGGGGGGTGGGGCACTAAAAAATTGCAAGACGTGACGTCCTATTTTTTATTCGGCTCCTTTTTACACCCACCCACCCACCACGTGCAAATTTTCTACTACCGTTCTCAGACACCCAACCCCCCCCCCCCCCCACACTCTCCCATTAAAATCCAAAACAAGCTTATAAACTTAGTAGGCACAGCTGTCTTTAGGGGGTTTTCATAATGTTCTTAACCCTTTACCCAACGTAACGGCCAAAACCGGCCAGGGCTATTCTCAAAAATCGCCAATTAATTTTTAATATTTTTTCATTTTTTGTCTCAAAAACATAGGTTATGACCCCTCATGGGAACGAGCTCGTTCCAATGAGGGGTCATAACCTATGTGTTTTTGAGACAAAAAATGAAAAAAATTAGTTATTCAATCATTTTTTGGCAAGTGTCGTCTGCTTTTCATGTTAGGTAAAGGGTTAAACTGGTACCACCAATTTAAACCTCTGTGGGCTGCTGTGGGCCCCAATCTACAAATGACAAGCTGTTCATTATCAGGCTTGGCCAGAGCAGGTGTTCATATACGGGAACAAATTTTCATTTGAATTGTTCCCAAAATATTGTCTGCACATTTTCTACATTTCGAACAAGACACCCACCCCTTACTAACGTGTGACATTTTCCCAGTTTAAGCCCAATATTCTCACATATAAAGCCTCCTGATGTTGTATTTATGTTAATAGTGTGATGTACAACATCATCTTTAAGGTTTGAAACACAAATGATGGTATATATTAGTTGATATATTGATATATTTTTAAAAAATTAAAAAAATTGCATAAGTTGGAAATGCACATTTTTTACGCACTCAAGAGACCCACCCACCTCCACGTCACGTCTTGCAAATTTTTGGTGGCCTCCCCCTGGTTTCCACGTTGTTTTCTTTGTTGATTATTTTTTATTTCATTTTTTCTATTTTTATTTCAGTTTCATGTGATATAAATTAGGCTCGTGCAATCGCAATCACTTTCATTAGGTTCATTTTAGAATTTGCAATAAATCAAAATAAACTTCATCAGCCTCGTCCCACGTAGCTGGATGAGGTTTAAAATTCTCCATTTACAACACAAGCTGTACTCAACAATACCAGGTTTAGGACGGAGAATGGAAGAAAACTATTAAAAGTGCGACATCGCATTACCCTATATAATATTAGTGCAGTCCCATGGGACGGGACTTTCAAATGAATACTACGATTAATACACTCTATATCGGAATATCTATTATACGTCGGACAATCAATTGTTTCCTCTCTATACAGCCCAGTAATAATGATGAAATTCATCATCAATATTTTATGAATAGACGAATTACGGCGAGGAAAGATTCTGATGTTTGCCGGCTTTGATGCTATTAAAAGCCATCATCCGAATAAAAGATCGACGGAATAATGGAAACAAGGGTAAATTAGACATTTCCGCCTCGGTTGTAAATCACACTGCTACATATTATACGCGCAGTGCATTATGGTAAGTGTGCTGTTGAATGGTGAAAGTTTGCCAGCAGTTTGGAGCATTGATCCTTACTTCTAATTAAAATGCTATCATCTCGCGTTTTATGTTTTTAAAACGTCGACATGGAACTGCGACGCGATTGTTTCCGGAAATTAACAACTTTATTTGGTGTAAAACGTTCGCTGGTTTCCGGAACTGCTGAGTGGAGGAAACAATAATTTACGCTCGCGAACAAACCATTGTTTAGTGTACTGTCTAATGTGTTTACAAATTCGGCCTGAACACATAATTAGGTATGCTATGCCGCAAATAAACACGCGGATTCACTTGATTGGGGTGGTCAGAAAATCTCCAGGACAGTAAGTCCCCCGGGCAAAAAGTCTTCAGATTTCCAGTGCTATGAATATACAGTAGTACAAGTCAAAATAAGTTGTAGAATAACCACTATAAACTATGTATCTTTCTCTTCATACACTGATTAGAACAGAATCTGACATCATTTTCTGGAAAGCTCTCACTGAGAGCTTTCCCGAAAATGATGTCAGAGTCTGATATATCAGTGCAGAAGCAGCAGTATACTTGATTTATTGTGGTTATGCTACAACTTATTTTGACTTGTACTGTATGTGGGTGGATCTGGGCACCCACCTCCCTCTAAGACCATCATCGGACATATAGAAATCTCTCGGTCTTTTTCATGCACACGACCTTCCATTTACGCCCACAAATATAATCGCCTGTCATTGCCAAGTAGGTCAAGGTTATGAGGATACAGAATCTGTATTTGGAGCGGAGGGGGGGGGGGGGCATAAATGTCAGAAATTTCATGGTATCGTCACACACCAGACAAAAAGCTATCAGCTATATTTTTTTATTTATTTATTTATTTATTTTTATTGCGGTTTAACGACATTTTCGACTATCAGGGTCACCGCGTGTCGGACAGTTTTACGGGTAGAGTAAACCAAACTCCCCGAAAATAGTCGGATAAAAAATGCTTGAAATTACATTCAGGTGTATAGCCATTATTTAATCTCATCGAACCATGATATAGCATATACATTTTTTTACATTCATCTAAAATCCGCATTCGAAAGGTGAATCTGTTAATCCACACGACGGACTGTGCGGCCATGTTTTTTTTCGCACAGTTATTTAGCGAGCTGAAGTTCAAAGGTAAATGAGAAACCAATTATTTCAACTCTAGCCTTCGTTATGTGGTATATATTACATGGTCGGTGTCAGCTCCTACTGTGCTAGCAATATGGAAGAGTGGGAAAATGGGATCAGGTGTATAGAATTAATTGGATAAATTGATTTAATTATTATTTCCCCCACGTGTTATTCGAACTTCCTATTACGTAAACACGCATGCCACTTGCCGTTCATCTGGAACAGTGATAGATTTGCCTGATGGTCTTGAAAGACATGCATGGCATTTCCCACAATATTTAGATACATTCCTGTTAATTGTTTAATTAATTGTAGAGACAAACATCGAATTGTGATCAAGTGTTTTTAAAGTTGATTTTAGGGCAGATAATATAATACTAGCACCGTGAACATCCGATACAACGGAAGACTACAAGCTGAGCGATGTTTTTGCGTCAAGTCAAATGAACATCCCAGGTCACCCCAAAGTATTTTGTTAAATTTATCCTTTTTTGAATGAATATTTTATTTCTGTAAACAGAAAAGGGTTTGGCAAACAGGTTATGCCTATAAGTAGCCTCACCCTACACCAACAAACAATTCAGTATTTGAAAGGTGCAGGTTAAATTTATCTAGTTCTGAGGATTTCCAATCCCGAAAAATTATTGAGAAAATTATCATTTTCAGGGACCCAGTTGGTGAACTCAAAAATAAATGAAATTTTTCTTTTATGTGTGAAAAAAACAACAGACATGTTTTTTTTTACTTAAAATAGGTTGTATTGTAAAAATTCGGCTGATTCTGATGCCGATTCCGATTGTAATACCGTGCACTACAAGACAAGTCGAGGCTCGAAAGAACTGCATTAAACTGAACATTTTTCGAAGTGTTAAACTTCGTTGACTGGGGTCCCAGTAAAATTACCAGTCGCGCACACTTGGGCTGTAAACGTGGCTCTCAGAGCCACGTTTACCGCCTAAGTGCGCGCGACTGGTAATTTTACTGCGACCTGAGTCAATGGAGTGCATCCTTCACTTTTCCGGTATGAACTGGCGATTGCTGCAAGTGTGCTCAGTTGTAAGCTTTACATTCGTTTAACACGTATATCCCGTAAAGGGGCTTCTAGAGAGATTGGGAATACACATTGTGGTTGTTTCTCAACTTTATTGAATGGTATCATCGACATCATTTTACATTAACAATTGAACAATTGCAGAAGATAATAAAATGCGATTCAGAAAAATCACAAATTGCTTGGCAACAATCGGTTGAACCGATGTTCCAGGAGCCGTTGCCGTTGTCATCCGATTGCCCATAATCGGCCGATTGTGGTGGCCGGTTCCGATCAGCGGTTGAACATTAGTTTTACAGCGACCTTACTGATTATGAGAGGCTAATTTCAGCGATTGTAGTTTCCTTGTCTGAATTGCTAACCGAAACGCACAGGTATTTTGTACGCAAGGACCATCGGCCAAATTCACGACATTGTCGGACAAACTAGGTTGCAGTCCTAATCTCTCACCCACGTCCTCTATATCTGAAAATCGCTACGGGCCTGAGACTAGACAATTCAGATTAACAAAAAGAATTTTCAATTCATGGAAATCAATAATAACATGTAGGTTGTGCAAAATTTTGCCTTTCAAGAACAGTGAATAGCCATCAAATACCAACTCCCTTCAAATACCGCCCCCCCCCCCCCCCCCCACCACGGCCACCCAAACACCCAAAAATAGTTTTGAAATGGCGAAAAACTTCATAGGATATGAAAACGATTTCTTTTTCATCGTGACATTGATATCTTTCCCTTTGTCTTAAATTAACTGAATCTTATTATTTATTAAACGCCCATTGTATTCGTTATCTGGTTTGTACTTTGTTGTGCTTGGGGCAATATTTCTTTATAAATTATTCACGTCTGAATCCTACTCGTGAGTAACGGGATTATTATTAATTTAAAGCGACACGCTGTACTTACAAAATTGAGATAAAATGAGGTGATATACATTGAAAACAGGTCAGTATGAGCTAGAAATTCCTGGCGGACACTGGAAGTGATTTACAGAAAAAAGTTACCTCCCCTTAATTTCCTGAAACTTGAAAGTTAATTTAACACAAAGGGTATGGGAATTTCAAATAAAAAGTTTAAATTTCGAAATGTTATCGAATTTGTACCGTCGATGTGCACATTATTTCACATACTTCGAGTATTTTCACTAGAGCAGTCTAAAAATACAGAAGCTGGCTTTTTACACTTTTTTCCCCAATGAGTTTCAACGTTTGACTTTTAATCCCTGTTTAACCCTTCACCAAGCATGACAAACAGACGACTCTTGCTTAAAAAATTCTTGAATAACTTTTTTTTTCATTTTTTGTCTCAAAAACATAGGTTATGACCCCTTGTTGGAACGAGCTCGACGAGCTCGTTCCAACGAGGGGTCATAACCTATGTTTTTGAGGCAAAAAAAATGAAAAAATAATGAAAATTAATTGGCGTTTTTTCTTTTGAAAATAGCTCCAGTTCGGTTTAGACCCGTACGTTGGGTAAAGGGTTAAAACCTATTTCAAAATGAGAAAACGGGGCTTGTTGTTCTGTGACGTTTTTCTGTTCATTATATCAACAGTGGGCGCATCCTGACATATAATACAGACTCTATCCTTTCCACTGATATAAAAGTTGGAGGTAAGATTTGCTATTTTTTTTTCTTTTTAAGAATAAAAAATTGCAAACTACAGTGTATATTATCTCCCCCCCCCCCCCTCCCACCCCTAAAAAAAACCCTGTCTACGATGTTGGGGAGCTGGCAGCTGCTCGTCGTTGCTCGATGGTTCTCTCCGGGTACTCCGGCTTCCTTCACCCGTAAAACTAAACGGTAGCAATAAAATACGTTTGGTGGCATTTTAGTTCTTTGAATTTACATGAAAATGTCATGAAAGACAATTTTCAAGTAAATTTAATGAAATAAAAATTTTGTAGCGTCCTAAAATCGGCACTTTTTAGTGGAGCCAAGATATGGGCTTCTACTTAAAACAGAACTTCCTATGAGGGGTATGATAACACTTTTCATAAAATACAACGAAATAATATTTGCATAGAGGAAAGATTTCAAAATCAAGCTTTTTGTCCCCATTTTAACAATATATCCTGCAGGAATAATGCACCAGACCATTTTCGTGTAAATTTTAACGAAATTTATTTTGTACTTGGGTTAGGAAAAAATGAAATTAGATAAAAGATAAACCCTGAAAAAAAATCCTATCTCATATCTGCTCAAGCATCGTGACCAGTGGCGTAGCCATGGGGGGGGGGGGGGGGTTGAGGGGGCACATGCCCCCACCCTCCCCCAGGTGATATGTCCTAATTATTGATGCCTTTCACAACTTATAAATTATGGACACAAACAGACTCAGAGTCAAGAAAATTGCGTTTTTTGTCTCGAGTTTCAAAATGTTTCCCGGGGAGCCCCCCCCCCCCCCCGCCATCCTGCAAGATGGTGGAATCCCCCTCTTGTGCTCACCCCCATCCCGCCGCTACGTGGCTGGGATGATGCTGCGCATCGCATTCTGTATAAACCTCTAGTAGTTCAGCGATCTGAGGGGGTAGCCGCTAAGTTCAGATCGCTGAACTAGCCTCCCTAGATATTACTATTGCCCCCCCCCCCCCCCTAACGTTGATATCCTGGCTACGCGGCTGATCGTGACGATTTTAAAGAAATGGGTTTTAGAGCACCCTCGCTTTTATAAACGTCCGTCTCGTCAATAGAGAAGTCCTGACGAGAAAACAGGTTTGTTAAGAGATAACAGAGTTAAGATGGTCCTAATTATTGTTCAACGCGCGGAGACCACAATAAGTCACTTGGTAATGTTTACTGTTGCTCTGTTGTGGTGCATTCATAGAGAGTCTTATAGACATTTAATTCAATCAAACGGATCCCGAGAGATGTACCGCTGAAAAGGTCTAATCGAGAACTAGGGATTTTATTTGACTGCTTCTATTTACAAATGTTACTCGGTTGCATTCTCATGGGGGTATCTGGCGTTGGATAACACGATTTTCTCCTTCGATCATATGGGAGTGGTAATGAAGTTATTCGCCGTTTATAGGCGTGTAAAACCGGAAATCAGACATTACAACGATGGAACGTCGATGTCGCGTTTTGAGATTTTAGGTTTGAAAATACACTGCGGTATACCACTGTAGCTTATCATATATCAGGAACGTCAGAAAAAAACTGTGTTACCCGACGGATACAGGACCAGTATTCCGTTTTCCAGTTTATTTTCCATCGTCCGTCACTGAACGATTTCAATGCGAAATGTAATAAATTTGACGTAAGGTACGGGAAGAGGACTTTGATGTTAACATGCACATGTAATGGAGTTTTATAGGCCTTGACGATATTGCATTTTCGATACCAAGTTCCGTATTTGAAAATACCAACGTAAATGCCGTGCAATGCTGGAATGTACTATTGTTCTGGAATTAAACTTTTGTCGCTTTTGTTGTGTTTTGTTTGTATACGCTATTGTATTCAACTGCTCGATATAGTTGGCTAGCTTTTCATTATTATTTTACGCATTTTCGTTGTATGCGCGATTAATCAAAAAAAAAAAAAAAAAAAAAAAAATGCGAAATGTAATAAATTTGACATAAGGTACGGGAAGAGGACTTTGATGTTAACCCTTTACCAAACATAAAAAGCAGACGACACTTGCAAAAAAAAATTCTTGAATAAATATTATTTTCATTTTTTGTCTCAAAAACATAGGTTATGACCCCTCATTGGAACGAGCTCGAAGAGCTCGTTCCAATGAGGGGTCATAACCTATGTTTTAGAGACAAAAAATGAAAAAAATATTGACAATTAATTGGCGAGTTTTGAGAATAGCGCTAATCGGTTTTTGCCGTTACGTTAGGTAAAGGGTTAACATGCACATGTAATGGAGTTTTATAGGCCTTGACGATATTGCATTTTTGATTTGACTGATTATTTTTTTACGCATTTTCGTTGTATGCGCGATTAATATGGGCCAGAAGCCAATACTATACAACTTTTACAATTGAAATTTTATAGAATTGTATTTTCTACCTATTAATATAACTGACTAAAATGAATCATTAACATTTTAAAAGATGTGGCAATTTGCCAACTGCCAAACTGGCACATCTTTGAAAATGCTAATGATTTATTTCAGCCCATTTAAAGTCATAACTAAAAAATACAATTCTTGAAAATACAATTGTAAAAGTTTTAGAGTATTGGTCCCTGATTCAAACAAAAAGAAAATGTAAAAGTTTGTTCAATAGCTTGAAATAATGGACGACTCTTATTGACAATGCAGTGTAATAAGTCGGTGTATCGAATGAGGTGAAATTTTCTCGGTATACACCAGGTATTTAACAAATCAAAGTAGCTTTCACAAACATAAATTGAACCCTAAGAAAAGAACTAAAAAACACAAGGAACATTTCAGAAGACCAATCTGCAGAAACTTTGCTTTCGTTTTTTTTCAAAACAAATCCGAAGAGTTGCGGCTTTGTTGGGAACAACAAAACACTATATTATCTGAAGGTTTTAACACTTTCAAAACACTTATCTTCGTTTTCTCTGGAAACTTGTCTTTGGACCCATATTGACCCCCCCCCCCCCCCCACCTTCTGACGCCGTCGGTCCAGTTGCATTTCGCTGGTGTCATCTAGACCTTGCGCGGTGGCTCAGTAGGTAGAGGCGCAGGTTGCAAGCTGAGAGGTCCTCGGTTCGAATCTCACTTGCGGCAACGGCGTTGTGTCCTTGGGGAAGACACTTCACCCCATTGCCCGCGTGAGGGTACGGTGGCGTTGTGTACTAAGGCGTACTGCACGTCGATGGTACATACACTTGTCTTCAACCAATGCTAACCCTGCTTGTGTGGAGTCAGCATGTTGGGGAGCCTGTTGCTCGGTCGTTCTCTCCGGGTACTCCGGTTTCCTTCTCACGTAAAACTGTCCGACACGAGATGACCCTGGCTGTCGAAAGTGTCGTTAAAAAATATCTAGAACTTGCAACAAATTTTCTCATTAACTTAATCTTTTTTGTCTCAAAAATATAGATTACGACCCCTTATTACAACCAGTTCGTTGCAATAAGGGACCACAAGGTATGTTTTTGATCTGACAAACTGAAAGAAATTGAAACGTGAACGGTGAGTTTTGTGAATAGCCCTGGTCAGATGTCCCCGGTTCGTTAAGCAAAGGGTTAATGTATTTACAGTTCCAGTGGACATAAGTTGGAAGATTTATCACACAGGTGGGAGAGTGGTGGCTCAGTGGTTACGACATTGGACTTCAAACCGAAAGGTCCACAATTCGATCCCCGCCAGGAGTAAGTGCGTTGTGACCTTGGACAAGGCACTTAATCCCGATTGCCCCTGTGAGGGCACGGTGGCGCTATGTATTAAGGCGTAGGACACTTTGATGGTGTACTTGTCTTCAACCAATACTAACCCTGCTTGTGTGGAGTTAGTAGGTTGGGGAGTCCGACAGTTGCTCGCCTTTGCTTCCTCTACCCGTTAAACTGTCCGACACGAGGTGACACGGGCTGTCGAAGGTGCCGTTAAATCCAAATAATAAAAAAAAATCCCGCAGACATTTCTATCTTATTTCTTCACTGGAAACACTAGACTGTGACAATGTTTCTTGGAAAGCTCCCCCGGGGAGCTTTCCAAGAAACGTTGTCACAGAACTGGTCATTTAGATGAAAAGAAATAAAGGGGATTTTTTGGTCACTCCTCAACATATTTGTGCTTGTACTGTAACTCCACCGGTCTGTGGCGTCGTGTTAAGTTATAATTAACATAAAACTGTACTGAAGTCTGAAGATATATATTTTATGAACTCACACTATTTACACCAAATAAATTATCAGTCTTTTAGCATTCATTAGTAAACTATAGAAAAAGACCAGGCCCACTTATCTGTCAGTAAACGCATTAGCAAATAGACCGTAAACTTTTTCTCCTCGTAAAATATGAAACGAAAATGTTTCCGATCCGTTTGATGTATAGTCATTGAAAAAATCACACCACAAAACCCAAAGACGTGGATGTGTTCTAAGAAAGAATAAAAGCAGTGCATTCCGGTATGTAAATCTTTTGACACGTCATCAATGGTCAAAAAACATAAGATTTAGTGCCATCATATATTTCGAGTTCGTCTTTTTACGTAGCAAAATATACACCGATTGACACGAAAGCATTCGAATGTCGTCACCTACTAAAACATTCGAGGCGAAATTTATCCGACTGTAAAGCAAACCGCGGCTTTAATGATTTTAAGTACAGAACAATTAACGTTAAAGATGAAAGAATATTGTTTCTGTGAGACCGATTAACTCATCTTTTACAAGAACGCTGCAATATTAATAAAATGAATAATATTTATGGGAAGAAAAAATAAAAGTTGAAATAAAAAAACATGTTATTTCTGTGTGACTATTTTCAACAGATGTCCGTTGTGTTTGACTACCACCTCGATATCTGTAGCGTTGTCTCAGATGTGAGCTCTTTTTTAGGATCCAGACTGTTTCCAGAATTAAAGGTTTTTGAATAGTCAGTTTACGAATAGAAACTCATATCTCTGAGAGGTACCCCATCCCCGCTGGACTGGACTCTTTCAAGTGCCGCAGCCCTCCAGATGACGACAATTCAAACAAAAGCGCTGTTTATAGCTCACATTTTCGCCATTTCAAACCACAATTTTATCAGAATTTAAACGCTGGCATAACCTTATCTTGGAACGCGATCGGGGTACGGATTCTAAACACAAGCATTCTCAAAAACATTGTTTAGAATTGTCCCAGATAAAAAAAATACATATAGGTAATCCCATTTTAATGTGAGGTACCTTGGCATTTATCCATATCTCTTGCGTTTTATTTCCGAAATAAAATATAATCAAGCCGAACATTTGTTATATCCTCGAGCCCAAACTCCCAGTCCATAAATCTGTCGTGGGAAATTACGGACAAATTTTTCTCAACATGTGTATGCCAATGTTTGCCGACAAAACAATATGGCGATGCACGTGCTTTTCAACGAAGCGATTGCATGTCACTCGTGCCGTGCGACGATTCACTTCGAAATTGAAAGTCATTTATTAATGAAGTGTCACCGACACAGCTATGGTGGGACGGCAGCGGCAGCAGCAAAAGAATAATTGCTTTATTATGAGTTCATTTCGGGAAAAGGACTCCACTGGTATTTTCGGGCCCCAGGGACATGATATTAGCCTAACACGTGTCAACATATAACGTGATTGAGATAGCGAATAATACCCCCAACACATCGATTCTAAATGGTATTGCTCAATCTATCTGTCTCGAACATCATGCTCAAAAAATACGAAACGACTGTGAGATATTGACGTTCAATGTTAAACGCGTTAAAACATATAATCACCTAATATTTTTTGACGCAACGATTCGTTGTGTCAAAAATTAAAATCGGCGAATCCATGTTTCAGTTTGTGCAATGCACTGTAAAAAAAAACACCGTAAATACGGTAAAAGTACTGTCAATCCGGTTATCGATACATCCCCCGTAAAATATTACGGGGAAAATACCATATTTAACCACTTTTGGCAATAAAGGCCTTTTTTGTTCGACCTTGAGCAAAATCAGAGGAGCTGATTTCGTTTCACTTCATAACACGAGAAGGCTGTTCGTTTGTCATACGGAGTAGACCAATTAATATCTTGAACCTACAGCCGTATGGCTGCAGGTTCAAGATATTAATAATAATTAGTCAACCTTAAAAATAAGTCTTGTCAAACAAGGCCTCTTTCGTCATGAACGAAGCCATTTTGCAATGACTGAATGCACTCGTTTAAAAAAAATATTGCTCCACTGTATATATAAGCGCTATTCCATTGGTTTAGGAATATCAGGAAACTTAACCCTTGAACCCTAGCGGCCGTTTTTCGGGCCAGGAACATGATTCGTCATAATTTCATTAAATAGGATGGATGCTAAGTGCATGTGTGTGGTAGACCAATCAATATTTTCAACGTGCAGCCACAAGGCTGCACGTTGAAAATATTAATTGGTCTACCCCTAAATAATGAACATGGACTCTTCCAGTTGCTGTCATTGAACTAATATGGAAGCTACCACCCTGTTTCAAAGGGGTAAAGTAATAACTGTTATTGCCGTAAAACCATCAGTAGAAGTAACGGCAATTGGTTTCCAGTGCTTCTGTCCAGTGCACCGGGACTAAATCTGAAAGTCTGAGACTGCTGGTAGCGCCTTGGTGCGCTCATGGGACGAATTGCTACACGGAATTCACACCAGGTTCACGGAAATAGGTTTGTAAAACTCTGACCGCACCCCATACCCACCTCACTATAATTCACCTACCAACAATACAATTAATATAGGGACACTCCTTTATTTACATTGTGCCCCTCTACACTTTACCTGCTCCATTGTCCTCATTCTAATTGTTTGATGAAATTTTATTTGCTGTACCTCATGTACCATAAATATGGTTTGAGCGTAATGAAGTAAAGTTAAAGTTAACCCTTTACCCAACGTAACGGCCAAAACCGGCCAGCGCTATTCTCAAAAATCGCCAATGAATTTTCATTATTTTTTCATTTTTTGTCTCAAAAACATAGGTTATGACCCCTCGTTGGAACGAGCTCGTCGAGCTCGTTCCAACGAGGGGTCATAACCTATGTTTTTGAGACAAAAAATGAAAAAAATTAGTTATTCAAGAATTTGTTTTTGCAAGAGTCGTCTGCTTTTCATGTTAGGTAAAGGGTTAAAGTCGTACTTTTAATTGTATGTTTTACACTTTGGTCTCGGTGCAACAAACAAATGATATTTGAACTAGAAAGCTTCTTTAGACTTTGTTAAAACTAGTTAAGATGTACCAAACACCACAATTTGAGCCACCCCACAACCTTTTGAAATTTCATAGAAAAATGTTGAGTTACATGGAATTTTATTACACTACAGGGTAGGGCTGTCACGATTATTAGATTAATCGATTGCTGATCGATCACGCCGAAATCGATTAGTATTTTTCGTTGTCGGAGAATCGGTAAATTTTACCCCGTTTTGGACGTTTAATAATTAAAAAAAACTGAAAAAACTATTGTTTCTTAAGGTAAAGGATCAAGAACGTCGACGTTAAATCTCAAGAAGCCGTTAGAAGCATTTGCCTTTTCGTAACATTCAAAGCTTTGATGTTCTGAACTTTTGAACCGTCAGTGTAATAATCAAGACCGGTCGGCAATTGCGAACTTACAAAGTTCGCAACTGACGACCGGTGTAAAGGGAATGGAAGTCCGTAGGAACGTTAGTCCCTCTGGACTATTATTCCGCGGAATTATTGTCCTAGGTCTAACATTTCTAGGAATAGTAGTCCGGCAGACTACTATTCCTAGAAATGTTGGACCTAGGACTATAATTCCGCGGAATAATAGTCCAGAGGGACTAATTTTCCTACGGACTTCCATTCCTGTTACACCGGTCTTGATTATTATACTGACGGTTCAAAAGTTCAGAATATCAAACCTTTGAATGTACCTAAAAGAGGATCGTCTTCGTTGTTTACTTGAGGAAGGTCAACTGACTTGAACTTCATTTTTAACAACTTAAAGAGAGGGAAATGTGGAGACGGGGTCATCTATGTACGATTAACCAATTATAATCGATTATTTGCGACGATTAATCGATTCCTAAATTCAAAAATAGTGACAGCCCTACTACAGGGCTAAGACTCGAAGGTATCTAAATTATCTTAAATTAGCTGAAACTAATTTAACCTGAAAATCTGTGAAAATGATATTATTTTCATAAAATAAAAGGTCATTTAGTTTAAGGTACTAGTATAACTTAGGTAGATATTTTATCTCTATAAACTTAAAGCTAGATTAATATAATAAAACTTTAGAATTTTAATAATAAATTAGCGGAAATCACGTAATTAACTGAATTCTCTCATCTCCGACACAACTGCTTAAGTTTGTTTACATTACTGTTTGGTTTCTATCACATTTCTGATTGATTATAACAGTACTTGTTAATATATATCACATTGCTGTTAATATTACACTCCTGATTGGTTATTACACTACTGGTTAATTTCTATTACATTGCTGCTGAACATTACACGACTGGTTCATTATTACACTACTAATGAATTTCTATTACCTTACTGTTAATATTATACTATTCATTGATTATTACACGACTGGTTAATTTCCATTGTATTACTGTTAATATTACACTAATGGTTGATAATTACACAACTGGTTAATTTCTATTATATTACTTTAATATTACACTACTAGTTGATTATTACACAACTGATTAGTTTCTATTATATTACTGGTGGCTTATTACACTACTGGTTGATTTCTATTACATTACTGTTAATAATACACTGCTGATTGATTATTACACAACTGGTTAATTTCTATTATATTACTGTAAATATTACACTACTGGTTGATTATTACACAACTGATTAATTTCTATTATATTACTGTAAATATTACACTACTGGTGGATTATTACACTACTGGTTAACTGGCGAGGATGGAAAGCCTGTAGTAATGAGGCACTCCCGCAGAACCCCCAGTCCCCCACCCCATCTCTTCAAAAACACCCCGTGTTCAGTGATGCCCCTAAAAAGAATGATGAGCTCTGTTTGGACAAAAATGAGGTTACCAAAGTTTGGATAGCTATTGTCAAGCTCTTGAACCTTCGTCTAATTC
Organism: Pictodentalium vernedei; assembly: GCA_031216915.1. Taxonomy (NCBI): domain Eukaryota; kingdom Metazoa; phylum Mollusca; class Scaphopoda; order Dentaliida; family Dentaliidae; genus Pictodentalium; species Pictodentalium vernedei. The sequence goes on along the minus strand of CM062295.1, from coordinate 95,178,151 downwards.
TGTAAGGAATTCCACGCAGTTATTGGCTGTTTGTTTACCCACTTTTCCAGGGACCGACCTAGGCATGCGCCAGTGCGTATTTGGTTCTGAAACATCAGGACCTGGCTCTTAAATCTCAGAAATAGGCTTCTCAGTTGGCGCGTAACTTCTCAGATCATATTTTGAAATTCTTTCGATGGATAATCGAGAGAGACACTCTTACATGTATTATATATATGATTATCATTTATCATTGTTGTAGAGTGCTTAAGTTAATACTTCAAGTCTTAATTACCAAGCATTAATCTTCACTGTGGTTTGTGATCAAGTCTTGGCTGCCTAAATAGGCAGCCAAGACTTGATCAGAAACCACAGTGAAGATTAATGTTTGCTATAGTGTACTAAATGAAAATGATGAGAACTATTACATACTTGCAGTGTGTGTTACAAACAGCAGTGTGACTCCGTAAATTGAAATCTGGCGCATGAATTGAAAAAATAGGCGCCGAGGCTAGAGCGTATTTTAAATAGTCCTGATCGGTCCCTGTTTTCGTTGATGCAATGTGATGTTCCTTCACTCACAGAAATATACGAATATTCTTTCGCGCTTCAGTTATACACATTCCAATCAATAAGTATTTAATTCACTTTTAAACCACCAAGCTATTAACACAATTAGTGGAACTACGCGGCGTACTCATAAATTTACGGTTCTGGTGAGTATTCATTAACAATGGTTATGGAAACAGCCTAGTATAAGCTACACAGCTTGTTGCTGAATCCGTTTCCATCACCCAAACTCATCTGTATCAATTGTATCTATGTTTTCATTACTTGCTGTTGGAAATAAATACTGTTTGAACTAAACTAATGGTTATGTCATGAAATATTCTGCCAAATCCTGATTGGCCAACATTTCTAGCACCGATTTAAAGAAACTTAATATTCATGGTATTCTTTCCAATCAGTTGTCTGGAAAATATCAGTTGGTCGGAAAAGCGAACCGTACAGTTAAAACTAGAAGTCCTGTCACGATTACTCACGAAATGTGCGCTTATCTAGGCTTAATTGCGCGTAGGAATTGCGCGCAATTGCCATGTCGAATGGCATCCAAATCTCGGTAGGTTCTCCTGGTTACTCATAGCAAACACAGGCAATGTTTCTGCCAATGGACCTCCGGGTTACCCGGAGGTCCATTGGCTGAAACATTGCTTGTGCACAGGCCGCATGTACACAAATTGATAGTCTTACTATGGTCATAACGCGTAGGTTAACGCGCAGATCAACGTGCTACATGTGCGCATTTCAGGACAGGACTTTTAGTTGTAACTGTAGGTTCGCCTTTCCAACCAAATGAAATATTTTCAGAGGATTGAATCTAACAGGCGGTGGACTATTTAAGAGCTTGACTGGTTCCAGACCTTAAGAGCGTCGAATTCCTTACATAATTATACTGGAGGCGTGGGAGATTGGTCTATTCAGAGAACATCTCGTATTGGATTTGACCGACTTCTTAAGGAAGGGTAATTGGAAAGACTCGTACAGCTTTGGTCCCTAACGGGTTTATTTTGGCCCTAGGGCCCTAAAATGCTATTTTTATTGCCGAAAATAAATTCAAGTATCAAATATTTTTTCGTTCTTTCACGACACGAGTTCCATCAACTCGTTCGAGTCTGGAATTCTAAGATTTATGAAAATCACATACTGTTAAAGACTTGTGCTTTCCGGTGTAAAAGGCATGGAAGTCTGTAGGAACGTTAGTCCCTCTGGACTATTATTCCGCGGAATTATAGTCCTAGGTCTAACATTTCTAGGAATAGTAGACCGGCGGACTACTATTCCTAGAAATGTTAGACCTAGGACTATAATTCCGCGGAATAATAGTCCAGAGGGACTAATTTTCCTACGGACTTCCATTCCTGTCACACCGGTTGTTTCAAATCATGTGTCGTCTGCCTGTTCAGCCAGACAGCACTTGATTTGAAACAACTGCTCAGATTTTAAGACTCCTCTTGCTTAGCATAATCCGGAGTCCGGAACAACAGTGCCAAAACACCCGTCTTATTACATCCTGGCCAGTCGTCTCGATTTCAGTTTTTAAATATCGTTTTAATGTACAGTCCGAGTAGTCAGTTCGGCAGTCTGTCCGTTTCATGTGACAAGCTTAACTAATCCAAATTAATTAGTTACCGTGAGCAGGGTATCGTGTGATCGGCGGGCAAAATAGAAAAAAGATAGTACACTCTTCGGTTTAATTGTTACCATTTGTTCATAATGAGCTACGACAGCTTGTTGACATCCGATAGGGGAGAGTTCCATTCCAATCTCTTAACATCAATTAACAACAATTTAAAGGAGGTACAAACAGACGTGAATCTCCCATAAATATTTTCACGTCCATTGATAACAATTTGTTATCGTGATGAGTTAAAAGGTGGATGTTGTATAACAACAGAAGGTTTCATCCGATACGCCGTCAGTTCCTTCACTTTGTCTGCGAGAGTTTACGCTCTCACACACAGGTGCTCAGTGGGGAACTGACAAACGAAATAGCCATTTTGTCATGACAAATTGAAAAAGGTGGTTTCAGTTAAGTATAAAACACAATTTAATGGGTCTTTTCTAAAAACTAGCACCATTATACTTCATGGGGTATCCACCACATTTTTTTTTCTTTTATAGTAATTTTATCTTAACCCTTTACCCAACGTAACGGCCAAAACCGGCCAGCGCTATTCTCAAAAATTGCCAATTAATTTTCATTATTTTTTCATTTTTTGTCTCAAAAACATAGGTTATGACCCCTCGTTGGAATGAGCTCGTCGAGCTCGTTCCAACGAGGGGTCATAACCTATGTTTTTGAGACAAAAAATGAAAAAAATTAGTTATTCAAGAATTTTTTTTGCAAGTGTCGGTTGCTTTTCATGTTAGGTAAAGGGTTAACCCTTTACCAAATACAAAAGGCATGCGATACTTGCAAACAAAATTGTTGAATAACTAATTTTTCTCATTTTTTGCGCCAAAAACATAGCTTATCACCCCCTTATGGAAAGAGCTCAACGAGATCGTTCCAATGATGGGTCATAAGCTATGTTGTGGGGACAATTTTTTTTAAATAATGAAAATTGAATGGTGAATTTTGAATAGTGCTGGCCGGTTTTTGCCGTAATGGTACATGAAAGGTTAATAAAGGACAGGATATGTTTCTAGGAAATGGGAGACGTGAAGAATGCAGGGTGGACACAGAAAATGTGATTGGAGGGGCTTGACATCCAGGTAACATAAATGAAGGGGGCAGAGGTCGATAACATCACCCGACAGACGAAGTGTTCTGCGTGCTAATCAGGGAGCGTGTCAGTGATCATAGTTCCATGTTAGTGACTGAGGGCTACGTATAAATAAAAATGAAATTTGGTGATCAAAACTTTTCAAGTCTCATAGGAAATAGAGGGAGTGTGCTCCGGATCATACTTCTCAATCTGCCACGGTGTGGATAAAAGTCATTTAAAAAATATAAACGGTTCTGGGACAACACGCCAATGTTATCTACCTCGCGTTCTCATACACCCTGCTTGTGAGCGGGCAGTACCCAAAAACATCGATGCATTTTTTTTCTTCCCTTACAGCCCCTTAACAAAGTCCAGGTACACGGTAGACTCATCGACTAAAGTAGGCAACTCTTCCCCTGAGTTCCAATGTGTTCTATGTGCCAGTAGGCACATAGAACACATTGGAACTCAGAGGTCGCACTGTTGATTTTTTCTCCCAGCCTTATTTTATGACCATTCAGTGGAAAGAGTTCAGTGGAAAGAGTTCAGTGAAACGATTGGTGTAAAGTGTTATGATTTGAAAGAAAACTATAATTCATTCGAGCTGATGTAACGGTCACAACGGACAGCTTTATTCACAGTAATTCCCATTCAAATTTTATTATTTTTTCATTTTTTTGCCCCAAAACATGGTTATAGCATCTCACTGGGACGATCCTGATGAGCTCGTCCCAATGAGGTGACAAGAAGAAATGTCTTTTGAGCAAAATTTGAAACCTTTCATTTATTCAAAAAAGTATTTTGTCAGTGTCGTCTGCTCTTCTTGTTACGTAAGGGGTTAAATGGTGATTTTTTATGCATACGTTTGTGGACATTTTCACTAAGTTGTCTCTATAGGTTAAACCTCACCTACCAATCAACCCAACAAGCCTATTCCAAAACACGAGAAATGTTTTTTTAAATTTTGTCATTTTTTGTTTCCATGTGATAATTTATGACATCTAATTGGAACGAGCCCTTCAATAAGACAAGGGATCATAAGCCTCCTGTTTTATCCTTAGCCTTCAGGCAGTTTTAGAAACAGAGAAAATAAAGCAAAAAGGCGCCATGAACTCGGCAGCATGTACGAGAAAAGTAAACACTAGTGTTGCTACGACCACTGCAGAAAAGCCACCTCTACCGCCATTAACAGCATTGGTTAACTGGCGATTTATCGCAAATTCAATTTTATGAAGTGTCGCCAGGGACACGTAATCGAACTCGCTGGAAAACCGTGGCAGAAGTTGGGTAATAAATATTTAATCTCGTTAACAGATGAGAATCTCGTTGTGTCAAGAACTTGAAAATACACAATTCAGAGAATTCCTCCCATCATTATTTCCAATTCACTGACGACTTGCATGCGATACAAATAATTCCTCCCTACCTGTCAATTATAACGGGATCTGAAGGCGTTTCGTTTCTGTTTCCACAGCTTTTCTTTTCACAACACCGACTGGAAAGAGAAAATTGGATTTTCCGTGTAATACATTAAATAATTAATCAACATCTCCCTGCACCTTTCAATTCTTGCTTGACTCGCCATTCTGACGAGTGTGGCAGTTATACATGTATATATACAACAAGAAAAGTGATCTCCAAGTAGAATGGGTAATGAGATTTTATTGACCGACACAGTAAATCTAGAACTGTTTACAAGAGACAAGGTAACATACATAAGAAAGCAATTGGACCCAAACAAGAGAACGAGAACCGAATTAAAGAAATCCGCAGTAGCGATGATGAGAAGGGAATTACCACACACATTGAACGGATTTTGAGTGAGGATAATCAAAAGACATCAGCGATGCTTTCTTGGGGGAACGCGGGGGGACCCCGTTCCCCCACAATTGCAGGACCTGGAATTGCTTGATCTCGACGAATATCCTACACGTGGAGCAGCAAGCAAGTCGAAGGAGTGCTCGCTGTGTTCAACACAGCGAGCACCCCTTCGTCTTGCTAGCTGCATTTAACCCATTTTAGTTACGGGTAATGCCAAACTATGATACAATATATATATATAGGGCGGATATATATACACAAAATGACGTCACGAAAGTGGTCAGTTGCAAGCGCGTTTATTTTGGTTTGTAACGTAAACATGTCACACCAGTGCGACATTTCCACATTCTTCTCATAAAACGGCGGGGGGTGGGGGGGGGGGGCGTCCTGATTATCAGGCTAACAGAGTAATGAAATTCACTGCGAAAAATCAACGATAATGCGATTCTTCGGTAATTAATAAATTTCAAAATTGTCCCGGGAAGACTCCCGGAAAATCGTCGATGACTACTGAAATGATGAACGCCCGTCCCCTTACTTCTTAATTTCGAAAAGCATCACTAAAGCACATTCCTCCAACCACAAACAAAAACGAAAACAAAAAATACAAATAATCTTCAAAATTGAAAAAAATAACACCATATTTAAATCTTAATATATATATTTTAATGTGATATATATTCTGTATGCAGAACAAATTTAAATGGGTTAATGGTAAACTTGCTTTTGGAAAGGTTAACAAACAATTACTTAATTACAACATACAACACTTCGTTGGAATTCAGCGAGTTCATCTCTTTTTCAAATTTCCCGGGTGAGGTGGAGTTAAGAAACGACGTTGATTTTATAGTAACTGGCACAGAGAGGGTTCGAACCCACACTGAGAGAGTTTCTTTCGGCACAAACCGCTTCGCGAAACCATTCTAACCACTCACATCGTTCGGCCAGTGGCATAGCTAGAGTTTGAACCCATGACGGAAAAGTTTTCTTCGGCACAACCGCCCAGCGAGACTTGACTAAACCACACACATCACTCGGCCACCGACACACCGGTCTGTAAGATGGCCGAGTGGTATGGGTGGGCTAGTGTAGTTTTGCTAGACGGTTGGTACCGAACGAACCTCTCTCGGTGTGTTCGAATCCGGTTACTTCAAAAAAATTCTAGTTAGACAACCAAGTTATTTTATGAGGAGTGTTCCCCCTCTTAAATTGTAAAATACTTCGAGGGGAGGGGTAAAGGGTCACCAAGTAGATTTCTAGTGGCGTAGCTACGGTACTGCTGGGGGGAAGGGGGGTCCTCTCTTAAAAGTTTCGCTGCTCCCGAACCATTGGCCCAATGCAACTTAGAACATCAAAATGGTCTTCAATATAGGCACTACACAGGTTACAAATGTCTCAGATTCGCTCTTAGAGCACTAAAGTTTTGCAAAATTATCTCGAGGGTGGGGGTGGGGCGATTTCCTAACTAGGCCCCTCTAGTCGTTGCACCCCCCCTCCTCCCACTTTCCTATAGGGAAGTGGAGGCAACGACTTGAGGTTCTAGTCACACGCTAAAAACTAAAGTGTTAAAAACTACACTTGAAGTGCTGTATTTAACACTTACTAAGTGCTGAACTACCACTTTGTTCAAGTGCAGATATCTCAGAACTTGACAGGTGTTACGATAATACCACTTGACAAGCGTAATGTCGCGACACTTAAAAGGAAACAACGCAGATGACGCGGGTCAGGCTCGAACTCTCGAGCCTGACCCGCGTCATCTGCGTTGAGTCCTTTTAATTATGTACCCACCAAGCGCAAATCAAATTATGGACGCTTCTGGAAGAAACACCAATGCTAGAGACACATGGGAAGTGCCATCCATTCAAGTTTCAGATGTCTGACGATTGTAATGTCTAAGTGCTTAAAGCATTGCACTTTGAGTGTTAAAATCAAACCCTTAGAGTTAGAATGGGTTTAACACGTTGAAAGTGTCAGTTTTAACACTTTAGTTTTTAGTGTGTAGGACTAGGAAAGCCCCCCCCCCCCCGAAACCCCTCACAACGGCTTTCCAAATATAATCTTCACTCCCCCCCCCCCGGCACCCCCTATTAAAGAACCTGGCTACGCGTCTGTAGATGTCTAAAATACATAATCTCCTGAACTGTTATTGACTACGGGTAATTATTTTAGCGTAAAGGGATTGTCGTATTATCAAATACAGAATACAAACCTGCACATAACTTCGTGTGTTAGGAGCACTCGGCACATTTCTGGGTTTTTATCCTGACCTTCGTAAATGATAGCCTGGAACAAAATTTAAAAAAAATGATACATATCATAACTCACAGGAACACAAATATTGTACAACGATGCGACACGAAGATTCATTATCTATGCAAGGTTGTGGGGGGGGGGGGGGCACTAAAAATTTGCAAGACGTGACGTCTTATTTTTTATTCGGCTCCTCTTTACACCCACCCACCCCTACGTGCAAATATTCTACCACCGTTCTCAGACACCCACCCCCCACTCTCCCAATAAAATCCAAAATAAACTTATAAACTTAGTAGGCACAGCTGTCTTTAGCGGGTTTTCATAATGTTCTTAACCCTTTACCAAACGTAACGGCCAAAACCGTTCAGCGCTATTTTCAAAAATCGCCAATTAATTTTTATTATTTTTTCATTTTTTTCTTAAAAACATAGGTTATGACCCCTCCTTGGAACGAGCTCGTTGAGCTCGTTCCAATGAGGGGGTCATAACCTATGTTTTTGAGACAAAAAATGAAAAAAAATAGTTATTCAGTCATTTTTTGGCATGTGTCGTCTGCTTTTCATGTTAGGTAAAGGGTTAAACTGGTACCACCAATTTAAACCTCTGTGGGCGGCTGTGGGCCCCAATCTACAAATGACAAGCTGTTCGTTATAGGATTGGCCAGAGCAGGTGTACATATACGGGAACAAATTTTCATTTGAATTGTTCCCAAAATATTGTCTGCACATTTTCTACATTTCGAACAAGACACCCACCCTCTACTACCGTGTGACATTTTCCCAGTTTAAGCCCAATATTCTCACATATAAAGCCTCCTGATGTTGTATTTATGTTAAGAGTGTGATGTACAACATCATCTTTAAGGTTTGAAACACAAATGATGGTATATATTAGCTGATATATTGATATATTTTTAAAAAATTCAAAAAATTGCGCAAGTTGGAAATGCACATTTTTAACGCACTCAAGAGACCCACCCACCCCCACGTCACGTCTTGCAAATTTTTGGTGGCCTCCCCCCCCCCCCCCCCCCCCAATCTATGGCAATTATTTCCGTCGGTTTAAACTGTGTTTATGCATCGTCTCAAGACGAAATGGCTGGGCCATTTACGTCAAGCCTGCACATTCTTCCACAAAACGTTTGGTATGTAAAGGAGTCGCCCCGCCCACAAATCTACAACCTGACAAAAACTGAGACGTTCAAGTACTTTTGCTCCCATACTTCACGCAGACCCGGATCTATATTGCTCTCTGAGTTTTTCAATGATAATTTTGCGTGACATTCCATCTCGCAAAGATGGGTTGAAGACGAGTGACTTACGTTTCAACTACCTTTGCCCTGAAAGCACAAAGGTGACAACTGGAATGCGAACGCATTGCAGTTGGCAACTTTTTGCTTTCAACGGCCGCTACCTGTCATTTCATTTTTACTTTATTTGAACGAATTTCTTGAGAAAGACGAGGAATTCAACCTTTTAAATCGCTTCCAGTTTTGAGTATATTTTTTGACAATCAGTGGAAGAAAGTAATCCGCTATTAATGACGGCTCCGTAATAACGAATGCACGTCATTGTTCAATTCATGCGTAAGTGCGTTCTTACAGAAATGAAATGAAAGATAACCACAGCTGTATTATTAAAGAGATTTCGATGGAATTCTAACAGATTGATGGGGCAATCTGATAAAAAAAAAAATACATTTTTACATACAAATATTGATTGTCGAGCATTTTATTTTCACATTCTCACGGTGAAATTAAATAAATTTCAGGTTCGTGTGAATTGACGAATATCAATTTACAAAAGAAAAAAAATGAATATTCAACATAAGATAAGATAAATTTTATTGCACAACCACAAAATTAATGGGTATGGCACATCATACAGAGATACATATAAGTTGCAATATGCTAGAAATATATCAAAGGAGATATTTCCCGTACACACCTTTCTTCACACGCACGCACGCACGCACGCACGCACGCACGCACGCGCGCACTTATACACGGGGAGGGGGGGGGGGGGGCAATTTTTCTTGGCATCGTCAGATGAGTGGCGTGACTACACGTGGTTCCTGTTGGAGAAAATCTCAGCTGAAAGGTGTCCAAGGGCGCATGTCACATCTATCTCTTGACAGTTGAAAAGACACGGGACTTTATCGCGATTACTGCGATGGGTGTAAGTTGCGTATTGTTTGCATGCTGTCTTGACAAGTTCCTGGCGCACCTCTTTGTACTTAGAGCAAACAACGAGAGCATGCACTCAACGAGGTTCAGCTCTCGTTGTTTACAGTATCGGTGTTCGCGCAGGACAGGTTTGGGCTTATTGTATGTGTACTTGTTCTAAATTTTGTGACACATTTTCTATATTTCAAATCGAGGTTGTCTAAGTATCATTCACGTGCATAGCCATCCTTGATAGAATAATAAAACTGTAGCTTGGAATGGTCTGATCTTGTTTTTTTTTTCTAAAGCGCTATCATCTTTCCATGTCTGGGCATACATATCTTGGAGACGTGTCCTTACATGTCCGACGAAGTTGGCTGGCAGGGTTCTTACAGTCAAGGATCAAAAAAAATTCAAGGACGTTTCAAGGACAGCATTTTCCAAGGATGTTTTTTTTAAAAATGAACATTTGGAATATAACCATTTTTAGAAACCTTACCTACTTTAACCCTTTACCTAACATGAAAAGCAGACGACACTTGCAAAAAAATTCTTGAATTACTAATTTTTTGTCTCAAAAACATAGGTTATGACCCCTCATTGGAACGAGCTCGATGAGCTCGTTCCAACGAGGAGTCATAACCTATGTTAATGAGACAAAAATGAAAAAAATAATTGAAATTAATTTGCCATTTCTGCGAATAGCAGTGGCCGGTTTTGGCTGTTACATTGTGTAAAGAGTTAAAAATGTCTTCTACCTCATCCTTCTAAATTCCAGAAAAACTGTAATTCCAAAATGTTTTGTAACAGAATTATGGTGCATACAGAATGATACCCAGTTAAATAATGCTTGAACTTTAATTCCTCATTTATCGATTATCCATTATTTATGTTCATTTTTTCGTTTCTTTTTACAAAAAAACAGTGCAAAAAAGATGTTTAATTTGCCCACTATAACACAGGTAAAAATGAAATAGGGCAAAATTCAAGGATTTTCAAGGAGTCTGATGGATTTTCAAGCACTTTTCAAGTACATTTTCTGAATTTTCAAAATTGAAGGAGTAATATTGAAATTCAAGGACTTTTCAAGGATGTGCACACCCTGGCTGGGGTGGTGGAAGAATGCACCCAGACCTTTCGAAATCCGATCTTTGAAATGTTATTTTCTATTTTTGACATACCCGAATGTCCGAGTACTTGTAGTTCATCAAAAGCTGGAGACAAAAGACGATTAACAGATTGATTAGGCAGTCTGAGCAACATATTTATTGATGCATTCGCTTTTCTGCAATGTTATCTTGAAAAATTCATAGTTTTAGTGAGAAAATTAAATTTCTTGTTCCTTAACTCTCTGAAGCATGGTGGTACCTTCATTCAATGGAATCAATTTGAAGAGTCCATATTTGTTACCAGGCAGGCCTAGCATTCTGAAAAATGGAGGAGGGCAAAAAATCGCTCTCCTCAATCAGCTTAGGAGAGCAATTAGCTTTACACAGCATTTTAAGTATCCAATTGAACGAACTCATTGAAACTGAAACCAACAGACTACATCAGTGATTTTATTAACTTTACTAAGGTGAAGCGAAATCTCTTAGACATCTAGATGTCTCACTCAACAACCGAACACACACTTGACAAGACCTGTGTGTGTACCCAGACCTGTTGTCAAAGAAAGTCATACGCCTACCACTACCACCTTCAACCCCCCAAGGGGGTTGAAGGTGGTGGTAGTAGGCGTATGACTTTCTTGGACAACAGGTCTGCTTGAATCTACAGTCACATCCTGGTGCAAGTGCTTCAAGTGACAGGATAGTAGTAATGGTAGTATATTATAGTGTCGATATTCCTTGAATAATTTCCCCTCAAACTGTGATGTCAGCTGTTGAACTTGAAACTGACAGAAAAAAAAATATTGCTGTGACCCATTTTGCTTCAAATGATTGCAACTGTGTTTGGGTATGGTTGCAGCCATTACCTTTTACCACTAAACCACTTTCAAAATGAAATTACGTGATGTTATGTGACTTCGAAGTTAAATTACATTTTTGCTTTACAACAAAAATTTAATGTGAGCATAATACATGTAATCTCAATCATCCCAGACCAAAATATTTAGGAGGGCAATTTTTCGCTCTCCTTTATTCTTTCAGGAGGGCGGTAAGGAGAGCTAAAAAATCGCTCTCCTGAAATTGCCAAGCCTGACCAGGGGTAGACCAATTAATATTTTCAACGTGCAGCCTTGGGGTTGCATGTTGAAAATATTTATTGGTATACCCCACTAGAGCTTAAACAGTTAAGGGGTTTTCTTGATCGATTAATCACGTGGATTAACCTCGGTTAACCGATTGATCACTTGTCCAAATAGATATCTGAATAACTGCCACACCGTTGATGATTTACAGCGTGAACCCTTTACCCAACGTAACAAACAAAACCGACTAGGCCTATATACAAAAATCTCCTTTCAAATTTATTATGTTTTCAATTTTTGTTTCAAAAACATAGCTTATGACCCCTCATTGGAACGAGCTCGTTCCAATTAGGGGCCATAAGCTATGCTTTTGAGATAAAAATTAAATTTTTTTAGTAATTCATGATTTTATTTTGCAAGTATCGTCTACTACCCGCAATGGGCAAAGGGTTCAGAATGACCATTTCCAGCTACTGATACAGGATGATGATCATGCAAGTAAACAAGTATGTCAGCAAGTAACTTGCATGCTTTACTCTGTCTCATATAATTGATGTGAGCCAGTGTGACAATATTTGCCTGTTTTGGTGGAGCAAGTTTGTTCCTTTGTTACCCCATATAAAACAGTAGTTCAAAAGTAACGCCTAATCGATCAATTACTTTTTGGATCGATCAAGATGTTGATCTTTGATTAATCGATTAATCGGTTAACCGTTTCAGCTCTGTATCCCACACTTTAACTTAGTAGCCATCCTACGTAATGAGAGTATGACATATCATGTTCCTGGAGAGGAAAAGCGCCCTCTCGGGTTCAAAGGGTTGAATTTCTGTGTTTATTGCTTCTGTGAACTTCACTGCGTCCATTGAATGACCTGTGATGTTGTGTTTTATCTTTAACATAGCCTGTAGAATAACCACAAACAGATATGGAAATTTGTCTCCCCCGTCTCCCAATATCTACGCCAACGGGCTGACCATTTACTTGAGTGCTTTTGGGGTCGGTACCTCACCATAAACGTATGACAGATGTACTTCTCTGGCGGTCATTTCATGACATTTTGGAGTGAATTTAATCGATTTTATAAATTGAAGCAAAACTACTTTAACATGTGCTTACCTGTTTTGTGACAGAGTCAAGAAGTCGGATGTAAATATCCTGCTCTTGGCGAACTCCTGAATAACAAAAAAAAAATTAAAAAATAAATAAAATACATAAAAATATAATAATTATGGAAGTAACATTGTTTACAATCAAATCGATTTTTTTTTTAAATCTTATCAGGTTAAACAAGGCGCCAATATTATAGAACTTTTACAATTGTATTTTCTAGAATTGTAATTTCTACCTATTAATATAACTGACTATAATGAATCATTGGCATTTTAAAATTTTATGTGGCAATTTGTCAACTGGCAAATTGCCAGATCTTTGAAAATACTGATGGTTCATTTTAACCCATCATTCAAAGTCATAACTAGAAAATACAATTCTAGATCATACAATTGTAAAAGTTTTATAGTATTAGATTTTGTAAACAAGGATGACAACAGCATAAGCTGAAATTAGCAGAAATTGTCATTTTAATTCTGAAAATTTGAAAATAATTTTTTCTCATAAAACAATAAACCATATGTTAAATTATTCTTTGACGTAGACCATTCAAGGTATCGCAGAACTAAATATTGAAATTAGAGTGAACCGCCTTAAAATGTTGCACTCGGAAATGACGCAATCTCTAAAAATAAACAGCCTTGGAAAAATCCATTGTTTCAATAAAAGTTTGAAACATTCTATTGACATCTTGCATTATTGTTGAATATTCCTGATAAAAAGAGGGGGGATTTGACTTTTGTACGGAAGCCGGTTAGTGCCACCTGTAAATCAATTTTTTATGTCGTAATTACAACATAGTATGTCGTAATTACGTCATACTATGTCGTAATTACGACATACCATATCTCGTAATTACGACATACTATGTCGTAATTACTACATACTATGTCGTAATTACGACTTAGTATGTCGTAATTACGACATAGCTATATCGTAATTACGACATACTAGGTCCTAATTACGACATAGCTAACACTAACCGGCTTCCGTACTTTTGGACCTAAAAAATACAATTTACCTTTTGTGTGTTTTTGTAGAGAATTCCCTGAAAAATGTGTTCACGTGACCGGTACTTCCCTTTGTGTAAGTTTTTCTCTCTTATTTGTTGCATGACCCCCTGTTTTCAGATGAGAAAAAAGTTGTCTGAAGGGCTATACCTGACAGAGATATTTGAATGCCAAAATTAAAGTGATGCGATCACATTTTTTTCCACCTGAACGTTATAATGGTCGCCTATGGGAAAATATTTAGTTCTGTGATACCTCAAGACCATTTTCATGTAAATTTGTAGAATTTTTGTGAATAGCACTTTGGCATGAATTAGCTGATTTTAATTAATTTTCTTAACTTTCTTTTTCCTGACAAGTAAACACATACACTCTAAAATCAGTTGGGTTAAAAATTAACCCAAATCGACTGGGTTGAGTGAATAAGAACCCAACTGGGTTCATATTCACTCAACCCAGTCGATTTGGGTTAATTTTTAACCCAACTGATTTTAGAGTGTAGTAAATGAAGGAACGATTTGGTCTCCCAATACTTTTTGATAGGGTGGGATCGTGTTGTTCTTCGGTATACTTTTTTCGAGCGATTTTTTTGTCCTACATCCGAGTTATCGCAATCATCACAGCTACAGGCAAAAACGCCGGTTTGTTCACACTGCGCTAGGAGATCAATATAAAAGAGCAGAAGATTGGGTTTGATTGAAATGGAGATATTACAAGTGATTCAATTGGAATACTCGTATCAGGTCTGACGCTATTGAATCAACTCGGCGGTGGCCAAATTGAATTTGTTCTCAAGTATTGTCATTATCACCTCTTAATTCAGCCATCTTTCCACGAGAGCTCTTGACTTCACAACTCTCTTTCTGTTATCTGCTGCACACCCAAATAAAGAGCACAGAAAACTGATGCTACGTTGAGTTTCGGAAGATGTTTTTTCTCTCTCGTGTCTTGAACAGAGTACCACTTCAATCTATTTTATCATTTAACGACATGACAAGAAATATCGAACTGTCATTGATTTGTCTCCGCGTCAGATTGTGTAATTGAAAACCAAACACTTATTGAAATAAATTCCGCATTTATGGGATTAACTATTGGATGTTTGTTACTTGAATTTTAAAATTAATTAAAACCTTGGGGGAAAAAAATTGTATAGACTTTAATTGTTTTGCAAGAATTGGTGGGCGTGTTCTGCAACTTATATTATCGTCTCTCCTTGGACGCTGGATGCAGATTTTGTGCGGCCACATCAACAGCGTCAACGGAGCACTGTAACAAATACCGTTGAACTTATGGTAAACCAACTTCCATCATACATTTTACGGGAATGACTGTTACTACTTAACCGGTAGAGTGTCAGAAGCCCATATTTGGGCTTAATTCTTAAGGTGAGGTGCCACAACCTTAAGGCTTCATATTCCTAAAGGCACTCTCCCATAAATTGTAACAACAAGGCAAAGACATATGAATAAACTTTGATGACCAAAAATAATTCAGCACTCTACCAGTTAAGGTCTCATAATATCAAACTAATAGACAACTGCTCATATACACTCTAAAATCAGTTGGGTTAAAAATTAACCCAAATCGACTGGGTTGAGTGAATATGAACCCAATTGGGTTCATATTCACTCAACCCAGTCGATTTGGGTTAATTTTTAACCCAACTGATTTTAGAGTGTACAGTTAAGCAGTATTTTTTAAACGAACTCATTCATCTATTCATCTATTTATTCATTTATTTATTGGGGTTTAACGAAACTTTCGACAGCCAGGTTCACCTCGTGTCGGACATTTTTTACGGGTGTATAGAACTTCGGATTACGCGGAGAGAACCACCGAGCAACGGCCAGCAACTGTCAGACTCCCCGACGTACTAACCCCACACAAACAGGGTTAGCATTGGTTGAAGGACAAGTGCACAATCGACGTGCAGTATGCCTTAGTACACAGCGCCTCCGTGCCCCCAAATGGACAATCGGGATTCACTGATTCAGTTATTCAATTGCTGATTTTGCAAAATGGGGTCGCCCATGACGAAAGGTCCAGTGTTTTAAAAGACTCAACTTTTATGGTTCACTAATTAATATCTTTAACTTGCAGCCTCTGCGCTACACTTGTATTATACTATTACACATATCCACTCGGCCATCACTTCCAATTATTGAGAATTGTTATTTGGTACTAATCACCACAATCAAGTCCAATTACAAATATTTTTATCTAAAACTAAACATGGTGGCCAGTCTACTAAGTGCTTTAATTAATTGAAACTAAATAAAACGCAATTTTAACAAAATGTTCAATCAATATGAGATTGAAAGAAGGAAAGAACAGCGAGGCGGGGCATGATTCATCTCCACTTTGTGAATCTAACAAAGCTTAACAGACCTGACCTTTTTCAAGTTTGGACACAAATAAATTTGGTAAAGGTAAATGCGTTTTCTGTGTTCTGTAAAGGATATAAATATCAGAACTGGGTTAGGGCGTGAGGGCGTGATGCTGGGTCATGAGAGAATATATAAAAGCCAGACTTCCGCTGCACCATCCTCAGGTCAAATTTGCGATTAGGGCGCGGAAGTGAAGGACTACGCCACCGATTTCGAAAAGCCGCTTAATTACTTCTTTCTTACAGTTAATTACGTGACGATTCGGTTATCAAGGTTAATTAATTTTACAAATCAATTCTACAATATATTGACTCTTTATTCAAGGTAAGGGGTCGAACCGGCCAACCATATTTATAAAGAAAAATGATCATTCAAATATTATTTTTTAATTTTTGCCTCGAAAACAAAGCTTATAACTCCTCACTTGAACGAGCTCACCGAGCTCGTTCCATTGAGGGATTATAATCATTTTTAGACTTAAAATGAAAATGTTTAGTTAGTCAAGAAACGTTTTTTACACATCTTTGGTTATGGTTCTAATAAATAAATAATAAATCTTGAATCTAAACATTTGTAAAGAAATGTTCAGGGCAAAAATTAGAAACATAAGCACGGGGGTAAACAATGCTGTTATCATCTTGTCGGAATTGCTCAAACATCAATCGATTGAATGACCATATGGGTTTTACGGATTCCATTGTTGAAGATTATTGAATTATGATTTACCACACACGTGATAATGGTGAACCACCATTGTCGACACTACCTCGTCTGATAACACCTCGTTTCCAGACGTTATGGCATAATACAATTAATATATTATTTTATCAATTCATCGGATTCACGTATGGGGCAGTAAAATGAAAGAACAGTAAAAATGGTGGGGTACTGGCAGGCCATCCAATAAAATTACACCTTAAAATTTCCACCCTATTATATTATCCCTTTGAACCCCAGAGGCCGCTTTTCCGGCCCAGTAACATGATACTTCATAATTTCATTGAGTAGGTTGACTTTTGAGTGAAGGTGTGGTGTATTGATTGGTCTACCCCCCCCCCCCCCAAATGAATATGGACTCTTCCCGTTGCTGCCATTCAACTAATTAATTAGTGTTCAAAGGGTTAAATTTCGTAGGAACAGTTTAACCTTTTACCCAACGAATCGCTCGCATCCGCCCGCGTAATATGCAAATTCAGCAGTTAAAAAAATATTATTTTTAAAAAAATTTCAAGAAAACCATATCATGTGACCCCTCGTTGGAACGAGCTCGTCGAGCTCGTTCCAACGAGGGGGTCACATGATATGGTTTTCTTGAAATTTTTGAAAAATTTGAAAAAATGATATTTAAAATAATAAATTTTTATATCGTCTGCGTTGGGTAAAGGGTTAAGACACCAAAGCAAAGTTTCAGCTGAGAGCTGAAACTTTGCTTGTGCTTTTATGTTATTACGTGGAAATCGAGTTATCGAGGTGGAAAATCCGCTCGGTGTGTGTGCAGCAGTCTTTCTCTCAACACTGTGCACGTGTTGTGTAGAGAAACTGGAATGAACCTGAAATGTATGAAATTACCTACAATTCTAGGCATTTTTTTGCAACAAATTGGCAGGAAAATAATCTGTGAATTTACATCGAAAAGAAGAGAGCCGATGTATCGATAGTTAATTGTTCATATGTATTTAATGTCACTTCTCGGCATCTATCGCTTTGTCTTGATTAGATGTATCGATACCACCTTCTGGTCTGTGCGGTTGTGAGTTGATGTCGACCTAGGTGACAGTATGGTTAAATTAGTTGGGCAACTGCGTTGAATAGAGAAGGTTCGGACTACAATAACTTTTATTATAGCTACAAACCTTAATAACTATGCCAAAAACACATTTTAAAAAAATTATCGGAACTGCTGTGTCAAGATGTTCTTGATTTTTTTTAAATGTTTTACACCAGTTTATTTCGGGAATTAGAAGAAAAAATCCTGAGGACAAGAATGAAATAACAAAACTGATGATAAAAAAATATCAATAGTATATCGGTTCTGTTTTCTTTAACTTGTGATTTAAGCCCCCACATGTTCTTGAACGGGGTGCGACAAAAATGTCTAACGCCAGCGATGTTAAAAAACGAGGCACGAGAGATGTTGTGCTCGAGTGAGGTATTTTCGTGCACCATTTTGTCTTAGAGAAGCAAATATTGTATTTTGTGGCTTGAAACCAGTGCGTAGCTTTGCCCCCCCCCCCAAAAAAAAGTTTCTCTTCCACCCCCACCCCCAAACATTGGCCCAATGAAAGTTTCATATAACATAGAACACGCAAAAATTGTTTCAGATAGAGGGCTACACACGCTACAAATACCTCAGATACGCTCTTTGGGCACTGATTTTTTGCAAATTTTTCTCGGGGTAGGACTTGCCTAAACTAGCCCCCCCCCCCCCCCCCCGCCTCCCACTGCCCATCAGGATCGTGGAAAAAGGGGTAACTACGGGTGGTTCTTAGTTAGATCTGGGCAAACCCCAGAACTCTCCCACAACGACCTTCAAAATATCATATTTGCCCCCCACCCCCCCCTCCCCCCCCCCCCCCCAAAAAAAGAAAAAGACCCGGCCAGGGCACCGTTATTATTAGAATCCTGGCTACTCGCTTGCTCGAAACATTCTTAATTCAATCTTAAGAATTTTCAAATACTAGATACAATTTAAAAACTAGCTACACTTACGTTATTACTCAAGCCCGAAAACCACGCGTTGCGTTTGAAAGAATGCGGGGCACTATTTTATTTATAAACACCCAAGTATGTTGACCACGTGCGTGTGAAAAAAAGAAATGGATTTATATTTCCCCTGTGAATAAGAAACCAAACTGATATTCTGCAAATATCATTAAATAGAGAAAAAAAAAGAAATTAAATATTGTTACAACGTGTTTCTAAGCTAGTATACACCGAAGCTGATCACAAGAAAGAACACCATAAAATAAATTATTTTTATGAAAGTGAGAAACAGTTGGCTTAATGTTGTGATCGAAAATTCGACCTGTTTGTACACCGTAATACATAGACATGTATCCGCCATAAATAAAGTCTGACCAGCTGAGTTACTGTGTTCATTGAGTTGTGTTCGACGGAATTTATAGCCACCGAGTATTTACATAGTGTTTGCACGCTTAACTTTTAACAGAATTTTTTACCATAATGTATCTAGAAATTTAACCAATCCAGTTTGGTTGGATAGAACTTGATGCGCTCTGCCCAAGACTGAATTTGGTAAATTGATAGTTGTATTATGAAACAAAAATGACGGTTCAAATTTTATATTTATGTCTCAGTGTGTAGAGGGGAGGGGGGGGGGAGGGGGGGGGGGGTAACACACCAGATTTATACATTGAAATATATTAAAAAAGAACCCCAATGCTACTGATCTTCTCATTTAGTCATTCCCTCCATATTTTTGTTTTTAACCCAACGAAAATTTTATGCTGTGCTCCGTGCATCATCATATATGGTATACAAGCTAAAATACGTTGTAAGATAACTGCAAAAAAAAACTCAATCAAATTTTTCCTTTGTTGATGAGATCATTTTAACCCTGGAGAGATTTTCTCAGGAAATGATGAAAAGTCTTATAGTTTTAAATAGATGAAAAGAACTGTATAAAGATTTCCTTATAATTATGGCAACAATCGGCCAGCGATACTCACAAATTTCGCCTTTTAAGGTTTCTTTTTGATTGTTTTGCCCTCAAAACATAGGTTATGAAACCTCATTGGAACGAGCTCGGTGAGCTCGTTCCAATGAGGCGTCATTAGCATTACTTCGAGGCAAAAAAAATGAAAATTTTAAGTCTTTCTAGATTTTTTTGCAAGTCTTGTCTGCTATTCGAGTTAGACGATGGGTTAAAAATGTGATCAAACGTATATAAAAACATTTTTAATGCAGAAAAATGCTAAAGGGGTAAATTAATAAAAAGGGTTTTCTGTGTGCTTTGAAGATTGCATGATCTGTTGCTCGTTGGAACGTTAACTATCTCTCTAAGCAAAAGTTTTGAAAAGGAATTCTGAACAATTACGAAGTTGTATCATTGTCACCATTCAGGCTAATTAACTTTTTGATTACGTCACGCAATCACATCTGTTTCATTCTTGATTGAAAGACAATCAAAGTTGTTGTTACCCTTAATAATTTTAGGTGTAAGTACATCTGCCGACCTGTAACAGGACCCTTGCGCATTATTGACACTTACAAAAGCCCAATCTGACGTGAGAAAAAAAGGAAAAAAGACGTTTGAGTAAGAGACGGCAGAACTCGGGGGGCACAGCAGACACGTACCCATCCAGGTTTTTTTTCCACTGACATATTAAGCGGCTACACCATGAGTTAAAATGGATGCATTCAAAGCGTCAGTGGACATGCGTGCATGCCTGTAATATAATTATTCGTAAATCCAAAGAGATTCGGTTGCCTTCACCTAAAGAACTCCACCGTCGACTACTTCGTTCTTTCACTTTCACTTCAACTATCTTCCAACCCGAAGGCCAGCCTTCGGGTTGGAAGATGGTTGAAGTTGAAGAAACAGACTGGGTAGTTACCACACCCCTGCGTGCTCATCTAAACAGGAGACCACTAAGAAAATGTAGGCTTACATTTTTCGATACACTATTTTAACGATTCTCTCCCCGGTAGTCAACTAGTCTTTGTAATTTGTTCACCTCCACTTTCATAGAGCTTCCACCGCCTCCAGTTTGAGTGTTGTCCGTTCGGTCGATTCTTCCCTGTCACTAATGCATTCGGATCAATACCGTTTTTTAAAAACTGTTATCATGCGTCGTCATGGTTACAATTAAGCAGTTATACTACAATTCGTAACAAGTTCAGGTAAAAGTGTTCACCTGTATAAATGGGTTATAAAATTCTCCCATTCGCCAATTTTTCTGCACGAGCCGCCTTAATCAGACGGAAAAGAAATTTAATTAAATTTATCCTAAATTTAATTACTACTAATGAATTTAGTTGATTAATATATAGCAGTATATTCGGTAAGAAGTAAAAAATGATAAGCAACACTACTTAACCCCTTGAAACTGAGAGACCGTTTTTCCAGCCCAGTCAATATTTCATTTAGTTGGGTGGCTGTTAAGTGAATGTATGAGGTAGACCAAACAATATTTTCAATGTGCAGCCCCAAGGATGCACGTTGAAAATATTAATTGGCCCATCCCCAAATAATGAATATGGACTAGTGTTCAACCGATGGTCGGAACCGGCCACCACAATCGGCCGATTATGGGCAATCGGATGACAACGGCAACGGCTCCTGGAACATCGGTTCAACCGATTGTTGCGAAGCCATTTGTGATTTTTCTGAATCGCATTTTATTATTTTCTGCAATTGTTCAATTGTTAATGTAAAATGATGTCGATGATACCATTCAATAAAGTTAAGAAACAACCACAATGTATATTCCTAATCTCTCTACAAGCCCCTTTACGGGATATACGTGTTAAACGAATGTAAAGCTTTCAACTGAGCACACTTGCAGCAATCGCCAGTTCATACCGGAAAAGTGAAGGATGCACTCCATTGACTCAGGTCGCCGTAAAATTACCAGTCGCGCGCACTTGGGCGGTAAACGTGGCTCTGAGAGCCACGTTTACCGCCAAAGTGTGCGCGACTGGTAATTTTACTGCGACCCTAGTCAACGAAGTTTAACACTTTGAAAAATGTTCAATTTAATGTAGTTCTTTCGAGCCTCGACTTGTCTTTTAGTGCACGGTATTACAATCGGAATCGGCATCAGAATCGGCCGATTGTGGGCTCAAATAACCGGTAATCGGTCAGCGACCATTTTTGGTAATCGGTTGGACACTAATATGGACTCTTCCAACTGCTGCCATTGAACTCACAAGGAAGTTACAACCAGTGTTTAAGGGGTTAATGACACCTGTCTCAGACTCAGATCTATGGCAAAGAAAAAAAAAAACCTCTCGCTTTTCTTACCTAACTTTTAAAAGAAAAGTAACAACTTGCTGATTTCTTACTAAAACGATTTTCACGAGATTTTCAAATGTAAGTGTAAAAAAATAGAAGGGTTAATATATTGTATTTGGAACATTTATCAAAATTGGCTGAAAGAGGTTAATCTACCATTATTCGTTATAGCCATCTAATTTCCTTTTTTTCGGGTGGTGGTGCGTGTGTGTGTGTGTGTCTGGGGGGGGGGGGGGGGGGGGTCTGGACAGTGAAGAGAAAACAAGAAAATCTTTTGAGCAGATCCTACAACATATTTTTACTAGCATCACCCAAGAGTCGAAGAGAGCTTTCCCCTTGGAATGCTAATCGTCGATGAAAAGCCAGAGAGCGCGTAAATAACTTTTTAAAAATATTAAAATAAATTGTTTTGATATTTTATATCGGTTAATTTTCCCACAGACATAACTCCATTATGATGAATGAACTTGACATGATGTCTGAATAAGAAATCACGGAAACCTTATAAATCACCTGTGCTTCACATTAAAAGTCAATACAGAGAAAGAATGTTTGTTTTTAGAGCGCCAAATTCCACACACAAGCCGATCAGTGTTACATAAATTTGAACAAATATATAGCTAATCAACCTTCCCTTTTTTATTAATTGCCGTAAAATTTGAAAATTGACTGAGTTGTGTAAAATAGTAAGACTTGTGTGATTTGGGTGGCATCAATCGACCAGTCTTTGAATTCTTTTTTTAAGTTTATGCATGACAATCCAACATAATCTACTTCAAGTTAAAAAAAAATTAAAATCATTTCTTGACGTAAGTTTTTTAAACCTGCCATTAATTTTGTAAAAAATAATTTTAGTCTGGCCCTGTTCGGAATAGACTTCTCAACTAGCATCCAGTGAGCCTATATTTATAAACCCTTTTTAGCCAATAACTGAGGATAGCGACACCTTTGTATGACCCAGCAATCAAATAAGCCACCTCGTTGAGAAGGAGATTATTGGGGTTTCAGTGGCTAAAGAGGAGGAGATATTGAGTCCAGTGATAGTGGATTACTATAAAAAAAACACACTATTAAATGACTGCTGCCTACATATTCACACCAAGTGGTAGATATTTTGAAAAAGCCAAAAAGAAACGTTAGAAAAAATTCAGCTCACCAACCACCGGATTCAACCTGCTGGTCAGTGAACTGAAAGTGTTTATTGATCGACTTAAAATCCTTTCACCAAACGTAGCGACTACGACCTGTCTGCTCTATTAACAAAACTAGCCATTAAAAGTTTATTTTTTTAAACTTGTCACCCTCAAAAACAAAACTTATGACCATTCATTGGAACGAGCTCTCTGAGCTCGTTCCAATGAGTCGTCATAAGTTATGTTTTTGAGGCAAAAAAAAAAATTAAAATATTTAGTTTTTGAAGATATTTTTGTAAGTATTATCTTCATTCATTCGTGTTGTTAAGTGAACATTTAAATCTAAGGATACATAAACTGGAGAATCCTTCCATATGTGTTTCTCAAAAGATATAACCTCTTTTTTGCTGTCAAGTGAGTTTGGGGTAATGATTGTTGTAATGGAGATCAGAGAGGGACACATTCAACATCAAACACATTTGATTATGTGACAGAGTCTATTTCAAATTATTAAAAAATTATTTGAACATTGAAATATGACTGCTGCATAAAATATTCATACCACTTTTCAAAATGGTTCTAAAATTTAAAAAAAAAAATCTTAAAAATGAGACAATTGAAAAAAAATTGAAGACATTACTTTCACTATTCCAATATTCCATATTCAATGCGTTTAGAATGTTTTTTTTGCACAAGCAGATTATATGTATTATCGTTATGCATGACATGGTCTTCATTAACATTGCATACGCCGAATTGATTTTCATTTTAAACTCCATGAAGCGATAAATATTAATATTTAAAACCGCAAAAGAGAGAAAAAAATATCAGACTGGAAACTTATTACATCTGATATGGTTAGTCAGAGAAACGGGGTGCAATTCAGACATCATCAACCACAAACACACTGTCTGTTAGAGGTGCTCGTCTACTGCTATAGGCAAATCGCGTATTCCCGGGGAAATTGAAAGCCGGTGGTAAAATTCGGAATACAAAAAGTCTAAATTGAAATTTTACTTTGGAAGAAAGGAAAAAGTAAACTTAAAATTTTGTCTTTTCCAAGCTGTTGCTTTTCGAAATCTTTTCTTTTACAAATCCATTTTGCTTATTTAATAAAAAAAAGCATATCACACGATAGTTTATAAATTTATATAATACACAGAAGACATTTTTCCTTCCAACTCTGTCCAATCCTCTAATTTAACCCTTTACACAACGCAGACAATATCAAAATTTATTATTTTAAATAACATTTTTTTAAAATTTTTCAAAACATTTCAACAAAATCATATCATGTGACCCCTCATTGGAACGAGCCCGACGAGCTCGTTCCAAAGAGGGATCACATGATATTGTTTTGTTGAAATGTTTTGAAGAATAGCATTTTTTCAGCTGCTGAATTTGCATATTATGCGGCCGGATGTGGCCGATTCGGTGGGTAAAGGGTCAATTAATCACTTGATCCATGTTAAGCTGGTGTGAAATAACGAGAGAGCAAAGACAATATTGTTTCTCTGTGTCGGTTAATTTTATTTTCAAAGGCCTGGACAGAATTTAGTTGAATTTTTTCGCTGTCACTTTAGTATGAACGATTTTTTTTAACCTTTTACCCAACGCAGACGATATCAAAATTTATTATTTTAAATCTAATTGTTTTAAATTTTTCAAAAAATTTCAACAAAACCATATCATGTGACCCCTCGTTGGAACGAGCTCGTTCCAACGAGGGGTCACATGATATGGTTTTGTTGAAATATTTTGAAAATTTTAATTTTTTCAACTGCACAATTTGAATATTACGCGGGCGGATGCGGGCGATTCGTTAGGTAAAGGGTTAATACGTTAGCAAATCAGGACACGATTGCTACAAAACAGCCACAACTTAATTTGAAGCATGGAAGGCAAAAGCAAGTTTGTGATAAATCTTCAATGAGAAAGTTCAGCTTACAGTTTAGCTAAAAATTGTGTGTATAGGCCATTTAAAATCAAATTAATCTATGGTCGAAAATGTGGCCTGCCTTTTCGTAATTCCTAACGACACGCTTGGTCTGGTAAGGCCTCAAGTCAATGTTTGGTGTTGAACGTCCTGCTCAGGACGTACAACACTAAACATTTACTCACGGCCTCGTCGTTCAAGTTTGGACTATTTATTTCAAAACAGTTGCGCCCTTAGAAATGGTTGTCAGTAAAATGATAATAAAAAATCGTCCTTCTGTTTGATTGATATTTAATTTGTTGGCATGTTGTTATGGCAACGGGACATTTTTTGTGAGGTGGGTAGTTTGTGGCAACCGAAACGAAATACATTTGAGATGGTGTGTTGGGACGTTTAGTTACATCAACAAGGCGTTTATAAGTCAGCAAAAAAAATTTAGAATTTGTTGCCGAGTATGAATTCTTAAAATCACTTGGTAATTTAAAATGACATCTCTCTGGGACAAATATTTGAAAAAAAAAACCCCAAAACTAAGATTTAATTGTGTAGTCGGGTTAGGTCTTCTAATTTGAAAACGGAAAGTTGCACTCGCGAGATTGCTATACAGGGCTTATATTTCATCTAAATTTCGGAGAATTCATCTGGATTCTTGTAAAAATGACTGCGAGAATCCATACCTGCTATGAGTGTCTCAGGATCCTATGAGGCCATCATGGTTGAACCCCTGCTGTATACTGATAACCCATGTTAACCCTTTACCCAACACAGCTTCTTAATTTTTAAAACATAAACTGAATTTCATAATTGTTTGAAACAAAAACAATATTTAACAATAAAACGTTACAAATAAAGATGTCATTGGAACCAGCTCACTGAGCTGGTTCCAATGACAGCCATATTTGTACAATTTTATTGACAAAGTGTCAGGATATTTCAGATCACATTAGCCTTGTGATGGTTAATTTCCTGGCGCTATGGTAGGTAAAGGGTTAAATTGACCCAATTCTTTTCACGCGAATCCTAGCTGAGGTGCAGCAAGAATCTATATGGATTCTTGCTGGTTTTGTTGCGCGAATCTTTGCGTGAATCGATTCTCGGATTCCCTTCGAAATATTAGTCCTGCTATAACACTGGGGGTCAATAGCAATTTATGAGTAACCCCAAAATTTATAAAACGCGTGAAAATTATTTTTTTAATTCAATTTTATTTATTATCGCGGACAAACCTAAACGTACTTATTAAGAAGTAACTGTAACTTACTTACAGAGACATTCTTTTCTTGACCTTTTTTCTCTCTTAAAAATGTTTTTTTGAAAAATTAGTCTTTCACGGGGGCGTCTTATAATTTGTTAAAAATATAATAATAATTTCATCATTAAATTCGGCTGGTGAGCAACTGCAGGTATGAACACATTGGTTGGCAGGCATTTTATTTTTATAAATTCACGTGAAATCATCTGAAAGATCATTTTCATGTGAATTTTTAAAGAAAATAGATTAACTGGTTGGGAGCGTGATTATTTTTGGCGGTCTGAATTTGTTATTTAAATTTGATTTTATTACAAATTATTGGAGAGTTCTCACAGACACTCTACAATAATTTGAAATAAAACAAATGTATATAAACAAACTTTTATTTACGTTTGACTTAATACGAAACATAAGCAAGGAAAATGTGGGCTTTAGCTCTAGCACCCTCTTTTTTGAAAGCCCTGATAATGGCCTCTAGCACTCAACCAGTTAACACTATTATTTGGACTTGGCAAAATTTTACTGATTACTGGATTAATCCCATCCCTTTGGCATGGACCTTAATTTTAGCCTTCAGCTGATATTACGATATAAACTCGGCTCTCTATCTTCCCTACAAAACTTAACAAATGAGGACAAAAATTGAACATTTAATTCTTGAAATCCACCCCATAGGATTCGAATTTGCCTACAAACTATGTACAATTCATTGCCGTCGTCAAGCTACGTTATATAAGATAGATGTACTTATTGAGTAATTAATTTGTCATTTATTTAAAAAAATGTGTTGTCTTTTCTCCGAGTGTAAGAATTCTCCTTAAAATGTTACATAGAATGTAAATTTAAAAAAAAAGCATTACTCACCGTTTGCGTATAATAGTTGTAATCTATAGTGTATTCCATTATTTGTTTTTTGTCCTTCGGCTTCCTGAAAAAAAATAAACTACTTGTAAACATCATGCCAAGAATTCAACAGAGAATCAATCACATTGAAGTTGCTAACTTTATAAAGTTTTACGAGCTTCGTAAATTATTGCATGCCAGCGTAGTACCGGAAAAATAATGGCTGGATCAAACAAACTGAATTCTCAAAGGATATTTTTTGAGCTACGAGATCCTAGGAGAGTTTTCAAAAAACTGAAATGGTATTGACAGTCGGAATAGAAATGTGAAGAATGTAATTAGAGAAGACCGTTTTAATCCACTGACCTGTTCTTTTTCGATGAATCCGATAAAGGCCGTCCTCTCGATTTCCACAGGCTGTCCTTGCCGATCGTAAAGCGCCAACACAAAGTGGAAAAAATTACTCTTCCTCAGATTGCTTGGGGGCTGTTTCTCGAAGTGTGCTCTGGACAGACATGTGCTGTAAAGATATAAAAAGTTATATTTGTTAACACCCGCCGTGCTGAATTTATTTGAATATCGTGAATTTCGAAAGAATAGTGATGAGACCCAAATGGAGTCAGCTCCAAGAGCTGACTCCATTAAGGTATAATCACCGAAGTTACTCCAACTAGAATATAAAACCAGTTTATCTAAATTACAGTCCAATTTTCAAATAACAAAAAGAGTGGATAATACCGCCGACAAAGATCCACTTCAATCTGGTCATAACATTGTATGCTCCTGGGAGGGATACAATATTCAACATTTGACAAATAGCCCGCCCGTCCGTAGGGGGATTGGTACTGCGCTAAACCTTACCTGCCAGTGTTGTCGACCATGTTGGGCTGCATCCAAGACCTCACGGGATTAACCGGACCAGATAAGACCTCTTCTTTCATTGAGACAGCTGGTAAATTATTATCTCCGAAACCCAACATTAAATATTTCCTTCACTTTTTTAAAGACTCTTTGCTCTCTCGACAGTACAAGATGACCACGGGGAGACTGGTACTAGCATTCGTTCACACGGATTCTGAACAAAAATCTCTCGGGTATCCCTTTTGTTGCCAGTCTGTGATCTCTGTAACTTTAGCATCCCCGAAGATTCACGTGTTAGTTGGAATCGTCAATATTTTATGGAGAAATCGCCCTGTCGCCAATCGAATTACCGTTTCTGTGGATGCTCCGCCTCCTCCTACTTCAAGTAACGCCCCCAAGTTGTTTACACGCCAATCAATTCGGAAATTGCCAGATCAACAACACCAATACGGTAATGATAACAGAATCACACAGTAATACAATCAGCTGAATAGTGCGGCACACAGAATTAATTTTACGATGACAGAAGACTGACAATAAGGGCACGTGCCGGATTCAGTCCCACAAGGCCACTTTTTACTAGCACTCGAGAGTTTTGCGACAAATTAGGATTCATAAAATGAGGAAATGAAGATATAAACTAATATTGAGCCTCTGATAACAGTTTACTGGTGATTTTTATCTGCCTCCTTTCTGATGTGACATCTCTTTTTCAATTGTATTTTTTATAATCGAATTACCATCAATCAGTAAAAATTTAAAGGCAAATTAAACCCCAGTCCCTCGCTTGTGCTAAACATCAGCTTATTGAAATGTCAAAGCATATGTTTTCACTTCGCTATAAAATTGCAAACACTGTTCTTTATAAAAAAAAAGAACGACCGCTGTGTGTACAGGGCTCAAAATAAGTGATTTCGCATCGCTATTTGCTATTCAAAACATGCTAAAAGCTACACAATTTTCAATTATGTATAGCATTTTGCAATACAAGATATTCAACTGCAGCCTATTAGGCTGCAGTTGAATATCTTGTATTGCAAAATGTAAAAATGAAAATTTGCAACAAACTTTGCAAGCTAGTTCACTGACGCTTTACTCCTGATATAAGATTAACCCTCTGTCTCGCATTAGCAACTTCCTATGTAACGTGAATTTTATTGGTTAAATTCATCCTGCATTGTTTCTGCATTTTGCATAAAATACCCAGTCAAAGTAACTTTAAGCCCATCAAATTAAGAAATGTTACGCATTTGGAAATATCTAAGTCCATGCAGTTGTTAAAGGCAGTTCAGTTGAAAAACATAGCTAGTGCTTCGTGTGTTGCAGCTTATTTGAAAAAGCACAGAAATGGATGGACATTATTCTATCTGCTCAGAAGAGTTCAAAACAAAACAGTATGGCATAACTCCGGTATACAAGAACTGCTGTGCAATTTAAATAAAATGCTATTCATTTTCGGAAATGTGTAGCATTTTGCTACGCATAGAAAAAAGGGTATTTTGAGCCCTGGCTGTGCATTTTATCTTTAAAAAAATCTTCCAAATCCTGCAACTCGAGACAAGACAAGACAGGGGCATAAATAAAGGCGTTTTACAATTTTGGGAGGTACACATATAACCGATATAGAATGAAGAAGAATTTTTCCAGTTTTCAAAAAAGTTACCATGTTAGGTTAGGACTCTCACTTAATGGGGTAGACAAAACCACAAAATGTCCCACGAAAATTATCGATGCAATGCGTGGCACGCGGCGATGCAGTGTATCGCTATTGTTGCCCCAAAATTGTCTGACCTCGTCACATCACATAAAAACATTTACGTCAAAGTTTTAAAGCTGGGGTGGTGCCAACGAGCTAAAGCTGGGTGGGCGGTGAAGTGGTCTATGTATGCTCAACTGAAAACTTAAAATTAATTTTGAAAAGTTGAATTAAGTTTGAAATGTAAAATCGATATTTTGTTAATGGTGGCGTATGGACAGTTGTAGTGGCGGCGGAGCCGAGGGGAACAGAGGGCACGTGCACCTCCCTCCCCCACTTTTTTCTCCAATTATAGGTACCCGAACGGCATTTTCCGACAAAACTGACACAACCCCTATACATATATGGCCACATTGATTTTAAAGATTTTATTGAATAAAAATAGAAAGCTCCAAATGGTGTGGAATATTTCAAAGGACGTTTTCAAAGTTACGATTATCCCTTTGAACCCGAGAGGCCGCTTTTCCGGCCCATGAACATGATACTTTATAAATTCATTGAGTATGACAGCTGGTAAGTGAATGTGTGGGGGAGACCAATCAATATTTTCAACGTGCAGCCTCAGGCTGCACGTTGAAAATATTTATCAGTCTGCCCACAAATAATGAATACGGCCTCTTCCAATTGCTGCTATTGAATTGATATGGAAGATACCACCAGAGTTGTAAGGGTTAAGTAAAAACAAAATAAATACGCTGAGGTTAGTGTTTTTAATAGAGTGGGTTCAAGGGTGAGAGGTAGCGTATATAAATTTCTATATTTTGCATGAATACACCGCCCACCACCATTGCCTCCGCCCCCCCCCCCCGAAGAAAAATTATTTTCTATCCTACACCCTTGCGGTACCCAGAAAGGTGTGCCACCCTCCCCCCCCCCCCCCCCCCCACACACACACACAATTTTTCGAGCTTCCGCCGCCTCTGGACAGTTGTTTTGTTTTGCTTCCCACTCTCCATCTATTTTGACGAATGCAAGAGTTTGCCGGCACTTAAAAAAAGTAGTTGAAGATTGAACTTGGGTCCTGGTGTACCGTATACATTAATTACTGTGGTGATTCCGACATTATTATAATAATTTTTCTTCGTAAAACCAATTATCACATGGTGTTGTAGTCAAAATGACGTTCAGAAAATAAGGACTGACGATAAAAAGAAGGGGTCACCCATTTGCCTGGTTGTTGCCCTGCGTTCGTCACAGTCTCACAGATACCTTTTCACGACAACACCTAGACGTTCAATCTCTTCTTCCAGACAACTTTTTCATCAATTCAATTTGTTTTCAAGTTGGAGGCAATCAAGACTTGACTACTGTAGCAATGGCTTCACTAAATAGTCTGGTCAACTTACAAACACACTGACAGATCAGATGCCATGAAAACTGTTATTGTGGTTACTTTTGTTGAAACTGGTAAAAAAAACAGAATTAAATCATGGGCAGTGTACCCAAAAAACGGGTGACGAGTGACGATTCCATATCAAAATATACTTTAGTCGATAGAAATGCAGGTTTCCTGATGTTGGGTTAGTCCCTTATCCATGGTAGATACGCTTAAAAGTGAAGCTGGCGGCGATATTTGGCAGTTGGCAGCTTCACGGTGTGTGTATGGTGGGGGTGGGGGTGGCGCTATACGATGCGAAAAATAGCAGTGCGATAAGGCTATGCATCGCCGAGTGCCACAAGTAACACGGGGCGATGCGTTGCATCGCTATTTTCTGTGGGAACGTATATGGTCTAGAACCACCACCAGAAAAGACTACCAGTACCACTGATACGGAAATATTTGCGAATGTGTGTGTGAAATAATATTAGGCCCATCGGAATTAGAATGAAAGTATCAAAATTTCTAAACAAATAAATTTCAAAAAAATTAAATTTGATGTTGACAAAAGCGCTGGGGTTCATTCTGTGAAAATGTTATTGGGCATTACGAAAGCGGTCCGGACTTCTTGCACGAGCAAAGAACTTTTGAAAACATGGGACAAATAATTCTTTAGATTTATGGAATCCAATAATAATATGAAATGATTCTAGCGTAGTAAGATGATTGTCCTGAACTACCCGCGTAGTGGAGTGCCTATTAACCCATTACATAACACGAAAGGCAGACGACACTTGCAAACAAAATTCTTGAATAACTAATTTGTTCCTTTTTTTTTGGTGTCAAAAACATAGCTTATGACCCCTCATTGGAACGAGCTCAAAGAGCTCGTTCCAATGAGGGGTCATAAGCTATATTTTGGAGACAAAAAAGTTTTTAAAAATAATGAAAATTGAATGGTAATTTTGGGGAATACCGCTGGCCAGTTTGGCCGTTAGTTTGGCTAAAAGGTTAAAATAAAAGCTCATATTTTGTATAACGCATCAAATAACGAGCAAATTTTCAGGCAATGGACCTCCAGATAGAAACAGTAAAGAAACTTTGAAGGACGAGGGGTGGTTCAATTTTTTTGCGGCGGGGGGGGGGGGGGGGGTCGTGAGTTTTAGATGACACCCACAATTCCATCAGTTTGAGTGGGGACTACTGGTACTCTTATTAACAACATTATAGTGCCAAGCATCAAATCTATTACCAATTTTAATTCTTTCAACTCTCCGGCCCTGCATGGCGTCGCCTTATACTCTACTGTATACAATGAAATGGGCGAGTTTATCTTGTGTTTGCTGG
Organism: Pictodentalium vernedei; assembly: GCA_031216915.1. Lineage (NCBI taxonomy): Eukaryota > Metazoa > Mollusca > Scaphopoda > Dentaliida > Dentaliidae > Pictodentalium > Pictodentalium vernedei. The sequence goes on along the minus strand of CM062295.1, from coordinate 95,145,537 downwards.
GAGGTTCAGTGTTAATTTAATTCCAGGGCCCAATAGGGCTGTAGGATTAAATTAACCCTGTTGCTCCTGTCCAGTTAGATGTTTTTTGTTGGACTACCAACTTTTGTTTCACGCCAAAAATTATGCGTACCTTCTTTGAGATTACATGGTGAACTCGTAAGCTTTTCGAATTCTGAAGCCACGCCCCCCCCCCCCCCCCCCCCAAGTAGATCTGTGATGCGATGTGATGTCAATTGACAGTATTTTCTGTTGTTTTTTTTTTTTGTTTTTTGGGGTGTTTGGGGGTTGGGGGGTGGGGTGGGGTGGGGTGGGGGTGGGGGAGTGCCTTCAGATATGATTTATCTCTTCCACTCTCACCTCTTTCTATCATTCGCTTCGTCAATACACACCTGTACTGATTTATAATGAAAACATGTTTAAAACGCACCATTAAGAGAGACTCATTCTTCGAATAGTAACTTAAATATTTTTTTTTCAACCCAGACCAATATACTTCACACTATCAGCGGACACAAAATGTCAATTTAAAATATTTTCTATATATAATATAATATCTGAGATTAATTTCTAAATAACTCACTGTAATACAGGTGTGTGTGACTAATAAATAAAAAACGTAATAAAAACTAAATTATTAAATTCTGAGAAAGCTTCCGTGAGTTAAATAAGCTGATGCAGTCGATCTAAATAAAAGTGTTTTACGACTTTAAGCAATGCTACTTTACCAAACTGGGCTTTCATACAATATTGTTTCCCGAATAACCAAATAATTTCATACTTTGATAGTCAAACAGAGCTTGTGTCACCCCATTGGAACGAGCCCGCCAGCTAGTTCCCCCAAAAATGTTAAAATCCTGCCTTTATTGAACAAAACGTGAAAACAGTCTGAATAAAACAAATGTGCAGGGATGATGAAATTTCACGATTTCGTCAGATAAAGGGTCAAAGGGCAAATTTGCGTTTGTCATCAAATCAATAAGTTCGAGGCTGGATCGCCTCATTATTTTTGTTCCGCAACTTACCAGAAAATTTTCTTAAACAACGAAGAAGGAAAAAATAGAATAGTTTATTCATTAAAATAATTTTTTCTTTTTTTTTTTTCGTTTGAACAGGTAGCTTTCTGCTAAGTCGAAAAAAATCCAAATAATTTGGTTCAGGGTACACGCAATAGAAAAACAGGGTTGTTTGGTAGGGATTTTTAAAAATTTATTTAACCCTTTAACCAACGTAACGGCCAAAACCGGCCAGCGCTATTCTCAAAAATCGCCAATTAATTTTCACTATTTTTTTCATTTTTTGTCTCAAAAACATAGGTTATTACCCCTCGTTGGAACGAGCTCGTCGAGCTCGTTCCAACGAGGGGTCATAACCTATGTTTTTGAGACAAAAAATGCAAAAAATGAGTTATTCAAGAATTATTTTTGCAAGTGTCGTCTGCTTTTCACGTTAGGTAAAGGGTTAACCCTTTGAACTCGAAAGACCGCTTTTCCGGTCTTGGCACAGGATACGTCATACTTTCATTAAGTACGGTAGCTGCTAAGTTAAAGTGTGAGTTAGAACCATCAATATTTTCAACATGTAGCCCTGGGTCTGCACGTTGAAAATATTGATAAGTCTACCCCCAAATAATAGATATGGTCTCTTCCAATTGCTTCCATTGAACTTACGTGGAAGATACCACCAGTGTTCAAAGGATTAATATTGTATTTTCTCAAACAGTTGATTAACCCTTATACGCAATGTAACAACAAAAACCGACCAGTGCTATCTGCAAGAATCGACATTGAAATTTGATTATTTTTTTTTTTTTTTTTTTTTTTTTTGCCTCAAAAACATAGCCTATGACATCTTATAAGATGGTAAATAATCACACACGATTGCATGCCCGGTGCAATATGACAATATGATTTTAACCGGGGATAATGAGAAGACAGCCAACTTTATACCCCCACAGTATGCATAAATGTTATTGTTGTTCTATTACTGTTTAACTATCTCTGTATATATTCTTTCTAAGCGGCTTTCATTTTTGACTAATTCTTATTCCGTTACGTTAAGTGCCGTACCAATGTGTATCGCGTCATAGGAACGTAACATTTAGCGTCACTTTGATCCTAATTGTTGAATGGGAATTATAAAATTGATCGAGATACGCGTACGTCTTACAGATCGAGTTATTATTTGGCAAGTGGCCGCCTAGGTCCTAATCACGAACCCGTCTATAAAATCGCCGATGCATATCTTCGACAGATCGATTTATTATTTGGCAAGTGGCCGTCTAAGTCCTAATCACGAACCCGTCTATAAAATCGCCGAAGCATATCTTCGACAGATCGATTTATTATTTGGCAAGTGGCCGCCTAGGTCCTAATCACGAACCCGTCTATAAAATCGCCGATGCATATCTTCGACAGATCGATTTATTATTTGGCAAGTGGCCGCCTAGGTCCTAATCACGAACCCGTCTATAAAATCGCCGATGCATATCTTCGACAGATCGATTTATTATTTGGCAAGTGGCCGCCTAGGTCCTAATCACGAACCCGTCTATAAAATCGCCGATGCGTATCTTCGACAGATCGATTTATTATTTGGCAAGTGGCCAAATCGAAGATATGCATCGGCGATTTTATAGACGGGTTCGTGATTAGGACCTAGACGGCCACTTGCCAAATAATAAATCGATCTCTAAGACGTTCGCGTATCTCGATCAATTTTATAATTCCCATTCAACAATTAGGATCAAAGTGACGCTAAATGTTACGTTCAAATGACGCGAGACACATTGGTACGGCACTTAACGTAACGGAATAAGAATTAGTCAAAAATGAAAGCCGCTTAGAAGGAAGTAAACTTCCGAGCATGACGGCAATTTGACGAAGTTATATAAAATATTTGACGAAGTGTCTGTATATATTCTGTATATATGTATACCGTGAAATAAATAATCAATCAATATATCTCATTGGAAAGAGCTAGCTTAGCTCGTTCTAATGAGGATCATAAGCTATGTTTTTGAGGCAAAAATTAAAATTTATACTTATTCAAGAAATTGTTTATCAAGTGTCGTCTGCTCTTCGGATTAGGTGAAGTGTAAAATATATTGCTTTTTCTCGCTGTGTACATTTGACGTCAGGCCCGAAAGTATCTTCGGATATCGTTTTAAATAGATACAACTTTGTTTGCCAAAAGCTCACAAAAACATTAGGGTCGGACATGAAACTTAGGATCGGTCGATAAACTTGAATCATTATTTCATCTTTTTTTACTCAGCCAAAACAAGTAAAACACAGATTATGACCTCTCTTTGGTACGAGCTCGTTCAAACGAGGAATCAATCATAAGCGATATTTTAGACTCAAAATTGAAAATATACTAAAATTTGAATAGCGATTTTGGTGAATATTTCTCGTCGATTTTAACCGTTATGGTCGGTAGTAGGTTTGGAGCAAAAAACATTTTTTTATGCTCTTTAAATCGCACCTTGTGTATCACATCTGGAATATATTGTACGAGCGTTTCAACTGGGGATACAAAGCTTTGGACAAAAATTAAAAGAAAACAACTATCTGCATGTACTCTCGTGTTTCGAATAGAAGTGCGGACTGCAATATAAGTGCGGGGTAGAATAAATGGCCATAATTAATAAAAGTGCAGACTGGAATATAAGTGCAGGGTAGGAAATCCCATCGGAGCATACGACATATACATCAGAAGTCAAAATAAGTTGTAAGATAATGGTTAGATGACCACTATAGGCAATGTCACTGTATGTGTCCTGCGTTTCCTACAATGTTAACACCTGGTTCTCACCGTTCTTGCATTATTTATTTTGGAAAGCCCACAAAGAACCTGGTGCTACAAATGTAGGAAAAGTGGGACACATGTTTACAGTAAATATGGTGCCAAGTGGTGATCCTGCAACTTACTTTGAATTGTACGGTTTTTAGATTCCTTACCCTTGAGGCCAAAATAAACATACCTGTACAGTTTATTATAGAGGTACCGGTAAGTAAATGCATGCGATAATTTATTTGCTGCAGTCAAAATGCACAATTTTTCCCTCGGATGTGTTCCACTCTGTCGATAATTAAATAGAAGTGCAGACTGGAATAAGCATGGTGCAGGGTGGAAAATTTTCGGGAAAATAATAAACATGCGTGCATGTTTATTTCAAACACAAGAGTAAGTTTTAATGGTTGGCGTAAAGTGTATTGTTGAAGAAGATGTCAAATAGAAAATTTAATTTTTGTCCATTTCTGTACTAAATCTAATTTATTTTTATTATATTTCTGTTTTAAAAAAAAATAAGAATAACCGTTTCATTTTACATTCTAATGAAAAGAAATTTCTACAAACAGTAGAACCTGTCTTGAGAGACCGCCCTTTGGGCCAAGCAAAAGTGGCCTGTCAAGACAGGTGGTCTCTCATAACAGGTTCAAGGTTTTCTCAAGTCAGTGAATAACCAACCACAAAATTCAGAAATGGAGAAGAATGGATTTTTGTAATTACTTTGTAGTTGTTCTTTTTTATGAAGTTTTTTGTAACAAATTGAAATGGACTGTTATAAAAATAAATTAGTCCATTTCAATTTGTTACAAAAAGATTTTCAACACAAATTTATTTTTATTCCTATCTGTCACATTTCAGGTATGTATGAAATTGTTTATTCAGCAATAATCCTAATCCTAATCTTTTTACAGGGGTCTTATAAAAACATCTCAATCTGTAATGAATTAGCAATTGAAACCCAATTAAGAGTTTTTAATACTTTTAATTATGTTAGTATAACCACAATGGATTTTCCAATTCCAGAACAGGTAAAAAAGTTTTTGTCATAGGTTCAGTCTTCAAAGGGGCGGTCTCACAAGACAGGTCCATAATGGCATAAAAATACAAGTTGGTACCAGGTCCCAGTGGTCTCTCAAGACAGGTGGTCTCTCAAGACAGGTGGTCTTCCATAACAGGTCCATTATAGAGTAAAACCAGTCGGTGCCTGGCAGATGTGGTCTCTCAAGACAGGTGGTCTCTCAAGACAGTGGTCTCTCAAGACAGGTTTTACTGTATCTCAATTATAATTAATTTCTATGTATCGCGATTTGTAAAATTAGCTAAATAAACATTTTTCTCCTTCAAAAACATCTAAAAGGAAACTCACTTCAAAAATAATAAATCTTTAAACTATTAACCAAAGAAGATGATATCAAAATTTATTATTTTAAGTATTATATGTTTTCCCGTTTTTCAAAAATTAAACAAAAAACATATCATGTGAACCCTCATTGGAACGAGCTCGGCGAGCTCGTCCCAGTGAAGGCTCACATGCGATAGTGTTGTTGAAACGTTTTGAATTTTTTTTTTCAACAGCTCAATTTCTGTATTACTCGAATAGATACAACCTATTCGTTATGAAAAGGATCAACATGTTCAGAACCAAATTAACCCTTTACCCAACGTAACTGCCAAAAACCGGCCAGTGCTATTCTCAAAAATTGACAATTAATTTTCATTATTTTTTCATTTTTTGTCTCAAAAACATAGGTTATGACCCCTCGTTGGAACGAGCTCGTTGAGCTCGTTCCAACGAGGGGTCATAACCTATGTTTTTGAGACAAAATTTAGTTATTCAAGAATTTTGTTTTTCAAGTGTCGCCTGCTTTTCATGTTAGGTAAAGGGTTAACCTAATATTCCTTCTAAAATCATTGGGCCTAAATTTTTTAAGTAAATATTTACTCTCACTTTTTCTTACTTCTAAATTATTTTCAAAACGCATGTTATTCCGTTGTATCGCTCAGTTCGTTTTCAGTGAGATACATTGAGTTTTATTTGTTCTCCAAAACATACTGAAACAAAAAGCTATCGAAGGAAGTAAAGATATATATTGTTTACAAAACATCGTGTGCGTAAAAATGCCGATTAGCGTTCAGGCACATTTAACTTTCATGTCAACACATCCGAGAACTGTTTGAGAAAATATTTTAACAGTTTGATGTGACTAACTTTAAGGATAAAATTTTGTTCCGTTAAATTTTGTCGAAAGGGACTCTTTGCCAAATAACAACAAATCACAGGATTGATAAAATACTCTCTATAAAAGACAAGGTATTCTGATTTGCTCAGGTAGGTCAAGACATTTAAAAAATGAAATAATGCGGATTAGTTCATTTCGTCGACTAAAGACTGACGCTTGTGTGAATTTGGTAAATTGTGCTATTCCCACAAATGCGTATAATGCATGAGTTGATGAAGGAACTAAACTTTCATGTCAGATATGAAATGTCCCTGATTATTTTTTTCTTGTCCCTTCTTCAAGTTATTTGATTAAAATATTGTGCCGTGCGAAGGCTTTTTATCGGCTTCAGCTGTTCGCATATTATTATCACCTGGGAACAAAATCTTTTGATTTTTACATATATATTTAATCATTTTCATCACAGTTTTATCAGGGGAAGGGTTCTCAAGTACTGCAAAAGAAACTGGAGAGCTGGAGTTATGGGCAAGAGCTCTTTGGACGGGTTATACATAAAAGATGCGCCAGTTTTTGATGAGTACCTGAGTGGATAGTTTGTGTGTGTGTAAGGGTGGGGAGGGGGGTGCCATTGTTGTTCAAATTGAGACTGAAGTCACCCGAGTTGATGGAGAAAATCGTGAAAGACGAGGAAAGAGGTTGTCAAATGTGCAGCTTAAGGGTAACGGAGTCCCTGGAACATTTCATTTTTCATTTTAGAATGCCCTAAATGTGTGCCAAGAAGAATATGTTTCCTTGAAAAACTAATGGAAGAAGGGATAAAGGCATGAGAGATAAGTGAATGAGAGGTCATATAAAGGAAAGAGTCACTATCATAGTTGGGGAGTTGAAAGCGCCAACGGAGAAAATTATAAAACAGTCTGTTAGAATGCTGGGAGATAAGGGGGAACTAGTAGGAGAGATGTAACTAGGCGGGTGACAGGATTGATGTAGGCCTCGTCGTTAGATGATCTAGGCAAATCAGCGAAAAGGCAAAGAATTATTATTATTATTATTATTATTATTATTATTATTATTATTATTATTATTATTATTATTATTATTATATCTAGCTTATGACTTCTCATTAGTACGTGCTCAACGAGCTTGTACTAATAAGAGGTTCATAAGCTATATTTTGGAAGCAAAAGCAAACCTTGCTTATGACCTCTCATCAGCATGAGAGGTTTATAAGCTATGTTTTGGAAGCAAAAATGATTAAAAATAATAAAATTTGAATGTCATATTTTATTAACAGCGCTGGGCGATTTTTCTTCCAAAACTATTTTTTTCATTTTTTGCCTCACAAATCTAGTTTAGGGCTATTCACAGGCGCGAGCTCGTTTCAATAAGGACCATAAGCTTTGTTTTGGAGGAAAACATTAATAAAAATAATAAAATTTGGGTTGAGATTTTTGTGAGCAGCACCAACGCCCTTTTTATGCAGTTCATACTGTGTAGAAGTTTTGAAAGGTGTTTCGATATTTGATGTACACCACATTTCTTCCAACGGTGCTCTTTTTGCAGCTTCGCTTGATGATTTCTTCATCAGTTACTTCCGATTGGATGTGTAATCAACAGGGCTCAAAATACCCTTTTTCTATGCGTAGCAAAATGCTACACATTTGCGAAAAATGAATGGCATTTTATTTAAATTGCATAGCAGTTCTTGTATACCCGAGTTATGCCATACTGTTTTGTTTTGAACTCTTCTGAGCAGATAGAATAATGTCCATCCATTTCTGTGCTTTTTCAAATAAGCTGCAACACACGAAGCACTAGCTATGTTTTTCAACTGAACTGCCTTTAACAACTGCATGGACTTCGCATGGATGCGTAACATTTCTTAATTTGATGGGCTTAAAGTTACTTTGACTGGGTATTTTATGCAAAATGCAGAAACAATGCAGGATGAATTTAAACCAATAAAATTCACGTTACATATGAAGTTGCTAATGCGAGACAGAGGGTTAATCTTATATCATGGGTAAAGCATCAGTGAACTAGCTTGCAAAGTTTGTTGCAAATTTTCATTTTTACATTTTGCAATACAAGATATTCAACTGCAGCCTATTAGGCTGCAGTTGAATATATTGTATCGCAAAATGCTATGCATAATTGAAAATTGTGTAGCTTTTAGCATGTTTTGCATAGCAAATAGCGATGCGAAACCACTTATTTTGAGTCCTGGTAATCAATGGGGATGCCCTACCAACAAGACGGGCATTAAAACGAAAAATTTGTAATCTATGTTTGTTTGTTTTTGTTTTTTGTTTTGTTTTTTTTGGGAGGGGGGGGGTGGCTATTCGCCCGCGTTTTTGGCAAACAAACGCGCCTGGTAATAAAGAATGTTCGCCATTTTATTTCGGCCTCTGGGAGAACCGCTTATGACCTTTCAGTGGAACGAGCTCGTTGAGCTCGTGAAATGAGGGGTGGGGAGGGTGGTAAGTTATCTTGTGGTGGAAATGAATGGATTATTTAGTTCCTTATGGAGAAAAGTATGTGCATGTGGGGGGTGTCTATCTTCCAGTTTCTTTGCTGAAAGGCCTCGACCGCATGGAGCGAGTTTGAATGTAGAAGGGCTTATGCTTATGTTCGAATTTGTGTACACGCGCGAGCCTCTGGGGGTGGAGGTGGGTGGGGTGAGAATGTCTCGGTGATTTTTTTTTTTAAATCGTTTATTTGAATTAGCGTGTGAGTGGATGTTCAAAACAGCTTCATGTGTATGATATATTTATTACTAAAGTAGCAACGGCGATACACACCTGTTTTAAGCATTCTACTCACACGTTAACATAGGTGGACAATTTCAATGATAGTTAATGAAAGTAATGCGAACTGAACATCAAAATGTGAGCAGATGCAGGTAAACAGAACACCAGTTAGTTACCGTAAAATTTACGGTGATAGGACCTGCAGCTGGTTGCCAGTAAATTTAACGGTAATTTCTAATAGTGCAGAACATTTTACTTTGCTTCCACCTGCCACGCAGTTATCTTGTTGTGGATTTAAGTTAGTTACTATATTTTGAATGTATTGCTAGTAAAAACAATGACACCATCGGAAAAAGTGCGGGAGCTAAAGATCCCTCACCGAACTTTCATCCGTGGTGCCTAGAGTGCAAACGACCTACTCACGAGCATGCGATCTACTTCCGAGCAAGTATCGTTACGCAGTCAGCCATTATCCGATGGAACGGATTTTAGCATAATCGTCAGATTCAGTTTGTATTCTGCTTATTTTCATTGGGCGCACGGTAGCTCTTGGATCAGAGCATTGGACTTCTAATCGAAAGGTTGACGGTTCAATACTGGCCTGCGTCATCTGTGTTATGTCTTTGGCGCCCGATGTTGAAGCACAGTGGCGCTGTGTACTTAGGTGGAGAGCACGATGGTAGTAAACTTGTCTTCAATCGATGCTACAATACAGTTGTCGGAGACGCATGCGTTTACCAGGCAATAAAAATCATCAGCAGCAAAATTTTAATTACTGAAGCACCGGGTTGTACCCGTATTGGAACCCATGCTCGTTAGTAAGTTGGGGAGTCTGACGGATACTTGCCCTTACTCGGTGGTTCTCTCCGGGCACTTTTTCCACCCGTAAAATTTCTCGACACGATAAAGCCCTGGCGGTTGAAAGTGTTATTAATCCTTTGAACTCTGGATGTATTTTCCCTGTCAATCCAATGGCAGTAACCAGAAGAGTCCTTATTCATTATTTGGGGGGGGGGGGGGGGGCGGTAGAGCAATTGATATTTTCAATATGCAGTCTTGAGGTTGCACGTTGAAAATATCGATAGGTCTACTCCACACATTAACTTAGCAGCCATCCTGCTTATCCCTTTACCCAACGAAACGGCAAAAACCTGCCAGCGCTATTCCCCAAAATCGCTAATTAATTTTCATTATTTTTTTCATTTTTGTCTCAAAACCATAGGTTATGACTCCTCTTTTGAACGAGCTCGGCGAGCTCGTTCTAAAGAGGGGTCATAACCTATGTTTTTGAGACAAAAAAATGAAAAAAATGAGTTATTCAAGAATTTTGTTTGCAAGTGTCATCTGCTTTTCATGTAAGGTAAAGGGTTAATGGAATTATCAAGTATCATGTTCCTGGATCAAAAAAGCGGCCTTGAGGATTCGAAGGGTTAACCTCCAACAAATAAATAAACAACATTGTTTTAATTACTAGTAGAAACACAATTTTGACATTTCCCGTTGATACCCTTCCAAGAAATGGTGGTTTGGAATAAGTTTATATGTAAAGAAATTGAGGTAATTAAGGAAATCCCACATGGTTATGTCACAATTTACTCATAAGTGGTTTTTAATATATTTCTTTTTAATTTCACCTGGAAGCAAAGACATTCTTAACAACTATAAAAAAAAATCTCTCGACCCACAAACAGCTGTATTGGAGAGAAATATTTAAATTTTATGACGTATAAGTGTCAAGAGTGAAGCGGTGATGTAATTGTGCACTCTACGTCTCATAAACCATTCACTGGTTAATTGTTTTTACGTGCTATTTGCAAATAAAATCCCAAATGGCTCTTTAGTCTTACCTACCACGACGAGGTACTTATGAGCTATTGTGTTATACACCAGTACTGTTTGAACAGAGGTTGTGATAATTATAGTAAGTTTTGTCAGCATGATTCAAACGAATTTGTCATTTTTACTGCCTGAAAACCTGGGTGAAAATTATTTGAGTTTTTACAAGAAATTCACTATTTACTTTGACATCAGTTCTGTGGCCTCATTTATTTATTTACTTATATTTATTTATTGAGGTTTAACAACACATTCGACAGCCAGGGTCACCTCGTGTCTGACAGTTTTACGAGTGGAGGAAGCCGGAGCACCCGGGGCGCACCACCGAGCAACAGCGAACAGCTGTCAGACTCCCCAATGTACCAACTCCACACAAGCAGGGTTGGCATCGGTTGAAGACAAGTGCACCATCGATGTGCAGTACGCCATAGTACACTGCACCACCGTGTCCCCACTTGGACAGTCGTGATTAAGTGCTTTGCTCAAGAACACAACGCAGTCGCCCCTTGCAGGGATCGAACCGTGGACCTTTCGGTTCGGAGTCAAGTGCCGTAATCCCTGGCCCACCGCGCTCTCGTGGCCTTAGTCATGAGCCTGATAACATGGGCTGGTCCATTTTATTTTATTTTTGTAACCAATTGGTCTTTTTCACAAGCATCTACATCAGGTGGCATGGTGTTATCAATGAAGTAGTTGGTGAGTATGTGTTATGGCGGTTAACCCTTTACCTAACGATTTGACTGCATTAGATCGCGTAATTTACAAAGTGGGCTGTTGAAACAAAAATTAAAAAAATTTCAACAAAACCATATCATGTGACCTCATTGGAACTGACACCATCTGACTTGTAGAAGACAAAACAGATTGATTGATTTATTGGTGTTGAAGGTCACATACTTATGCACAATGGCTAATCGTGACCGTGACAGTTTTACGGGTGGAGGAAGCCGGAGTACCCGGAAAGAACCACCGAACAACGACGAGCAGCTGTCAGCTCTCCAACATCGTAACCCTGAACTCTGCACCGCAGCACAGGCAGGGTTAGATTGGTTGAAGGCATGCGCACCATCGACGTGCAGTACGCCTCAGTACACAGCGTCACCGTGCCCCCATGTAGGCATTCGGGGTGAAGTGTCTTGCCCAAGGACACAACGCGGTTGCCGCAGGTGGGATTCGAACCGAGGACCTCTCGGCTTGCAGCCTGCACCTCTACCAACTGAGCCACCGCGCCCCCACAAAACAGATCATATCAACTCAATCTTGGAACGAGCGGGGAACTTTCCTGTTTTATCTGTATGGGAATAACTGGTTAAAAATTCGTTCAAATCAGAAAGCATTGGTTACCTCCCATTTATATTTACTGGATAATTAAACCAGGAGGCAAAACTATAAAACTTTTTCAGTTGTATTTTCTGGAATAGCATTTTCTAGTTATGACTTTAAATGGGTTGAAATGAACCATAAGCATTTTCAAAGATGTGGCAATTTGCCAGTTGGCAAATTGCCATATCTTTTAAAATGTTAATGATTTATTTTAGTCAGTTATATTAATAGGTAGAAAATACAATTCTAGAAAATACAATTGTAAGCGTTTTGTGGTATTGGCTCCAGTTATCAATAGGACAAAAGAGTATTATTTTCTCCGTAAGAAATTAGTATAATTTAGTTTTCTTATTACGTAACGTGCGTTAACTAGAGAGGATCACGTTTCATAATATCAAGTGAAGTTACCAAAAACAAAAGACCAGCAACATCAGTTTATGTGTGACAATTAACATCTGCTGATAATCGTAATTATTTTGTCAAAATATAGGAGGGGGCTAGTGCCATCTCTTTCCCCCAGTGTGGACGCGTATGTTTCCAAGTACGTTTGCCCCCTCATTTTCGAGAAGCAAATCCCAACCAATGTCGATATTGAATTCACGATCAAAATATTTTCCATAAATGTTCTTTGGTACTTCATCCGATTCAGATAAGTAGTGTTCAACCGATGATCGGAACCGACCACCACAACTGGCCGATTATGGGCAATCGGATGACAATGGCAACGGATCCTGGAACATCGGTTCAACCGTTTGTTGCCAAGCAATTTGTGATTTTTCTGAATCGCATTTTATTATCTTCTGCTATTGTTCAATTGTTAATGTAAAATGATGTCGATGATACCATTCAATAAAGTTGAGAAATAACCACAATGTGTATTCCTAATCTCTCTACAAGCCCCTTTACGGGATATACCTGTTAAATGAATGTAAAGCTTACAACTGAGCACACTTGCAGCAATCGCCAGTTCATACCGGAAAAGTGAAGGATGCACTCCATTGACTCAGGTCGCAGAAAAATTACCAGTCGCGCGCACTTGGGCGGTAAACGTGGCTCTGAGAGCCACGTTTACCGCCCAAGAGTGCGCGACTGGTAATTTTACTGGGACCCCAGTCAACGAAGTTTAACACTTCGAAAAATGTTCACTTTAATGCAGTTCTTTCGAGCCTCGACTTGTCTTGTAGTGCACGGTATTACAATCGGAATCGGCATCAGAATCGGCCGATTGTGGGCTCAAATAACCGGTAATCGGTCAGCGACCATTTTTGGTAATCGGTTGGACACTACAGATAAGAAAATAAGTTTCAAAGATAAAATAAAGTTTCAAAATTAACCCTTTGAACCCCAGCGGCCGCTTTTCCGGCCAGGAACATGATACGTCATAACGTCATTAAATAAGATGGTTTTCCAAATAATGATTATGGACTCTTCTAATTGCTGACATTGAACTGGCATGGAAGATACCACTAGCGCTCAATGGGTTAAACTTCTAAAATAATATTTGGCTTGTTGTTAGATAAAATTCGCAGCATTGTTGTACACACATCCATCGCTGTTGAAAAAAACCCAAAATAGAAAAGAAAAAAAGAAACAGAAAATTAAATTTAAAAAAACTTGCTCGTTAACCCCAAAAATAAACTTTTCTGTGAAACACCTTTGCTAGAATATGTCCCTGCTTTGTATTCCTAATTTCTGTAAGAAATTGTGTAGTCTCGAGCACCATGCTACTGGAAGAGAAACGGCGATAGTACGTTAACTAATAATGATAGAGGATTTCAAATTTACAGCAATGTTCTTCATAACATATTCACTTGGGAAATAACCACCAAGGCAGGGGATAAATTAAATGGTTGCTGGAATACCTATTGAACTGCTCTACCAATAATCAAAAAGAACGGACATCGCAAAGATGGTATATAAAATTGCTATATGGGGCTAAGTTAATTTATTCGGAACCAATTCTGAGAAATCATTTCGTTTTAGATTGTTTAAAGCGCATTCAAACCACCCGAGAGATACAACTATCCTAAATCATAAAATAATCATCGCCACACGTCGTACATTTCCGTCACTTGGGTATATGTTATTGGTCTCCACCTAAACGTATCGTTTTGTAATTATTGTCTGAGATTAATTCATACAAATTATGTACATAATAAACTAGCAATTATGAGTATGAAATTAACCATTAACGACTGCTTACATGCACGGTGTTTGTAACAAAATGACTTCCGAGAAATATTCCGATGCCCAACATCCCGTCAAATCTATCTGCAGACTTGTCGCACAAATACGGCCTTCACAAAAGCTTAAGCTGTCGTACTAAATGCAACAGGATTAATGGCTGTATATTCGAATTCTTTTGGGTGGGTAGGCAAACTCGACTGAATCGAAAGTCGGCAAATTCGCAGAAATAGCTGGCATAATGTACCAACCGCCACTGCAATTTCGGAGTGATGGCCATCTTTTGGTGATGACCAACTCTCGTAGTAATGTGATTGTTCATTGAATTTAGAAAACAAAATGGCCGTGCCTCGAACATAATGCAATACACGTCGAGCACCGACCTGAGTGCATCTTAAATAGCGACAGTTGAATGCTAAATCATCGGTTGACACCGGCGACCTATATTTTCGGGGTCGTGGCCTTGTTAGAGTTGTCGCTGAAGAAGATACCGAGTGAGAAGAGTATTTTTCCTCGTTTTGTGTTGCCTTATTTTCGCGGTATGTTACTTTGACAGCCAGTGGCGATCGTTGGTCACATTGTGTTGACAGAAGCGACGTCTGGCGCCATATAACATTCACAATCTTCGATAGCGATTTCTGTAATATAATAACAAGAAAATAGTGCAACGCGAAGCAATGTCATCAGGGGCAATACAAAAATTATTCAATTTTCTACTGTCATCCAACGAAATTTGTTCTAATGGACAAAAAAAAAACAATGCAAAAACTTCACACAGACAGCTTTTCCAAGTCTAAAAAGGGTCAAAATTGGTAAGGATGCATGGACGTAACCGGCAAATTGCCGGAATATGCGGATATCCTTTCCCACAGAAGGGTATATCACCACACAAAATGACATCATCCAACAAATGATGCCGGAATTATAATACAAAATGTTTGTACGGAAAGCTTTATATGTGTAACAAGGGCCATAACTCCGATTTGTATGCATGGACGAAACACGCAATATGTGGATGTCTTCTCCCCCATGCTAGTCTCTCAGCATACCAAAGTACATCAAAATCCGTACACAAATGGCTGACTTATAATGTAAAACGTTCATACGGAGAGTCTTTCTAAGTGTAATAATTTAAGGCCCCTAACTCTGGAAGAAATGTACGGATGTAACCTACGATATGTGGCTATCATGTCCCCATGCTGGTCTACCATTATACTAAAGGACATCAAAATCCGACAACAGATGCCAGAATTAAAATACAAAATGTCCATTTTACTATTTTTAAGTCCTATATAGATACAAGGGCCATAACTTTGGTAGTTTAGTTTAATAGTTTAATGCATTACACCATAATGGAAGTTGTACAATAGAAACATAACAAATAAGAAGAATTAGTAAACATGATGTGTAATATAAAGTACTAATGACTTTTTTCTTTTAACCCTCTGCACACTGATGTCGAAATATCTAAAGTTCAGGGTGCAAATATTTCCCATAATGCAACTAGAAATTTAACCAATTCAATCTTGTTTGGCAGAGCTCAATGAGCTCTGCCAAACAAGATTGAATTGGTTAAATTCCCAGTTGCATTATGGGAAAAATGGCTACTTCAAATCTGGATATTTTGACATCAGTGTGCAGGAGGTTAACAAGGTGATCTCGCTTACAGAAGCATGTATGAATGTGTGGACAAAACCCGCAATTTGTGGATGTCATTTCCCCTATGCTGGTCTATCAGCATACCAGAGGTTATCAAAATCCGATAACCGATTCCAGACTTACAATACAAATTGTTTGTACGGACGCATGGACACCTCGAAGAACGTCGGGAACCTAATAATAACACCTCGACTTGCCGCTGACTTGTCGTGGTTCTTAGAAGAGGCCCCCATTACACATGCGCCGTGTCCCTCTGCCACTTCCGTCCCTCTCACTACTGGAGAACGAATCGTTCATTTTCCTATTCCCATTATTGGTAAACTAACTTTCGTTCTCAACGAACACCGCACGTCCTTTATTCTCCCATCCTATACTTTCTCATTATACTCCCGGTGAATCTTATTTTGTTTGACAGATATTCTGGACATTCTACGTAATGAAAGTATGGGATATCAAACGATTCGCCTCGTTGCCTGACACATCTGCTCAATTTTGCGTCAAAAACATAGCTCGAGCTCGTTCCAACAAGGAGTCATAAGCTATGTTTTAGCACAAAATGCAACGGAATACGACGACCCTTATCAATTGGTTGTTGGTTAATTTTTGTGGAAAAGGGTGAGGTGGACAAGTCGCCCCACACCCCTATGGCTACACCGCTGCATTCATCTCCCTAAAAGAGAATGGTGGCCGAGTGGATAAGTGCGCTGGTCTCTCATGCCAGAGGTCCCGGGATCGATCCCCGGTCGGGGAAAGTTCTCGAGGTGTCCGAAGACTCTCTGTCAGCGTCAATTGTGGGGGTGATACTGTCACAGCGTATCGCCTATCGGGTGGGGTCGTAAAATGGCTGTCCTCTGTGCGGAGAGAGACACACTCCGTGCAGGCTAAAGATCCCTTCGTAGTATTCGAGAAGAGCTAGGCCACGAAGTTGCCGCTATGAAGGTCATCCCACACACCTACGCCATTGAGCCAAGGAGAGGCGTTAATATAAGTTGCGTAACTTGTTCGCCAATCCTTGTAAAACAAATAGGATTAAAAATAAATAAATAAAATCTCCCTAAAATATGGAAAAACTCAAAATGGCTGTCTAGAAGGCGTAATTTTCCATTCTCTCTCGAATGCTCAGTGCTCTCCGAACAACTCGGTACTCTCACCAGAGATAGGCCATTGTATTATAGGAATTTATATGACCAACAAAAGCTTCGAAAATCATCAAAAACACATAAGTGACCAGATCGTGGTCCTCTCGGCAGACCATTTGAAGTTCGTAAGCCCAATACGCTTTGGCTTCTCATGCAAAGCGCCAATTTTGGTAGACCCGTGATATGGAGGTATTGCATATATGCAGTGACAGGATTGAGTAATTGTATAACATTCGAGCTCATATTTTCAGTGAAATCCGTTCAAAATAATTACAAAATCTGTTATTTATTTATTATTATTTATTGGTGTTTAAGGTCACATACTTATGCACAATGGCTAATCATGACCGTGACAGTTTTACAGGTGGAGGAAGCCGGAGTACCCGGAGAGAACCACCGAGCAACGACGAGCAGCTGTCAGCTCCCCAACATCGTAACTCTGAACTCTGCACCGCAGCACAGGCAGGGTTAGATTGGTTGAAGACATGCGCACCATCGACGTGCAGTACGCCTCAGTACACAGCGTCATCGTGCCCCCATGTAGGCAATCGGGGTGAAGTGTCTTGCACAAAATCTGTTACATTTCTCCTTATTTCGTCTGTATGTGCAGTTTACTTGGAATTACTGACCTGTTCTATATCAATTTAGACATGTGTTTTTTTGCATTAATTATCAGATAATTATAGAATAGATAAGAAATTTCAAATTACCCTCGTTTCTTTAACCCTTTACCCAACGCAGACAATTTCAAAATTTATTATTTTAAATATCATTTTTTAAATTTTTAAAAAAAAATTTCAACAAAACCATATCATGTGACCCCTCTTTGGAACGAGCTCGACGAGCTCGTTCCAAAGAGGGGTCACATGATATGGTTTTGTTGAAATTTTTTGAAAAATATTATTTTTTTAACTGCTGATTTTGCATATTACGCGGGCGGATTCGGGCGATTCGTTGAGTAAAGGGTTAACCACCCACCCACTGGACTTTGCCTTGTCTCTACTAAATTTCGAACCACCGCTATGATCATGCCCATACCTAGCTTAAAATTCCGGTGGTATAGCCATAAACTACCTTGATTCTCAATTCTCGTGACGATCCAAAATTGGTGACATCACACGAAATGTTGAAAAAATTACTATTGCTGGGACGGTTCATGAAGTAAGTTGAAAACACCCCAACCCGTACACACACACAAACTTGCTTCACATTTTGTTGAATTTGACATGAAATCTAGCCATGGCTACTATATCAGCCATGACTTGATTTGATACCAAACTCAAGAAAATTGTAATATACAGTTAGTCGTGAATATGCATACTATGAAACATATTGATCAGAACGTCATCTTACCTAATTATCCCCTTTACCCAACACAAGGGAGCGCGGTGGCTCAGTTGGTAGAGGTGCAGACTGTAAGCCGAGAGGTCCTCGGTTCGAATCCCACATGCGGCAACCGCGTTGTGTCCTTGGGCAAGACACTTCATCTCCATTGCCCACGTGGGGGCACGATGACGCCGTGTACTAAGACGTACTGCACGTCGATGGTGCGCATGTCTTCAACCAATCTAACCCTGCCTGTGCTGCAGTGCAGAGTTACGATGTTGGGGAGCTGGCAGCTGCTCGTCGTTGCTCGGTGGTTCTCTCCGGGTACTCCGGCTTCCTCCACCCGTAAAACTGTCACGGTCATGATTAGCCATTGTGCATAAATATGTGACCTTAAACACCAATAAATCAATAATAAATATTATCCAACGCAAACGATACCAAAATTTATTATTTTAAATATCATTTTTTGAAATTTTTCAAAAAATTTCAACAAAACCATATCATGTGACCCCTGGTTGGAACGAGCTCGACGAGCTCGTTCCAACGAGGGGTCACATGATATGGTTTTGTTGAATTTTTTTTTTAAAATAATATTTTTTCAACTGCTGAATTTGGATATTACGCGGGCGGATGCGGGCGATTCGTTGGGTAAAGGGCTAAAGTGAATTATAGCTGGGAACTGACGCAAATCTACGCCGTAACATAGAAAAAAATCAACATATAAGTTATACCTATAACACACCAGTACCCATGACGTCACCTTCGAACATGCCCTCTCGTCGGGTATGCGTTTGAGGGACGTTTATGCGAGCTGTAGCCCTTCTGCGTAGGGGCGGTGTAGGTGCAGTGGTAGTGTGGCTGCTGCTTCAGGTCGAATGTGTCCATGTGCTGTCACTATAACTGATATTTGAGGGAAAGGACATAGAAATAAACATTTGAGATGCCAGAAACCTGCGATTATGTCGTTCTCGTGACGATTTTGACAATTCCCAGAATTCGTTGGGTAATCGAGACCTTGTGGGATAGCCAGTTAGCGGAAAAGATACTAGTTTGTTTCATGGCTACACACATGGAAGAACTTATGGCTTTACGACCCTAAAGGGGCGATTTTAGGCAAATTTAGGGTTGCATTGGGTAATTTGATGAGAAATGGGAGAAATTGGCGTAAAAAATGCCGTCCGAGTTGCACCGAGCAGGAGAGAGTACTATTATAGCCATAACTACCCCCGCCTTGATGGACGAGTGCAAAAAGCGTTTCCCTAAAACAAAATGTCGGCAAGCATGGTTCGGAAAATAAGTCTCACGAGATTTCGGGAGAATTAAACACCTCAGAATCACGTGTGCGCATGTGCACTAGAGACCACATATCGCTATAATAATGACGTGACAAGATGGCCGCTCGCGCGCCCTACCCATAATACATCACTTCCCATGATGTCAATTCCGGACAAGCAAACCACGATGAGAACATGCAATGAGAACATGCAAATGGGGTTCAAAACTACCTGGCCTACTACTTTCGTTGAATCGCTCTAAGACACCCTCCCTTCTAGGGCCTTTCGGCCTTCGATGGGATGGCTTCTGCAAACCATTCAACTCAAGACTCGTTCTTTATCCATTACTTAAACATTCAAGAAAATACTGAAAACTTTAGCCAAATGCCAGTTTGAATTTGCTTCCTGTTCTATAAATCAAGATAATTTTAAAGTAATATATCTGCATGAAAACAGAAATGTAGGTCTTCAGCAATGTCGCAAAACAAATTGCATTCTAAAAACTAATAAATAAGGATGAGGATTGCGCCGCACAATTGCTCGTTTCGTTCAAATATCAGGATTTTTTTTTTTTTTCTTTGGAGAGCACGGGAATTGCCAAGATGCACTCGCACGACAGAGCACCGGAATATCCTACTTTTCCCTGATTTCCCCCGATTCCTTGCTTTCTCAAAATAATAATACATTTTTCTTGTCAGAATTTTTGGAAAATTGAACAAGGGATTTATATTCACTGTTGCAGGGCACAGTTGCAGTTTTTAATTGGAAAAATTGCCATCGAAGCGATAGATTTCCTGTATTTCCATCTAAACTAATCTAATTGGCAAACAAATTTGAAAATCGTGAGTTAAAACGACTTCTTGATATTATATTTTATCATATGACTATGACATTTTTACCCTAAATATCACTACTGTTTGACGATGTTTTCCAAACTGTTGTATCACACCGGGTGAGATTTTTCCGGATCAAAAGTCCATATCACACTCTTACGGAAATCAAAAGTCCATATCACACTCCCACGGAAATATCCGAGAGTTTCCGTGAATAGTTTTCGTAACTAGGGAAGTCGTTGTTGTTTCGTCTGCTATTTTGTAACCGGCTTTTCACCGCATATTAATTAAAATGGCAAATTTGGGTGAATTTGACATCGAAACAATGTCATATGATAAACATATCATCATAACAGTGTGTTGATCCGTGTCGCCGCATCACGTCTCGTTGAGGTGGCCAGATTTTCGGATCACACTCGCTGCCTGCGGCAGCTCGTGTGATCCGAAAATCTGGCCACCTCAACTCGACGTGATACTACGACACGGATCAGCACACTGTTATGATAATATCTATATATTAGTAACCGTGTTTGTGACGTCCATGGTGGTGTCGTTTTTCGCTGTCCAAGCACATACAAGTTGTGGTTCTGACTACTGTTGTGTTTTGAGCAAATTTGGACAGAGTAGTTTATGCATATACCACGGGATATTTGCTCGCAGAGCATGTAAACATCGCTCGGGAGAGCACGCAAAGTCGAGGGGAAGTTCCTCCACAGTGAATGTTAACCCTGCTTGTGCTGAGTTGGTACGTTGAGGAGTCTAAATCATTCGCCGCTGCTGTGGTTCTGTCCGGGTACTCTGGCTTCCTCCACCCGTAAAACTGTCCGACCTGAGGAGACCCTAGCTGTCGAAGGTGTCGTTAAAACCAAATAAATAAATTAATTAATTAATAAATTGATAAATTAATAAATTAACTGTTCACCTAACAAGACAAGCAGTCGACATTTGCAAAAATATCCCCCGAAAAACAAATTATTTTCATTTTTGGCCTCGAAAACATAGCTTATGACGTTGAGCTCGTTCCAACAGGGCGTCACACATTATGTTTTCGAGGCAATGTAAATTTTAATATTATTTTCTAAACTGAGGGAATTATGTCCGTCTCTGAAGCTTAAAGTGAGGGAATCAATCCCTAAGAGTAATTTTTTTTGAGGGGGTTGTGTCCCTGGGGGACTCTGGTCAAGGGTGTTTTGTTTTTTGTCCTACAAGCAATGAAAGAGAGCTTATATTTTGGAAAAGGTTATTGATAAAACGATTAAGTACTCATAACATAACACAAAATACTGGTCCTATTACCGAACAGAGCAAACACAACAATAGACTACAAAAACACCAGGACATCAAGAGCATACACAACTAATTATGATCTCTTGTTCATCCGATGATCGCAGCTATCCATTACAAAAATTGGAAATTATTTCAAAGCTATCGAATTGAGAGCCGATATTCCCCGACAGATTGTACGGACACTATTTATTCTCCATTCCATCCCATCTTCCATAAAGCAGCGCCGTCGAACAATGGAATTGGACGATCTGACAGATGTCCTTCTCGCCTGAAAATTGCACACTGAATGCGTTTTTCTATAATTTTATTGCAAAGACAATGATACGTGAATAGCAAGCGCGAATATCCGACCGCGATTCATGTGAAGCGGTTATTGTTGAGTTTCCTTTGTCGGCTCAAACACTTGATTGTTTGCCTGTCTCCATGTTGTGTGCAATCAGCATACCTATCTTTCAAATCTATTTGCGCGCAGTTCCGGGTGCAGTATGAAACGAAGTTGTTCGCTTCTGTATTTTGTGTTTGTCCAACGCAGGAGAAGAACCCAATTGGGACTGGGCGGGAAGACTTGTCTCCCCCACACTTTTCTTGAAAAATTGCCAACCTTAGCAGGGGGGGGGGGGGGGGGGGGGGGGGGGGTGGCATTAAAAATTTGCAAAACGTGACGTCCTATTTTTTATTCGACTCCTTTTTACACCCACCCACCCACTACGTGCAAATTTTCTACTACCGTTCTTAGACACCCACCCACCACTCTCCCATTAAAATCCAAAATAAACTTATAAACTTAGTAGGCACAGCTGTCTTTAGGGGTTTTTCATAATGTTCTTAACCCTTTACCCAACGTAACGGCCAAAACCGGCCAGCGCTATTCTCAAAAATCGCCAATTAATTTTTAATATTTTTTCATTTTTTTGTCCCAAAAACATAGGTTATGACCCCTCATTGGAACGAGCTCGTCGAGCTCGTTCCAATGATGGGTCATAACCTATGTTTTTGAGACAAAAATTGAAAAAAACTTAGTTATTCAATCATTTTTTGGCAAGTGTCGCCTGCTTTTCATGTTAGGTAAAGGGTTAAACTGGTACCACCAATTTAAACCTCTGTGGGCTGCTGTGGGCCCCAAACTACAAATGACAAGCTGTTCATTATCAGGCTTGGCCAGAGCAGGTGTACATATACGGGAACAAATTTTCATTTGAATTGTTCCCAAAATATTGTCTGCACATTTTCTATATTTCGAACAAGACACCCACCCCCTACTAACGTGTGACATTTTCCCAGTTTAAGACCAACATATAAAGCCTCCTGGTGTTGTATTTATGTTAAGAGTGTGATGTACAACATCATCTTTAAGGTTTGAAACACAAATGATGGTATATATTAGTTGATATATTGATATATTTTTAAAAAATTCAAAAAATTGCTCAATTTGGAAATGCACATTTTTGGCGCACTCAAGAGACCCACCCACCCACCCCCACGTCACGTCTTGCACATTTTTGGTGGCCTCCCCCTGACCTTAGGACTAAAAAAAGTTAAAAATCTGTTTCATGGGCCCTCCGCGTGGTCCTTTTGGCTGCCACATGCTCTCTCAGTTTTATAACCAATGCAAGCTTTAAAAAAAATAATAATTAGATGGTTTATGTCTGATATTTTACCCAAGTTAATAAAATTGATAAACTTGTCCCCCGAGTGCAACAAGGCTTTGCAATGCCTAAGCATTGCAAAGCCTTCTTGCACTCAAAGGACAAAATACACCACCACCCATGCTCTTCTGTAGATTATGAGGCCTAAAACATAAAACAAACTAAGAACATGACCTTTTGATGGCAAAAAAAATAATTACAAAAAGAAAAAATAAAATAAAAAACCGCCCGCCCGCATCCAGTTTTATAAAAAAAATGGCCTGAAAAACAGATTTACTTTGTGGGGCCTTATAAACATTTATGCCTGAAAATCGCCCAAACCTGTCCATGTACTCTCATCGTTGGGTCATTTTGCTATTGGCATTCCTTCACTTCACTTGTCCTTTAACCTTCAAAACTACCCAGGGTGCTCCAATTGGCATGAAAAGTTATTTTTTTCATGTAGAAGACCCAAGGGGGTGTAGAATCTTAACCCAGCTCAAGGTGGAACGAAAATGGAGGAAACATATTTTGGCAGCAGAAAAATATTTCGTCCCTCCACATCATTTAGCCTGCCCACTTCCCTGTTTCCAAAGTGAAAATTTTGCTGGACTCTTTACCCAACGTATCAGGAATATTGTTTGTTTGTTCTTGGGGTTTAGCGACACCTCAACAGTTAGGGCCATATCAGAAGTTTAACCCTTTACCTACCACGAAAAGCAGACGACACTTGCAAAAATACTTCCTGAATACCTATTTTTATTCATTTTGGTCTCAAAAACATAGGTTATGACCCCTTATTGGAACGACCACAACCTATGTTTTTGAGACAAAAAGTGAAAAAATAATGAATGTTAATTGGCGATTTTTGTGAATAGCGCTGGCAGGTTTTGGCCGTTACGTTGGGTAAAGGGTAAAGAGTGGCGGAAGTTGGAGTATCCGTAGAGAACCACAGAGCAACGGAGAGTAACTGTCGTACTCTCCAAAGTAATAACCCAGAACAAGCAAGGTTAACATTGACTGACGGCAACTGTACATCGTCGTGCCTTACGCTTTAGTACACGGCGGCACCGTGCTCTCACATAGGATGTCAGGGTGAAGTGTCTTGACCAAGGATACAACGCATATGAAGTGAATCCGAATCGAGCCGTTGAACTTTCGAGCTTGAGTGAAAGGTTGATTATTAGGCAGGGACCGATCAGGCCTATTTAAAATACGCTGTAGCCTTGGAGCCTATTTTTTCAATTCATGCGCCAGATTTCAATTTACGGAGTCCCACTGCTGTATGTAACACACACTGCAAGTATGTAATAGCTCTCATTATTTTCATTTAGTACACTACAGCAAACATTTATCTTCACTGTGGTTTCGGATCAAGTCTTGACTGCCTATTTAGGCAGCCAAGACTTGATCAGCAACCACAGTGAAGATTAATGCTTGGTAATTAAGACTTGAAGTATTAACTTAAGCACTCTACAACAATGATAAATGATAATCATATATATGTAAGGGTGTCTCTCTCGATTATCCATCGAAAGAATATCAAAATATGATCTGAGAAGTTACGCGCCAACTGAGAAGCCTATTTCTGAGATTTAAGAGCCAGGTCCTGATGTTTCAGAACCAAATACGCACTGGTGCATGCCCAGGTCGGTCCCTGATTAGGGGACTCGGCTAATTTCTTAAATTTCGGGACTTTATTGCCAAAGACTGCATGTAAGGCACTCACCAATGAATCATAACAAACCAAATCGAGCTGAATAAAATATTTTCTTTCTAACTCAACAAAATATGAAGTATTTCACTTGAGGTACTTGCATTTCTCAGTGGAGTACAAATTTGGACTCCCAGCACACAACCAGTTCACCTGATCATACTGAATAAAGATGATTCCATAACCTAAATTAGATAATCTTGATTATGGCAACTCGGGGACAACTCTTGCGATACCTTTATCCAGAGTAAACATTTTTGTACCCACAGACACACCTTATGTCCCCTCATAAGAACGAGATCGTTCCAGTGAGGAGCTCTAAGTAACGTTTTAAAAGTCCAAGATGGAAAGAAAAAAAGATGCAATGGCGATTTTGAGTAGAGCGCTAAGCAGACTAGGTCAATCCGTTAGGCAAAATGTTAACCCCTCTGAGTACAGCATGCCGACCGACCTGTTCTGTTAAAAAAAAACACGAGTCGGTGTTATGCCTCCTACCCAAATTGGCCAGGAGGCTAAGTATTAATTGAACCTAGTTCCCTAGGCTGAATCTATTCATGCACAATGAATAAACTTATTACAAAACCTCCAAACAATTTTTTTTTAAAAAAAGATTTGTTCATTAAGTATCCACGTTGGAGAAGACCAAAAAATAAAACAGCGAGAAGTGAGAGACAACTGTCAGAGCTTTCAACATGCCCACCGGGCACAAACATAACTTGGGGGCTCAGCGTGTCTCCAGACCTCCACTGGGGCAGACTGGTTCAAGTGCCTTGCCCAAGTCACAAGTAACACAAATAAGACTCGTGTAATCTCGATCACAGGTCCCACACGCTAACCAGTGAGGCATCACGCTTTCTGGAGATATTTCCTCGATGTTCTTGTCGCGTGTCACGGTATCAAATATGAGTTGAAGTCAACATTTTTTTTTATTTTACTCGTTGTGCCGGCTGACCCCTGAGTTGTTTGGGTCGGGTTTGAAATGTTTCTTTAAAACATTGTGATGAAAAGTCTGCCTCGTCACGATTCACTCTACAAAGTGCCTCTCTGTAGCATGGGGTATATTGTAACTGGTATTCGATTCTGTCACCTGGGTAACTCGCTCAAACCTGGAAAATAAGAGTGAAATTTATCGAATATAAGATTATGAAGAGCAGAAACGTAGCAGTTGCTTCTACTCAAGTGTCGTCAGCTTATTCAAGCAGACGACACTTGACTAGAAGCAGCTGTCCATGTTGGGAGCACGGTGCTCGGTAGTTAGAGCATTGGAATTTAAATCGAAAGGCCGACGGTTGTGTCCTTGAGCATGACACTTAATCCCAATTGCCCATGTGTGTGGGTGGGGGCGTTGGTGGATCCGTGTACTAAAGCGTACTGCATGCACGCCAATGGTGAACTTACCCTCAATTGCAACAACTCTGACAGTTGTTTTCCGCTGATTGGTCGTTCTTTCGGGCTTCCTCAACCCCTAAAACTGTCCGACGCGGCTCGATCCTGGCTATTGAAAGTGACTTTAAACACCAAATAAACAAACAAACTGCTTATGTCATCTAACTTTTCCTGCTCACTATTTTCCAAAACGTTAGGGGTTGTTTGTTTGTGAACCGACCTCATTACGGGTTTTAACCCTTTACCCAACGTAACGGCCAAAACCGCCATCGTTGTTCGCAAAATCTACATTCTCATATCATTTTATTTTTCATTTTTTGTCTCAAAAACATAGCTTATGACCACTCATTGGAACGAGCTCACTGGGCTCGTTCCAATGAGGGGTAATAAGCTATTTTTTACGCCAAAATTGAAAAAGATTAGTTATTTAAATATTTTCTTTGCAAGTGTCGTCTGCATTTTGTGTTAGGTAAAGGGTTAAGCTGTCTACAGAAAGTCGAACAACACCGTCACCATCTCCAATACAAGAATCTATATCAAGAACAATATGCAACATAAACACGACCCATTGCCACTCGGAAAAAATAAGCATGCCAACAAGAGGGTCTCGGTAGAGCTATTGGAAATTAAGACTTAAAAACCGACCGGGGGGATGGGGGGACTGAAAGATAGCCGCACCTAACGGCCGCATGTCTTTCCCCAGGCGCTTCCCCGACTTATCTCGTAACGGAAATCGACTTTCGATAAAGTTATCTCCCCTGAAATTGATAGACTGCCGAAGAAGCCCAATAGAAGCATGTAATTGTTGAGAAAACTCTATGACATCAGTAGAAAATAAAGCAAAGTTTCCTTTTGTTACCTTTAATAAATGAAAACAACAGACAGTCCATGGAGTTGTCTGTTCTTTTCGTTTATTAAAAGTTACAAAAGGAAACTTTGCTTTTTATGGCAAGCTAATTAGATGCGACTAAATAACTGTCCACTTTGGCTCTTTGTTTAGCAAATGTGTTTTGACAGTAATTTACAAGTTTTTATTCAGTGGCGGCGCCAGAAATTTTTTTTTGTGGGGGGGGGGGGGGGGGCAACTAGGGGGGGGGGGGGGAGACTCCCATGAAGGGGGGCAAATACGTAAAGGATCATATCATTACTTTGTTATGAGGTAGTCCAAACTTGGACCCAAAGTCCGTAATATACTTTTTTGGTTTGGTACGTCCTGTGGACGTACCAAACCAAAAAATTATATTACGGACTTTGGGTCCAAGTTTCGACTAAATGTAATGGTAATTAGCGGTCCTCCTTTCAAAAAATCCTGGATCCGCGTCTGGTGGGTCTGTGCGTGAGAGAGAGAGAGAGAGAGAGAGAGAGAGAGAGAGAGAGAGGGGAGAGAGAGAGAGAGAGAGAGAGAGAGGTGGGGGAGGGAGATGGGAGGGAGAGACTAGGGAGATAATGCCCGTCTGTCATAATGCGAAATCCATGAATTTTTTTAGACAAGGGATATGGATAGACATGCCTTTGTTGGCTCATAACTTAATTATAACTTATAAGTATCTGCACCCGAGTCTTTAAATCTCTACTGCCTGGATGTGTTCATCAGCTAGCCTGAGGCTTTGGGCTAAGTGTGTATGGGAAATTATTGGGAATAAAAAAAGAGAGGGGTGTGTGTGTGTGTGATAGAGAGTGACTGAATGTGTTTGTGTGTGAGGGTGGATGGAAATGCATGCGAGATGGTTGGGGTGGGGGCAACTGGGGGGGGGGCAAAGCCTTCGTTGGGGGGGGGGGCAAATGCCCCCACCCCCACCCCCCCGTAGCGCCGCCACTGTTTTTATTCTACCCAGGAAAGAAAATAGCAAATCCTACCTCCTAGACTTTTATGTTAATGGAAAGGATAGTGCCTGTATTATATGTCACAATGCTCACACTATTGATATAATGAACGGAAAAAAAGGTTACAGAACATCAAAAGATGGTGAAGCGCCGTTTTCTTATTTTTTAAATGGGTTTAAACATAGAATAACAGTCAAACGTTCAAAGTGATTGGGGGGAAAATTGTAAAAAAGCCAGCTTCTGTATTGTTATACCACTCTACAGGAAAATATCTGAAGTTTTCGAAATGATGCACACATCGATGATGCAACTTCACTCACAATTCGAAATTTCAATTTTTATACGAAATTCCCATTCCCTAAGTGTTAAATTTACAGACAACTTTAGAAAAATAAGGGGAGATAACTATTTTGAAAATCTCTTTCAATGACGAAAATTGTCAGCCATACCCGCGTTGCCTTATACAGTACGTGGATAGTGTATTATCACTAAATCACATGCAGAGTGGACATTCCACCCAAGGAATAATTGCAAATTTGTTGCAAAGCATAACCAGCACCAGCAAAGTTTCAGCCAATGGACCTCCGGATTAAACCCGGAGGTCCATTGACTGAAACATTGCTTGTGTTTTTTGTCGATGTGTACAAAATTTGAAAGTTATAGCTTGGGTGATAACTCCAC
This sequence comes from Pictodentalium vernedei, assembly GCA_031216915.1. Lineage (NCBI taxonomy): Eukaryota > Metazoa > Mollusca > Scaphopoda > Dentaliida > Dentaliidae > Pictodentalium > Pictodentalium vernedei. The sequence goes on along the minus strand of CM062295.1, from coordinate 95,116,721 downwards.
TCCTCGGGTGATTTAGTTGCAATCCACTATCCACGTACTGTAGGTATTACTGAACTAAATATTTGAATTAGAAATACCCGACTTGAAGTGATGCAATCTCTAAAAATAAATAGCCTTGGGAAAATAAATTGTTTCAATAAACATTTGAAGCATTCTATTGACATCTTGCATTATTGATGAATATTCCAGATAAAAAAGAGGGTGATCTGATGACTTTTGGACCTAAAAAATACAATTTACATTTGGTGTGTTTTTGTAGGGAATTCTCTGAAAAATATGTGCACGTGACCGGTACTTCCCTTATTGTCAATTTTTCTCTCTTACTTGTTGCATGACCCCCTGTTTTGGGGTCAAAAAAAGTTGTTTGAAGGGCAATACTTGACAAAGATATTTGAATGCCAAAATTAAAGTGATTCGATCATATTATTTTTTTCCTGAACGTTATAATGGTCGCCTATGGGAAAATATTTAGTTCCGTGATACCTATACAACATATCTACCAGCGATCAAATTTTTCATGTCAGTATTACTCACAGATAAGATGTGATTATAAGTAGAAGGCTATTTGTCAGAATATTTAGCAAACACAAATAAATGTCTACTTATGGGCCAACAAACGCCATGACACCAGAAGGAAGGAGCGGGAGTGCGTTGATTGAATAATCAAGCGCAGACAACATCAATAGAGCCAAATGTGTAAAATGACTAATCATTTCATAATAACCGTTTTAAAACTCCGGTATTCCTTAAATATTAAACGTCAGTGTTTCTGCACCGTTGAACCCAATACTTTTAAATCTTCTGGGTTCATTATAATAAAACTGCACGTGTATTTAGAATAATATGATCATTGTAGGCATTCTAAAAATGAAGTAGTCTGCAAAGTAAACAGGGGCGCCGGAAGCACTTCAAACACCTGAAACGGGTATTTGCTCGCACTAGCACCTCCACCATGACATGCCAAAGCATGCATGTCTAGAAGGCCGATGGCCCGAGATGGGGTAGTTTGGGAGGAGGTCCCCCCTCTCGATGGGAGGGGACTCCTCCCCATGCTCCCACATTGAATTTTGAAAGCGCCAAGAACGGATTTGGGGTGTATTTTAGCTTTACTTTGAGAATAAATAACTGAAAAAGATTGAGTGACGAACCTGGGAAGGGCATTGTCTACCCCCTTTCTCTCTGTGATCCGAAGGCACGGAGGGCAGCTGCCCCCTCCGCCCACGTGCTTCCGGCGTCCCTGAAAGTAAAGGATAAAAATATCCATGCTCTTATGTCTCTCCTGCGTATCATAATTGTGAGAGATTTATGGAAAAAAGATCCTCTGTCTTCTATATATAAATATCGCCTTGCGAGAAAATAAGCCCAATGTTAATACCGCACGTGTCAATCTTTCTCCGATCTGGAAGCACCATGCAGCAAAATAATGGCGAGAAGAGAATATCAACAAAATCAGGCCCGAAGCAAGGATTTGATATTTTTTGTACATAGAGGGACGAGAGTTAAATTTTCCGACAGTGTTCGGGGTCGTTCAACCCTTTACCCAACGTAACGGCCAAAACCGGCCAGCGCTATTCACAAAAATCGCCTATTAATTTTCATTATTTTTAATTTTTTGTCTCAAAAACATAGGTTATTACCCCTTTTTGGAGCGTTCTAATGAGGGGTCATAACCTATATTTCTGAGACAAAAAATGAAAAAAATTAGTTATTCAGGAATTTTGTTTGCAAGTGTCGTCTGCTTTTCATGTTAGGTAAAGGATTAACCCGTTGAACACTAATAGTATATTCATGCCAATTCAGAGACATCAACTGGTAGAATCTATAGGCTCTATCGATAAATAGGTTATCTCCACCTGAATCCATGTACTCTTCTTCGCCGTGGAGACTAATATGACTTACTTCCGGTTGGTATGCGAAATTCTTTTTCTCTGAGTTTTCGTTTGTGTTCATTGTGATTCAATTAAATAAAGTTGTCAAAACTGCGATCATATTAATCGAAAAAGTCTACCGAAAGTCATTCTAAAGAACAGGTTGATAAATTACCAGTCTTCAGAGAAAATGTGGGCGTTCGGGCGGTCAAAAAATGTTTTCCGACCGACTAGAAAAATATTCCGGAGGGAAGCGAACCGCCTCCTGGTATCCTCAAGCCTGCATGTAATAAAGGCATCCGCACACTAAACTGTTTTGTTTCGTTCTTTTGTGTCATTAATTAATAAAATATGCCGTAAGCATTCAGTTCAAACTGCCGTGAGAAATTTGTACGTCATGAAGGCATTCGTATCTCGCTAGCATTACAATCTATGATTGAACCCTTTGAACACGGGATGCCGCCTTTCCAACCCAAGAACATTATAAGTCAAAATTCCATCAGGTAGGATGACTGCTAAGTGAATGTGCGGGGTGACCAGTCAATATTTTCAACGTGCAGCCCAAAGGCTGCACGTTGAAAATATTAATTGGTCTATCCCCCATATAATGAATATGGACTCCCCCAGGTCCGAAGCTGGTGGGGATTCCAGAGTGGGAGAGAACGAATCCCCCCCCCCCCCCCCCCCCATGAACGTCCCTGTCGGAAATTTTTACTTGCCCGAAATTTTTGTTCTCCGAGTCAATAGTCATGTGCAAATACTGCAAAAAGTTTATCTGTTGATATGATTTTCAGAAAATTCTAGAGCGACTGTGATCCAATAGCCAGTTGGAATACAGTCGCTCTTGAATTTTGTGAAAATCCCATCAACAGATCAACTTCTGAAGTGTTTGCACATGGCTATTGTCTAAACCAATCTAACGAAATCAGTTTATTATGATCCACTGGAATTTGGGACATCTGGGCGGGGGACGGTCGGCGTGTCGAAAATGTTTATTCCCGACCCTCCCCCAATTTCGGATGGCAAAGGGTCTCCTGGCTTCGGGCCTGAAGGAGATGGAAGATACCACCCGGGTTCAAATGGGCGATTGCGAGGTGTCGAAAAATGAAAAATGAACACTATCCAAAACAATATTTCGGTTGAGCCTTTATAGAAATAAATCCCCTCACCCCCACACTTCTTGAAATGGAAGAAGCTGGAGCATCTTTCTGTTTACGGCCAGTGAGCGTTGTCGCAATGCAGTTGTAGGGAGATCAGTGGTATGGACATACAACATCAACAGATGTGCTTGCTATGAATAATAGAACATCAGAATGGATAATCAAAGACTACACTTAAGTCATTCCGTATAGAATTACCGTTGAATAAAAAGCAGGAAAGAACACAACACCCCGTTTGCAAAAAAATCAATATAGACCAACAATAGGCTTGATTTTATAGTTTTCCAAGTTAATATAATATTTATTATTATCCGCGAGATTTCTGGATTAAAAGAGAAATAAACCCTCGCTAATATTGTCCTCAATTCTTGTCCAATTCCAAGTCCCTTGTTGTGGTCGTCTGCTGAACACACCTGGATTGTTTTTATCTCACGGAATCATTCAAAATATTGATTCAATGAATCGAGTTCAATCAGATGGAACGAATCATGAAACATTGTGCAAAATGGTTCGGTGTGATCGGGCGCATTGTTATTGTTTCACCTGATGCTAAACAGTAACGATGTCAGAATAATGTTGGATTGGCAGCCGTTGGGAATGTTTTAGGGTCAGTATACGCCGAGGCAATACAAGGAGCCGCAAAACCTCATCAGTTCTGAGCATCATGATCATAATCGTCACCATCATTGTCATCATCCTCGTCGTCTTTGGTGGCGATGGCATCCTCGTCGTTTGTTTTTCTTATTGGGTTCCACGACACTTTCAACAGCCAGGGCAATATCGGGTCGGACAGTGTTAATGGTGGATGAAGCAGAGATGCATAGCCCACAGTTAGATACGATTGAAGGCAAGTGTACCGTCGACGTGCAGGTACGCCGTCTACACTCTAAAATTTGTTGGGTTAAAAATTAACCCAAATCAACTGGGTTGAGTGAATATGAACCCAATTGGGTTCATATTCACTCAACCCAGTTGGTTTGGGTTGATTTTAACGCCACTGATTTTAGAGTGTACATCGTGTTCCAATGTGGACAATCGGGATTATATATCAAAGACACAACAGAGGTCACCGGTTGTTAGTATTGAACCGTCGATCTTTCAGTGATCCAATACTCTAAACACTGAACCACCGCGCCCCCTGGCATCATCATCATCATCATCATCATCATCATCATCTTAGTCGTTACCGTTGGCGGCGAACGTGGCGTGTGCGGCGACATCCTCGTTGCCGTTATCATAATCAGCTGCAGCGGTATCAGGCGCAACATCAGTTGCTGCTGCTAAGAGTAAGCGTTAAAAATTGGGGTTCAGCCCAGTGGGCCAATATGCATGACACTTTATTTGAAAGAAAATTCGGTGGGCGACTTGTGCATGATGTGCGACTAAATGTTGATCAGGATAGGCACTAATTTTAAGAAATAAAGGCCCATATGGGTGTAGACAGGGCTGTGCTAGGATTAATTATTACGTACGAAACACCAAGCCCGGAAATAAGCAGACTGTCATTTGCAAAATGAGGCCACCAGAGGATTACCATCTGTGAACCTCAGTCTGAATCAAGGTTTCAAACCTAAACAGAAAGAGGTACCCTGAGGATAAATGGCCGACTGCATTGGATATCATCAGCAAGTGAATCCTCTCGGCACCTCATTCTGCAAATGACAGATTGCTTATCTGCAGGCTTGCGAAACACCCTTCAAACACAAAACTAATTCGCCCATTTGCTTTACCATTTATCTGTCACGAATAAGAGAAGCCCGGATAAGAAAAAATATTCTCCTCCTTTGCCTCTAAAGCAAACCTTATGATCAGGGGTGTGACCAGGCCAAATAAAGAACAAAATATTTTTTCGGCTGCAGCCGAAAAATATTTTATCGTCCCTCTTCATTCCGCCTTATGCTCGGTTAAGATTATGTATTCCACATAGGTGAAGGTCAAGGTACGTGCCAGTGAAAAAATAAGTTCCCATACTAAATGAAGCCTGAAGTACCCTGGATACTTTCTAAAAGCTTAAGTACCCAGAAATGATATGAATAACCATACCAAAAGCACTCAAGAATATCAGGGTGAGTATTTGCACCATTTTAGGGATTTCGGGCAAGAATATATATATGGTTGAATATTTTTAGGAAAAGTGTGGGTGGGAGAGGACAAGCCCTCCAATCTCCCCTCTGTAACTACGACGCTGGCTATGATCCTCCGTTAGAACGAGCACAACAAGCTTTACCATAGCGAGATCAAACGCTCCGCATTAAATCCTGTACTACACGCTTATCACTTTATTTCATTCGAAAACAAAGTGAAAGGACGGAAGAAGATAGAAACGAGAAGGGTAAACTGCCCGAGGGAAGAAGTGCGCGTACCTTTTGTAAATGTAAGTACATTAGTACTACTAAGAAGATAAGTAGTTGTAATTAGGTTTAATACTTATCACCTGTAAAATCACGAAAGATAAAACATCAGACATAATTGGGAATGTCACTCCATCAGTCAGTTTGAAGGAGGTGCAAATTTGCGATGCGCTTTTAGCACTTGCATAGCTTGGAAAGAAATTCTGAACAATCCATGGTCCCGTCAGAAATAGCACTTTAACTGACTTCATGAGTTTATTTAAATATTTAAATCACTTTGATATAAAACAATAACATCTTCCCTTTATTATTCAGAAGAAAAAAATAAAATAGGCTTTTCACCTATACATATCATGTGACGTCTGATTAGAACGCCCAAGATGACAAGTTCCAATTAACCCTCAATTACGGACCAGGAACATGATAAATCATAATTTAATTAAGTTGGATGACTGCTAAGTGAATTTTAAGCTCGAATTAATTTAAAATGTAAAAACAACATTGCGATTTTATTTTAACCCTTTACCCAACGCAGACGATATCAAAATTTATTATTTTAAATATCATTTTTTGAAAGTTTTCAAAAAATTTCAACAAAACCATATCATGTGACCCCTCGTTGGAACGATCTCGACGAGCTCGTTCCAATGAGGGGTCACATGATATGGTTTTGTTGAATTTTTGTGAAAAATAATATTTTTTCAACTGCTGAATTTGCATATTACGCGGGCGGATTCTGCCGATTCGTTGGGTAAAGGATTAAATAGAGTTATAAATAAAACGTCTTTTCAAAACCCACTGTTGTCAAGAATGATGAAAGGCGAAAAAAGACTCCCCTTCGTTACTCTCTTTTAGAAGTATTATTATTAAAATAGTGGCACACGTTTTCCAGAAATCTTAATCGCCGAGAAAAGTCAAGTGTTAGAATTATTAGGCCTAATACGAGGAAAATGGAGAAAAAATTCTTCCACTTACACAATAATTTTCAGTTGAAGCTTTTATTAACACTTTGAAACCGAGAGGGCGTTTTCCGGCACAGGGACTACTATAATCCGTGGTGGGTACGGGTGTGGGATGGGAAAATCTCACCCGAGGGCAAGATATTTGGGCCAGACACGAGGCTTGCCGAGTGTCTGGACCACATATCTTGTCCCGAGGGTGAGATTTTCCCATCCCACACCCGTACCCATCAGGGATTATTTTTCTCCCCCACCATACAGCGGTTACGTTAGCCAGAGGTAATCGGCGGTCACGTGCTGATGTAATCAACTCATTTGGTATTCGTTGTTTTGAAAAACTAATGACACCATCGGAAAGACCATGCAAAAGTTATGTATAAACCAAAGGTGTATACCACGAAATCAGTTAGGAACGGTGGCATCTTGGGGTTTAAAGAGTTTTAGAGCATCAAACTTTGAACACACGGCATTCTGATGACGTCAATATGAATTAGTTGGTAGCCAAAAACTATGCATAGCGTCATAATAACGTTATAAATGTATAACGTCACGTGGGTGAGGTGGGATACATCTGTCTCTCCCTGCTATCTCACCCTGGACAGACGTATGTTACACATGCAGTGTGGGGGTGGGGGGGGGGGGGGAGAAATGATACGTCTGTAATTTCATTATGTGGGATGGCTACGTGAATTTGTGGAGTAGGCCCGAAGGCTGCACGTTGAAAATATTACTTGGTCTACCTCCATATAATGAATATGGACTCTCCCAATTGCTGCCCCTTAAGTTGACATGGAATACACCACTAGGGTTCAAAGGGTTAACCTGAAGGCTCGGATCAGAGTCCGTTGATTTAACCCTTTACTTAACATGAAAAGCAGACGACACTTGCAAAAACAATTCTTGAATAACTAATTTTTTTCATTTTTTGTCTCAAAAACATAGGTTATGACCCCTCGTTGGAACGAGCTCGACGAGCTCGTTCCAACGAGGGGTCATAACCTTTGTTTTTGAGACAAAAAATGAAAAAAATATTGAAAATTAATTGCCGATTTTTTAGAATAGCGCTGGCCGGTTTTGGCCACGTTAACCCACCTCAAGGCTGCACTTTTAAATTATTAATTGGTCTAGATCATATAATGAATATCAACTTTTCCAGTGGCTGCCACGAACTGACATGGACGATACCACCCGGGTTCAAGGGGTTAAGCATAAGTAGGGGGCGACAGCAACTAAAGATTTTATAAATAAATAAATAAATAAATGGATTTTTTTTAAAGATTAATAAAAGGTTTTTGTATCTCAAATCGTAGTTTACAACCCTTAACTGGGATGAGCTCGGTGAGCTCATTCCAATTAGGGGTCATCAGCTATGATTAAGTAGCGAGTCAGTCAAAATTATATGTCCTCTTTTGTACCCAGAGTACTTTTTTTTTTTTTTAAACAGTATTTTATTTCTCCAATATAGAAATGGGTTTGGTAAACAGGCATAGCCTATGTAAAACCGTACCCTACACGAACAAATGACACATAAAACTTATAAACAAACAAAACGATAATAATAGTGGTGCTTGTGCTCTTTTAGTTGAGATGACTTTTATGTACAGATGTCAGCATTACCAACAGTATTGATAGTTAACCTACAAGTGCCCCTGAGGTATCTATATGGGTTTGTATCCCAAGGTCTCAACATCTTGGCTTAGTGCATTGGGCCAATGTCCAATGCACCGCTCCCCGACATGACACAGGCATGTCCGCAATGGGGGAAAAATTATCTATTTCAACTTATCCTAACGTCAATCAACATCTACAGTGTACTTTATCTACTAAGTCTTTCAGTAAGGTCCATAAATCTATGGATCTTTTCAAACAGTATCGTATTCTCTTCCATGGTTGAAGTGTCGTTCCCGTACAAGATATCAGAAATAGGCATCATTTCTACCTGCAAGTTGTGGAAACTATTTTGCCTTTGATCACGATAAAGAGGGCAATGAAACATGAAGTGTTCTGTATCTTCATATATATAGCCACATGAACATCGTGGGTTGTCAGTTAAAAATCTTTCAAACATATGCGCGTTCAGCTGACTACATCTGAGACGCAACCTGCAGTGATTGATTTGGTTTGCTCTAGTACCACAATTGTAGTACTGAGGAATCTTTATGTCCCTGTTTTTTAATTTGTCTTTGAAGGACTGTATTGAAATACTATTCCGCGTAATGGGATCCAGAGTATTCCACAATTTAACTGCAGAGGGCAGGAATGACATTTGATAATTCCGAGTTTTACACTGAATCTCTCGTAATAAATTCGAAGACCTTAATGGATAATTAGAAAAACTTGAGACATGCCGGGGTGCTAATAATGACAAATAAGTTGGGGATTGATTTGTAACAATTTTATATAGAGCCACTAGTTTATGTCGTTTCCTTCGTACACCGAGGGTAGTAAAACCTGTCTCTTCGTATAACAGTCGGTGGCTGGTCCCTCTAATTGCACCACAGATAGTACGTAGTGCGTCTAATTGTAATTGTTCTAGTAAATCTGCATTAGTTACAGAACAGTTGTCCCAGATTATATCAGCGTAATCAAATAAAGGTAAAATAAACGACCTATACATTGTCTCTAGAGTCAGTCTATTAAGCCTATACTTTAAACTACGCAGGCAGTTTATCATGGGATTCACTTTGCTGATTAAAGTGTCAACGTGAAAGTCCCACGATCCCGATGAGTGAAAGTGTAAACCAAGATATTTGTGAGAGCTAACTTCTCTTACCGGGTGACCTAGTAGATATAAAGTTGGATACGACTGGGGATTTGTCTTTCTACTTACACACATAGTCACTGTTTTTTCAGGGCTGAAAATAACCTGCCATTCTGTTGACCATTTACCAATTTTTTCTAAATCCTCATTTAGTACTACACTAGCTCGGAAGGGATCCTCAAATATTAAGTATAATGAAGTATCGTCGGCATACAATCGAATATTGGACGTAATGTCGTTGACAATGTCGTTTATATACATATTAAACAGAAGGGGCCCAAGAACGGATCCCTGTGGAACACCTGCCGGGATGTGTTTACTTGACGACGCTTGACCATTTATAACGACTTTCTGCGAACGGTTGGTTAAATAGTTTTGGAACCAGGTTAATAATTTACCCCTTATTCCCATACCCTCCAATTTGTGTATCAGGCCTTTATGCCACACTCTATCAAATGCCTTACTAATATCACAGAATATAAAGCGGATATCTTTACCATGATCTAAGCATTGCCTGATAGTGTTATCAATGTCAATTAGCAAATTAACGGTACTGTCACCTGGAATGAAGCCAGACTGCAATTTCGTCAAGAGATTATTACTTACAAGAAAGGAATAGACATTCTTGAAAATTATTCTCTCGAATACCTTGCTAACACAGCTAGTTAAAGAGACTGGGCGGTAGTTAGATTTACAGTTAATGGAAAGTTTTTTGTGAATTGGCAGTACGTTAGCTTTCTTCCAGGCAGTAGGGAATATACCTGTAACAAGTGATTTATTAAATATATGCGACAGTGGAAATGCTAACTCCGATGAGCAGGATTTTAGTAAGGTATTGCTAATTAAGTCGGGTCCACAGGCCTTACGTGTGTCCAGTTTAGCTAACTCTCGTTCGACTTCGTCAATCTGTATTTCAAATTCTGTAAGCTCATATTCTGAATGTTGAATTGTCGGGAGACGATTATCTTGAACAGTATCGCATTGTTCTATGAAAAAATTGTTAAAAAGTTCGCTGATTTCCCTCGGATCGTCAATAACTACTCCATTCTCCAGCAGTGGTGGAAACATAACATTTTTATCACACTGTTGTTTCGAAAACTGTTTCATAGTTTTCCACCACTGCCCAGAGGAGAAACAATTCGTTGAGACAAAATCATCTATCTTTTGATCATATTCTTGTTTGGCTTTTCTTACTGCGTCAACTGATTCGTTTCTCAGTTTTCGAAATTTCTCCCAGTCCTGCGGGCGATTGGATTGTTTTGCAGTGTTATGGGCTCTCTTCCTTTTTCTTATTAAAGTACGGATATGGGAATTCATCCAAGGCTTATCATTTGGCCTGATGAGTACAGTTTTAAAGGGTATATAGCGTTTTGCAGAATCGAGAATATATTCGGTAAAATTGGAAATAATATCGTCAATATTATTTCCATCTAAAATGGGATCCCAATTAGTTGTTGAGAGAAATGATTTTAAACCATTTACGTCCATTTCTCTGTAATTCCAAATTTGTCTGTAATATGGTTTAAACTTTAACCTTTTACATTTTATTTCTACGTAAACGGCGTGGTGGTCACTGCAGAAAGGCGTAATTACTCCACAAGTAGAAACTAATTCTGGGCACGATGTTAGTATCAGATCAATGAGTGTTGCTGACGTTTCGGTAATACGGGTTGGACTCTTTATAATTTGAGTGATATTATGCGTACATTCCAGATAAGAAATTTTAGGATGCAGTGAATTATGACAATTCGCATTAAAATCACCCAAAATAATACATTTAAGAAATAAATCATTTCTAGCAGCTGAGATCGATTCATCTATCAAATCCCAGTACCCAATGTTTGCGGATGGCGGGCGATAAAAGACTCCAACTAAATATTTATGGTTCTGCTGTCGTATTTCACACCACGATGCCTCTAAGCCAGGGAGATCTAGGTCCTCACGGCTTTTGAAAATGAGATCAAGTTTAATATATAAGACTATCCCACCCCCCTGTCCAACACCCCGGTCTCTTCGGATCGGTGGGAAATGGTATCCATCAATCTTGATATCCCTATTATCAACGTCCCCACTCAAATTCGTTTCTGTCAGGGCAATAATATCAAACTCATCTAATTCGGCAGTAATACATTCTCTCTTGTTCCGAAGCCCCCTGACATTGAGATGAACGATTTTTATGCTATCTGTAACGCCTCCGGGATTGGGTTCGATATCTCCACATTGCATAAGAAGCAAAGATATAATAAACAATACATTAACAGATCCCAGTACAATTATATTTTTTAGTATATTTGTGCTGCTCCCAGTGCACAGTATATACTTACATTCGTTAAATCGGCCAATCCTAATGCGATAGGTTTGTATATCAATAGCCATTTTTATACAAACTTGATGCGATCAACAGTTAAAGGATTGGTCGGTAATACGTAAACCAGCGGATAACTATCACTTGGTGGCAAAGCTGACAGTGATTTGCATCTCAAACTAAGTGGTTGTGCATGAAAAATAAAAATTGGTATGATACTGTAAATCATATGTGGGAATTTAAAATGTGTGGCGGCTGGCAGCAGCTACTAAAAGTGGAAGAAAAACTCACGAATGTGAAGGCTATCCCCTCCGAGTTCACCTTAAAATATTCTAGAATTGTCTAGTCGAGCCCTTACCGCAGCATGCTAATGCGAATGTAACTGTATCAATAACTGTGTCACAGATCAGGCATTTGTAATTCTCAAATTTTGCAATGATCTACATTTCCATCGGTCCGCCCTCCACGATTTTTTAGCATGTGACACCATTAAATCACCGATGCAAAGATACAGAACGCATTGTTGCGTTTTTTATGTTTTCGCAGTGAGGATTTTAACAGATAAATACCGTGGATAAGTACTATCGACATACAAAGGAATATAATAATTAATGGAATTGATAAAAGTTAAGCTTCGGTCAAACAGTTATCCCACAGTGGACGCGCACGCTACAGATTACAGGCCAAATGATTAGCATATTCTGATTAGACAATTTATTAGGGCCCAGAGAGCCCAAGGCGATAGATTGCCTCCATAGAGAGTACTACAACCAACCCAATATATCACATGCAACACTACAGCTGGTGATTAAATATATGACTTTGCCACTTATATATTTGTCCAATTGATTTTATTGTCGCATATTTCAGCAGAAATGGTTATTCATCACCACAGAGTTGGTATAAAGTCAAGTCTAGCCAATCGTTTATACCCATATAACACTAGCCCGTGATTTTACTAGTGATAACCACAGTTAGAGGAAAGGTGACTGTGGTAATACATTATTCAGATACTGGTCCTTCAATAATTCCATAGCAGCACTTTATATACCACACAATCCCATATCAGTATATACATTATCGCACTATCTCATAATATTACTTTTAAATTATAGTTATAGATTGTAACTTGGTCAGTTAGTTTTCATTAAACTCCAGTAATGGTTATTCAAGTCAACGGAAATGGGTGTAAAGTCAGTCTAGCCAATCGTTTATACCCAATATGACAATAGCCGTAATTTTACTATTAATACTGCAGTTACACAGTTACAGGCAGGGTGGCTGTGGTTTTTTTATTATTAAATGCTAGCCCAAACAATAATTCCATAGCAACACTTAATATGCCACACTCTCCCATAAAATTACAAACACAGCTGGGCCATAATATTGCACACAGTATTACAGCTCCAGCCAAAATAACTGACTTGACCAGCTGGTTTTCACCATATTCCAGTATACCAATCCTAAAATCATTGTAACATTTTAATGTTATTTCTGCGGCATTCCATAGCATCACATAATATACCGCAGCCCAGCCACAATATTGTATACACTACTACAGTCATTGGCAAAATTAATGTCTTAACAAGTTAGTTTTCATCAAGTTTAAGTAATTCTATCCTGCCATCTTGCTGAATTAAAATGTTATTTCTGCAGTAATTCCACTGTATCTCTTAATATACTGCAGCTTAGCCACAATATTGTACGCAATACTACAGCTGTCGACCAAAATAAATGACATGACCAGTTAATTTTTTATCAAACTCCAGTGCACCTATCCTATATCCTAACACCTTACAATTTATATTGTGTGTCTGTAGTAATTCCATAATATCAATTTATATACTGCAGCCAACCCTTAATAAAGTATGTAAAACTGCAATTATTGGTAAAATAGATTATTGACAAGTCCAATATACTGCAACTAAGCTACAGCATTGGATTAAAATGGGTTTTTTTTGCAGTAATTCCATACTATCACTTAATATACTTCAGCTAAGCCATAATATTATACACAATACTACAGCTCCTGCCAAAATAAATGAATTGACCAGCTCATTTTCATCATGTTCCAGTACACGTATTCTAAAATCATTACAAAATTTAAATGTTATTTCTGCGGTATTCCATTGCATCACATAATATATTGTTGCCAATCCACAATATTGTATACAGTAGTACAGCCAATGGCAAGATTACTGACTTAACCATTTAGTTTTCATCAAGTTTCAGTAATTCTATCGTGACATCTTACTGAATTAAAATGTTATTTCTGCAGTAATTCCACTGTATATCTTAGTATACTGCAGCTTAACTTTAACATTGTACCCAACTACTACAGCTATCGACCAAAATAAATGACGTGACCAGTTAGTTTTCATCAAACTCCAGTGTACCAATCCTATATCCTAACGCCTTATGATTAAAAATTGTATGCCTGTGGTAATTTCATAATATCATTATTATATACTACAACCAACCCTCAACAATATATGCAATGCTACAGTTACTGGCAAAAATAGATGACTTGGCAAGTTAGTTTTCATCATGTTCCAGTATACCTATCTTAACATCGTTATAACATCCAAAACTTACTTTTTTTTATAATTCCACAGTATCACTCAATATACTGCAGCTGATCCATAATTAAATGGATCAGGTGCAGTATATTAAGTGATACTGTACGGTATCATACACATCACACAATACTGCAGACACTGACACAATAAATGGCTTGACCAGTTGTCATCAACTTCCAGTAACCTGTCCTTACCCCTCACAAAATTCAAATGTTATTTCTGCAATGATTCCACAGTCAGTATCATTTAATACACTACTGCCAACCATTAATATTGGATTTGTACACAACTACAGCTATTAGCAAAATAGATGACTTGCCCAGTTAGTTTTCATCAAGTTCAGTATACCTTTCCTAACACCCTTTAAAACATCCAGATGTTATTTATACAGTAATTCCATAGTATCATTCAAATATACTGCAACTAAGCCATAATATTGTATACAGTACTACAGTTATATGCCAAATAAACGATATTAACCAGTTATGTATTATCAAATTCCAGGTATCCCATCCTTAAACCTTACTGAATTCAAATGTTATTTCTGCAGTAATCCCACAGTGTCATTAAAATGCTACAGCCAGTCCATACTATTGTATACAATACTACAGCTACCGACGGAAATGAATGACAAACGGATGTCGTCAAGTTTCGGTAAACCTATTCTAACACCTTACTAAATTCAGATGTTAATTCTGCATTATATTCCATAGTATATCGTAATATACTGTAGTTGACTCACAGAGTGTATACAATACTCCAGCTACTGACATTAAATGACTTGACCATTAATTTTCATCTAATTCCAGTATACCTAACCTAACAGCATCACTGCATTCAGATTTTTTTTTTTTTTTTTTTTTTTTTTTTTCTTCAATAATTTCACAGTATCACTTAATATACTGCAGCTAAACCATAATATGGTACACAATACAACAGCTCCTGCCAAAATAAATGACTTGTCCGGCTAAATATTCATCATGTTCCAGTATACCTCCCACAACAGGATTTCATATTATCGCTTAATATACTGCAGCTACACCACAAAATTTTAAACAACACTGCAGCCACAGTGTCATTAAAATCCTACAGCCAGTCCATACCATTGTATACAATACTACAGCTACAGACAGAAATGAATGACTTAAAACGAAAGCCATCCAGTTTCAGTTAACCTATCCTAACACCTCACTTAATTCAAATGTTAATTCTGCATTATATTCCACAGTATCTCACAATCCCAGTTATTTTTCATCATGTTCCAGTATTCCTATTTTAACACCATTAGTTAATATTCAGATGGTTTTTTGGGTTTTTTTTTTAAAGCAGTAGTTACACAGTATCACCCACTATGCTACAGCTAAGCCTCAGTATTGTATACAATAGGAAAGTACCTGACAGAAATAGATTACATAACCAGTTAGGTGTTATGCAGTAATTCCATAGTATCACCCAATATACTGCATATTAGCCTCAATATTGTATGCAATAGTACAGTACCTGGCAAAAATAGATGACTTAACCAGTTAGGTGTCATCAAATTTCAGTAATCCTATCCTAACAATATACTGCAGCAAAGCAGCACAGTATTGTATACAGTACTATAATTACCGACAGAATAAATTTCATGCCCAGCTAGTTTTCATCAATACCACAGTTACCCAAAATAGAAAACTTAACCAGATAATTTTCATCATGCTTCAGTATAACTGATAAAATAAATAACTTATCAAGTTGGTTTGTATTGTGCTCCAGTAAGCTCATACCATCACATAATCTGATTCAAGTGATATTTGTGAAATAATTCAATTGTGTCACTTAGGCTACTGTAAATCGTTTGCAGTACTTATGATTCTACTTACAAATGGCAAAAAGTAAAATTTGTTGTTTCAGAGAGGATTTACATTGCATATAGACAGGTATAGACAGGTATATGATGGCAATTGTCTGCCACTCCATTGAGTGTCAGGCGCACCCATCGCCTACCAATCGTATACTTTTTGTTGGCAGAGAAATAGGGAGGCCCAAAAATGTCCTAGTATGTCAATTTCACTGAAGAAAAAGAAAAAAAAAAAAAAAGAAATTCACTGAAGTTTAAGTGGGAATTGTATGTCTTGGGTACTCTTGATTTTATACACTCAAATCTTTTTGTAATTCACCCATGTCATCTGAACTTCGTACTAGAGTTATTCTGCCACTCATATTCTTGATGAAGAGTTTACCATCAGCTGTCCAAGTTTGGTCAATTTTCTTCAGCTTTCTTAACTTAAGAGCCTCCATGAATAAGGAATGTTTATATTTGGTTAAATCCTCATTGATGTAGCATTGTTTATTGTTAATTAAATTGTCTTTCAAATACTTTTTATTGTCGTAAAAACGTTTCCTTGCTCCATAGTTTGTAAACCGAACGATTATCTGTCTGGCCCTACCCTCTGTAGGCTTCCCCACCCTATGAGACCTGTCTACGTCAGTGTGGCTAAGTTTAACACCCATTTTAAGTGCAACATCGTGCACCAACTTGTCAGTTGACTCCCCTTCTACTTCATCAAGTCCATTTATCCTAAGGCTGTAACGCCTGGTATATTGTTCTAATTCGTCTACACGGAGCTCTAGTTTACCTACGTTCTCCTGTAGAGATTTATTCTCAGCTTTAAGTGATTTTACCTCACTCAGAAGACCCTGAGTAGCCTCATGAACTGCTACTTTCACAGTTTTATCCACAGACTTAACAATGGCCGATTCCACCTCATTATGTATAAGCGCTTTCACATCATCGAACATGAGAGCCTTCAGCTGGGTGGCAATTGCTACAACATCAATGCCTGAAGCGCCCTGGGCCATACTTTCACTTCCACAGTCAGACTGCCAGTCAGAATCCGAGCCCAGATCTTCGTGGATCTTCGAAAGCTTAGAGGCACGCACAACCTCTGATATATACTTGGTCGGACTTGTTCGCTTTCGTTTTGATTTATTAAGCTTTGGAGGCTTACCCGTTGCTTTATACGGCATCACACATCGCTACCAAACGATCTCGGTAAATAAAAGTTACATGGACATATCACGATATTAGGCGACATGGGGTAACCATACACATCAACACCTCATAATTTTATATTTCTTCCTTCTCAATACATTTTACGATACACAAATCGGAATATATAAACTCTACATCTATCTCATCATCGAGTTCATGGAATTTGGAGCCAGCCACCACCGGAAAATAAGTTTTTTAACTCATTGAATGTTGATTAAAACAGAACACAAGCGCCATTCTCTTTTCGAGGTTGTATTGAGTACTGTAAATGGAAGGAAACTGTTTGATTTAATAAACGAGATTTAAATGAGAGCATGAAGTAAAAGTGTAAAGTGACCTGAGTGACTAATGTATGTTTGTTTGTTATTGGGGTTTGACCACACTTTCAACAGGCAGGGTCACATCGCCTCGTACAGTTTTTCGGGTGCAGCGAGCCGGAGCGCCCGAAGAGAATCACAGAGCAGTGGCAAGCAACTGTCACTCTCATCAATGTACTAACCTGACACAAGCAGAATTAGTGAAGTTGAAGGCAATTGCACCATCAACGTGCAGTACGCCTTAGTACTCAGCGCTAACATACCCCACGTGGTCATTTTGGATGTAGCGTCGTGCCCAAGAACACAACTCAGATGACGCGGGTCAGGATCGAATAGTCGACCTTTCGGTTTAAAGTCCAATGCTAACCACTGAACCACCGCGCTTCCCTGGTATCGTCGTCGCCGCCGCCACCGCCATCACCGTGTCGTATTCGCAGCCGTCGCCACCGTCACCACCGCCGCCGTCGTCGTCATCGTCGTCATCATCATCATCATCATCATCATCATCATCATCATCATCATCATCATCATCATCTAGTAAGTAATGTAGGAAAACAGCGCTCGACTGCAGTGACTTATAGGATGAAACATTGAGATTTACACACAAAAGTGAACTCTTCCAACCCAGTACACCAACGTTTGCGTGAAGGAATTATAGGCATTCTTTGATAATATTACACAAAGCGAAACAAATCGAGCAGAAGGATCAACAACAATTTAACCCTGCAGCCCTTTAGGGCTGTAGGATTAAACTGTTACTGCGCCTCGCTATGAGTACACAATAGACTCGCCCACTTTTTCTCTAAATTACTTTGCTGAGAACGATTCCCCCTCATGGGCTCAGTGAAGAGATCTCGCACATATAAGGGAGACAACCCATGGTAAAAAAAAGCGAAAGAGGGAGAGAGAGTCATAGAAGATTGTAACTGAAATTGGCGAGAAGGGACCAAAGCAAAGAGAAGCCATGTTTTGAGGAATACCTTGATGGTACCTTTGGAGGGTCACTGCTGTTCAACTGGAGGTCGAGAGTGCTGTAGCTTGGGGGTGGTGATGAATGACAGTGAACAGGAGAGCCAAATGTGTAATTTGGTAGTAAAATGGAGACCCCAGAACACTCTCTCGTAGAATGTCCGAAAAAGATTCACTGGGAGTACACACATTAATATCAGTCGGGTTAAAAAAATCTCAAATCAACTGTGTTGAGTGAATATGAACTCAATGTGAACCCAACTGGGTTCACTCAACCCATATTCACTCAACCCAGTTGATTTTGGTTGATTTTCAACCCCACCGATTTTAGAATGTAATTGCTTTGGCACAACTGGGTTCATATTCATTCAAGCCAGTTGATTTTGGCTGATTTTCAATACAACCCACTTTAGACTGCAATGGGGTTGTAAGAATTATTTATTTATTAATTGGTGTCCCAACGCAGACGATATCAAAATTTATTATTTTAAATATCATTTTTTTTAAATTTAAAAAAAAATCTCAACAAAACCATATCATGTGACCCCTCGTTGGAAAGAGCTCGACGAGCTCGTTCCAACGAGGGATCACATGATATGGTTTTGTTGAAATTTTTTGAAAAATAATATTTTTTCAACTGCTGAATTTGCATATTACGCGGGCGGATGCGGCCGATTCGTTGGGTAAAGGGTTAAGGTCACATATTTCTGCACAATTGCTAAACGTGACCGTGGCATGGAGATAAAGTCAGGTTTAGTTTATCACTTATACCCATGTTGCCCATTTTTAGAGGACAAGCATTGGTGACCGGGTCCTATTTAACCAGTTAAAACCGAGCCCGTTTACCACAATAAACAAGCATGGGGACATGAGATGGCAGAATGGAGGATACGTTGTTATATATTGTAACATAAAGGTTAGTAGTATGCCTATCCGGAAACTGGGAAGAATGAGGTACATGAATCATAAAAGAGCTTGTTTTCGGGTGTTGGGGAGAGAAGAGACGCGGGGGCAGCATTTGGGAGAACAGGCGTAATCAATGCCTTTACATCCGAGAACCGCGTCACATCAGCGGCTGGGCGAGGCATTATTATTATTATAATAATGTTGAAAGGGTTAAGAAGGGACCCTCGAGCTATTTTTATTCCATGGAGAGTGGATTTCCAATAAACACAAGCGGAATAGCCTTGATAAAACTTCTCACATATCTGAAAAAAAGACATTAGAAGCACAAACGATTGTTTCAGACATTGGACCATCATGTTTAATTCGGAGGTCAATAACAAAACTACTTTTGCTTATGATGCGTTTTCATAGGATTATAGTCATTGTCCGAGTAGAACTTCCACTCCGTGGATGTTGTGGTGGTAACTGCAACTTGAAAATAGTTAAGGCCTAAACACACGACACGTGACGCGATCGCTACAAAGGATTCGATTAATTATTTCCATCCCCCATATTCATCTCAGCGGCCCAGCCCACTTCCAAAATCCATTTTTACCCCCTCACCTATCACGATTGAGAGACAACAATTTAGACAACAATTTAACAACAATTTAAAAAATATTATTGAATAACTGAATATTTTTATTTTTGCTATCAAAACATAGCTTAAGACACCTCATTGGAACGAGCTCGAGGAGCTCGTTCCAATGAGAGGTCATTAGGTATGTTTTGCTAAATATTGCTAAATTTAAATGGCTATAATTGTGAATAACATTGGAAAGATTCCAGTTATGTTTATGTTAGATACAAGGTTGTACAAATCCAAACTATCACTCAACCATTAACGGGATTCTCCTAAATTATGCTTCACTTTCATTTTGACAATGTTGTTTGTTTATTGTGGTTTAAAGACACTTTGAACGACCAGATGACATCGTTTCGGGCAGTTTTGCGTGTGAAGGAAGTCGGAGTACCAGCAGAGTACAACCGAGCAGCATTTACAGTACGTGGAGAGTGGATTGTAACTAAATCACCCGGGGAGTGGTGTTGACACCCAAAGTATTATTTTTAAATTCTGTGTATGTGAACAAAAGCAACGTTTCAGCCAATGGACCTCCGGGTACAACCCGGAGGTCCATTGGCTGGAACTTTGCCTGTGCTTCTTATGCTTTGCAACAGATTTGTAATTATTATTTGAGTGGAATCTCCACTCTGTGGGTGATTTAGTTATAATACACTCTCCACGTACTGTAGCAACTATCAGAATCTCCAACTTACTAACTCTGCACAAGCAGGGTTAACAGCGGTTCAAGACAAATGCACCACTGAGGTGCAGTACGCCTTAGTTCATGCACAGCGCCGCAGAACGTCCCCAGGAATAATTGGGATTAAGTCTCTCACCCAAGGACACAACGCAGTTACCGCGGGTCAGAATTGAATCAAAGACCTTTTAGTTTAATATCCAAAGCGCCAACCAAACAGCCGCCGCGCTCTCCGTGTTAACAATGCGGAGAAAGTGTTGAGCTATCTAAACGTGCACGAAGGGGATCTAGTGGTTAGTCGTTTTTTGCGAAAATGTAAATGACGCAAGAGCTTAGTTTCGACCCGAGGTGCAGTGGCTGAAATTTTACCTTTTCACCAGACAGGCAGATTGTCGGGGCGGAAACTTTGAAAATTATCTCGGGGATCTCGGTCACGAGAGAGATAATTTTCGGTATCCACTCAAAAACACTAGATTTTCTTTTTATTATATGCTTTTAATAAGAATATGATCATTCCTACCGACAATTACACTCGTTGCAACTTTGAATTGATGCCTGAAAGTAAACAGCTAATGTGCATTGACACGCGGAAGTGATTTGATCGATATCCGGGACAGGTAGCGTCTTGCGATCTGATTCAGCTGATGGGTCTCATGCATCAATTCAATGGTGAATACGTGTTGCATTATCGCTGTAAATGATCGGTAAAGGCTCAAAAAAGAACTGGATTTTCTTTTCATTATACGTTTTTAGAACAAATCGATCATTTCCAGTGATAATTTGACTCGTATTCACCTAGAAGTCATACTTTGAAAGCCGCCATTTCGATTGATATAGTGAATTTCTATATCTTCACAGTGGAGGATACGATTTCTATCTTTCCGCAATTTTTTCGATAATCTATCGTTTAGCGTGTAAAAAATGGCTATTTTCTCTCGCGCAAGCACTCGCGAAAAATAAACATTTGTCTCGGTCACTCATGAGATAATTTTTCAAAAACGCAAGATATCCTCTATATAGTGCGGGTTTCGGCCGCACATACGTATCAACGTCATGTAATTTGTTATACTTATAAAACTGACCCTTTGGACGTTTTGCTTGATAACTCGAGCATTGGTTGTTGCAGTTGGATGTCCTTTGGTTTGGTGGTCGACCATTATGGGGACAGGATACCCACATAGCACGAGCTTCATCTACGCACCCTTTCCACAGTTATGTCCCTTATTAGACATAAACTGGCCCCGTGAACCATTTGCATTGTTAAGCTGCAGACACATACTTGCGGTTCACCCTCCGGTGCGGCAATGCAGAACGTTTATTTTGTCGGAAACCGGGCCTTGTCGTTGCTGGGGGAAATCGATTCACGCCGCGTA
Source organism: Pictodentalium vernedei (assembly GCA_031216915.1). Lineage (NCBI taxonomy): Eukaryota > Metazoa > Mollusca > Scaphopoda > Dentaliida > Dentaliidae > Pictodentalium > Pictodentalium vernedei. Next base: position 95,094,838 of record CM062295.1, on the reverse strand, counting down.
TTCAGCCAAAACTCAAGGAGTGTTGTCTGAACCCGTGCGTGAACGTATGTCTCATCGTTACGAACCCGCCCGTTTTCGTTTTTGTTAGTGTGGTTCTTATCCTGAAGGGGTCAATGACTTTTCCTCGAAAAGCATAAATCAACAGGGGTTCACTGAATACAACAATTTTAATACATAGAGATATATATATAAATAAATATGGTAATTTGTGACTTACATGAAATCCAAATGAATAAGAAAAACGAAACGTCAATCACACCCCATGGACCCACACAGTATTTGAGTCACTTGCGGGCCCGCATTCTAGGTTGTCGCCGGTTTTCCTTACTTCTCGCTGGTGTTTGGACTTTGGTTGCCTTTTCACTTCACTCCTTCACTGCCGTCGCACGGCCACTAACGTATTGTCACTTTACCGGACGCCTTCGCTCTAACATGTGACGGAATGTCACGCTAGGACTGCCGTCACACAGCCACTAACGTATTGCCTGCGTATTGCTTGCATTCTACAACAGGCATTACCGTTTACCTAAACGCAAATAGCTCCTTGAGCTCGTACTTCGTGTTTCTGATCCTACTTCTCATATCTGGCCACCGACTTGGCCCGCGACTAACCCTATTCTGAATATGAGCTCTGTGGCTCCCTTACACTACAACGTGCCTTTACTCTCGCACCGATGCGGCACCTACTCTAACCTATAGCATGGACCATCCCCAGCTCCTACGACCTTCGATCCGCAGCCTTACACGTCTTCAGACTGGAATGAAATTTTCGAGAAATTCCCCGATTCTTATTTCGATAGCCAGAACATTAATTCTCAATTTAATCGCTTCTCTTGAACTCGGCCGCTTAGATCTATCTTAATTTAATATTCGCTTTAAAGTTCCTTTGAAAGACTCGCATTTCGGTAAATCCTGATATTCGCTGACAGGTTAGATGCGTAATATGGGTGTGTGTCCAGAACAGATTTACAGTTTTTACAACAATTACCTATTAACTGGCCATAATTACACAGATAATAACTGCAGGAGAACAGTGGTCTCTCTTACTTCTTTAATCGGTTATCAGATAGCTCCTAAATGGGTTCACCAGACCCGCGATCACGGACATAAAATTTCACGCTAAATTAGCAGCGTATAAACTATTGCTGGTCTGTTTAAGTGACGAATCGGTTTTCGGGGTCCGTAATATACCTATCTTTACGCTTTACATTTAGCCCGAGTGAGAAAGATTATCGAAAATATATACACTTTCAAACAACAAAATCGAAAATTTAAGCAATCACATTGACAACCCCCTACCAAGGAACATACTCTCAGTTGTTCCAAATAAACCAAGAGGATAGTATTCACGTGCATTCAGTCTCACACTTCTATCTTAGAGGTATCTCACAATCTCGCTCTACCATTACATCAATATACTCATAATTTTCACACACATAGTCACGCGCATGCACACACTGACGCGCACCACAAATAACTCCCAGTACTTTGGCTCGGTTCCCCGTTGGAACATGTGAGTCTATCCACATCCCATATAAACTCGTGTGCTCACTTCCACTGCCGCACAATAGGGGGTGGTCCGTTGGTACACAAGCAGCCAAGAGGTACCCCAAAACGCTCTAACTCCCTCTCTCCATCGCAAAATATAATACTACTCTATCACACACACACACACACACACACACACACACACACACACACACACACACACACACACACACACACACACACACACACACACACACACACACACACACACACACACACACACACACAGTCTTGTTTTCCCTACATACCGAGGTACCCCATTGTCTGTCCTTTGTGTGGATTAACGGTTTCAACCTCGTTTTGCCGGTACAGTTCTGGGAAAACAACCGAGGTAAAGGGTTTCTTTTGTCTTTTGTACCTCGGTAAGGCGAAACACGCAAACTCTTTTGTCTAGTTACCTCGTCAAGTTGGTAAGACAAACGCACACACACACACACACACACACACACACACACACACACACACACACACACACACACACACACACACACACACACACACACACACACACACACACACACCTGTATCTATTTTCACTCACGCAACATCTGTGTAAAAAAATTATTAACAAGGGGTATCCACCCTGACCCTAGTCTTAGTCTGTCGATGGGCCCCTTGCCCCAACTTCCATTACCCCCACTAACTTGCCCCCATCCTTGGATAGGATGCTGCGCCCGGCTCATGCCCGCCAGCTGGTTTCGTGCCCTATTAGGCACTACCTTTAAATATTCCCGTGGGCGGTGGGACCCTTACTATTTCCTAGAGAGCCTCTAGACCGCCTCCACCTGAACCTATTCCTCGGGCGTGTCCTCCACCAGGGATCCCTCTCATCTTCACGCCCAACACCTGTCGTACCAGAGCTCGCTGCCTCAGATACAACGCTCTGTAGATTAAGTCCTTCTAATCCCTGCTTGGATTCACCACTCCAGGTCCCAGGGTCCCTCCTCACTCTACGCCTCTGATGCCATTGTGTGGCCACCCCGGCCACCTCTTGTGGCCTCTTCTGGCCTAATGTACCTCTCCCCGCCGATCGCGTAGGTTCGGTGTCCTTTATATTTTGGCATCTCCGCAAAAACCTTGCGTGGTAAACTACTCCACATCCATCAATGTCTACTCGGTGATGACCGTTGCCCATTACTTTTGTTACAGCGTATGGCCCCTCCCACTGTAACCGCGGTCTACCTAACTGTGTCCGCCGGAGCGTGGTCACCGTTTGACCGACCCAGAAGTTCCTAAGCTTTGGTCTACTTCCGTACCGATCCTTACTATGCCCCTCTCGTCCACATACATTGGCTGCTTCTGTTCAGTCAGTCCCATGACTTCCGTCGTCGAAGGGTTAACCTTTGGGACCTCCATTGTGCACTCTACCTGTATATCCTTACTCGACTCCACTGATCCCTCCAGTTATTTTACCGGAGGCTCTGCCTCCCGGGCCTGGGCTCGGGTGACCGCACCCAATGCTCCTTTGAGTGCTTTCCTTTCCGACCATGTCTTGTAGGGTTCTGAACGTACCCCGGGTATGTTCCCAAGCACGAGGTCATAGATGGGAGCCTCAATACACATTGCCTCTACCTCACCGCCATAGAAATGGGTATCCACCCTCGCAAGGGGAACCTCCTAATCGTCCCATCTATTAGCACGCAGACGTGGTCGTGCCCCGTTAGCTGTCCGTCGCTAACGAGCCCCCTCTTTACCGCCGCGTTACTACACCCTGTGTCCCGTTGCATACGGACTTCTGGGTCACCCACATACGCTGGGTAAACCGGCATACCCTCCTTCCTTCCAAGGGAGGGGTATCCCTCGCACAGTCTACTAATTATGGGCAATACCTGCCCTCCTTCCAATCTGAGCTGCCCAGCCTCGAGTGCTTGGCGCAGTGGGCTTCTCTCTGGCCCAATTGTTTGGCAGAATGCCGCTATCTGCCTTTCCCCTATAGCCAGTATTGCATTACTCCTCCTTCCATTACTAATGGGGGACGGGTCCCGCTCTCCAGTTCTTTGGGGTCTTCGTTTTGTATCCCTGTGACCATCCTTCTCCAACAATCTCTGGCCAGGTGCCCCTTTTTATTGCACACGAAACATGTGGTGTCCTGGGCCCTGACCCTCTCTGATTACCCCGGAATTTTTCGACTCGGGGCTTGAATTCCTAACGGGTGCCTTTGCAAACCCGTTACTTCCACTCCTGCCCGACCTACCCTGGACAGACCTCCACCATGAGCCTCCAAATACTACTCGGCCACCCGAGTTATTTCCTCCACACTACCCGGTTTCCTCTCCATAACAAACAATGCCATCTCGGGGGCACACGATGACATAAACTGCTCCCTAAGTAAGTCCTTCGGGGAAGGAAATGACTTTTCTATTCCAGATAGTTCGACCCGTCTGTCGAAATATCTTGTGGCCCTCGACACAAACTGGTACATACTTTCACCCTTCTCAGCCTTACATTCTCGGAATTTCGTCCTGAAACCCTCCTCGATGAGCTGGCACCTCTTGAGTATAGCCTTTTTCAGTTCACCGTAGTCATTAGCTTAGTCAGGGGACATGCTCACATATACATGCAGCAACTTGCCCGACAGCAGCGGACTAATACTGCCCCCCACCCCCAGGCGTCATCGGGCCATCCCTGACTCGAAGTAAATCTTTCAAACCTCTGTAAGTAAGCGTCAATGTCGTCAGTCTGTTCATTGGACTTGGGTAACTGGGGATAAGGTGCTCTCACGTTTCCCCCAGGACTTTCTCCATCCTGTCTACCATTAGCTCCGGATAACTGTTCCCTAGACCTTAAAATTTCCATTTCCCTCTCATGTTGCCTTTCAGCTTCCTCACTCCCCCTTTCAGCCTACTCGCGTGCCCTTTCATGCTCTAACGCAGCTTTCCTTTCAGCTCTTTCAGCTCTAAAGCAACCTCTCTCTCTCAGCTCTTTCTCGCTCTCTTTCAACTCTTTCGTGCTCTATCGCAACCTGATGCTCTGACTCGGCGGCCATTTCTTTCGCCATACGCTTTTGCTCATCTCTCACAAACTCATTACTCGCGAAGCCCAACCGCTCTCCCATATTAATCAATTGTTCCAAGGTTCGGGTATCCATTATTAAAATTTATCACTAAAAATTCCACAAAAAATATTTTTTTGACCTCAAGGATTAATTATTGCCTATCTCTCACTGCGTCCTTTTATTACGCGAGAATTTCCGGCACCGTTATTTTAAATTCGCCGATCGAATTTAAGAACTAATCTAACCAACGATTAACCCCTGCACAACCTATAAAAATATTAACATTTCAATGCGACAACCTGCATGAATATTAAAACTGAAGTATGTATTAAAATTGTCATTGAGTGATCCTGTTGATTTTGAGCTTTGCAATTGTTACCTTTTAGAAGATTCTGGTGTTAGCCTCGCCAGATGTCGGAAACCGGGCTTTGTCGTTGCTGGGGGAAATAGATTCACGCCGCGTGTTCAGCCAAAACTCTAGGAGTGTTGTCTGAACCCGTGCGTGACCGTATGTCTCACCGTAACGAACCCACCCGTTTACGTCCATGTTGGGATAGTTCTTATCCTGAAGGGGTCAATGACTTTTCCTCGAAAAGCATAAATCAACAGGGGTTCACTGAAAACAATTTTAATACATATATATAAATAAATATGGTAATTTGTGACTTACATGAAATCCAAATGAATAAGAAAAACAAAACGTCAATCACACCCCACCAACACAGTACTTGAGTTACTTGCGGGCCAGCATTCTCTGGTGTCGCTGGTTTTCCTTCCTTCTCGCTGGTGTTTGGACTTTGGTCGCCTTGTCGCACGGCCACTAACATATTGTCACTTTACCGGAGGCCTTTGCTCTAACATGTGACGGAATATCACATTACCACTGCCGTCACACGGCCACTAACGTATTGTTACTTTACTATATCGACTTCCCTCTAACGAATGACGGAATGTCACTCTAACATTGCCGTCGCACGGCCTCTAGCTTATTCTCACTTTACTGGACGCTTTTCACTCAAGCAGTCGCCACCAATGGGGTTAAACGCTCCCCTCCATTTATCTCAAAATAATGTTCATACAGGCAAAGCCTACTTTGTCTACGTATGGCTTGCCTTCTACAACAGGTATTGCCGTTTACCTAAACGCAAATAGTTCCCCGAGCTCGTACTTCGTGTTTCTGAACCTATTTCTCATATCTGGCCACCAAATTCGCCCGCGACTAACCCTATTCTGAATATGAGCTCTGTGGTACCCCTACACTACAACGTGCCATTATTCTCGCACCTATGCGGCACCTCCTCTAACCTATAGCATGGACCATCCCCAGCTCCTACGACCTACGATCCACAGCCTTACACGTCTTCAGACTGGAATGAAATTTTCGAGAAATTCACCGATTTTTATTTCGATAGCCTGAACATTAATTCTCAATTTAATTGCTTCTCTTGAACTCGGCTGCTTAGATCTATCTTAATTTAATATTCGCTTTAAAGTTCTTTTGAACGACTCGCATTTCGGTAAATCCTGACAATCGGTGACAGGCTAGATGCATAATATGGGTGTGTGTCCAGAACATGTGCGATTTAAAGTTTTTACAACAATTACCTATTAACTGGCCATAATTACACAGATAATGACTGCAGGAGAACAGTGGTCTCTCTTACTTTAATCAGTTATCAGATAGTTGCTAAATGGGTTCACCAGACCCGCGATAATGGACATAAAATTTCACGCTTAATTAGCAGCGTATGAACTACTGCTGGTCTGTTTAAGTGACGAATCGGTTTTCGGGGTCCGTAATATACCTATCTTTACGCTTTACATTTAGCCCGAGCGAGAAAGATTATCGAAAATATATACACTTTTAAACAACAAAATCGAAAATTCAAGCTATCACCTTGTCACATTTCCCCGTTGCGTTTTGCCGGACCGAAATTAAATATAGTGATGCCCTGGCTGGTTTTGCCGCTGCGTTTCACCGGACAAAAAGTCTCGAGACTTTTTGTCCGGTGAAACGATGCGTTCAGATCCGTACCGTCGGGGTTTCCATCACTTTATGACGTAGTTTTTGGAAATTCTACATGTTAAGATGACATGTGCAGTAGCTATCACTGCGCAGGGGGTAGAAGATTTATATGGCTTGATCAGGGCACGGCCTTACCTTTATAATTCTCAGCACGTGGATTATCATGACTCCCAAAAGACATTCACAGCGTGGCGCAGGCTTGGCAATTTCAGGAGAGCGATTTTTTAGCTCTCCTTACTGCCCTCCTGAAAGAATTAAGGAGAGCGAAAAATTGCCCTCCAAACTATTTTGGTCTGAGATGATTGAGATTACTTGTATTATGCTCACATTAAATTTTTGTTGTAAAGCAAAAATGTAATTTAACTTCGAAGTCACATAACATCACGTAATTTCATTTTGAAAGTGGTTTAGTGGTAAAAGGTAATGTCTGCAACCATACCCAAACACAGTTGCAATCATTTGAAGCAAAATGGGTCACAGCAATATTTTTTTTTTCTGTCAGTTTCAAGTTCAACAATTGACATCACAGTTTGAGGGGTAATTATTCAAGGAATATTGACACTATAATATACTACCATTACTACTATCCTGTCACTTGAAGCACTTGCACCAGGATGTGACTGTAGATTCAAGCAGACCTGTTGTCCAAGAAAGTCATACGCCTACTACTACCACCTTCAACCCCACTTAGGGGTTGAAGGTGGTAGTGGTAGCGTATGACTATCTTGGACAACAGGTCTGGGTACACACACAGGTCTTGTCAAGTGCGTGTTCGGTTGTTGAGTGAGACATCTAGATGTCTAAGAGATTTCGCTTTACCTTAGTAAAGTTAATAAAATCACTGATGTAGTCTGTTGGTTTCGGTTTCAATGAGTTCGTTCAACTGGATACTTAAAATGCTGTGTAAAGCTAATTGCTCTCCTAAGCTGATTGAGGAGAGCGACTTTTTGCCCTCCTGCATTTTTCTGAATGCCAGGCCTGCGTGGGAGGAAATCGCAAAGAAGCTGGGAAACACAGCCATTGATGGTGAGTAATGTTTGACTACAGTATATGAATACATTGTGATGAATAGTACAGATCTGTAGTGGACCCTCTTCTTTATAATGAATGGCTATTAGGAGCACTGGTCATTCTCATCATTGACATCTATCATGGAAACTGCTCCAATCTCGACGTTAAGCCAAACATGAACGCAGATGAGCCGCACATATGTGATATGGCTACCAAAGCGGCACCGCACCTCCGCAACGCACCACCGCAATGCAACCATCGCAACCGCATGTTTGTGTCCGTAGCTTTAGTCCAGGCGCCAAACTTCGATTTTTGGCTAATGTGTGTTTTCGAAAATAAAGGTTTTTTTCTCTTTGGTTCTTATCAGTAGAGCCCTATAGAGATTTCATTGGCTGTCGAGTGGGCAGCTCTGGAGATTTTTTTACGCCCCAAAATGGGGCACCTTCGCGAAAATAGAGAAATTTATCAATCATTATTTAGACGCGATAAATTGAGTTTTCCCCCACTAAAACCGATACAGACTGCAAACAAATTAATCATCGAACCTCACAGCATCATGAAAACATTATTTTCCCCTTCTCGTCCAAATATACTGAGTCAAAAAAGAAAGTATAATAAACTTTGAGGAGCAATTTTTTTAGTATTATCGACTTTTCCCAAACAAATTATTGTAAATTCATATTTCAAGTCTAGCTGTATGAATTTGAATAATTTCATGTTCTTACTGTTGCCAGCGTCACGTCAGAACGTCGCAATTCAGACATGGGGTGAAATGAAAAGTTGCACATGCAGTCAATACCGTGTATGTCCACCGTTTGCCTCTTGGATGGCAAGACATCGACGGCGCATGGACCTGATAAGTTTCTGGATATCACCCTGTGGTAATGAGTTCCACTCCTGCCTTAGAACATTACGTAAATCTCCTAACGTCTGAAGATCATGAAGTCTTGCTGGAATAACTGCAATCTGACGTTAGCGTTGAACAACGGGACAACAACAGCGTTAAGAATTTCGTCCCTATATCTCTGTCCATTCAGATTACCATCGATGAAGATCAGCTGCGTTCGATGGTGTAAGGAAATTCCTGCCCAAACCATTACACTACCCCCGCCGAAATGGTCGCATTCTCGCACGCAAGCATCAGAAAACCGTTCTCCTCGTTAGCGATACACTCTTACCCTACCATTAGCGCGCCGTTGACAAAATCGTGATTCATCACTAAAAAGAACTGTGCTCTAACGCTGCTGAGTCCAGAGAACACGCTGATGTACCCATTCCATTCTGACGGTACCATGACGTTGGGTAAGGATTAGTCCATGGTTTGGACGCCTACTTCGGATGCCGTGTTCAGCGAGTCTGTTGCGGGCAGTTTGTGCACTGATTCTATTGTTAGTTCTACCAGGAGTAATTGCTGCTGTCCTCGTCGCCGGAAGGAAGCGATCCTGCAAGTGAGACGTCCTGTTGTGTCGGTCTTGTGCAGGGGTGGTAACGCGGTCGGTCCAGTGGATCTATACATTCCAATGAGTCGGTAGTGACTCCGAACTCAGCAGCGAGCTCATCTGGAGGTATCCCAGCCTCATGCATACCAATGGCACGCAACCTCTGATTTTCGGGTAACCTTGGCATTTTTTAAAATGTCGGAAGACAAAAACTAGCGTGTTTTCTCAATAACCCAGGCTCTCTAGCACAACATAACACAAAGAAAATCGTCGGTCACCCATTCAATTTTACATTCGAGGGTAGCACGTGCTATTTTGAAATCCGTAGCAAAATTGTATACGGTTGGGTGGACAACAAAAACGTGTCATTGAACTCTTTGCACGACTTCTTGTCCACAAACATGCAACATTAGAACTATTATATTTCATCCTTTGTTATTTTTTCACATTTGTTTCTATTATACTTTCTTTTTTGACTCAGTATATAAAGAGCATGTCAGAAAAAACGCGATTTAACGAGGGGTGAAAAAAGTCTTTCTGAAAGCGGCAATTTCCAAGAGTGTCACCCTCTATCCAGTGAAGTTTGATCACTCAACGAGCGATGACGTGCTTACACCACTTTCTGAATTCCATTCGGTCTCCCTCTCTTGTCATAAAGAATATCCTTCAGGCTGTTTCATTGTAGTTTTGTGCACGATATTTCTCAAATGATAAAATTTATCCGCGAATCAGGGGTGGCGCCAGGGATTTCTCGACGTGGGGGGGGGGGGGGAGGGGTGACCTCTCCGACAGGGGGGCTATAACATTTGACCTTCCAAACGAAGAAAAATGAGTGAAAATTGGTAAATTGGAGAACCAAAATAGAAGCAAATTGAGTATGTTTGTTGATTATTTAACCCTTTACCTACATGTGACCTGAAAAGCAGACGACACTTGCAAAAATAATTCTTGAATAACTAATTTTTTTCATTTTTTGTCTTAAAAACATAGGTTATGACCCCTCGTTGGAACGAGCTCGACGAGCTCGTTCCAACGAGGGGTCATAACCTATGTTTCTGAGACAAAAATGAAAAAAATAATGAAAATTAATTGGTGATTTTTGAGAATAGCGCTGGCCGGTTTTGACCGTTACCTTAGGTAAAGGGTTAAAGTAAACATATTATAATAAGGTCGGGAAATATTTCATCTATAAAGCCAGTTTGACGAACGACATTAAGGAATTTCGTGAGAATCACTATTCTCTATCAAAGTTCCAGTGCTGCACGGGTTCGAGACTGACAAGACGAAATATCTACATTCGATTGTCGGAAATTTCTCGTGAAGTCAGGTTTACGAGACTCTCCGACGGACTGACTAAAAATCTCCGACGGGGGGAGGGGGGCTCTAGCCCCCCCCCCCCGAACTCCCCCTGACCCCCCCCCCCCCCCCGGCCCCACCCCATTGGCGCCACCACTGCCGTGAATCCTTCCTATCAGCACAAAGAAGATTGGAAAGCGAGAAAGGATCGTGGCGGTCTCAGAAAAACAACTTGAAATCGTCATAAATCCAATGGATCCCGATCAACATCCTGACGGTATAGTCAATATCGATAATGGACAGATTGCCCCAGAAACTGTCAATGTGGACAAGGCTGCTTGTGTGTTCATTTGTTTGTTCAAAATGGCAGATATTTATGCCATCTTGAGAAATGTCATCACTCCACTGAGCACCATGTTATCTGTGGTATTGTAGACTGAGGCGTATGCAATGCTCGCGTTTCTCTTTTCTATTGTTTATTTTGCTTTGGGAGTGTACATCAGATGATATCCTGTGTGTATTCGTTATTCTGAGGTTCTGAAATATGAACGGCCAAACGTCTGTTTAACCTTTTACCAAACACCACTAGAAAACGCCACTTGCCCAAAAAATTCTTGGATAACTAAAATCCTTCATTTTTTTGTCCCCAAACCAAGCTCATGTCAATGAAGAATCATACGCTTTGGGAGGGGGTGGGGGGGGGGGGGGCAATAATTAAAGCATATATTAAACTTTGAATGGTGATTTTTGTGAAATGCACAGGACGGATCGTGCTCTCAGGCCAGAAATGTCCCTCAATCGAGACATGATTTGATTGACACTTTGATGTTATCACAATCAGAAATGACGACTCACCACAGCCATAGTTTTACGATTACACCGAATATATTCACAAATTATCTTCATATCTTGGTTTTTACAAGGAGAATTATTGGTTGGAATATCAATAACTGGGACATGGAAGAATACTTTGTATCGTTATAAGTAAAGGCACAGCACATTATATTAACGGTCGTCTGCGCGCAAATTTCCACAAAATGTGTGTAAACAAACCGCTTCAGAACAGAATTAGACTGGTGGCCTTAGAACTTATGGGCATATATTATCGTTACGCTGGGTAATGAGTTAAATAAAGTTACGCGTGTCCCAACTGCGCATGGGTTCATATGTTAGCAAGTAGATATTTCAGATACGTAATGATAAAATATGGACAGAAATTCACCCCAGACTCAGAAGATCAATTGCTTCTTGTGTTGGTAAGATTAACGAAAGTAGTAGAGTGGAGGGAGGTTGTGTTGCTATAAAATCCTGGTAGTTGTATTTTTCACCACAAAATAACGAAACACACGCACACTCCCTACTCCCACCCCCAAACACATGTTGCTTCGTCCCTGGACTTCCATAACGACATTGTCGATTTCCTCGGTGATTGTAGACGCCTTGTCTGAATAGTTCGCCGATTTAGCATAGACATGTGTACATAAGTACCATTGAACAAATTGATATCACGGCCGGATATATATACATGGGTTTTAGCCCCCCCCCCCCCCCTTCCCCCTCCTCACTCACACATGCCCCGCCATCCCCGCAATATCTGAATATACTGACTGGTCAGCCCCCGAGCAAAAAGTTTTCGTAGGGTGATTTGGACTTTGGGTTTGAACACACTTAACCCTTTGAACCCTGGTGGTATCTACCATGTCAGTTCAATGGCAGCTATTGGAAGAGTCCATATTCATTATTTAGAGGTAGATCGATTAAAATTTTCAATGTGCAGCCTTCAGGCTGCACATTGAAAATATTGATTGGTCTGCACCACACATTCACTCAACAGCCATTTTTTTTAATGAAATTATTACGTAATATGTTCCTGCGCCGGAAAGCGGTCTTTCCGGTTCAACGGGTTAACACTTTACCCAACGTAACGGTCAAAACCGGGGAGCACTATTCTCAAAAATCGCCAATTAATTTTCATTATATTTTCATTTTTTGTCTCAAAAACATAGGTTATGGCCCCTTTGGAACGAGCTCGTCGAGCTCGTTCCAATGAGGGGTCATAACGTATGTTTTTGAGACAAAAAATGAAAAAAAATAGTTATTTAAGAATTTTGTTTGCAAGTGTCGTCTGCTTTTCATGTTAGGTAAAGGGTTAACTTTGAACAAGCTTTATACTGTGGCAGTTAAAGAGATGGGGTTGGGGAATAAGAAACATGCGTTGTAGGCAGAAATTGCCGCACGTAATAGAATGCGAGCAAATAAATGAATGCGCCTTGGGAACAAAAGTTTACAATTAATTTTATAGTTGTTTCCCCAATGATAACGCGTCAAAACGGTGCATGTTTGTACTGAATTCTTATTAAATTCCAAAGTGTCAAGGGAGGTAATTAATTTTTCCTAAATTTGTGTCAACGGGGACCTTTCAATCTCGGGCAGGCCTCTGAGGGACGCTTTGTATATTTCAAAGTTGTTCACAGCCTCTATTTGGTAACCATGTCAGAACGTTTTCGCTAATATATTTCAAATTTTCGATACATATGAACTGAATGCCCTCGCCATTGAGCTGAACATTATTTTTCCTCTGTGAATAAATTTAGTCAGGTTAGCTTTTAATTGCTTGCCCCTCCTTTGAGAATTACGTGAAGGAATTTTTGCGCTGAAAAGGATCAACAATCGCAAACTTTTTCCAGGACACCACGGTTACGAGGTGGAAAGTCTCCTCGGATGTGTCCTCAGAAAAGCGAACTCGGAAAAAATTCAGAAAGTAAAACCAAGACAAAAATACATCGAGAGTGTCATTACTGATCCAGTCGCGCTATTTATTCGGTTTTATTGGCGTTTGTCATTCGTTATATTGAATATAGACATTCTGCAGTTTGTGTACGTGTGTCATAGGGTAGGGTCCCGCAAATAGGAATTCCCGTCCTCGAATCGAAACTCGAAACGAATTGGAGGTCCGACGTTAATATTGCCATCCACTCCTCATCGAACACAGTGCGAAACAATTTTCGTGAAATTACTTGTTATTCTACCAAGTTGCCCAAATACCAGGCACATCATTGCTGCTTACGGGGGTCACAGGTAGCATGATTAACCGATTGCAGGGGTAACGAGTTGCTTTGCTTCAACAGAACCTATCAAGTGGAGCACAGCATCACCGCGCTCCACTTTGTAAGTACTGTTGTAAGAACGTAACTTGTAAGGTAGAGAAGTATGTCGATAAGCCAATTGAAAAAGATCCACAATCGTAAACATTTTCCAGGATACCCAGGGTCACCACAGGTACGAGATGGGAAGTCTCGTCAGACATTTATTTGCACTCGCCACTTCGTGATAATGACACGAGGTACCCGAGTCGAAAATATACAAACTGGGAAATCGATTCGACCCCGATCCCAAAATCAGGCTATCGATATGGACATCAAATCGAAGCTCGAAGCTTCGCAGGGCCCTAGTGGGTAGCGCTTCCCCACCCTCCCCCACCCCTTCCCATCCCACCACACATATACACCAAATGTCTTACTATTCAATGAAGATATTTGATAGCATCACATGCACGTTCCAATGCACGTTCCAACTTTGGATGATGCAGCAGCCGTCTCGCGGCCATCAACGAAGACGACACTCAGGCCGCTCCCACGCGTTCTCTGGTCATAGGCGAGCTGACATTTCACTCGACCCGGCATACAGATTTCTCTCCCCACTCCATGTGTAACATACGTCTGTCCAGGGTGAGATAGCAGGGAGAGACAGATGTATCCCACCCCACCCACGTGACGTTATACATTTACAACGTTATTATGACGTTATGCATATCGTATCAGTTTCTTGCTACCAACTAATTCGTATTGACGTCATCAGAATGCCGTGTGATCAAAGTTTGATGCTCTAAAACTCTTTAAACCCCAAGCTGCCACCGTCCCTAATTGATTTCGTGGTATATACCTTTGGTATATACGTAACTTTTGCATGCTCGTTCCGATGGTGTCATTAGTTTTTCAAAACAACGAATACCAAATGAGTTGATTATATCAGCACGTGACCGCCGATTACCTCTGGCTAACGTTACCGCTGTATGGTGGGGGGGGGGGGGGAGGAGAGAAAAATAATCCCCGATGGGTACGGAAGTGGGATGGGAAAATCTAACTCTCGGGACAAGATATTTGGTCCAGACACTCAGCAAGCCTCGTGTCTGGCCCAAATATCTTGCCCACGGGTGAGATTTTCCCATCCCACACCCGCACCCATCAGGGATTATAATAATCTCGTATTAACCCTCTTCCCATCGGTGTCAAACTATCAAAATTTCACGCTGAAAACCTTTCCCGTAATGCAACTGGAATTTAACCAATTCAGCCTTGTTCTACAGCGTCCTTATAGTATATCTGTGAAGCATCACAGAACATGGGACTAGTCATCCATATTGCGTGTCTGTGTGTTTTATTCGCTTTCACCCACTGTGTAATTTACCCTTTGGAATAGAGCTGTAGGTTTTTAAATTTCTTGTTCGGTTTCGGTTTTGGTTTTTCAGGTGGAGTAAAACCTCGGTTCGGTTCGGTTTTCGGTTTGTTCATGAGGCCAAATAAAATTCAATAAAACTCATTCTTATGTCCGGAGTCATAACTGAATGGTAGTGAAATTGAGTGAAACTCAATGAATGCCCGAAATAAGCTATAATACATGAAGAATCAGGAAGGCCAATATAATAATTACCTGAATATACAGAACTATTTTTGTGCTTGGCCATTTTTCGAGGTCTGACACCTACACGCAACTTGAGGAAAGCTGCAAACACAACTAAACTGAAATGTGGGAAATTCACAGAATGTAGCCTTCCCAGAGTAGTGAGAGTACCCAGACACTGCCATTGGCAGAGTCTGGGTACTCTCACTGCTCTGGAATGGCTACATTCTGTGAATTTCTGCAGCAAGAGAGTGTTTAATAAAAAAACGGATCATTCTCAATGTTAGCAATACGTGTTGATCTCAACAGTAGTAGGTTAACCGAAACCGAACCGAGGTTTTTAGTTTTTTTAAAAAACCGAAACCTAAACCTTCGACATCCCGTAATCTAAGGTTTTTCGTTTTTTATTAAATACTCTCTTGCTGCAGAAATTCACAGAATGTAGCCATTCCAGAGCAGTGAGAGTACCCAGACACTGCCAATGGCAGTGTCTGGGTACTCTCACTACTCTGGGAAGGCTACATTTCCCACATTTCAGTTTAGTTGTGTTTGCAGCTTTCCTCAAGTTGCGTGTAGGTGTCAGACCTCGAAAAATGGCCAAGCACAATAAAAGTTCTGTATATTTAGGTAATTATTATATTGGCCTTCCTGATTCTTCATGTATTATAGCCTATTTCGGGCATTCATTGAGTTTCACTCAAGTTCACTACCATTCAGTTATGACACCGGACATAAGAAAGAGTTTTATTGAATTTTCCTTGGCCTCATGAACAAATCGAAAACCGAACCGAACCGAGGTTTTACTCCACCTGAAAAACCAAAACCGAAACCGAACAAGAAATTTAATAACCTACAGCTCTACTCAACAGACCGTGCATGGTGTGTCCACATCTGGTACTTAACATCTTAAATCCAATGAAATTCGCAATACTTTGTAAGAGGTATGCTATTATATTTAATAATGTTTGTTTGTTTGTTTTTTTCAAGGTTTGAGGTACTCCTAACAGTCAGGAGCATATCGTTCGGGGGAAGTTTTGTGTGCTGCTGAAGCCAGAGAATCGGAGAGACTCGCCAAGCTGTGGCAAGTAATTGTCAGATTTATTACATATTGGTCAGTACAGTGGACGAGTCTATCATGGTATTGTAGGAAGATTCGATCTGATTTTAACCCTGTATTCCTATCTACAGTATGATTGAAGTATTACCACACCTCCTTCTGATTTGTTGTTTCTTGTGTCACTAACCATCAAAAGCCACATTTTTCTTCACACAAAACTTATGCCAACCGTAAACTGGTCTGCATTTTCGTTGACAACTGATAAGTTTGTCTGTTTTGACGGTATAACAGTTCTAAATATTTGAATTAGTGTTACTCGCCTTGAAAGGTGGTACTGGAAATAGTGCAACCTCCTAAACTTAGCAGTATTTAACACTTTACACGTTGCTGGTGAGTATTCCTGCCGAGAACAGAAATTTCTTGCCACTAAATTAAGTATAATTTGGGCACTATTAAATAAAATTTCTCTTTTAAATTATGATAAGTTTTAACCAATGATTTCTCGCGTTACATTTTCATGAATTTTCATCAAATCTAGTCCTGGTGGCCTAATAATAGATTTAATGGAAAATGTTTTTTTTTAAAAAACTCAGCGGGTTAAGAGTTAAAAATATATTGTTTTAAAAAAAACTTTTGAAGCATTTTACTGAAATATTGCATCATTGCTTAATACTGCAGAGAGAAAAGAGGGTGATTTGATGATTTTTTATGGCCTAAAACGTACAATTACTTATTGGTATGTTTTTGTTTGGAAATCCAGAACAAAAATGTGCCCGTGACGGGTAGTTTCCTTTCTCTCAATTTGTCTTTCTTATTTCTTACATGCCTGATGGGAAAATGGGATGAAAATATGAAGGATAAGTGGACGAAGAATGACATGAGTAAAAGGGTCAATGTTATAGTGGGGGAGATCGAGAAGGTGCCAGTGAGGGAATTATGAAACAGTTTTTGACTAAATGCTGGGATATTAGGAGAGAGAGTGGGGGGGGGGATACCTCGGCGGGGCACTGGGTCAATGTAGGACTCCTCGTTGGAGGATCGCGACAAATCAGCGGACGGCTGAAGATTTATTATTATATATCCCCAAACTCGATAAGTGGCGCGCTTTGTGGGCAATCCATCCAACCCCATTGCGTCAATGCGGGCGACTCAAACTAGTACAACTATCATACATCTTTTATTGGTTTTGTATGTCTTTTCTATGCACTATTGTCAATATTATTTTTTCTCTCTCTCTTAAGCCTATATTTCCAATATATACTCTAATAAACACATAGTGTCCCAGCTCCCTGACAAACAAAATGATTAGTTTTCACTTGATATCTGTCATATCTGATCTAATTTATTTGTAATATTATTGTATATATGGAAACGACAACAATAAGCCTGCGGCTTGCTGTCGAAACCAATCCACATACTATTGTACATCACTACCAGATATTATTAAAATAAATATTGTTTAAACTAAACGATTTTGTAAAATGATTATATATCTGGATTTTTGAATATTGTTTTTCGATGGATGGGTACATCTTGGTTCTATTTCCTCACTTTATGCCAAAAATATACTAGCAGTTTATTGAATGAGTTAAAATTTCATTTTTTTTTCTTTTTCAAGAAGTACCTTCTAAAAACAGTTTAACTTATACGGTGGAATGTGGTGTAGAAAATATGGCAATCAGAAATAAACATGTGATTAACATGGCGCGTTTCAGTTGCCACGAAGGTTTTCAGTAGTATGAAGTCTCATGGGAGCTATGTGATCACAAGTCAGTTTGCGCATAATTTACCTGTTGTTCGATTTTCGTCGCCATGTGTCAAAGATGATTCAACAACGACCTACAACAGGACATAATTAACGTTTTGGAGTCTCCGTCAAATTCTGTAAAAGATTTAGAAGTCAGTATATTTGTGCTAATGGCTGGTTATCTGTATAAAAGAACTGGCAGTTTTCACGGAAAAAAATCCTCAATGAGGTCTAATTCACCATCCCTCTTAGTCTCATCTCGGTATTTGAGAATACCTGATATTGTATTATTGGGGGATACTTGTTGGACTTTACATCCGGGTACTTCATGCTACATCCGGATACTTCTGTTGGGAAAGGTATAAAAATGGTGTTGTTATGAAAATAAACTCATTTGTGTCCTGACCGTCGTCGAGGGAAGACATGTTACCAGTTCGGTACAGATACTGTTCCAAGTTATTTTCGAGATCGAATATTGCCAGAAGACGCCAGAAGAATCATCATCAGCTCCACTGCAGATATTGTGCGAAGTTGTTTACCCGATCATTCAGTGCTCGTAGGCATTCTCGTGTCTGTGCATGTTGTCTGATCTGGAAAAGGCCCTTTCGCAATATCTGCAGCAATGGACTTTCATGACTTCACTCTTTCGTGGTCGTAGACCAAATGAGTTTATTTCCCGAACGAAATGATTCCGCGCGCCGAAGGCGCGCAGGGATGGTATGGGGGACAAGCCCCTTTCGACCCTCTGTAACTGTAGATGATTTGGGTTGTCTGGGCGTGGCAAAGATGGCAAATGGAGATGGTACTCAGCGCCGTCTATGTTTCCTCCTGTTCTTTTTTGGAGGAGGAGGCTGTGATGGTGATACCTCTTTTGGTGGTGTTGAAGGAGGGGTACTGGAGGGCTGACTAGGTTGGTATGGTCTAGCCTTTGCAGCTGCCGGTGATGGAGAGCTCTCTGGAGTAGTGTGCAGATAGTGGTTGCTAACACTCTGTAATGCTCCACTAATCGTACTTTCCAAGAGTCTGCGGTTATCCAAGGTCTTCAACATTTGTTGGAGAAGGGCTAGATGCTCGTCATCCCTGACCTTTTCCCCAAGGATGCTTTCCACGGACTCCGCGGTGTGAGCTTCCTGGATGGTGTTCTGGTCGGAAAAGGCTGGAAGAGCAAGAGCGGGTTTAGCTACATGTGCGCTGTCCGGCTCAACTTCCTGCACCATAAACAAACCTCCCTCCTCCAGCTCCTCTTCCGAGGAAGAGTGTGATGGGCTAGAGATTGGAGTGTTGCCTGGCGAACCAGCATCCTCCGGACCCTCCACAGGAGTGGGGGGAACCGGCGTGGACGTGGAACGGCCAGGGGTAGCAGGCATTGAGCTTTCAACGCCATGGTTAGCCTCCCTCTCTTCCTTTTCCATCCTTTTCATCTCCATAAACACCGTCAGTCGGCGGGCATCGCGTCGTCTGGCGGAAGGTCCCTTCTTTCTTCTCCTTTTCTTCTTTCCTTCGGCTGCTTCCGTTTTCTTGGCATCATCCTGCGAGTCCGTATCACTTGGAGGGTGACCAGTGCGGGGGAAAATCCCCTCGCGAAAGGTGCTACACCTCTCCAAGGACGGCGGTTCGGTTTCCTTCTCAAAATCCACTGTCAGGTGAATTTTACCCTTGAGCACCTGGATGCTCCAGGTGGTAGCAAGGGTAGCCTTCACTCTGACCAGTGTCTCTTGTATAACAATTGGGAGCTCCATTGTGTAGTTGTTGACACATCGGAATCCAAGGTGTGAATGGTAATGTACCTGACATTGTATTATTGGGGGATACTTGTTGGACTTTACATCCGGGTACTTCATGCTACATCCGGATACTTCTGTCGGGAAAGGTATAAAAATGGTGTTGTTATGAAAATAAACTCATTTGTGTCCTGACCGTCGTCGAGGGAAGACATGTTACCAGTTTGGTACAGATACTGTTCCAATTTTTTTTCGAGATCGAATATTGCCAGAAGACGCCAGAAGAATCATCATCAGCTCCACTGCAGATATTGTGCGAAGTTGTTTACCCGATCATTCAGTGCTCGTAGGCATTCTCGTGTCTGTGCATGTTGTCTGATCTGGAAAAGGCCCTTTCGCAATATCTGCAGCAATGGACTTTCATGACTTCACTCTTTCGTGGTCGTAGACCAAATGAGTTTATTTTCACACCAACACTCCTTTTATACCTTTCCAAACAGAAGTACCCGGATTTAGCATGAAATACCAGGATGTAAAGTCCAACAAGTATCCCCAAATAATACAATGTCAGGTATTCTCGAATACCGAGATGAGGCTAAGAGGGATGGTGAATTAGACCTCACTGAGGGATTTTTTCAAGGCCCTCATAACCTCAAAATTCAATGAGGGTACGGGGGATAGTAAATCAGGCCTCATTGAGGGCTTTTACATCGCCCTCATGGCCTCATGCGACAAAAAAGGGATTCTACAGTCACAGGCGTTTTCCAAAATGGGATTCCATAGGATATACCTGTTAAATACCGAAATGAGGCTAAGAGTCGTAGTAAATTATACCTCATTAAGGGATTTTTCATGGCCCTCATGATCTCAAAATCCAACGATGCTATGAGGGATAATAAATGAGGCCTCATTGAGGGCTTTTACATTGCCCTCATGACCTCATACGACAAAAAAGGGATTCCGTAGCCACGGGTGTTTCCAAAAATGGGATTCCATAGGATATACCTGTTAAATACCGAAATGAGGCTAAGAGTCGTAGTAAATTATACCTCATTGAGGGATTTTTCATGGCCCTCATGACCACAAAATTCAATGAGGTTATGAAGGATAATAAATGAAATAGTAAACATTGCAGGATTGTTTGTGGTAATTCATGATACACCGATTCAATCAAATACACCCTCCGAACATACCTCTGTCTTGTTGTAGGCCATTAGGTAACATAGCAACCACGTGCTACCATAGAAACCAAGATGGCGGCCTCCAGTATACAAAATGGACGACGGAAACACGTATCACCCTAACAACACGCGCTGCGCATGCGCACTCACACCACGTATCACTATGGGGATGATGTCACAAGATGGCCGCTCACGTGGGTTACCATGACAACACAACATGGCGCCACTGGGTCACGTGACTATGACGTCACATGAGATCCGGCATGAGATCCGGCAAACCATGCCCCAAAACCACATTACATACTACTCACATGTCTAAGTTTGAAGTTCTCTGTGTAAACAGAATCAAATTTTAAACAATTACGAAAATGAGAAGCAGTTGAAATTTAATGCGAAACGAACAGCATGAAATTACGATTTGTTCCCACACACTATATATAGTATATTGTCTTGCGAAACTCATGCCGTTAAAGATTTTTACAATATCAAATCATAAACATCATATCTGTATAAAAGGCTCGAAACTGAAAAAATACGTGTGCATGTATTTGACTAGAAGAGGCAGTGGTTGTCATACCGTTCTAGTCGAAACATATAGGCATTGAAATAACTGTCCTATCAAAATAAGAAAGTCGACAGGGAAGTGTTTTATTTGTTCAGTACAGGGTAAGTGATTTGGTACAGACGAAAGTCTCATGTACAAAAAATTCCAAAAAGACAAACGGTTAAGAGAAGATCTACAGGTAAAATATTTCTATTAACCCTTTACCTAACATCAAAAGCAGACGACACTTGCAAAAAAAAATCTTGAAAAATATTTTTTTAAATTGTTTGTCTCAAAAACATAGGTTATGACCCCTCGTTGGAACGAGCTCGACGAGCTCGTTCCAACGAGGGGTCATAACCTATGTTTTTGAGACAAAAAAATTTTAAAAAAAAGGAAAATTAATTGACGATTTTTGAGAATAGCGCTGGCCGTTTTTGGTCGTTACGTTGGGTAAAGGGTTAATGAATTATTTTTGTCCCCGTCATTTTTCTGAATTAACTCATTCTTTGTTGTATTTTGTTAGGGTTCTGAATAATTCACAAGCAGAATCAGAAGTGCCGATAACAGAGGTCATGCTGTCGAGTGCCAGTGGTGCTAAATGCAGTAAACAAATTCGTTTGGCTTATTTTTTTAGTGTGTCGTTTTTGATAAAATCGCTGTCTGATGATGACGTAGGCTATACAGAATTCCCGCCTGTCAAATCTGTAAGTCACAGTTATAATCATGGGGGTTTTTTTTGTTATGTGTGAACTGACTTAACAGTTTATCCATCTGATTCTTATTAAAACATTTCTTTGTTATTTAACCCTTTGAACACTAGCGGTATCTTACATGCCCTTCAATGGAAGCACTTGGAAGATTCCATATTAATTATCTGGCGGTAGACCAATCAATATTTTCAATATTGATGGGTCTACCTCACACATTTACTGAACAGCCATCCTATTTAATGACGTTATGACGTATCATGTTCCTGTGTGGAAAAACGGCCACACGGGTTCAAAGGGCTAATCTTTTTTATCTTGCTTAATCTTTTTTTTTGTAATCCTTCTGGAAGATACTAAATTATTTGCTACTATAGTTTATTTGGAATGAATAAACAGTGAGTAAATAATAATCATGAACCATTTTGTAAAGGTTAATAATAGTCTTTTGTATTATGTACATTTTCATAATTTATGGGTTTTTTGTAACTAAAACACCAAAAGGGCTAGATAATGCTAAATTAAAATGTCGTACTTTGAGTACAACAAGTCTTTGGCATTGAAGATGGCGTCTTGTTGCACTAAAAGAACTATACACAGTTAATTCGTTCCCATTTACAATCAGATTAATCTCGATTGTCCACGCGGGGACACGGCGACGCTGTATATCAAGGTGCACTTGTCTTCAACCCATGCTAAACCTGCTTGTTCTGAGTTAGTACGTTGGGAGTCTGGCAGTTGCTCGCCGCTGCTCGGAGGTTCTCTCCGAGCACTCGGGTTCCTTCACCCGTAAAACTGATTGTCGAAAAAGTCGTTAAACCCCAACAAATGAATAAATAAATAAATAAATAAATAAATAAATAAATAAATAAATAAATAAATAAATAAATAAATAAAATCAGATACCATTTGGCACTAAAATCTTTCATAGAAAGATAGAACCGAGTAATCAAATTATCCGTCCAGCAGCATTTTTGGTATCAGTTTTCCAAAAAGACTCCAATTAAGTGTTCCATAAATAGTTATGCCAGATCCACCAATTGCATGTGGGACGCCCATGATTTCTTCTTGCAAGCCGCGGAAAGATGACTTTTATTAGTTTTTATTATGAAGTGCTGCAAGATGGAAAGTATATCAGGGGTTGGTCCTACCAGCGTCGTACCGTCTAGTTACAACATGACAGCACGTCCCTCTTACCAGCTTTCGACTCTTTCGTGGTAAGAGAGACATGTCTGCCATTTCTTTATCTGATATGGTTTTTCAAACTTGTACACATTGTTTGGTGAATTTGGCGCACCGCAGGAGTATTATAAGGAGTGGTTCTTTTTCATCCTAAAACTTGTGTCTCAGCAGTCAACACTACTCGACACAGCACCTTATGCAGATAATACAGTAGCCCTGGCCCATTAAGTCCGGCAATGGGCCATGAATCCGCTAGTAGTTGGGGGAGCCACTTGGGACCCAAGATCTGTGAAACTTCTAGACCCAAGAACTTCTAGACCCAAGATTGTGAAACTTCTAGACCCAAGATTGTGAAACTTCTAGACCCAAGATTTGTGAAACTTATAGACCCAAGAACTTCGTTTCTATAAGTTTCACAAATCTTGGGTCTAGAAGTTTCACAATCTTGGGTCTAGAAGTTTCACAATCTTGGGTCTAGAAGTTCTTGGGTCTAGAAGTTTCACAGATCTTGGGTCCCAAGTGGCATCGCATCATGCTTTTTTTTATGGCCAGATCCTATAGTACATTTTTGCTTATAAGTTTTTTTCACTGGAGGATAAGGGAACTGGTTTTTTGTCTTTTCATAACAAAGACTTGATTGTGTACATGAGAAGATCTCTTTCTAATAGTGTGGGTAGCCCTGAGAAGGGCTGTTTTAGTTTTGATGAAGTGCAAGTCACTCAACAGTTAGCAATATTTTTCATGTATCGCCCAAGACCATCGAATCGTACCCGTTTCTTTTTTTTAGGTTTAACAATATCATCATATGATTCTTCCTCTGGAATAGGTTGTTGAATTACTGTATCTGTTTGTGTGGATGTAGTCACTAACTGATTCTGTGCTTGACGTCCCCTTTTTCTCTTAGGTTTAGGTGTCGGTTCTGCCAACTCATGTGGTACTGTTAAAGGAAGAGATGACACTTTGAATTCTATAGGAACTGTAATCTTATCAGCTGAGAGAACGATCTTTTGGTGAGATGATTTCATGTCTTGTAGAGTCTCCAAGATTTTCTGTAATAATGTTTCATTTTTTTCATCTTGTGAAAAAGTATTATTCACCCTCTTATTTGGTATGGTATCCTTTTGGTTTGGTATTCTCTGCTGTGTCATCAATGAGTTGTCAATACGAATTAAATCGTTAAAATCATCTAGTATATTGTATTCATCCATGATTGAATGCAGAACAGGCGATTGCTTTTTATCAAATGAATTGTCTGGAATGTGTGTTAGATTTTATAGACAATGCGAGGATCGGAAATGCACTGGAGAACGCTCACGCGACATTTTTGATCGAGTGCGGGAAAATATTGTTGATAACAGACGTTTACTATCACAGACGTCCGATGTCAACAATATTTTCCCGCACTCGATCAAAAATGTCGCGTGAGCGTTCTCCAGTGCATTTCCGATCCTCGCATTGTCTATAAAAAGAAGGTGAGTTGAGGATTTGGATACATTTCATCTGACTAAAGAAAAATCATCTTTTGACAGAGAGGAAAAAGACATGGAGCCAACGAAGATCAATTACAGTTCCGTAGAGAGTTATGAGAGAACCAAGAAACAGAGAGCCGATGAAGAATTCGCCTTGGCTTTGAGAAAGTGGTGGTCGGCAACACTTTCGATGGAAGAACAACTTAAGAAGATTGAAGACCACCCTTTCGTCAAAGCCGCCACACGTCCGTTCGGGGAGATCCAGTACAAGAATCGACCTAAACACTGGTTTGATCTCCCCGTACATTTGCAGGAGGAAGCTCTTGTAGGACGAAGCTATGCATGGGAACAAGATTGCTTTACAGATGAAGAGATGCTAGCAACAACCATAGGCGTGTGGGAAGGTGAATTCTTCACCGAAGCAGAGATGGCTTTACCAAACAGCTCTCTACGGAACTGAAGATTTTTAAAAACGGCCCTTTTCAGGGCCAACCACACTATTAGAAAGAGATCTTCTCATGTACACAATCAAGTCTTTGTTATGAAAAGACAGAAAACAGTTCCCTCCCTAGAGTGTGACCCAATGTCTATATTAATTTAAAATCATTTTATATTAGGGGTTATCCATATGGTTTTGGGTTGTCATCTCTCCACCCTGTGTATACAACTTCTATAACTGGGGAAATTTTGTGTGTCTTCTTGTGTTTTGTTGTAAGTATAAGGAAATTATGCTTACAATAAAACACAAGAACACACGCACAAAATAAAAAAAACTTAGTGATTCGCGTTGTGGTCGAACTCTCTGTGATAGTTGTTTTTTCTATAGTAAGAATAGTATTCATTGTATGTTTAGCAATCAAAATTATCTCTACAGTATAAACTGTATATCAGGTTACACTATAAAAGTTTTTTGATAAGTATGCATACAATATTAAAGCCTAATACTCACAGTGAAAAAGAGAAGTGACTCTTAACTCTTTTTACTGTTGGGAAATAATAGGGACACGGTGATAAAAAAGGGATTATAGGACTAACCTAACAAATTCGACAAAACTATCACAGAGGTTTTAACAAAAGACAAAACTGTATTTTAAAGTTGAATCATTATATTGAAATGAACTCTGAACATATATACACCGAGATCTGAGTTTGCCTATCCATGAGAAAACCTATTTACATCAAGATTCTTTTTTATGCTAGTTTTTTTATTTGATACCCAAGATTGTTTTTTGAAAACAATCTTGGGTATCAAATAAAAAACTGATATCACTCAAGTGATCTGATCTTGAAACAAATATAAAAAATAACTAAAAACCCTATCTCTCTGTTACACAAATGTCTGGCGAAAATTATATAATAGATGATTGACTTTTAATAAAAAACTTAAAAAACTAAAAGATGTAAAAAATTACCTCTGTGGGATTGTTTTGACACCTGATATTTATTACAGTTATTTCAAATAATGTCTATAAGTTTGCTCAAACCATCGTCGAACATCTCTATCATTCTCTTGGAAATTTCTTGGATCAAATTTGATAGTAAGAACTGTCTCTAAATCATATCCTCTTGCAAGATGATCTAAAGCAAATATACAGTACATTCCACACACAACAGTAAATTCACTTTGTAGTCTCATTGTATTTATTGTCCGGGAATCTGTATTTTTCACTATGAAATTGTATATGTCTCTATCTAATGGTGGTAAACCATATGAATCAAAGTAGATAGCAGAATGATTGTCTTTAAAATATATTGCTATCCAATGTTCTCCTGGTTCTATTGATGAATCTGTGTTCACAATATATGCTTGTCTGTGTTTAGGTTTTCGTTTTGGTAACAAGTCTTTTGAACACACTTTTCCTTTTAAGGATGATAACCTTTGAGAACTGTCAAGTATAGTTTGTAATTGTATGGTTTCCATCTTCTTAGCCTTGAAAAAGGCTGGCACTGAGCCATTAATCAAGATATCCTGTATAATATGACCAGTCTCTTTTAACTAAATCTGCCCACTTTTGAATGTCTTTTTGGCAGTCTATTTCAAAGTCTATATGAGCACAATATTCTAATAAGTTTATTTTTCTTGCTCTCTTGTGTAGATTATATAGTATAGTCACTGGACACACTTTCTGTAAACACTCTGCAATGTTCATATCTATTAATGTTGTTGTGTTGGTTCAATTTTCTTCTTCACAGATATTTTTCATTTTCTGTTGAATGGATTTTGTCAGTTCTATCACTACACATTCTTGAAATAATGTTTGTATTTTTTCTTTACACATCTTGCAATGTTCACACTGACTCATCTTGTTTAATAGTCAAATATCACTTCTCTGAATTTGTTGATTTCTATCTCACTATCAAATTCTGCATAGACAACAACGTTGATCACCTCTGGAAGAGCTTGAGCAAACTGAAGTTCAAACCTAAGATTGCCAGACTTTATTGGGTGAGCCAAGGGCCCACTACTACTCTGATCAGGTGTCAAATCAATACCCCAAAGGGTATACCCTTTTGCATAATCCTGCAAAGATAAATTAAATGATTGATTTTGTCCAAAATAGCCCATAGCTTCAAACAATGATAAATATGAATTTAGATAAAGTCCACCTTCAAAATTCGGTTCAAAGGGACGTGCTTTAATGGAATGTCCATCTATTGTGATTTCCAACTTATTCAAATCGAAATGTTGAAAATTAAATGGATTACTGCCAACATCTCCATTTATATCTCTATTACTAACTAAACCAAGAATAATTCGTTTTGGCATCTGTTTATGAAACAGATAGTCTTCTATTTTTGAACGAAGACCACTTCCAATAGTAAAAGTTTTAATTTCACTACGTCTTATGGGCATTTTATAATTTGTTCGATCTGTTTGTGCATTAAGATCATTCGCAAATTTTGGAAATAAATCCAATGCCGGTATTCTGAATATGGCTTTTTGAATTTCTATTTTTCCTTGTTCACTACCAATCAAACAAAATTTAGTTGGAGCATGATGCAATTTAATTCTCATCTCAACTCCATTTGGTAAATACTTATCTTGCACAAACAGATCTAAATGCAGTTTTCCTCTTAGTTGTACATTTTTGCTACCACCAATTATTTTAGCTCGCTCAGTCAAACCTTTGTTCGACGAAGCTTTACTTGTTTCTGTGAGGTGTCCAGGAGTATCTCTATACCACAACTCACTAGCAGCTAGATGTGTTTTTTTCACATCTTTTGAATAACTAAGAAAATTCTCAAAATATGCTCTATAAGGATAAAGATCTGTATTGGTGGTGATAAGATTGCCGTTCAGTGTAACATCAATTTTACTGAACATGCTATGAAAAAAATTATTGATAGGAGCAATTTGTGTATCTCCAGCCAAAACACTCCCATCTTGTTTTGTAATTTTAAATTGAACTTCAAGTGTAGATGCTGCAAGATCTAACCACTTGGTTGTTTGTCTTGGAATTAAAAATTCTATTGGTGAAGAATTATTTAAAGATGCAATAGGAAATTGTTCAATTTCACCAATATTTTCTATACCACTTGATGTTGGTGATACATTATCTGGATCAAAACTACTACCAAAATGTTCGCAAGATCCATGTAACATCATGATTTTTTTTCAATCAAATATATCAAGTGGTCTTGATTTTCGTTTTGAATAAGCTTGTCTTTGACGTGTCTTACCTCTACGAGAACGAACCACAGACTGACTTTTTCGTTCTTGTTTTTGTCTTTTTATACCTAAAGCAGATTCACCAACTGATTTCAAAAGATCTTTTCCATGAGTTAATAAAATGTCTTTAGGTGCTTTACGTTTTTTTATCAATTCATTTGCTATTTCTAAACCATGTCTTAATCCATCTCTCTTTAAGGTTTGAAATGCATTTTTTGCAATTGGTTTTATAAATGGTGCAGCTGTTCTTATTGCTGTGCGAAAAATAGACCCTAATCCATATCCATATTGCCGTGGTACACCTTGATACACCGGCATCATTTTTTACAAATTTAATTTATGTCTCTGTCTAAAATGCAACTTGACAACTGTCTTGCCACTTGCAAACTGAATGGGTTTACCAGTGTTCCCATTTATATTTATACTAATCTGATCAAAATAAGATTTTGATACTGGTACATAATGTACATTATCAAATTCTATATGAGTATGTAGAGACTCTTTATGTGATTCAAATGGAATCACACGTAAAATAGGTGCTTCAATATCACCTAAAAATGTATAATCTGCTATGTCAGAATAAATAAAGATTTGATTGAAATCCACATTTAAGTCCACATTATATTTAAATGCACCTTTTGATGTGTTGGGAAAAATGACAGGAAAAATATTGTCTTTACATCCCATTTTTTGTAATAAACTTTCTGACATTTCAATACCCACTTTCCCAATACTATTTCCTACTATTTTTACACGCCCTTGGAGAGTTGAAAATCCAACATGAAATAATACATCAAATGATTTAAATATGTCTCCAAGTTTTTCTTGAATTTCTGTTTGCATTGCATCTATGACATGAGCGCCATTTGAATATGCACCTGATAAAATATTTAATTCAACAACAGCAACACCTTTGTGTAATGTATGTTTCAAATTCGTTTTATTAATACGATTTGATATTTTGCTATCTGTCACAATGATTTTAAAAACAGATTCTTCATCTGTAATATTTTTTGCTTCCGAAGGTAAAATTACTTCAACTAATCCCACTTCCCAATGTTCTTTATCAACATGAATGGGTTTAGATAATTGTGTTTGAAAACAACATTGGCTATTACTTGGAAACATATCCATAGAACTATCACTCAGAAGTGTTACGTAAAATGAATTCATTTTTCTTATCTTGTGGTTGTTTCAAATATTTTAAACCTGGACTTGGAAGAATATATCCTAATGAACTACTTAATAACACTAACCACAATTCTTTATCAGGGCTTTGTAAACTCAAATGTGCAATGGCAGTAATTATAATACCATAAATGATAATAATCTGTGTGAAATAAGTGACTTGATTTTTTGCAACACGATTTCCACAAATTTTAAATTGTTGACTTTGTTGACTTTGTACATCAACACTTGTGGCTTCATTAGGTAATGAAGTTTCATTTAATGACATATTCTTTTTATATCAAATCTGATTCTGCTATCCAACTATCAAATTTCTTTGGATAACCTTCCCAATGTACTTTAAGTTCTTTGATAATTTTCTTTCCCACACGTTTTGACCGTCTATTAAGAATTGATTCAATTATATATTTTTATCATCTTTTATACTTTGAATTTCTTGTGGATAAAATGTCCCTTGTATATTTTCACCACCCATATCTTCAAGTTTATAAGTGGGTGGTATTGTATATTTTACATGAGTAATTTTAAATAACTCTTTTGTCCAATTTGGTAAATACCCTTTTTCAAATGTACGTTTGGTTTTATTAATACGTACTATATCACCAACTTTAAATTGTATTTTTTTCTTTTTAGACTTTTTTTTACCATACAAATGTTGAGATACTTCTACTTCATTTTCTAATGATACTGAAGCAGGAGTTCTCTGAATACTTCGATGAAAACTATGATTATATCCATCAACTAAATTTTCCAACACATCAATGTATCTTAATGTACGTTTGTGTGTAAAATATTTCCACATTCGTGTTTTCAATGTACGTTGAAAACGTTCAACAATACTAGCTTTGGTTTCAGGATTTTCTGTTGTGAAGAAATGAATGTTTTGTTCCTTTAAAAATTTTTGCACGTCTTTATTTTTAAATTCAGAACCTTTATCAGATTGTAATGATAATGGTTTACATCCAGAAGTTTTCAAAATACTCTGAAAAGATTTTGTTAATGTCTCTCCTGTTTTATTGTGAATGGGTATTACCCATGCATATTTGGAAAATACATCAATAACACAAACTAAATAACGAAATTGGTCATTGTAAGATTGTAAACTTTGTAAGTCTGCTAAATCAATCTGCCATTGATGATCAATACCACCCACTATAGTCTTACGTCTTGAAAATTTTTTACGGATGGGTTTATGTAAAGTATAAGTTCTTTCTCCTTTCAACCATTTTTTCACTTGATCAATTGTGATGGAATTATCTTTACTATGAGCTGCTTTGTACAATTTTTGTATACCACCATAACCAGCAGGATGTTTTGTATTGTAATATATTTCAGTTAATAAATCATTCAATAAGCTTCCCATTTTTCAGATAATCTACGTTTTGTCAATTTACGCTTTAGTGCTGACTTTGGTGTGTCTTCACTCCACTGCACTCTATGACCTCGACGAACTTTACGTTTTGGAGGGGATGATTGAGGAGTTTCAGACCAACTATCTTCTGGAGAACTTTGATATTTACTGGGTTTGGGTATAGGTTGTCTATTCATCCATAACCAACGTTCACGATTACCAACAAAATCTTGAGGGATATTTATATCTTTTAATCCACGACTAAACATTTCCCATCCACTCGGTTTAAAACCTTTTCGGTGTCTGAGAACATCATTGACTAAATCTATGATATTTGAACCTTTTATGACTTCTCCATCGTAACTTAATACACCCTGATCATCCCAACTCATGTGTGGATGAGATGATAAAGCAGATAATAATGAAGTTGCTTTACGTCTCATTGTAACAGGGACACTTTCTATAATACGATCTCGTAAAAATAATGATTTTTCTCCTGACTCAGGCAATGGAACCAATGTTGGTTGTAATGCTTTCTTATGTGACATTTGAAATTTTTGTAAAGTTTCCCCATACTTTTGTTCTTTCTCACTTTCGGACAACTCTGAATTTCCTAACACAGATGATAAATCATTTTGAAGTTGTGCAGTATTTGTAACTTGTGGGTTGGGGGTAATCTTGGTCTTTGAGCTTTTTCATTTCTAAAACGTTGCATATCTTCTAACATTTGATAAGGTACAATAGCCATCTTTTTCATATTTTATCGACTAATTTATTTGCAAGATTTGTTGCAACTCCTATAGCAGGTCCAAGTAAACCAAGTAATGGTAAAAAACCACCTTTTTGATTTA
Organism: Pictodentalium vernedei; assembly: GCA_031216915.1. Taxonomy (NCBI): domain Eukaryota; kingdom Metazoa; phylum Mollusca; class Scaphopoda; order Dentaliida; family Dentaliidae; genus Pictodentalium; species Pictodentalium vernedei. The sequence goes on along the minus strand of CM062295.1, from coordinate 95,063,175 downwards.
AAATTTGTTTTTTCTTTTTAAGAGTTATTGATTTACTAGCGAGTGCTCGTAGTTGTTGACGCTTTGGATGTAATTTTTGTTTCTGATTTTTTGTTAGATGTATGTTGCCTTTTAAAAGATTATGACAGCATTCTGACACACAATTAATTAATTCTTTAGGTGCATTTTTCATAATTTGTTTTTGAAATGCTGGAGGAGTTTGACTTAAACCTATTAACATACCACCATATTTTTTAACTAAAGGAATTTTTTGTTTCTTATTTTGTCTCACCATCTTGCTCTTATAGAATCTAATGATTAAATGAAACAAATATAAAAATGTAATGCTATTTATATATGTGCAAACTTTATATTATTTAAAGTAAGACCTTATCCCTTTAACAGGTTTAGGTGTATTTAAAGCTGTAAAACGTGCCATTGTGGGAATCTTTTCTTTTAATGGTACATGTTGTGTATTTTGTACAGAATACATTGGTTCATGATTTTTAACACCATCTTTTGTTATTGACACTACACGTGTTAACTTAAGTGGTGATACTTTTCTTTGTCTTTGAAGATTTTTCACAAGTAATGCTTTTGTTTTTGTAGATGGAGATCTATGAGGTGCAATTTCAAAATTTGTATACATATATTTTGGTCCTACCTTTCGTTGATTTTTTATCTCTCTAGAGCTTGATGAATTATTTGATCTTTTCTTAGGGGATTTTCGTTTCCTTTTAGGTGACTTTTGTTTCTTACTCTTTGTTTTTTTGAATGGTGAATAGAATGATCTACTTGTCTTATGACCATCCCATCGAATTAAATTACGAATGATAACACCACCAAAAAATCCACCATCTCCTGGTTTTAAAATAATGTTTCGTTTTGTTGCAAGATCAACTCTGGGATTTGCAAGTTGTTCAAGATCTTGTTTATGTTTATCCATATAGGTTAAAGTTTGTTTTGGCAATTTAATTTTCTTATTAAGTATGATTCTACTTGCTAATGTAAACCATTTTAAAATTTTCTTAAAACCTTTCTTAAGTAATTTTTGTCTTGCAAATGGACTTGTTTCTTGACCAAGTTGTTCCAAAGATTGTATGAATGATACCATGATGATGTGTAGTCGTTGACAAACTTTGACTAACTAACATCAACTCATTAGAACATGGGGAATTTATAGTTTTGTATAAATGATGGGACCACGTTCATTTTGTGTTACCCAAGGATGAAAAATATCAGTTCTTAATCTCAAAGACTCAGGAGTTCTAGGATGAAAATCAATTAATAAATAACCATGATCAATACTTGTTGCATCTTGATAACATGCATTTAAATGTGGTAATTGAACTTGATTTGCCAATACTTTAATTTGCCCTTTATCTCTGGTATTTTGAAATAAAATCATATAATGTGCATTTAAACTTATGGTACGACTAGATTTAGATTGTTGGAACATATTTTGTGTAATGTAAATGACACTTGCATTTCTATGATGTCCTTTTCGTGTGAACCATAATTTAATTTTTTCTTCATCTTTATCTCCTAACATATCATCAAAAACTACAAGATGGGGAATAGTGGCATCACTGACAATTTCATATTCATCATCAGGGATACCATCTATGAATTTAATATCTTCACTTTCTTTAAGTAAAGTATATGTATTTTGCCATTCTTTATAACACCAAATAATTTTTTGTGGGGGAATTTGAAATAAGTCATGTTTCATATCAATAAGCTTTTTGACAAATTCTGTTTTTCCTGAACCACTAGGTCCCGAAATAAAGATATTACAAGGGTGTTGAAACAATAAACATTCACTCGATGCCATAATTGTATTTGTGTGAATAAGAGTTGTCAAATCATTCACTTATATACTTTCTGATTCCATACCTTCTTCATGTCTTTTAGTAGGTATTCGTTTTAAGGGTGCTTTTAACTCAAATACAGTTTCTGAAGAATCTATTCTTCTATCTATTTGTGGTACACATTGTCTATACAAGTAATTAATGATTTCTTTATCATAAATTATATTACCCCACACAACTCTTGTCCAAATATTTTCTATATTATCTTTGTAAAAAGCATTCATGATTTGTAATGCATTACAAAATTCCCCATACATTTCATCTTTTCCCAATTGATTATGAATAAACTCTTTTGTTATTGTTAGATAACCAGGAGTGATCAATTGAAATGCATATAATAATGCCTTACGTGTAATCTTGTTGTCTAACATACGTCTTACTGGTTCCATGGTTGAAATCAAAGTGATGATTCTTTTGTCTCTTCTGATGTATTTTGTCCATCAGGTACTATATTACCTGATGCACAAAATACATCAGGACGGTCAGGAAAATCATTTCCTGCATTATCTGAAAACATTTTATCAAACTTAGTTTTGAATTGTCCTGCAGCTTGTCTTGCAATTATGGTACTAAATGATGTACTTTGATCATTTAGCACCATGAGTGCAAATAAAGACTTAGAATCTGGAAAATCATCTAAACACTTGTCATATTTTTTCATTGTTGAAAATATTTGATTTAAAGTGAATCCATAATCCATCACTGATAATATTTTATCTGGGGGTGTTTGCATACTTGTTGGTGGTTTGTATAATTGACAATTTCTTATCAATTGAATATAAGAACAATTTGGTGACCACTTAACATGTTCTTGCAAAGGAATATCTTTTTCTTCCCAATTCATTAAACCTTGTCCACATACAAAACATTTTACTTTACCATCTCCTATATAGAAAAATCCAGCTTTAGCTAAGTCTTCTTTCTTGGATTTTAAAATAGGGTTTGTAGTCATGCTAAAACTCGAAAGTCTTCTTAACTCTGACAAGTATATAGGATAAGTAGGATTGAGTGGTAGAGACATCTTGCCTGCTCAGTGTTCAAAGTTGAAATGAGAAATCTGAAGGTTCTTTTATACCTTAGGCCCATAAGGTTTTGTGTCATATTTATCCACTACAAAATGGTTTGTGTACACAGATCTGAATGTTTTGGTTTGTAATTCAATTGTGACATGTCTGGTCTTGTTCAAACTTGAAATGAGAATTCTAAAGAGTAATTTTTATACCTTAAACCCATAAGGTCTTGTATCATATTTATCCACTACAAAACGTTTTGTGTACACAGATCTGAATGTTTTGGTTTGTTTTTCACTTGTAACTTGTCTGTTCTTGTTGCGTTTAATTCTATGTGTGTATTCAATGTTCATTTTGTAATTATGTCTGTCTTGTACACATTCCACCATGGATTCAAAATTGACTTTCTGTGATGTATTGTAATCTAATGTGATTCCTTTAACTTTACATGAAGTGTGTATTTGACCATCTTTAATGTATTTGTAACCATAATTTTTGGGACCTAAACCTACATATTCAATAATTTTTGCATCTGGATGTTCATCTGTCCATTGACCTAACCTACTGTTTATAATTTGTGGATTCCAAAGTGTGGGGTTATGGATGTAAATACAACTGTCTGTGTCAAAGTATAATACCCGTCTACCCAAACGTCCTATTACTTTATATAATTCCATTCGTGCATAAGCTGTGACAAAAGATGCAACTGCAACATTAGCTGATTTGTGAGGTTCATAAACATCTGTAGATTTTGTGTAATTGACTAAAATACATTTATCATGATCAAACAATTCAACATTTTTAATAATGATGTCTTTATCTTGTATCAGGTCAAAATATTTTGATGGGTCTTGTATGTATTCTGTTTTTGTTTTTAAATTGTTTTGTGCACTTTTCCCCCATAAACAGTTTAACATGGTTTTAGCAAATGATCTTTGTCCTGGATTTTTTTCAATATTTTCCAAACGTATGTTTTCAATTTGTGCATAGTCTTTCTTAAATGTATCTTTGTCTGTTTCTGTTTTCACCCAATCTGGATATCCACTGGCTTCTTGTTTCATTTTTAAATATTTGTTCACATAATGTTTGTAAATTTCTGAAGACCATTCTCCCCAATGCCAAATCTGATAAGTGTCAAGTAATGTGTATCCCATCCCCAATGCTTTAAAAAGTTCAACAGATGTCCATGTACCTGTAATACTGCGTTGATCTGGTGTGTGTTCACATTTGTCTAATTCTTGTTCTGCACATGTATTGCAAAGTGTAAAAACCATTTTCTTGTTGCAATGAATTGGTAATACTGGCATGTGTAGAGATTGTGGTGGTAAAACTTTACATTTGATAAGTCCCCTGTACTGTCTTATAGCATCCATGTTTATGTTTTCTTTTGTGAGTATATGTGGATGACCTACTGGATATTCTCTGTGTTTATTGACATAAGGATAGAGTGAACAGATGTCTATGTATTTTATTTCATTGTCTGTGCTTTGGTCTATTTTATGATGTAATTTAATGGCATTTGTTCTCCCCCCAAATAATGCTTCACGTGGTTTAATAGGATCCATGTTTGGAAAAAATGAATTCAATGTTGATTTTACTTCAGGATTTGATTTGCAAAAATCATCAAGTTCATGTTCCCATGTTATTCTCATGTTATACCCTAATGATTTTAAATGGTGTATGCGTTCCTGTGTTTTGTTGTATAGAGTTTGGTAATTTAGCAAATTGACTGGATTTTTCTCATGTCTGTTGTCTTTGTAACATGTTATGCACCCATGCCACATACATCCATAAAATTCAAAGATTGTATTTGTGTCTTTGTGAAACCCATCAACATAATATCCCCCTATTTTAACCTCCCCACCATTAAGTGCATGTTGAATATGTATGTTTTTTTCCTGTGCAAGTGTCTGTAAAAATCTAATGGCTTTAATGGAGTATTTGACTTTAGCTGGGTAACCTATGTCTGAAATGATTGCCATTTTGTTTTCTGGAAGTGAATTTTTTCTCCAAGCTTTTGTACATGCATCGGCTAAGGTAAATGCTTCTCTCAAGGGGTCTATGCCATCACTATCTATAAATTTTTGTCTGAATTCCCCACACCCCCTACGTAAAATATCTACATCTGATTTACAGTATAATTCCATTTCTTTTTGAAAATCAAAACTGGCATGACTAGTAATTTTTTGTTTGTACCACTTGATAAAATCCTCCCTATCTGATGGAGACATTGAATCTGGCATATACAATGTTGAATCTAAATAAGGGCCAATATAATTTTGATAAGCTTGTGTGTTTGCCAAATGGGGGAAATAACCTTTTGCTAATTCTGTCAAGCCAAATGTTTTGGGAAATTGTGCCAATCTCATTGAAAGAAAATTTAAAGAATCTATAAGTCTAATACCACAAGCTTTAAGTGAAAGAATTTTGTTCCCATTCATAATTACATCAGGAGTTGTTGTACCAGTTTCAATGAGGTGCCTTAAAATAAATTGTCCATCGAAACCTCTTAAATTGTGAGCAATAGCTGTTGTCCCTTTATGTTCCTTACTGAAAAGCCAATCACAAAAATCTGATAATGTAGATTCCCCTTTAAATATTGATTGCCGTTGTCCAAATTTGTCACAGGAAATACATTCTTGATCTACAGATTTGCAAATACATTCCCCACATGCACGATGAGCAACACAGAAATTTGGGATATGAACTCCTGAGTCTTGTGTGGTTTCAAAATCAAAAAATACAAATGGAATGTTTGGTATTTTTTCATCCTCGGGTGAAGTGTATTTTGGAATAAAACATTGGTGATCAGAATTAACTACTTGTTGACAATATTTGCATTTTTTGAATCCTTCACAGATATGTTTCCCTTTGGTTGGATATATTAATGAATTGCATGTTTTACATTTTTGAACTAATTGACAAATTGTTTTTTCTTCTTTCCCCTTTCTAGTGATATGGTTATTATAGCATGATGGACTTCTAAACTGTCTATTGCAACTGTAACAGGTGATGGGATGTTCAGGAATACATTTTGTTGGAGCATAGCAAATACAACCAAAAGGGCACATGTGACGTTCTCTCTGTTGGACACCTTTACTGCAAAGTTCACAATAGTAGTGACATCCTAAAAACCCTTTAATTGTTGTGATAGTATCAAAATGCTGGTCATGGTGGTAAATATGAATAACTTTACTATCAGTGGTGGTAACTGGAGGTTTGAATAAAAATTCACTTTTTGCATACTGTGGATGAATTTTGATGACATACTCTGGGTAAAGCAGGTCTTGTATTTTATAATATTCTTCATATCCACAAGGAATATTATAATCAAGACCTGCTTTGTCCATCAATGCCTTAGCTTCCAACTCTTGTGTCGGTCTATCAGAACGTTTAATATTTTTCCATTTCTTTTGCCAAAGTTCAGAATTATCTCTATCAACATGACACTTTCCCACTACAATGGCCCGTGCGAGACACATTGAATCATTAACATTTTTAATTTCAATAATACTCTGTTTACTTTTGACCATTTTATCAACAGATGAAAATGAAATTGGTGCGTGTCTCCCAGACCCTTGTGGTAGAGAAGTGTGTGTTATTTCTAAAGATAATTGCCCATCATGGATAGTAAAGTTATCATTTGATTGTACAACCTTTTCTATTTCATCTAATATGGTGTTACCAGTGATACCTGAAGCCTTAGTAAATGGAATAAATATACCTATTTCTAATCCTGGGTGGTTAACTGATATTCTCATTGGATCGTTGTCTTCTACTCCACATTCTTCTTTAATATCATCTACCAAACTGTCAAATACTTTTCCAAGGGTGTCAAATGGATTCTTTTGATTAAATTGTTTGAATGTTATTCTGCATACATGGGATTTGGAACGGAATTTTCTTGATGTTTTTTGTAGAAGTGGGTGAATGGTGTATAAGTCTCTTGCTGATTCTACTCTCTGTTTCTTGTTATCTACTTCACTCTCTGTCTCACTATATTCTTCAATGGCTCTCTTCATCTTTTCTTCTATCGTCTTCTAGCTTTTGAAAATATGTCTTGTCTTCTTGAAGTCAAAAAACCCAAGTGTGAAACATCCTAAGATTCCCCCACTTTTATACTTCCCTTTAATGTACATTTAATTGTGCATTTAAATGTACATTTAATACCCCACTGAATTATACTGTTAATAAATGTTTCTTATACACATTTGAAAAGTCATAAAATGTAATCCATTCACTGTATGGGAAATATTCCTATGGTAAATATTTTATTTGTTAAGTGTATCTTTCAGTCAATATTTAACAACAGCAATATAGTATCCAGAGATTATTGAGTGTAAGAGATAGCATAACTGTTTGTAACCAAATGAATGCATATTTAAACAATTGTGTGCAAATGCACGTTATGGAACATTTAAGTGTACAATTAAATGTACATTTAATACCCCACTGAATTATACTGTTAATAAATGTTTCTTATACACATTTGAAAAGTCATAAAATGTAATCCATTCACTGTATGGGAAATATTCCTATGGTAAATATTTTATTTGTTAAGTGTATCTTTCAGTCAATATTTAACAACAGCAATATAGTATCCAGAGATTATTGAGTGTAAGAGATAGCATAACTGTTTGTAACCAAATGAATGCATATTTAAACAATTGTGTGCAAATGCACGTTATGGAACATTTAAGTGTACAATTAAATGTACATTAAAAAGTATAAAAGGAGGAAGAATCTTAGGATGTTTCACACTTGGTTTTTTTAACTTCAAGAAGACAAGACATATTTTTGAAACGCTCCAAAAGTTAAAGATGGATAGAGTTACAGATCCAAGATTAGAAAAAGCAAGTGATGCTAAAAGTATTTACTATAAACCATCTAAATGGGGAGAAGTTAGAAGACTTGTGAATGAACTTTATAATTTGATATCAACACCTAATTGTTCCATTTGTCATCAGAAAGGACATTGGGCGAATACATGTTCAGACAAAGGGCCATGTTTTTATTGCAATGAGAGAGGACATTGGATTAATGAATGTAGATTGAGAAAGCTATCGAATAACTCTGTGTCTCAACCAAGATGGGGTTCACCAGCTGTTGATCAACGAGGACCGGTAAAAGTTTATCCATGGTCAGAATACATAAAGCATACAGAAGATAAATTACCGATTACAGGTTTCAACTTACAACTTGATGAAAAAGACATTGACAACCACACTTTACAGGGGATGAGCATGATACCAATACCACCACTTCCCCATACAAATGAGAAAGTTGACTTAACAGAACCTGTGTTACCAGAGTTTGATGATGATGATGATACATTATTATATAATATGGATATACCCAAAGAAACAAAAATGGAAATCGATGATGAGTTAGAAGTATTATTTCCAGAGAAAGAGGAACCACCAAAGAAAGTTACAAGAAAACGAAAAGCTAAAGACAATAATTCTAAAATGGAAAAACTTGCCAAGAAACATTGAAAACAGTTTTTGAAAGTGACATTTTCATAAAAGACATTTACAAATCTGTAAATATTCATGGAATAAAAAATTCGGATTTTGAAAAAAGGTAATATTATTTTGTTGTTATTTAAACAGGGGAAATATTTTTCTTATAAAATAAAAAAACTTGCAAGACAAAAAATATTTTGCAAGCACAAAAAATATTTTTGTGTTTGTAAATGCATGTTATGAAAAATTTTTTTTCATAACATGCATTTGCAAACACGAAAATATTTTTCTTATAAAATAAAAAACTTGCAAGACAGAAAATAATTTGCAAACAGAAAAAATATTTTTTGTGTTTGTAAAATGAATGTTATGAAAAAGTTTTTTTCATAACATTCATTTTACAAACACAAAAAATATTTTTCTTATAAAATAAAAAACTTGCAAGACAGAAAAATAATTTGCAAACACAAAAATATTTTTATGTTTGCAAATTATTTTTGTTTTTTACCTAAATGTTTTCACACAAAAACATTTAGGTAAAAACAAAAATAATTTGCAAACACAAAAAATATGCCATGACAGGGAAATCTAGTGTGGGAGCTATGAGGTTAACCTCTTTTGAATTGAGTAATGAAATTACAATTGAACAAAAAGTTCAATTCATTCCACTGTGGTAGCACTGAAATGTGCCACTCAAGTGTGTAAACGTGATATCTCTTTTTAAGAATATGGTGGCCCTTATAAGGGCCGTTTTTTACTAAACAAATCATGTTTAGTTCACCAACTTTATTCCATTTCTCTTTGCGGCTCTCTTGACATCCTTTTGATTAACGAGATGTTGTGATCCTCTTCCCCTAATTGTTGCATAATGATAGGTATCTCTTATCAATTTTTGAACAAAACAGTGTAAGGCTTCTTCAGCTTCATCAAGTGACAATGGTGAGATATTATTCACCCCAGCTTTTCTTGCCAATCTTCGCAAATTACTCCTTGGAATAGTATTACGCTCCTCTCTCTCGATCTTCACCTCTTGTGGTGGAATAGTATTGCACTCCTCTCTCTCCTTCTTCACTCCTCGTGGCCCACATTCACCTTCTAGTGATGGAATCTTTACCTCGATGGATAGCTCAACTCTCATGATTGATGATAAGAAAAATGACATTATGATATCTCCAGCAGTGTTTTTATAGACATTGCGAGGATCGAAAATGCACTGGAGAACCCTCACGTGACAAATCTGATCGAGTGCGGGAAAAAATTGTTGATAACAGACGTTTACTATCACAGCCGTCCGACGTCAAATTATCTCTGTTTGTCATTCTAACCTATCAATAATTTGTTACTCTCACAAATGAGTGTGATTTCAAAATATGCCTTCGTGGCAGCCCTTCTAAGGGCTACCCACACTATTAGAAAGAGATCTTCTCATGTACACAATCAAGTCTTTGTTATGAAAAGACAAAAAACCAGTTCCCTTATCCTCCAGTGAAAAAAACTTATAAGCAAAAATGTACTATAGGATATGGCCATAAAAATAAGCATGATGCGATGCCACTTGGGACCCAAGATCTGTGAAACTTGGGTCTAGAAGTTTCACAATCTTGGGTCTAGAAGTTTCACAATCTTGTGTCTAGAAGTTCTTGGGTCTAGAAGTTTCACAGATCTTGGGTCCCAAGTGGCTCCCCCAACTACTTCCGCTCACCGCCACTTGCTGGGCTTAATGCCCTGGTGACATGTGTGGTGCTCCCTACGAAATCTGTAGACCGACCATACTTACCACAGACTGCAACTGCTACTATACTACTGCACAGCCCCACTTCCTGTGGCTTATCGACGGCGTTCGCTCATCACGATCAACTCCCCTTCGCCCCTCCCCGCCCCATCTTCTTGTTATTACAGTATTCGGATCCATCACGCCGTGTTGCATAGGAAGTCTTACCAGGCTGTTAACCTGCATATTACACAGGGTATTCACTTCGTGCAGAGTTCCTGACTTCATTTAAGCAGATTATACTGCCTCACACACATATATATATATATACACCATACAATTACCCTTTGTGTATTTACTTACCCTCACCCTTTTTATGTGTCTTTTGTTTAATTAATTTACGCTCTTTACACTTCACTTCAATACTATTTTCCAAGCCAGCTTGATTACAATTTTACTTCCAAAACCAGGTTCATATTACATCGATATGCCACCTCGAATTATACTGTGCCCGGATAGACACTTTCAACTCTGCAATTTATGCTCGCACACTAAACTGACTAAAGCGTTGTCGGCATAAAGAACAACTCATCTGTATCTTAATTTACATGCACTTGCGTTTCAAGGGTCTTGAGCTGAATGAATGTTTCATCGCTATTGCAGCGCTGTTCCTCTGGCTACACCGTGATTCCGCTACTTGCGACGTGACAGATCTCATCGACTTGAGTGCCTCAGAAATTACCTCCACTGAGAAAGTCATTATCCTAGTTACACTTGTCACGTTAGTTTTGTTTTATTTGGCTATAATTCTATTATTGTCTGGTGACATCGAAATCAATCCCGGGCCTAATTCTATCAAAAGAGTGCACGGCTCAACGATTTCATCCACCTTGAAAGTTCTAATCCCCATTTTCGTTGTAACTTCGACGTTCCTTTACTTGGTATAACTTCATTTTTATTGTCGGATGACATCGAACCCGACCCCTGCCCAAGCTCTATAACCTCAGACTCTGACCAGAAAACTTTGAAGATTTTGCATCTTAACATTCAAAGCTTAAAACCTAAATTAGACACTGTTCAATGTGAATCCTATTAGATACTGTTCAATGTGAATCCTCATTCATGACACCTTGGTCCCAACCGAGACATGGCTGCACAGCAATGATCCCATAACCGATGTCCTACTCCATGGGTTTCATGAACCATTTCGATACGATCGACTGACAAGGGGAGGTGGGGTTGCCATTTGCATTAAAGATAAAATCTCTTTTCGACATCAACCCGACTTTGAGGTGCCCAATACGGAGTACGGGGTGTGTGTAGGCTGAAATATTTACGGGACAAAGTAAGTCCTTTTTGTTAGGGGTCTTTTACCGCCCACCTAACAGTCTCTCAGATACATGATATGTCATATCGGCATCCATCTAAAAAGCCAGAGACGCATCACTTGTCGATTTAATTGTTACGGTCGATTTTAATGACAATCATCTGGTTCCACCGAGAGACAGTTTTACTGAAATTTGTAATCTCTTCAACCTTAGGCAGCTCGTGGTTGAACCAACCTGTTTTACTGAGTCGTCGGCCACTCTGAAAGATTTGTTTGCTGTAAGCGACACAATTGACGTGAAAGACTGCGAGGTCCTAGGACCGATTATCCCTAGAATGATTCGCTACCACTGCCCAATATCGATTGATATCGAATGTTTAAAACCACATCCTCTCTCCTTTAAGAGAAGGATATGGCTGTATTCCCAGAGCGATTGTGAAGCAGTAAACGGAACCCTCTCTAACGTTGATTGGAATACCGTCTTTGATAATTCATGTCTCGATACCGTTATTTCAAATTTCAATGAAAAATTACTCGATACAGCTTCTAAACATATTCTAAACAAAATTATTACTTCCGATCGCGTCAGCCGAAATGGATGCACAATGAAATTAGACAAATAATAAGACAGAGAAAACGTCTGTATCGCATAGCCAAACGCACTGGTCTTCCGAACGCCTGGGCAAAATATACACGCAAACGGAACGAAGTTGTAACTGCTATTAGGAAGGCCAAAGGGACATATTTATCTAAAGTTCAGACCACATTTCGGAGCAACGAGACCCCCTCATCACTGTGGTGGAAGATCCTAAAAACACTCATCAGTGGCAATAAAGTGGTAGGAATTCCTACCATTATGCATTTAAATAAAGTATATTCCTCAAGTCTCGAGAAGGCAGAAGTGTTCAATGAATACTTTTGTTCTATCTCAACCGTTGCCGACTCGAAGGCCTTCCTTCCCGATTCAGCGTCCCAGGCTTTACACGTTATTGATAGCATCACTCTACATTGTAGTGAAATATACGAAGCAAGGAAGTCGGTAAAGGTGTCTAAGTCTTCTGGCCCCGATCTTGTAAGTCCGCATTTTCTTAAAGAATGTAAAACCTCCCTACGTGAACCTCTTTCAGTCTTATTTAATGTGCTTTTGAATAACTTTTACCGTCCTTCACTGTGGAAACAAGCAAATGTCTTCCCAATTTTGAAAAAGAACAGACCTCAAATCGCTCGATATCACTGATAAGCTGTTAAGGCAAAATATTTGAAAAATGTGTTGTCAAACGCTTGTGTGAGTTTCTGATTGACAACAATATTCTTAGTCAATTCCAATCAAGTTTCGCACCTGGTGATTCAACTGTGCTCCAACTGACTGACATATACGGTGAATTCCGTCGAGCTCTTGATGAAGGCAAAGAAGTTAGGATGGTCTTTTGTGATGTCAGTAAGGCTTTCGACAAGGTGTGGCATGTTGGTCTTATTCACAAGCTGAAGATAATTGGTGACTCCGGTGAACTACTGTTGTTCTTGAAATTGTACAATTCCGATAGGTCGAAACGTGTTGTGATAGGATCGGACGCATCGTCCTGGAGACCCATTAACGCTGGTGTTCCACAAGGGTCGATACTTGGACCGTTATTGTTCCTAATATATATTAATGATATAACTGAAAACATACTTAGTAGCATGCGCCTTTTTGCAGATGACATTAATATCTAATTGTGGAGAATCCAGAGCAACACTGCTTGCCATCTTTTGAAAACGAAGGACTGCATCAAGCTGGCTTCCCAATGTATTTTTTTCACTTCCAAATTCCTCTTTTTATATTTTCTTTCCACGTGGATTTTTCATGTACATACTAGGTTTAAACAATGTCATGCATCGCTCTCTGGCGGTCTGGGCCCTCATATGCTCTATTTTCTATGATCGGAATTGCCAACAGTCGTCTCTTCAGTCTTGTGTCCAGTCAGGGTGTCGCATCTGTGCACTTGCAGCTACTAACGTTTGTTGGGTACAATGTTGTTGGGTGATGTGTGAATGTACCACAATCATTCGCTCAAATTATTAGGATTTCTGGCGGACCCTCACTGTCTGTGCGGGCGTGCGACTGCCTGACTTGGTTTCGGGGGCGGGGGAAGACGATGGCTTACCTCAAAACCAAATCAACATGTCGATTGACCACTGGCCCTAGCCTCCAGAGGGCGATGTGTGAGTCCATGTGTGAATCCATATACTATTCTCTACCACTTTTTTGAGTAATTGTGTATATGACTCAGGGAGATGACTTACATAAGCTACAAGCTTCCTGTCAAATCCATCCATTATTTGGCAATCTGATTACTGTTAATATATATTATATTTTGAGCTATTGTACTAGCACCGTTACTCTTCTGGAATTCACTCCTGTAACATATAACATATTCGTTCTGTAAATATTGCTTAAACTAAGTAATCAAATTGGTTGTTTGATTGGATCAATGTTGGTTCTTGCTTGGTTCCACGATTGATCTGCGCGGTTCTTCACTTGGTTCTTTCTGGGTTCCTATTTGGTCCCATATAGAACCCCTTTGGCTCTTTGTTTTGGTTTCACTGTGGTTTTTGATTGGTTTCACCACAGGGTATAGGAAGCCGGAGTATCCGAGGAGAACCACCGAGCAGCGGCGAGTACACTCACCTAGTGTATGTGTGTGCTGTAAGTAGGTAATGTCTCTTCAACCTGGAATATAAGCCTCTCGGTGTACTAAGTGATAAAGCTAATGAGAAGAAAGTGGCCTTTGTCAACACGGGGCTTACGGAGATAGTTTATAGGTTGTAAACTTGCATGTCCTTTATTTATTTTTTTTATTCATTGGTTTGCCCTTGAATGACCTTCAATAAACAAGGCGTCTTTCGATATGTACGATACACTTTGCAAAAGCATGTATTGGAGAGCGGAATGCGTTTATTCTGAAAACAACCCTTCTCTCCTCTGTAAGATCGCTCCTATCTTAATTTTCGGACGGTTGAACTTTAACCCCTTGCACACTGAGTCAAAAATATTGATATACCAACCGGCAATTTTCCCATAATGCAACTAGAAATTTAATCAATTCAATCTTGTTTGACAGAGCTCATTGGGCTCTGTCAAACAAGACTGTATTGGTTAAAAACCTTGTTGCTTTATGGGAATAATTTGGTGCTTGAAATAATTTTGGTATTTTGACATCACGTCCCCTGAGTTCCAATGTGTTCTATGTGCCAGTAGGCACATAGAACACATTGGAACTCAGGGGACGATCAGTGTACAGAGGGTTAAGCAATAAGAGCCATTACCATACAAATTAGGGTAGAAGTTCCGGCCGCTGATTTTCAATGCATTTTCCCCATTTCAACGAACGTTTTTACAGTGTGGAATTTGTTCAAAGAGGGATTGTAAATCATAAACTGTACATCAACGAAAATAAAATAAAACTAGGAAGTTATTCAGAAAAATATCTAACTACTTTTTATTTTCGACTTGTTTTTGATGAAGGCTGGACGAAGTATCTAACAAAGATGTTAAATAGAAAGAGGCTGCCAACGATTGGGTGCTCCATCTAAATGTATTTCTCATGACGTCCCAACTGTCATTTGTATTGCATTTGTCACTCTCTTTATGTCACCGATTTTCTGATGAAACGCTTTAAATAACCTGCAAAACAAATAAAGATTTTTGTTACCAAGACATGACGAATTTACAGATATGACTGTTAGATTTTGGTCAACCCCTTCCTCTTCCCCAACGTGCAGTGACATTGACATGGAGTTTGTTGGTGACTTTCCCTTCCCCAGTTTTTCTGAAAAATGTCAACATGATAAACACTCAAGCCTGCAATACCTAAAACTGGTTCCTGTACTATCTTCCTAATATTCTTTGGTCCTTTTGCTATAATTATACCTCCATTTTATGGGTACTTCCGACTCAGGGTGATCCAATTGGCAGTTTTGGCCCCGGGGAAAACGCTTGATCTTCACTCTTCACCTATATGGGATGCATTCCCTTAACTCAGCAAGATCTGAAATGAAGTGAACAAAAAATATTTTGTCCACCACTTCATTTATTCTGGCCACGCACATGTTTCACACGTCTTTTACTATGTATCTCATTGCCCCACCATACAACTGCTTGTTGTACGAATTTGGATAACTATGATTAACAAGAGCATAATACGCCCTGTAGACGTTTTCGAATTGGACATAACTGCTGTTTTTATCCAACTAATAATATCGTATCGAACCCCGATTCGACTTTAACCTGTATCCAAGCCACGCTTCCTTCGACCAATCAATCAGAATGACCAACATGTTTTCAATATTGTACCATCATAACAAAATTTCTGAATAGGGCAGAATAGGGACTGAAGTGAATTTTGAAATAATGACCTGGATTAATTACTAGCAAGACTTTTCACAATAGATGAGAGGCAATCTGGAGCAGATTACTCATACTATATTCATAGTTGAATGGTAGTAGTATTAACAGAATACTACCCAGGAGAAGTTCTTGAGTCAGCATTGACACAGAATACTAACTCGAAGAAGTTCTCGAGTCAGCATTGACTTAACACTTTACCTAAAATGAAAAGCAGACGACACTTACAAAAAAATTCTTGAATAACATTTTTTTTTTCATTTTTTGTCTCAAGAACATAGGTTATCGCCCTCGTTGGAACGAGCTCGTCGAGCTCGTTCCAACAAGGGGTCATAACCTATGTTTTTGAGACAAAAAAGGAAAAATATAATGAAAATTAATTGGCGATTTTTGATAATAGCGCTGGCCTGTTTTGGCCGTTATGTTGGGTAAAGGGTTAAGCTGTGTCCCCATCTGTAAAAACTGTATGTCACAAAGGCTCCAGCAAAAATTCGAAATTCGATTCGAAAGTCAATATTCGATTCGAATCGAAATCGGAAATTCAAATATTCTCGAATATACTTCGGTCATAACCGTGAATGTTTACAGATTGTAATTGATCACACTATTTTATATTGAGAATTAGGGGGGCGCGGTGGCGTTGCAGTAACCGGTTCTCGTCAGATCACCGAAGTTAAGCAACGTCGATCCCGGCTAGTCCTTGAATGGGTGACCGTCTGAGAGATCGATTCGGACTCCCACGTTTTGTCCTTGGGCAAGGCACTTAACCCTGATTGTCTACATGGGGGCACGATGACGCCGTGCACTAAGGCGTACTGTACGTCGATGGTGCGCATGTCTTCAACCAATCTAACCCCGCCTGTGTTACAGTGCGGAGATACGATGTTGGGGAGCTGGCAGCTGCTCGTCGTCGCTCGGTGGTTCTCTCCGGGTACTCCGGCTTCCTCCACCCGTAAAACTGTCACCGACTGTTAAAGTGTCGTTAAACCTTAATAAAATAAAACAATAAATAATATTGAGTATTGTTCTTGGTACAAACGCAACTGACTTTCATTTCAACTTATTGTAGGGCCTATGACCAGTGACCATTTATAAAAAATTCAAGTTTTGAACTTTGAAAAGTTATCCAGCTGTTCAACTTCAATAAATCATTTGTTCCTCCACATAATCACATTATTTTATATTGAGTATTGCTGTTCGATCACAGTTACTCGATATATCATCAAAAGCAATGGTTTTCTGAAAGAATACCCCTGATTAGTATATAAACAGAAGTAGAGCAGGCTTTAATTTACAAGCGTATCGACTCCATTCGGCGTTGAATTATTGTTTCGTTTTAGTCATTCCGTATTTTTATTTAAAACAAATGGCTTCACGACCGAATGGAGTCGATCCGATTTGAAACAAAGTTTTTTTTCAAGAAAACATGTGATAAAAGTGAGGTATCAGCCCTAACACCCAGATTCGTTTAAAAATGTTTATTGCTGCAGTTTCGAAGCTACAAAGTCTACAATCCGAATAGTTCAATCAATACCTAGTATATTATTAGTTATCCCGTGTCTGATCACGTGGTACGAGTTTTTACCTACCCGAAGCCAGCCGTATCCCATGAGGCCGAAGCCGAATGGGATACGTCTGGCTTCGAGTAGGTAAAAACCCGTACCACGTAATCAGACACGGGGTAACTAATTTATCTATTGACTTTCCGTTTTAGAAGTACAATCTATTTCATGTGTGAACACACACAGCATGAGATCTTTTATCTTCCATTGTTGAGCCATACAGGTTTCTGTGGATTTTTAGTGCAAAAGAGTTTTTGTGAAAATATGCCGATATGACTAGTATAAACAAATTATTGAATTTCTTTTTTTCTTTTTTGTCTCAAAAACATAGCTTATGGACCCAACATTGGATGGTACTCGACAAGCTCATTCCAATAATGGGTCATTTAGCTATATTTTGGAGATAAAAAATTAAAATATAATACTATAAAACTGGAATGACGATTTTTTGCGAATAGTGCAGGCCGTGATCAGACATGGGATAACAAATTCACATGTATCTATTGACTTGTACGGGGTATGGACAATTTGCAGATTTCGGAACGAGGCTTCTACTGGGTATGGGAAATTTGTCAGTGGCTGGGCGGACGTATCGTGGGTTTCAATGAATATGGTCTCATACCACGTATCTATCAACCAATCAAATCAAAAAATTCGCTTTGGTCAATAGATAATGGTTTATATCTCAGTTTATATCGTGGGAAGTGGTGAGGCGAAAAATGCACTCTCCGTAACTGTGTGACTTTTAATAATCGGGGATATTATTTTAGAAAAAAACTTTTCGTTTGACGGCGTATTCGTTAACTGTGATTCAATTCGAAGTTCGATTCGATTCGATATTCGATTCGAAATTCGATTCGTTTTCACCAATTTGATTCGATATTCGATTCGATAAAATCGGCAATTCGCAGACCCTTGATGTTAAATCTGATAACTTCTGTGCCAAGTTTGAAAAAGATTGGATAATATATGGCTGAGAAACGCTACAGACAAAAATCAATCCGGATGGACAGACAACCCATTTACATAACTCTGGTTCGGAAACTGCAATGAAACTTGCACAGCTTCTCATGGCACAGTTAACTTCTGTGCCAAGTTTGAAAAAGATAGGACAACAATTAATGTCTGAGAAACGCTCCGGACAAATATGTGTCCACAGGCTGTATAATTTCTAAGTCAGACTGTACCATAACTCTGGTTGGGAAACACCAATCAAACATAAAATCATACTTACACAGGTTCTCAAGGTGGGTAACTTTTGTGCCAAGTTTAAAAAAAGATTGGACAACAAATGGCTGAGAAACACTCCGGACAAAAATGTGTCCACAGACTGTATAATTTGTAAGTCAGACAGTACCATAACTCTTCTTAAGAAAGTCCAATCAAACTCAAAATCACACTTGCACAGGTTCTCAAGATGGTTAGCTTATGTGCCAAGTTTGAAAAAGATGGGGCAACATATGGCTGAGAAACGCTCCGGACAAAAATCAATCCAAGCGGACGGACGACGAACTGATAACCCATTTACATAATACGACTGTTTTTTTTTCAAACGGGTGTATAAAAACAAGACATGATAACTGCAAATTTCAAATGTAGATAACTTATAAGATATTTGGCAAATAGAATAGACGTGGAACTATGAGTACGTTGACATCCAAGAGTTTACGCCTTCTGGGTCCATTATTGTTGTAAAATATGTTAACCCTTTAGCTAACAAGAGTAAAAGACGACTCTTGCCAAAACAAACTTTTTAATCCCTAAAACCTCAGATAGTGTCTACTTTACAAACATGTGCACAGATATAGATGACGTAGCAATGTTTCTACATCATTGGTGGCTGCCTATTAAGGGTGCTCTTTATGATCGTGCACGCAAGTCGAAATGCTTCCTATAAGTCCCTGTTAAAGTGTACTATTTAATAAATATAGCATGGCTTTGAGTTGACTATGCCAAAATAGTGGTCCTCGAGGAGAGGATAGTCCCGACGCGTAACGGAGGGACTATTCTCTCCTCGAGGACCACTATTTTGGCATAGTCAACGAAAAGTCATGCTATATTTATTATATTAGATGTGTGTGTGTGTGGGGGGGGGGGGGGGGTCTCCATCGGTCATATATGCAAGATAATATTCTTATTCACAGCCAAAGAGAAATGAAAATGGTTCAGGGTTTAAACAGGTAAACTAAGTTAATTCTGCCACTCATAGTTCTGGGATAGAGAGGTAGAGAACCAAAACCCCAAGAAACACAATACCATTATTCCATTAACCCCCTCCCCGCCCCAAACACTACTACAAACATCACTTTCGATACACATATTTTTATTTCTCCAAACTAAATGTAATAATGTATATGGGACGAGATGTCTTATAAAGTATTTACGCTTCAATAGAATTTTCTAAGCGAATTCGAATGTTACTATTTATAACCGTGCACTATTACCGTGCACTATTCTTTTTTCAAAAATGATAGTAGGTCTGTGCGATGTCGCTGACGAACTATCGGAAAATAGGGTGTTTCTGTTCAACCAATCAGAACGCGGGAAAGTCACGTGACATCTAATATAGAGAGGTAATGGATTAGTATCAAAACCACTGTAAACTGGTGCAACTCCCACCACCCCACCGTAGTAGGATTCTGTGAAGCAACCTTTTAGATTGGTCTAATTTGGGGAAATCGCAAACTTGCCAAGTTAGCTGCGGTTCAGTCCCAATGAAGAAATTTATTTTAGCAATGCTGATTGTCTGAAAAGCCATTTCCAGGTTTCTCTAGACAGCATTTGATGCCCCGGAATATCTATTACCGATAATCCTATGGGGGCCTTGTTACAACTTTGATCAAAACAGAACAGGTTCCCCAACATGCAGCATCTCTGGGTAATTTCGAAGTTAAATCAAAGGAATCTTTGAAGTTGTTTCTACGCAGGTCTTGGCTCAGGGCTTATATTTCGTCTAAATTTGTGAGAATCCATTTGGATTGTCGTGAAAATGGTGTTGAGAATCCATACCAACTATGAATGTCCCAGGATCCCATGACGCCACCATGGTTGAACCACTGTTGTATACTGATAACACATGTTAACATTTTACCCAAAACACCTTTTTAATTTTTAAAACTAAATTTGATAATTTTTAAACAATAAATAATAAATAGATGCTAAAATTATTAAATGAACAATATTTACCAATAAAATCTTACAAATGTGGCTGTCGTTGGAACCGGCTCAATGAGACATATTTGTAAGATTTTATTGACATAGTGTCAGGATATTTCCGGTCAAAATTAGCCGCCTTCTGATGGTTAATTTGTTGCCGCTGTGTTAAATAAAGGGTTAAATTGACTCAATTTTTTCACGCGAATCCTAGCAGAGGTGCCGCGAGAATCTACATACGACTTGCCTACAAACAACTGAAAAGCAAAAGACACTTGATGTAGACTGTTAATAAGTTAATAGGTCTTTCGAGGGGAAATCATTTCAAAAAAATTCAACAAACTGGGAAGACGCATAAAGAAACAAACCATACTGCGTGTTATGTTTTAAATTTGGGATCATTATTGGTTTGGTGGGACTTGGTGGAATTTAAAGGCATGTGTGTGAAGGCGTATATGAGGAATCACAAATAACGGAATTGTGCCAAGAAGAAGGTTTTAACAAGCTGAACTCCAGATTCGGTGCGGAGTCCTGATGTTTGAAACTTTCCTAGTGGATTTTAAGTTAGTTTAGTTCAAACATGTTTTATTTACCTTAAAATGCAATGGGACTGGGATCAAGTTACACAACTGATGAAAAACTCCTTTTCTGAACAAAATACAACGGCAATAATAAAAAAAACAAAAAACTAAAAATAAACCATATAAAGTTGTAAAAGAAAAATAGACATAGTAGAAAAGAAGAGAAACAAGAAAAGACAAAGACGAATATACTGTCATCAATGGGCAAGATAGGGAAGAGGATTTTATTACACGTCTGTTCTTTGAAATCCCCATCTACAGCAACTCTAAGCCATGCGGAAAATGAAAATCTGTTCCGCATATCTATGCGGAATGGAAATCGTTGACGGACTATTTTTAAATAGAAGCGAAATTTCACTGGAATTTTCTACAATTCGTGCACCGTAATTACAATTTGAATCCCTAGCGATAGGTAAAAATCTTACCCCGAGTTCCAATGTGTTCTATGTGCCTGTAGGCACATAGAACACATTGGAACTCATGGGAGGAAATAGTAACAAGGGTTCTCCTCGCAAATTTGGCTGGCGATAAAATGTGTTCTTTTCGTTGATAGTTGTCAAATGAATTGCTGAGTGTCCTTCTAAGAAATGTTTTTTTTATAGACGTGAAGGCGTGTAATAAACACTGAACGACACATGCGTGTGAATGGGTTAATCAATATTGCACTTGTGCCATCGCGGAAGGATAAAACTCGAGGCCTTCGGCCTCACGTTTTATCCTTCCGCGCTGGCATTCGTGCCATATCGATTAACCCATTCAAACGCGTGTGTCGCTCTGTGTATGAGTGGGTTGACTTGGTTCCAAGGAAAAGAGAAAGAAACAGGCCTAGCCTTTAGGTATCACAGTACTAAATGTTTTCCCATGGGCGACAACATTTTCGGACCCGAAAACAGGGAGTCATGCAACAAATAAAAGAGAAAGCTGACAGGAAGGGAAGTACCTGTCACGTGCACATATTTTTCGGAGAATTCCCAACAAAAAACACACCAATAGTCAACTGTATTTTTAGGTCCAAAAAGTCACTAAGTCACCCTTTTTATTTATCTGGAATATTCAACAATAATGCAAGATGTCAGCAGAATGCTTCAAACGTTTATTGAGACAACATGCTGCTTAGATTCGGAGACTGCATCATTTCCGAATGCCACTTTTCAAGGCGGGTAACTCTAATTCGAATATTTAGTACAGTCATACCTTTAGTATTGAAATCGTTGGCTGAAAATGTCTGGTTGATTCTTGGATTGATACTCAGGTTAAAGAACACTTTACTTGAGATAACGAAGGAAACTCCTTTTCGAAAGAGTAAAACACTCTGTTTGACAGGAACAGAGAAGTGACATCATATAGTAGGTCAGCAAGAGACGCTATACAAGTAGAAGTTACTCATGACAAAATTTCTTCTCGCGAATTTGATAAATTGGACAATCATTGAAGAAATGTCTAGTCGCTTTCAAGTTTTTTTCGCAGAGTTTGGAAGTAACAATCACAGGAGCTAATACTATTAAACTTTTACAATTGTATTTTCTGGAATTGTATTTCTACCTTTTAATATTACTGCCTGAAATGAATCATTAGCATTTTAAAAGATATGGCAATTTGCCAACTGGCAATTCCAGAAAATACAGTTTTAAAAGCTTTATAGTATTGACCCCTGGTTGGAAACTCAGAATTCTCCAAATTGAACAGCGGAGGTACAAACGATTCGGTACACTTGACTTCATAGTTGTCTTGTGGTCAGGATACAGGCATAAATACTGAAAGTGATATTAAAAACATTAATCATCAATAAATAAATAAATAAAATAATATAATAATAATAATAATAAAAATACAATGTTAACGATCAGAATCCACCGAAGTGCTCTATGACTATCATTATTACACCGCATTATCTGGGTACACACCCTTTGTTCATTCCATGGCATTCTCAGCTCAACTTTACGGAGCATACTGCCGGTGATCCACAGACTGGCATGCAAGGTAAGCGCCTCAAGAGGTCCCTGTTTTACACCCAGTCACGATGAGGATTGCGTAGTTCCCAAATGTTCACAGCTGGCGCAAGATTCAACGTCGCAGCGTCACGCACTCACATATCGCTGAAGGCACGCCAGCTACAACTACAGGAAACGCCGAGTCAATCGTTCAGTGGTCACCCATCCAAGGATTAACCACCATCGACGTTGCTTAACTTCGGTGATCTATCTTGAACTGGTTTCGCTTCGCCAATTCTCCCGCTATCAAAATGCCGTGTCTGTTCATTAAAAAAAGTAATTTTTAAACTGATTTAAATTTCCCTTGACAATTTTTGAAAAATATTCACGCAGTTGAAGTGTAGACTGAATGCCTAATAAACTACTGAACTGAAATGCAGAGAACAAATTGTCAAGACAAAAACGACATTCCATCCGTTAGTGAAGCTTTTCAAATTGTGTGTTACACTATTTTTCCTGTTAACGATCTGCTATATTCTCTATTGTGCCCTTCCTGTTATATCCCTCCATATTTTGGAAGTTACCATTTAAGTTTCAAGCATTGAAAGAATTTGATTTTAGGGAAAGGAAACACACTTTTGTACTCAGGAGCTTTCTTTTTATTCCCGTTCAACATAAAACATTTTGCTTGGAAATATGTGACATCCATAAACGTTGTCCGTGTTGTTACATAAATACACAGACTGGACATAACAGTTTATTTTTCTTCGGAGTATGTTTTTTTTTAAATTAGACAGAGGGAGCTATAAAAACTCTGAAAAAAGAATTTCCATTCAGATATTTGTAGAAGATTTAATATTTTGTTGAAGCAGTAAGAAAATTATGTGCTGTTGCCAACTTATATCCGCATTGTTATATATTTTAACATTATGTGCGCTGATGTCGAAATACCAAAATTTCAAGAATCAAATTCTTTCCATAATGCAACAAGGAATTTGACTAATTCAATCTTGTTTGACAGAGCTCATTGAGCTCTGTCAAACAAGACTGAGTTGGTTCAATTCCTAATTGCATTGTTTGAAAATTGTTCTTGAAATTTCAGTACTTTTGACATCAGTGTTCATCGGGTTAAAACGACATAACCTTTCAAATATGACTTTAATGATACTATTAATAAATTAATAGCTTTTAAACATTCACATTAACAGTTAGTATCGAGTTCTATTGCAAAAGACAACTGTTTCTATTGGTAATGTTCCTCCATTTGTCTGTCTGGTTACTTTCAAAGTCTGCCCTGTTACTTTGTTTCAAGGAAACAGCTCAAACCTTAACATGACGTAAATTCTATAACAAAATATTTGTATTTTGCAAGGACGTAGGAAGCCTTTCGAACTGGAGGGGGGGGGGGGGGGGGGCACGGTCATACAGCGGCACTCACACACATATATGATTGGTGGTCCATGTGCCTAACGGTTATGGTAGGAATACAATACACAAAGCTATGTTTGGGATACACGCACCTCTTTATTCGGAAAAGTGCACATATTTGGTGTCAAGGTGATAGCCAAAAGTTGCAATTTTGTTGTATAAAAGTGTAAAAATTTTCGATAATATTTCTGCCTGGGGCAAATGTAGAACTTGAAGATAGGTGTATGACGAACCTTGAAAATAGATTTTTCAAACTCTGCTATTTAGGCATGAACTTTAATGTCCATTATGGCGCACGTGTTGAACGCCACATGGCGTTACAGATCAATAGTAAGAGAGACACTATTCTCTTCTGTATCATTATATGGGTAATTAAGACCAGTTAGTGGGCGCGGTGGCTCCGTAGGTAGAGGTGCAGGCTGCAAGCCGAGAGGTCCTCGGTTCGAATCCCACCTGCGGCAACCGCGTTGTGTCCTTGGGCAAGACACTTCACCCCGCTTGCCTACATGGGGGCACGATGACGCTGTATACTAAGGCGTACTGCACGTCGATGGTGCACATGTCTTCAACCAATCTAACCCTGCCTGTGCCGCGGTGCAGGGTTCAGAGTTACGATGTTGGGGAGCTGACAGCTGCTCGTCGTTGCTCGGTGGTTCTCTCCGGGTACTCCGGCTTCCTCCACCCGTAAAACTGTCACCGACATGATATGACCCTGGCTGTTAATGTGTCGTTAAAACCAAATAAAAAAAAAGACCAGTTAAATTGTAATTGTTGGAACCAGTGCATCACACATGTTCTGGACACACACCCATATTACTCATCTATCCTGTCTCCGAAATGTCAAACGATACCAAAATGCGAGTCTTTCAAAAGAACTTTAAAGCGAGTGTTAAATTAAGATAGATCTAATCGGCCAAGTTCAAGAGAAGCGATTAAATGAGAATTAATGTTCTGGCTATCTAAATAAAAATCGGGGGATTTCTAGAAAAATTCATTCCAGCCAGTTCCAGTCGGAAGGTTGTAAGGCTGTGGGTCGTTGAGAGGCAGTTGGCCTGAGGGCACTCAGAGAAGGTACGAATTTAGCCTTGGCTGTCGAGGGTCATAGGCACCGAGATTGAAAGTCCGCGTATTGTTGTAACCCTGTGAGGGTTGTAAGGAACCGATAGTAGTTTGTTAACGGTTGCGAACCGTAGTGACATAGTAGCCAAAGAAGTAAAAGCTGTAAC
The DNA here is from genome assembly GCA_031216915.1 of Pictodentalium vernedei. NCBI lineage: Eukaryota > Metazoa > Mollusca > Scaphopoda > Dentaliida > Dentaliidae > Pictodentalium > Pictodentalium vernedei. The sequence continues at coordinate 95,037,547 of CM062295.1, read as the reverse complement.
GTTGAGGTATAGAGACCGTATTAAGAGCTTGAGAAAGCGCTGGAGTAGCTCGCGAGATAAGATAGTTTTAGGCGGTGCGAGAATTGGTGATGTTGAGAACACTTTGCAGAATATTATTATGTAAGCTTTGTTAAGTATACATCTGAAGGCGAAGAATAACTCAACCCCATGAGAGCCAGGCAAGCCGCAAAGTGGTCGTGAACTGTGGTACACGCCGATTGAATTCTAATTGAACTGTGAGAACGCTGATAGAGTCACACAAGCAGAACATTATATGTGTTAAGCCCGACTGGCGGTGAAGTTAACCCGCCGAGGAGGAAGCAACGAGAAATGAATAGACACTTTGTATTTATCACAAACCATGAGAAGATGAAGATGAAGTGAGGTTGATCCAGCGGACATAGCTGGCTGTGGGAGACGTCGAGGGCCCTAAAGAATAAACTGTTATTCGCATAATTAGTGTATTCTTATGGATAATTTTGTGAGTAATTTGTTTCATATTATATTTCTTCGTACATGTTAATAAAAAAATCTTTCAGTGAATTATCGTTGATCACCCTTTGGCGTTGTAAGCCACAGGCACCTTCAGGAATCCTAAGAGTCCCAAGCGGATAGGGCATTGATAAGGTGGCAAGGTTTACGTTCGAACTGGGGTTCAGACGACAGTCACTGGCTGTCGACTGAGCACTGATAAGAACATAAATTTTTCTCCATCAATTTAACCCCGTAATACTGCGACATTTGGTTCCATATTTAACAAATTTCGCCATCCGACCGAAACAAAGTTTCGCCGAAACGGGCATTTTTCTCGACTTTAAAGTCCAAAGTAGAGGCCAAATCAAACGAGGCAATCGTTGGTCACATCTTGAGAGTAACGAGACAGATCACCATCTGCCGGCTAATTTCCAATAAAATTGTGATGAAGGGTTGATAAAGATAATGTTGACCTAAACTCAAACTCTCTTTCCCCTTTCCCTCTCTCTCGCTTCCCCCCTTCTCTCTCTCTCTCTCTCTCTCTCTCTCTCTCTCTCTCTCTCTCTCTCTCTCAACTATTTACGGAGAAAGATGGAGCATGTATCCTCTGTGCCACCCGGTTTCTACGTCACTGTGTAGAGCTGTAGTGTTAACCGAAACCGAACCGAGGTTTTTAGTTTTTTTAAAAAACCGAAACCGTCGACATCCCGTAATCTAAGGTTTTTCGTTTTTTATTAAATACTCTCTTGCCAGCTCTTGCTGCAGAAATTCACAGAATGTAGCCTTCCCAGAGTAGTGAGAGTACCCAGACACTGCCATTGGCAGTGTCTGGGTACTCTCACTACTCTGGGATGGCTACATTCTGTGAACTTCCGACATTTCAGTTTAGTTGTGTTTGCAGCTTTCCTCAAGTTGCGTGTAGGTGTCAGACCTCGAAAAATGGCCAAGCACAATAAAAGGTCTGCATATTTAGGTAATTATTATATTGGCCTTCCTGATTCTTCATGTATTATAGCTTATTTCGGGCATTCATTGAGTTTCACTCAATTTCACTACCATTCAGTTATGACTCTGGACATAAGAATGAGTTTTATTGAATTTTATTTGGCCTCATGAACAAACCGAAAACCGAACCGAACCGAGGTTTTTCTCCACCTGAAAAACCAAAACCGAAACCGAACAAGAAATTTAAAAACCTACAGCTCTATCACTGTGTTCTTAAAATGATTTCTCCCTCAAACATAGTTATTGGTATGATTGGTATAATAATTACTTGTATGATTTTAATCTTACATCTTAACTCCGTTACGTTATTCTAACATTCTAACATCACCAAAACAGTATGATACCAAGACAAAGTTATCTGGGTTGGAAAATAATGTGTAACATCACCGATCTCTGAAAGGAGTACAAATTAGTATAAGACACGTACCAGTCAGTTAGAGGGAGTTGAGCTTGTTTTACCAAGTTTATTGCAAAATATCACGAGGGAACATGAAATGTGCTTTCCAGGGCACCTATCAGTTATCACTTATAGCGTCAGGAGAATTACAGCGGATGCCCTTTAGTGATCAGCCTGTCCGTTCGTTAGTCCGCCCGTCGCCCGCCCGCCCGCCCGCCCGCCCGTCCATCCCATGTTTTCCGCACTATTTTCAGCTGTCGATAGAAATATTGAAATGATTTTTTGTATGTAGCTTCCTGGTGGGTACTTAAAGATCAAGTTTCAATTCCATTCCATCAGTTGGTTTATTATGAATTTACTGCCTTTGAACTCAGGAATTCGACAGTTAAAGCAGGTTTTTCGCACTTTTAAGCTATGGATGAAAGTGCCCAAATGAGTTTTTTGCGCATAGCTTCCTGTTGGGTAGTTACAAATCAAGTTTCAGTTCAATTTCCTTCAAATGGTGTTACGGGGTTTTTGTTCATGAACTTGGAAATTCGACAGTCATGACAGGTTTTTAGTGTCCAACCGATTACCAAAAATGGTCGCTGACCGATTACCGGTTATTTTGAGCCCACAATCGGCCGATTCTGATGCCGATTCCAATTGTAATACCGTGCACTACAAGACAAGTCGAGGCTCGAAAGAACTGCATTAAACTGAACATTTTTCGAAGTGTTAAACTTCGTTGACTGGGGTCCCAGTAAAATTACCAGTCGCGCACACTTGGGCGGTAAACGTGGCTCTCAGAGCCACGTTAACCGCCCAAGTGCGCGCGACTGGTAATTTTCCTGCGACCTGAGTCAATGGAGTGCATCCTTGACTTTTCCGGTATGAACTGGCGATTGCTGCAAGTGTGCTCAGTTGTAAGCTTTACATTCGTTTAACACGTATATCCCGTAAAGGGGCTTGTAGAGAGATTAGGAATACACATTGTGGTTGTTTCTCAACTTTATTAAATGGTATCATCGACATCATTTTACATTAACAATTGAACAATTGCAGAGGATAATAAAATGCGATTCAGAAAAATCACAAATTGCTTGGCAACAATCGGTTGAACCGATGTTCCAGGAGCCGTTGCCGTTGTCATCCGATTGCCCATAATCGGCCGATTGTGGTGGCCAGTTCCGATCATCGGTTGAACACTACAGGTTTTCCACACTTTTTCCAGCTATGGATAGTAATATTGAAATGATTTTCTGTATGTAGCTTTCTGATGAGCACTTACAGATTAATTTTCAATTCCATTCTACTCGTATGGTATATTGCAGAGTTATTGACCTTGAACTTAGAGAAACTGACAGTAAAAACAGACTTTCCACACTTTTCTTCACTAATGTTACCGATACATGAATGATTTTTGGTATGTACCTTCCCCGTGGCAAATTATAGATGGAGTTCTGTTTTTGCTCCCGTCACGCTGTTTTTCACACAGTTATTGCCCCTAAACTTGGAAATTTGATAGTTATAACAGGTTTCCACACTTTTTTCAGTTATGGATGGAAATATTGAAATATTTTTTTTCTATGTAGCTTCCTGATGGGTTCCTCCACATCAAGTTTTAATTTCATTCCGATTCTTTCGTTTATCGAAGAGCGATTGCCCATGAACATGGAAATTTTACATTTTATCTGCTGTAACAGCTACTCATCCATCATACAGACTGCTGTTGTTGGAAATTTGACTGGAAAACAAGACTTTTCATTATAAATATCTCTTTTATATTATAATATAATAATTAAATAAATACCCGGGAACCCAATCAGCTATTCGGTACATCGTTTCACTGACCTCTCAAAACAGGTGGTCTCTCAAAGAAAGTGTTACTGTACTGTATACTGTTCGAATTGCAAACCGTTTAAAATGCTGGTCCCACTGTGATGGCTCCCATCACTTTGCATCTGATTGTTTTTGTATCTGTTATACCTGGTAACAGAACCGACACTGATCTCCTTGGCACACTCAGTGGCGGCGCCAGAATTTTTTTTGTGGGGGGTGGGGGGTGGGGGGGGGAAACTAGGGGGGCAGATTCCCCATGAAGGGGGGCAAATACGTAAAGGATCATATCATTACTTTGTTATGAGGTAGTCCAAACTTGGACCCAAAGTCCGTAATATACTTTTTTGGTTTGGTACGTCCTGTGGACGTACCAAACCAAAAAATTATATTACGGACTTTCCTAGATCCGCGTCTGGTGGGTCTGTGCGTGAGAGAGAGAGAGAGAGAGAGAGAGAGAGAGAGAGAGGGGGGGGGGGGACTCATAATGCCCGTCTGTCATAATGCGAAATCCATGAATTTTTTTAGACAAGGGATATGGATAGACATGCCTTTGTTGGCTCATAACTTAATTATAACTTATAAGTATCTGCATCCGAGTCTTTAAATCTCTACTGTCTGGATGTGTTCATCAGCTAGCCTGAGGCTTTGGGCAAAGTGTGTATGGGAAATTATTGGGAATAAAAAAGAGAGGGGGGTGTGTGTGTATGAGAGAGAGTGACTGAATGTGCTTGTGTGTGAGGGTGGATGGGAATGCATGCGAGATGGTTGGGGGGGGGGGGGGCAACTGGGGGGGGGGGCAAAGCCTTCGTTTGGGGGGATGCCCCCCCCCGTAGCGCCGCCACCGGGCACACTTACTGTTATTTATTATCACAGTTTGAAATAAAAAGCTCTACACTCGAGTTATGTCTCTGTTTATTAATATACTATTAAATAATTCATCAAGAAATTTGTCGAAAATACTTTTTTTCAAAAGGGATTTTGAAAGGGCAGTTGTGAAAATATTGGTTTGTTGATACCCAAGAATTGCTCATTTGGGTCAAATGTACGCACTTTTGTTAGCTTGTGTAATGAACAAAATATTTTGGTAGACATTTGTTTTAAGGAACTAAAGTATACCTCTTCGTCAATTTAAAAAACAGGGTAGCGGGATTTTTTAAGAAAGTTCATTTCAACAGGAAATTTTACCATTTTAGAAAATAACACCACTATCCATACATTATAAAATCAGTTGTGTTAACAATTAACCCAAATCAGCTTGGTTGATTGAATATGAACCCAGTTGAATTCACACACAACCCAGCTGATTCGGGTAAAATTTAACCCAACTGATTAGACAGTGTAAGTAGTATGTCATGCACGTTTCAGGTGGGGGTTGCAGGACCTCGGTGCAGGACCTCGGAAGTGACGTCATGTCACGTGACGTAGTGGCGCCATGTTGTGTTGTCATGGTAACCCGCGTGAGCGGCCATGTTGTGACGTCATCCCCATAGTGATACGTGGTGTTAGTGCGCATGCGCAGCGCGTGTTGTTAGGGTGATAGTGTTTCCGTCGTCCATTTTGTATACTGGAGGCCGCCATCTTGGTTTCTATGATAGCACGTGATTGCTATGTTACCAATGGCTTCTAACAAGACAGGGGTATGTTCGGGGGTGTGTTCCTTTGTAGAAGAGTAAATCTGATTACCACAAACAACCCGACAATCCCTCCAAATCACCAAAATCCACCCAAAATCACCGAAATTGACTTTATTTCCCCAATTTATCGGATTAGCACGTAGTGCCATAGTACTAAAGGGTATAAGGGGTGCGTTCGATTGAACAGGAGTAATGTTCTGGCTTAGAATTCTCCCAGAATCCCTTTTTGGATCCTTATCCCATGATGTTTTTCCCTATTAAGAATAGCACGTAGTGCTATAGCACAAATTTACCCAGAATTCTCTGCTTCTATCTATATATGCAATACTTTTCGTCTACCTGACCATGTTCCTTTATCCTGGAGTATATACCAGTAGCGTAGAAGAGCCTATTATTTGGAACAGCTTTGCTTATTATTACTATATTTAGCAATTTCGGGTCTGTTCTTGTTAGTTCTGACCCTATTGCAAGTACTCTTGTTATTTCATTTATCTAGATCATTTATATAAATTATAACTAACCAATCAGATTGCTTGATTTCCAATAACCTGTATGCAGAGTTATTTCCCTTCTGTACAACAAAAGCCAATATCATTCCCAAAGCCAATATCATTCCCAAAGCCAATAAGCTATCGAGCAGTTACTGATAAGTCATTGCTCGAACGACTCGAAGCCCATCGAGCAAATGAGCCTTAGAGTAATTGCTCGATCAAGTGACTCGGCATATTGCTCGAACGACTCGAATCCCAGCGAGCAAATGAGCCAACGAGTAATTGCTCGTTCGAGTGACTCCTCGAACGACTCTTCGACTCATTTCAGTATTTGAGGATACCTATGGCCCAGGTATTGTATTATTTGAGGATACCTATCGAGGATACCTTTTATAGGATACTTATCTGAGGATACTATTAACTATATCACAAGGCATATCTATCTCAAATATCCCTTATAAGCCATCGAGCAGTTACTGAAAAGTCATTGCTCGAATGACTCGAAGCTCATCGAGCAAATGAGCCTAAGAGCAATTGCTCCATGAGCAATTGCTCGAACGACTCGAAGCTCATCGAGCAAATGAGCTACCGAGTAATTGATCGTTCGAGTGACTCCTCGAACGACTCTTAGACTCATTTCAGTATTTGAGGATACCTATGGCCCAGGTATTGTGTTATTTGAGGATACCTATCGAGGATACCTTTTAGAGGATACTTATCTGAGGATACTATTACCTGTACCACAAGACATACCTATCCCAAATATCCCTTATAAGCCATCGAGCAGTTACTGAAAAGCCATTGCTCGAACGACTCGAATCCCATCGAGAAAATGAGCCAACGAGCAATTGCTCGTTCGAGTGACTCCTCGAACGACTCTTCGACTCATTTCAGTATTTGAGGATACCTATGACATGGCTACGTATCAGTTGAGGATACCTTTTGAGGATACTAAATTGAGGATACCTTTGACCTGGTATTGTTGGAGGATACCTGTTGTAGAAACCTTTCATCTGTGTACTTCTGTTATTCGGCCCCATATCTCATCCATTACTTCCTAGCTATACCTATCTCAGTCTCGACTATAACATTGATCAAGGTTAAATCAGATGTCTCCTGTATACATATAAGGCATTCCGTAATTGAGATTCCTAGCCGAGTCCGTAAAAGTTGGATTCCGTGTTATCGTGGAGTATGGGGAATAAGTGTTGTTTACTAGGACTCTCTGTTTCCTGTGTGTTAAATAGTTTTGAAGCCATTCTAATAAATTACCAGTAATCCCATATTGCTGAAGTTTAAAGATAAGTCCCCTATGCCACACCCTCTCGAAGGCTTTGGATATATCACAGAATATTGCACAGGTAACAAGACGCTTGTCTAAAGATAGACATAACGAGTGATATAGTTCTAGGAGTTGATATATTGTGCTGTGGCCAGGAAGAAATCCTGACTGGTATTTGTATATCAGATTATTATCGTAGAAGTGTGCGAAAACATGTTTTAGGACCACTTTCTCAAACACTTTACCTAATATTGGAAGTAAGGATATTGGTCTATAGTTTTTACATGCAGATGGATCTTTATGTTTGAAAAGTGGAATGACGTTTGCTTTTTTCCAATCGTCGGGAAAGACGCCTTTGTCTATGCTTTGTTGGAATAATATTTTTAATGGGACTGCTACAGTATTCGAGGTACCCCTTAACATTCTTACACTGATAGCGGCTCATCGTTGGCTCATTTGCTCGATGGGATTCGAGTCGTTCAAGCAATGACTTTTCAGTAACTGCTCGATGGCTTATAAGGGATATTTGGGATATGTATGTCTTGTGGTACAGGTAATAGTATCCTCAGATAAGTATCCTCTAAAAGTAATCCTCGATAGGTATCCTCAAATAATACAACACCTGGGCCATAGGTATCCTCAAATACTGAAATGAGTCTAAGAGTCGTTCGAGGAGTCACTCGAACGAGCAATTACTCGGTAGCTCATTTGCTCGATGAGCTTCGAGTCGTTCGAGCAATTGCTCATGGAGCAATTGCTCTTAGGCTCATTTGCTCGATGAGCTTCGAGTCATTCGAGCAATGACTTTTCAGTAACTGCTCGATGGCTTATAATGGATATTTGGGATAGATATGCCTTGTGATATAGGTAATAGTATCCTCAGATAAGTATCCTATAAAAGGTATCCTCGATAGGTATTCTCAAATAATACAATACCTGGGCCATAGGTATCCTCAAATACTGAAATGAGTCGAAGAGTCGTTCGAGGAGTCACTCGAACGAGCAATTACTCGTTGGCTCATTTGCTCGCTGGGATTCGAGTCGTTCGAGCAATATGCCGAGTCACTCGATCGAGCAATTACTCTAAGGCTCATTTGCTCGATGGGCTTCGAGTCGTTCGAGCAATGACTTATCAGTAACTGATCGATAGCTTATTGGCTTTGGGAATGATATTGGCTTTGGGAATAATATTGGCTTTTGTTGTACAGAAGGGAAATAACTCTGCATACAGGTTATTGGAAATCAAGCAATCTGATTGGTTAGTTATAATTTATATAAATGATCTAGATAAATGAAATAACAAGAGTACTTGGAATAGGGCCAGAACTAACAAGAATAGACCCGAAATTGCTAAATATAGTAATAATAAGCAAAGCTGTTCCAAATAATAGGCTCTTCTACGCTACTGGAGTATACTCCAGGATAAAGGAACGTGGTCAGGAAGACGAAAAGTATTGCATATATAGATAGAAGCAGAGAATTCTGGGTAAATTTGTCCTATAGCACTACGTGCTATTCTTAATAGGGAAAAACGTCATGGGATAAGGATCCAAAAAGGGATTCTGGGAGAATTCTAAGCCAGAACATTACTCCTGTTCAATCGAACGCACCCCTTATACCCTTTAGTACTATGGCACTACGTGCTAAGCCGATAAATTGGGGAAATAAAGTCAATTTCGGAGATTTTGGGTGGATTTTGGTGATTTGGAGGGATTGTCGGGTTGTTTGTGGTAATCAGATTTACTCTTCTACAAAGGAACACACCCCCGAACATACCCCTGTCTTGTTAGAAGCCATTGGTAACATAGCAATCACGTGCTACCATAGAAACCAAGATGGCGGCCTCCAGTATACAAAATGGACGACGGAAACACGTATCACCCTAACAACACGCGCTGCGCATGCACTATGGGGATGACGTCACAACATGGCCGCTCACGCGGGTTACCATGACAACACAACATAGCGCCACTACGTCACGTGACATGACGTCACTTCCGAGGTCCTGCACCGAGGTCCTGCAACCTCCACCTGAAACGTGCATGTCATAGTACTAGTGTACAATTCCGATTTTTGCCATCTTGTTTCTGTAATAATTTGATAATACATTTGAGCTTACGACAAATTACGTGTTTTGATGTTACTATAGCTTCAAAAAGCGTCTGTGGTTCGGTATTTCGGATTGATTTGGTAATTACCGGAGTTTGCCGAATCTACAATTATTCTTAGTTTAAACGAAGCAAACGTTTCATTAAAAATGAAAATTTTGACTTCGCTGCTATTTGCTATCCTTGTGCAAACGTGAACCCTTTACCCAACGTAACGACCGTAATCGGCCAGCGCTATTCTCAAAAATCGCCAATTAATTTTCATTATTTTTTTTCATTTTTTGTCTCAAAAACATAGGTTATGACCCCTCGTTGGAACGAGCTCGTCGAAAATGAAAAAAATGAGTTATTCAAGAATTTTTTTTTGCAAGTGTCGTCTGCTTTTCATGTCAGGTAAGTTCGATCCCCGTCCGGGACGACCCGCGTTGTGTCCTTGGGCAAGGCACTTTATCCAGGCTGCCTACATGGGGTATGATAACGTCGTGTGTACTAAGGCGTACTGCACATGGATGGTGCACATGTCTTCAACCGCTGTAATCCTGCTTGAGTGGAGCTTGAACAGAGTTAGAATGTTGAAGAGCTGACAGTTGCTCTTCGATGCTCGGTGGTTCTCTCCGGGTACTCCGGTTCCTCCACCCGTAAAACTGTCACGGTCACGATTAGCCATTGTGCATATGTACATGTATGTGACCTTATACACCAATAAATAAATAAATAAATAAATAAATAACAGAGTGTATCGAAAACTAAAAAAATCAACTTCTGCCCAATACCCTCACATCCACCCATCTACTGTTCCGAAGCCAATCGAGGGGAACTGAAACCAAATTCAAGAACACTGGAACCCTCGGATATTGTAAATAAATCTAGAGTGCGTGGTGTGGGTTGTCGGCCACCTTAGATTTTTCTGTCGGGATTGAACTTTGAACCACGACTAAGTCTTTTGTTACATTTAAAACACAATTTATTCACACAGCATGGGATGCCATCGACTCGCCGCCACAAGTGGGACGTATCCGAACTGAACGCGAGATCACACTGGAAATTGGTATTTGCATATTCCTCTTTTTACATTAATAACTTGATTTTTATACACTTATAGTTACAATAAACAGAAATGAAGAATAACTTACTGAAATAATAAGCTAGAATGAAGATTAGAATGGATTCTTTAATTACTTAATCTGTTGTACATGCATGGTGCAGAACTGATTTGAATACCCGATTAACGATTGTAAGTTATACATGAAAAAATGTTCCAAAATGTCACAGATTTTAGCCCGGTGATAGTTGCCTTGAGAAATTCAAGTACTCGCAAAACGCATGCGTATTAACTTATTTGCAGTTCATTCACCATGGGACTATGTGAAAACGACCAGTATTTATTTAATTATTTATTTATTTATTTATTTACTTATTTATTTATTTATTTATTTATTTTTAGTCTAATGCTGTTTCATGGTTAACACCGGACGCTCCAACATCTTCCATCTGTGAAACACTCCTTCAGTTCACCACTTTGTCTGTTGAAAGTGCCATTAAGCCCATTATACAAACTAGTAATCCTGTCATATTGATTCCTAACTGACAGAAAAAGTAAATAACAGCGTAAGATCGAATGGTCTGTTATTACAATTAATCGCTGAGCTCGTTCCAATGAGAGGTCATAAACGATGTTTTTGAGACAAAGAATGAAAAAACTAATAAAAATTGAATGGTGATTTTCGTGAATAGCGCTGGTCGCTTTTTGCCGGTAAAGGGTTAAGTTTGGCAATGGATGCGTTACGTTGTGAAACTCATTGTCATGCTGTATTAAAAGTGTGCGCTCACATTTTGATAGAAATGTTAAATTGATTTTCTTGTTTCAATTGTTTTCCGTTTAGGTTCACGTATTCAAATCTTCACCCATAGGAATTGTATGGTGGCTGTAAAGTTTCGCAAACTGACGGAACATAACAATATCTTTGTCGCTCTAAACTGCAAAGCTTTAACCGCCACGCTTCTAAAAAGTCACAGTGAAAAGCTTCAGATCGTATAAAGGGACAATAATTGACAAGCAATTTCAACATTTTAAAATAATGTTTGACGCGTGGGGGTATCGATGGATTTTCTGATGAAATGTTGTTATGCGAGTCCTTTTCAAAACGGTTTCACTGAACAGCATACCATCAACTCAATACGAGAGAAACTTCCGGGATGATATGTAATTTTCAAGTCACCCCCTCAGTGTCATTAGTGGTGCCATGAGCATGCGCATGTTAAAATTCAAATGTCCTCTGTTTTCTGTAAGTATGGCCTGTGACATTGTGTCTCGAGAAAGAAAAGTTTGCAAGTGCACGAATGGTTGATGGTTCTTCTCCCCCGCCTAAACCCATATCTCTTCCGCTCTATCACACAGCCGTTGGAATACCGCTCATTCCGCCGTCAATCGAAAAAATACCCACATGGATATATATATGCATGTCATTCAAATGGAGAGTTTCCTGTCGCGGTATCGACGGAAACAGTATCTAACTGTGCACATTTCCTGGTATCATCACTGCAAAGACAATATGTAACCACTAACCACGCAGATTCCCTACAGACCGGCCGCATACAGAAAATGAGTACAGGATAATCAGTACCTAACTATGCAGATTCTTTGTGGCATCACGGCCTCGAGAAACAGTACTCAGAAGTATTGCACCACGTAGATTCTATGCGACCACACCGCCTGGACAAATAACATGCATATGCTGATACATTGCCCCAAGAAAATCCCCCCATGTAGTTAGTGGACAGATTTATCTCCGAGCCAATAATTTCTGCGGCACAGGCTTTCCATTTCTTACGATTATCACACTGGCAACCACGTATCTTACTTTATACAGCAAAATAAATGTCTTTCATATATTAGGCTCATACATTAGAATATACGATGGCGGGTAATGATGATACTTTGGATGTCCAGACTGACGACCAGTATAACCTCATAGAAATAAGTCCCTACTTCGGGATTCTGTAGACGAAGGTGAAACTGTTTCCCCCTTCGATACCTTAAACAACGACTGTTCATATCACACCCCATCTGAATTTTGCGAAAATACTGCGAACGTAAAACAATCCTTCAGCGTCTTCAACTTGAATTGTAGAAGTCTAAATGCCCACTGGGACCAACTGAACGTCTTAATAAGTGACTTACAATCGGACAATAATTTTTTTGACATCATCGGACTAACAGAAACTTTTAACATACCAGAAAATATAACATATCGGCTTCCGGGATATCATGAACCCATATTTAATCTCCGTAGTGACGACTGTAGGGGAGGGGTCGGGCTATTTATAAAAAATGATATAAAATACATTCCACGGCCAGACTTAACTGTTTTTATCCCACACGTCCTGGAATCGCTATTCATAGAAATCCTTAATAAAAATAAGAACTCTCTTATAGTTGGCGTCGTTTATAGACCCAACACCCAACCAAGAGCCGATCTCGAAGTGTTTATTTCCAAAATGAGTACAGTGTGTGAATTGGTAGACGCAGAACATAAGAAATGTATATTACTTGGCGATTTCAACCTCGACCTCATTAAGTTTGCATCGCACAAGCCCACTGGCGAATTTTTAAACCTTATGTTCAGCCATAGCTTACTTCCGACAATCACAAAATCCACGAGAGTAACGGAATATTCGGCAACACTTATTGACCACATCTATTCTAATAGTACAGATGGTATACATACGGGAATAATAATTTCAGACCTCTCAGACCATTTTGGCACATTCTACTTTGAGACAGCTAAAACAAACAAATCATACCCCAAAACTAACTTCTCACGTAAATTTAATAACAGAAATATTAATACATTTAAGATCAAATTATCCGAACATGACTTTCAAGATGTCTTGAACTCCAATTGCCCAGACACAAGTTACTGTAATTTCATTAATATATTCCTCAATCTGTTTGAAGAAAGCTTCCCGCTTGTAGAAACAAAACTGCCTAATAAATTTGTCAAACAAAAACCATGGATTACAAAAGGACTAATGATATCTTCAATCATAAAGGTTAAATTATATAAAAAACAATTGAAAAGACCCACTCCTGATAACAAAAAAATATATAAAGATTATAACACTTTATATAACAAAATTAAACGTGCTAGTAAATCACAATATTATATTTCTGTACTGACAAAAAACCAACATGACATAAAAAACACGTGGAAAATAATCAACGAAGCAATTCATATGTCCAAACCCCTACATATGATGCCCGAGTCATTTAAAATAAACAATAAGGAAATTAAGGACCCGACAGATATCGCCAAAGAACTTAACACATATTTCTCTACAGTCGGTGAGAGAACTCAGAAAAACATAGTAAGTTCTGATACACACTACTCAAGCTTTCTTAAGGGTAATTTCCCGGACAGTATTTTCCTTGCGCCAACAACAGTAGATGAGGTCATCGCGATTGGCACTAAATTGAAGTCCAAAAACAGTACGGATTGTGACGGTATCTCAAGTCACCTACTCAGACAAGTCATAAGCGAAATTGCAATTCCCTTGGTCCACATAATTAATAAATCTCTCGAAAATGGAATAGATCGCAATAAAATGAAACTAGCCAAGGTTGTACCCATATATAAATCTGGTGCGAAAACTGAAATTAGTAACTACAGACCAATAAGTATTCTACCAACCGTTTCAAAAATATTAGAAAAGGTAACATTCACCCGACTGTACAACTATTTAGCAGAACATAATGTTCTTACACAAAACCAATACGGTTTTAGGAAAGGCCATTCAACAATACACCCCCTCCTACAGTTTTTAAACTCAGTCTCCCAATCTAACAACAAAATATCTAAAGATAGCACCCTTGCGGTTTTTTTAGATTTATCTAAGGCTTTTGATACCGTTAATCATGATATTTTGATAGATAAACTGGAATTTTACGGCATCCGTGGAGTTGCGAAATCCTGGTTCAAAAGTTATTTAAAAGATAGGTCTCAATATGTTGTATATAACAACAAAACTCGCCGCATGCCAAAGTGACATGCGGCGTGCCACAGGGTTCCATTTTAGGTCCTCTCCTATTCCTCATATACATAAATGATATTTCTAACGCAACATTACTAAAGTTATTATCATTTGCGGACGATACAACCATTTTTAAGTCTGACAAGGATCTTAACACACTATTTTACTCGATAAATCAAGAACTGCAGAAATTGCTAACCTGGTGTTCGGCGAACAGCCTGCTTCTAAACGCAAATAAGACAAAATATATACTTATCAACCCCTCATCACCCCTTAAAGAATTAGATACATCTCTCAAGCTATTCATCGGTGGACAGGAAATTAAAAGGTGTGGTGGTGTAGGTAAATCAGATTTAAAATTTCTTGGTATTTTACTGGATGATAAACTAAGTTATAGCGATCATATAGCGTCCATAAGCCGCAAGATCTCTAGCGCCCTTTACGCCATTAATAAAGTTAAAAACATTCTTCCGCATCATGCCTTAAAATTAATATATTATTCCCTCATCCATTGTCATTTGCTGTACGGCATTCAAATATGGGGACATTGCCGGGGGACAAACAAGTTATTCCTATTGCAAAAAAGGGCCCTCCGCATAATTAACAATAAAAAATATAATTCCCACACAGATCCCCTGTTCGCGAAAGAAAAAATTCTTAAAGTTTCAGATATTTATAGAGCCGAATCACTTTTATTCGTATACGACTGGCATACCAAATCTCTACCCTCGTCTTTTGACAACTACTTCGAAATTATTCATAACGACGACGGAATGAGAACCAGGCAATCTGGTCTCCTAAAATTACAAAAAGTACGAACTAAAGCGCTAGAAACATTTCCAGCGTACTCATTCCCCAAACTTTGGAACAATATCGATCTCCCCACTAGAAATCTAGCTAATCGTAACTTGTTTAAAAAGGCAATCACTCAAAATATGATCAATTCTTACGCAACGACAGTGTCCTGTACTAATCCATATTGCTTAGATTGTGCTGTATAGGGCAATCAAGAATATATATGTGTGTGTACACATATGTATGTATGTGTGAGTGTATGTGTATATATGTATGTGTGAGTATATGTATATATATGTATACGTATATATGTGTATGTAGGTGTATAAATACATGTGTAATGCATATGCGAGTATTCACGTGTACGTGTATTAAGCGATTCTGCTACTTGACATGGTCCTAGTCGGTCTGTTACGCCCTTGCTCATAATTTTGTCGAAACCATCCGTGAGGCGACCATGCCGTTCTTCTTTTTTTCACAGTTTGCATAGTCGTCATAGAGTTATGTAAGATATTATTTTCACACGTAATAATTTGCAAAAAAAAAAGAAAAAGGGAAGGAATGAAGGAGAAAAAAGTATTTTCTGAGAAAAGTTGACAGCGACACGGTCGCCTTAAATGACCTTTTCCGCATATTAGGCAACTAAATAATAAATTAAAGTAGAATCTCATCTTTAAATATGCAGTGCCTGCCAGTCTCAACGTGGCCTATTACCTAACATAATTTTTA
Source organism: Pictodentalium vernedei (assembly GCA_031216915.1). Lineage (NCBI taxonomy): Eukaryota > Metazoa > Mollusca > Scaphopoda > Dentaliida > Dentaliidae > Pictodentalium > Pictodentalium vernedei. The sequence goes on along the minus strand of CM062295.1, from coordinate 95,021,780 downwards.
GCCTGTGCCGCATCACTTATTTGCATCGGGAATGGCAGGAAGACAGCCCCTTTGGGCTATGCCATCTCCCAACAGCATACACACACACCCTTGAATTATCTTCCATTTTCCTTGATTATAATATCTATGTGCTTGCTTTTATCACGTGTTTTCATTTGATGTTAGTGTATGTTGTTGAATAAAGATTATCAATCAATCAATCAATAATATTCAGCTGCGCAGTTTCTCTGTGGCACCACCTCCTACACAGCCCGGCAGCCAAAGAGGGTAACCTTGCACTGACGAGAATTAAAATGTTTCTTGGTCGTTTCTGGGGCAACATTTTGCACAGAATCAGAGTCTGAAGTCAGCCACTACATCAACCTTGGGAAGCGCGAGATATTCAAGATTGCGCCCACGATGGCCGCCAAAAAGACTATTTTCGTAAATTCCTTTATATATCGCAATAAAATGTACACGATGTATGTACCACCACCAGCCGATGTATCGAGTACAAAATTTGTGTCCGACCCACAAAGGTCAAGGTCACAGATAGGGAGAAATACATGGAATGATCATGCACATGAACATTTTCGAATCCGGTGTTACAGGAATGGAAGTCCGTAGGAAAATTAGTCCCTCTGGACTATTATCCCGCGGAATTATAGTCCTAGGTCTAACATTTCTAGGAATAGTACTCCGCCGGACTACTATTCCTAGAAATGTTAGACCTAGGACTATAATTCCGCGGAATAATAGCCCAGAGGGACTAACGTTCCTACGGAACTTCCATTCCTTTTACACCGGGACATACCTTTATAATGTGAAGAGATATCATAATGAAACGTACACTACATATGGACGGTGTGTCGCAGACAAAATTCAAAATCGACTCCCCAAGGTCAAGGTCACAGTAACGGTTAACACATGTAATGAACACGCACGTCAACCTTTTCGTGTTCGGGCTATGACGTTTTAGTGGAGTGTAATACCACAGTGGATCATAACCTTTAGTAGAAGGAGATATCGCTGAGAAATTTACACAAAACACTGACCACTAGTAGACAACCACGGTCAAGGTCACAGATATAGGTCAACACATAGAAGCAGCATGCACAATAACTTTTTAGTGTTTAGACCCTGACCTTTAATGGAAGGCGGTAGGACAACGAAACGTATACAACATGTGTACCACGACTTGGTGGTGTGTCGCTTTCAAAATGTTCCGTACAGACACGTGACTTTGGAGCACGTACTGAAATGTTGGGAGTTTCTGGCAGCCATCTTATACGCCATCTTGAATATCTCAGTAGCCCATTGTTTATACAGTGGCATTGTTCAGATTCAGAAAGTTACCATAGAAACGACCAAGAAACCTTTTACTTCCTGACATTGCAAAGTTATCCCTGGACTCTATAGAGAAACACTATACAAAGAAAATTCTTTACATCATCACCGTCTTGAGGAACCAAAGAGATTCTATGCGACGTTACCATCCGAAGAAACACTTCCCAACCACGATCAGAAAACAACGAATAATCTTTACAGCACCTCCATCTTCAAAAACAGTAAACCTATTCATCCACACAGACGTCCCCAGGGAAATTTTCACCAGGGAAATGTTCTTAGGCACAATCGCCAAGTTTAAGAGTACATACTAGATCAAGATCAGATTCCCCGCACCAGCACCGCCTGCATGGAGGAAGCAGTGCACCACTTTATGGTGTGATGGCGTTTCCAGACAGGGCTTGTCACGGGGAACACTCGTCGGGGGTTCAAATCCGAACAAATTCATTTATGAATATTCAAAATAGTTTATGCTCCTTTTTAACTCTGTACTACACGAAAGAGCAGAAATAGGGAAATGACAAGTGAACCAAATCTTGGGTGTAGAGTGACGTAACGAAGCTTGGATATCCGATATAAGAGGGTAGGAAGCAAGCTCTCAAGCCACTAATCAAACTCGGTAAGAACATCGACAGCTGTTATAGCCAAGAATCAGTCTCGTCCCCAAATAATTCATCGCCTATGTTGAGATTCAGTCGTACCGAATATTTCAAATGGTCAGAAAAGTGAACCCACGGTTCACTTTTTCGATCAATTGAAATAATACAGACGACTGAATCTAAAAAATACCATAAACATTCATTTTCTTTTTATCAACACAAGAGAAATGTTTCTCAGTCGAGACTTAATTTGACTTTACCAATACTATCAAGCATGTGTGTTTACTAAATAATTATGAATGAAGACTCATAAGAGGAGTAGTTTTATGAATACAACACGTAGTTTCATGAATTGTTAATATTTTCATGTTTGCAAAGCGAGTCAAATACTTTGTTAATTTATTCAACTTATTGATTGGAATATCTATAACTGGGGCTGAAATGATATCTGTATAAAGGGACATCACATAAAATTAACAGCAGTCTGCGCAAACGCCATAAAAATGGGTAATAAACAGTCCCTAATAGCGCCGGTTTCCTTACAGAAATTCACCGGTGGCCGGGGAGCTTGGGCAGGGAGTTGAAAGTTTCCGGCAGGCGTGTGCACTGTGCTGTGCAAAACACTGAAGATAACCGGAATAAGCTATAAGCTTACTGTCAAATCCCTACAATACCCAATGTCTATTGCAATTTTGATATATGTTACACTGTGTTTTGTTGTTTACTGTTTTTGCTTTTGTCAGATTTACGGTGTGAATGAATGAATGAATTGTTATTCAGCAATATACAGCAATGTAAATACACACATAACTACATACAATACAGAAAGAGATTATATATGCTTGTATACCGCAAGGAGACGGCATAGCCAGATTGGCTGTCTACCTGTCGACTCCTGGAGATTAAATCATGCAACACTGCAATCGGACTGTCAGATGACCATTCAGTTATTCTTGGTCGCTGGTGGCGTAGTGTAACTGGTATACCTACAAAATGTACCTGCCCCCCCCCCCCCCCCCCCCCGCCACTGGTGTTAATGTAACATATAACATTCTCTATTAAATAAATATTGTTCAAACTAAAACACTGGATTGGTGGTCACGTTTTCCAATGGTGGGCGCACGGATATCTCCTCAGGAAAATTTTGTAGAAATCGGACATAATAAAACTCTCTGGTGCTTAACCCTTTGAACTCTAGTGGAATCTTCCATACCAGTTCAATGGCAGTAATTAGAAAAGTCCATATTCATTATTTGGGGTAGACCGATCAGTATTTTCAACGTGCAGCCTCGGGCTGCACGTTGAAAATACTGATTGATCTACCCCACAATATTTACTGAACAGCCACCCTATATAATGACGTTATGACGTATCATGTTCCTGGCAGGAAAAAGGGCCGCTTGGGTTCAAAGGGTTAATATTGCAAGGGACTTCGAAAATGTTTATTTCGCCGTGTTACAGTACCACGAAATAAGCTGCAGGATAATCACAAGAAAATTTATGTTACATTTGTATAAGTGTGATGCACACTCAACTCAGTCAATTGACTGAACTACTCAGTCAACTAACTTAATAGTTAAGTCAAATGACTTAGTACTCAAGTCAATGCACATAGTTGTTAAGTCAATTGACTTAACTACTTAAGTCAATTGGCGGAGTACTAATGTCAGTAGGCGTAGGGATGCCGCAAGTAGCGAATCATTCCAATTGTTACGTCAGTACCGTCAATATCCGTCAGATGTCGCACATATTACGTCAGTCATTTCCGTCAATGTTACGTCAGTAGTCTGTCAAAATTAAAATCAAGCTGGTTTGAACATTGGCGTCAGATAGAAGCGCCAGTAAAGTCAATTCCGTCAGTTCCTTCAAAACGTCTCACACTTACTGTGTCAGCTTACGTCAGTACTTGACGTAAATGACGTTATTTGACGCAAGCCTAGTGAGAGACCTGCATCCTAGTGTGCGACCTACATTACCCTTTGTTCACACATACAAGCCGTGACATCATTTCTTAGGACCATCTCGGGGATACCCCGAAATGAGGCCAAGACATACTTATTTATTTAATCATTTGTTTATTTGTTTATTGTGGGTTAGCGACACTTTCGACATCCAGGTTCACCTCATGTCGGACAGTTGTACGGGTGGAGGAAGCCGGAGTACCCGGAGAGAACCACCGAACTCCACACAAGCAGGGTTAGCATTGGTTGAAAACAAGTGCACAATCGACGTGCTGTACGCCTTAGTACACAGCGCCACCGGACACCGAACTTATTTCAGCTGGTACCGTAAAAATAAAAATTTCTTTTTGTAAAGGACACTTGTCCGGCTCTATTTTCAGACGAGCAGGTTTATAGGGGTGGGAGATTCGGCACCATGGTCTTTCGATCAGATTGAAGCCTGACGAACGTAAATGTGCATGATAATATTATGATTAAAATAATGAAAGAAAAAGTTGTTTCTTGATGGTGATTTATAAGTCATTAATCGTATTTGAGACGAGAATTGTTTCATGATGGGGATTTATTGAGTGCGCGTCATTGTATTTTCCGTGTTACCACTAAAGCTGTGCACGCATGCGGTCATGCATGTCTAACACCAAGAAGTAGTTGATGACGATTCACACAGCACATTGCATGCTGCGAATGTGTTTAATCTCACTAAAATCCTCTGTTCTCTATAGCAACCCGCGAGAGACAATTGATAAATGATACACGATTCTGAATTGCTTGTTGGATTTCTTGCGACACTTCTCGTTTCCGATCCATATTTCTGAGGCAAAAATATGAAAATATTTAGTTATGGCCTAAACAAAAGTTAAAAATCTGTTTCTCGGGCCTTCCCACGTGGTCTGTTTGACTGCCGCGTGCTCTCTTTTCATAACCTATGCAAGCTTAAAAAAATAAAAAAATAAATGGTTTATGTCTGATATTTTACCCAAGTTAATAAAATTGATAAATTTGTCCCCTGAGTGCAACAAAGCTTTGCAATGCTTCAGCATTGCAAAGCATTCTTGCACTCAAGGGACGAAATACACCACCACCGCCCATGCTATTCTGTAGATTATAAGACCTAAAACATAAAGAACCTGAGAACATGAACTTTTGAAGGAAAAGAAAAAATTACAAAAATAAAAAATAAAATAAAAAACCGCCCGCCCACATGCAATTTTACACAAAATGGTATGAGAAACAGAATATCTACTTTGTAGGGCCTATTCAAGAGGTTTTTTTCTTGCAAATGTCGTCTGCTATTCCCGTGATGTATGGGAAGAGTGTTACTTTGAATAAAACTACAACTTACACAGAGGATATAAAATAAGTGTTTCTTTAACTCTTTACCCAACGTAACACCCAAAACCGACCAGCGCTGTTCTCAAAAATGTCAATTATGTTTTTCATTTTTTATCCCAAAAAATTTTGAGACAAAAATGAAAAAAGTTAGTTATTCAAGAATTGTTTTTTGCAAGTGTCGTCTGCTTTTCATTTTAGGTAAAGGGTTAGTACGACATTTATCAACTCCTGTGGTTCGGCAAAACTGAAATCTCAGACGAATGTAAAATTCTGTTTATCCATATGATCGCCAATTGGACGAGTGGGTGAGAGGGGACTAAAATAAATCGGAAAGTGTTAAAAAATGAATTTCAACATCCGATTGTGGAGAGATCAGAGTCAGTCAATCAGCCGGCAAAACTTTAGTAAAGTCAATTCCATCAATATTCACTTCATAAACATAGCCAGTTGTCGCCCATATCTTTCTTATTATCGTCGCACTACTCGCATCGTCAATTTTTACTTTTGAATTTCGGTGGAAAATCAGACATCGTGGCGGTGTTTTTATTTTGAAATAGTTCTATTTACATGCGCATTAATTCTATCCAGTGGTATATGGATGTACCAATAAGACCTCTGGATCTTTTAGACCGCAATATGTTGGTCAGCCCACCAGGTTGCGCGACTCTTTGATGGCCATGCATTGAAATTGACAGGTGGTTATAAGATTTGGATAAGATAAGATTTATTAAGCAAATAAACCAGAACAAAGGCAGATTGCTTTGTATATAGAAAATCAACATAAATAGAAACATAAAACAATACTAATTCCAAATGACAAACGTAAATATCAAGGCTTAGAGTGGTTGTAATATAATATTGTTAATGTCACCTCTTGGTGTCAGAGTGACAAAACTTGTTCTCGTTGTTTTAATAATTGCTGCATCATACCACAGATGATACTGCATAGCTGTGGCACATTGTTTCTCATCAGGAATATGAATCTCTCGAATGTGTCCATCTCAACAAACTCTTGGTATTCACGTTCAAATTTGTCAAATGCACGTTCTCTAAGAGATGCATATTCACCGCACTCCATAACGAAGTGCCATTCTGTTTCCACTGACCTGAGTCGCATGCCGCGCAAAAGCGTTCACTTACGGGGATGGGTGGTTGCATATGCTTTCCCTTTTCTGTCATAAGTTTGTGGTTACTTACAGGCAAACAAGTAAATATGTTTCTCGCCTCGGGGATGTTGCATAGATCAAATAAGGCCCCAGGTGATATTTGTTTTTAAACTCTCGATAAGTTCTCAGTTTATTTTTTTTTCAGTTTTCTTGTTGTCATCAAATATAGCATTATAAAAATTATTTAAATGGGTCTCTTTCAGATTTTCTCTTATTGTTATGTATTTCACAGGTTGAACAAGGGGGGTGGGGGAGGGCACTAAAAATTTGCAAGACGTGACGTACTATTTTTTATTCGGCTCCTTTTTACACCCACCCACCCCTACGTGCAAATTTTCTACTACCGTTCTCAGACACCTACTCCCCACTCTCCCATTAAAATCCAAAATAAACTTATAAACTTAGTAGGCACAGCTGTCTTTAGGGGGGTTTCATAATGTTCTTAACCCTTTACCCAACGTAACGGCCAAAACCGGTCAGCGCTATTCTCAAAAATCGCCAATTAATTTTTATTATTTTTTCATTTTTTGTCTCAAAAACATAGGTTATGACCCCTCATTGGCACGAGCTCGTTCCAATGATGGGGTCATAACCTATGTTTTTGAGACAAAAATGAAAAAAAAAATTATTCAGTCATTTTTTGGCAAGTGTCGTCTTCTTTTCATGTTGGGTAAAGGGTTAAACTGGTACCACCAATTTAAACATCTGTGGGCTGCTGTGGGCTCCAGTCTATAAATGACAAACTGTTCATTATAGGCTTGGCCAGAGCAGGTGTACATATACGGGAACAAATTTTCATTTGAATTGTTCCCAAAATATTGTCTGCACATTTTCTACATTTCGAACAAGACACCCACCCTCTACTAACGTGTGACATTTTCCCAGTTTAAGCCCAATATTCTCACATATAAAGCCTCCTGATGTTATATTTATGTTAAGAGTGTGATGTACAACAACATCTTTAAGGTTTGAAACACAAATGATGGTATATATTAGCTGATATATTGATATATTTTTAAAAAATTTAAAAAATTGCACAAGTTGGAAATGCACATTTTTGGCGCACTCAAGAGACCCATCCACCCCCACGTCACGTCTTGCAAATTTTTGGTGCCCCCCCCCCCCCCCCCCCCGGGTTGAAACGGAATTTTCTGATCAGAGTTATTTTGATAATTATAATTGGGCACAAGCTGCTGATATTTAACCAACACTGAGTCCGGCATAGTGTAATTCTCGGATTGAGTTCTAGCCTCTAGTGAGGAAGGGGTTTGGAGATCATATTGTTTTGATACAAACTTAGCAAACTTCAGGAATTGGTAATTCATGAAGCTGAAAATACGAAACGATTACAAGAGCAAAAAGCGGTTCAGTTATTCGATAAATTGTTATATGGCTGTGGCTTTTTTGACTTCACGATTCGATCAACTTTGATCACGAGCCAACACATGAAATATTCTACACGTTGAATGGGTTTGGTATATAAATACATGTAGATCAAATTTTGTTGTAAATGTAGACGGATTGAGTTAACATGCCATTGAACACTTCACTTCAGCAACTTGAATATCGCCTGTTTCAGACTTCAGACCAATCGCAGAGTCGGTTGGGAAGATGTTTGGGTTGTTTTCTTGGATAAACATGGCAGGGTGGTTGAATTAGTTTAACCCTTTACCAAACGAATAGGCCGCATCCGCCCGCGTAATATGCAAATTCAGCAGTTGAAAAAATATTATTTTTTCAAAAAATTTCAACAAAACCATATCATGTGACACCTCGTTGGAACGAGCTCGTCGAGCTCGTTCCAATGAGGGGTCACATGATATGCTTTTGTTGAATTTTTTTGAAAAATTTCAAAAAATGTTATTTAAAATAATAAATTTTGATATCGTCTGCGTTGGGTAAAGGGTTAAATGTTCTTTAAAACTATAACATATTGGTTTCAGCTGTTTCCTGTCTTAATTCAAATTCCAGTTGACAAGACCAGTGCTCACGCTAGCCCAAACTGTCTGCCACATTTTTTAGCCATCCGGGATATTTTAGTGCCAAACAACGCTAATGGTAGGGGAGGGGTGTATTTCGCTATCTGGTCCAAATAAATTGATTGAGTTTTTTAAAAATGAACTGGCAATTATTTCGAGAGTGAACGGACAATAGGTTACGGAAAAGATCCGGCAGAACTCGAAATCATCGGTAGGCGAAAAGGACAGTCACCTCAGTGGCCGAGTGGATAAGTGTGGTAGCCTCTCATGCCAGAGGTCCTGGGATCGATCCCCGGTAGGAGAAAGTTCTCGAGGTGTCCGAACACTCTCTGACAGCATCAGTTGTGGAGTCCTATCGGGTGGGGACGTAAAATGGCCGTCCTCTGTGTGGAGAGAGACACTATCCGTGCAGACTAAAGATCCCTTCATTGTATTTGAGAAGAGAGAGGCACCGAAGGTCATCCCACACACCTGGGCCACTGAGCGAAGAAGTATCGTTAATACAAGTTGCATAACTTGTTCGCCAATCCTTGTAAAAAGAAATAAGATTAAATAAAAAAAAAGTTATATCTATATACCACGGATTGGGGGCGCGGTGCCTCAGAAGGTAGAGGTGCAGGGTTCAGTCCTCGGTTGGAATCCCACCTGTGGCAACCGCGTTGTTTCCTTGGGCAAGGCACTTCACCCCAATTGTCCATGTGGAGGCACGGTGGTGTTGTGTACTAAGGCGTACCGTACGTCGATGGAGCACGTGTCTTCAACCAATGCTGACCCTGCTTGTGTGGAGTTAGTATGTTGGGGAGCCTGACAGTTGCTCGGTGGCTCTCTCCGAGTACTCCGGCTTCCTCCACCCGCGAAACAGTCCGACACGAGGTGACCCTGGCTGTCAATAGTGTTGTTCAATCCCAATAAAAAAAAAAATAAACCACGGATTCAATTAAAGGTCAGGCTGATTGCTGTCGGTACGTATACCCGTTGCTGCACCAAGATGATAACAGATTAATCGACTAATTCCTGTTATCCTCTGGGCTTATCGGGTCGCGAGTCTTTAGGAGAGGCAGCATTTAATTAAATAAATACTTCATAACGTCGCGAGTCACTCGCGAAGGTATGAAGTACTTATAAAATTGAATGCTGCCTTTTGTAAATCTGACATCTAACAATGTTTTATTGAAGAAAACACAATGCCCCATTATCACTCAATGACAATTAACTTTTAAACTTTGTCCAAACACCTTATTGACGAAAGAAGTGACGATTTTTTTGTTTCATTAATCGCTCTCTTCACTGCCACAATGACTTTCCTTCACAAGTGAAAGACACTTTTCGGTGCCAAAAGTTTACCAACGAAGATTTGTTGGTGCCAAAACAAAATTGTTTGTGCAATTGGCCAAATTGGCACCGACAGCGTGAACTCTGGACAGGACGCATGCGCGATGGAAGGTTCACGGTCGTTGCAGCGGGAGAGAAAATAATTTGTTTCTGAAAAGTACCCCTCTTGATGTTCGTTTTATTGATTTGGTTTGATATATGAATAATCATATATAAGCTCGGATAACGTACAGTACGTTGGGAGTGGATTGTAACAAAATCACCCGCGGAGTGGAGTTATCGCAAAAAGTGTCACTTTCAGATTATGTACATATGGACAAAAAACACAAGCAATGTTTCAGCCAATGGACATCCGGGTTTAACCCGGAGGTCCATTGGCTGGAACTTTGCTTGTGCGTGTTATATTTTCCAACAAATTTGCAATTATTGCTAGGGTGGAATCTCCACTCCGCGAGTGATTTACTGATAATACACTACGCATGTACTGCACCACCAGATTTACTATCGTTTATACGACTTTTCCAGATTTTTTTAACAGTACATGAAACCTTAAATGAAAGAGTAACGTCGCACACCGGAAGTCGCTTTCTTTACAACATACTCGCCAAATGAAGACAAACGTCTTTCCCTTGAAGTCCACCTTTGTAGCATTACTAACCCCTTTCAGTCATTGTATGATCTAAAATTTCTGCCTTAATGCAATTCACTCACACATTTCCAGATTCCTCCCGATTTGTTTCACTTCAACCGTACAACACTCGACAAACACTTTCTCGTATCGACACCCAAGAAATGTGTGTACTGCCACTTACTGTATATATTGGTTTTACCTCCCAGTTATCACCGCTAATTATCTGATCGTCGCCGAAATCCAGGTTGAGGAGCAGAAAATTAACCATGTGGGCAATGTGGCAGAGCCTGTGGGTAGTCAAGGAGAGTTCGGTCGATCGCTTGTTCTAATTGTGAACGCTTATTCCACAAGGAATGCTTGTTATGGCATCTGCTGTATACAATGTATTGGACCATCCAGAGGTGAGCTGGATCTGCTGTAATTGTGGTAGACCCATCTTCATCCCAAACCTTTTCTTTGATTTTGAAGCATGTGCATCCTACACAACACCAAGCCAAACAACATTGTTTTTCCTCTTTGAACACCAATTGTAACTTTAGTTCACCAAGATAACTTCTTCGCCTATCTCATACCAGAAGGTCCCACCCTCGAAGAAAAATCTACGTTTATTTGCCATAAAATTTCTGATCATCTGAGCTAAAAGTGAAGCATTTTAGGTGGTGCTCGAACATTCCGACCCATTCGCGATATTGATTAGCGAGACTTGATTAAACCCTGGAATAGCTCCGTAGGAAGTGCCAGAGAACTACAGATCTGTGACACGCCGAGAACGCCCGGTAGTACCCAGGGGAGAGGTTACCATTATTGACAAGCGGGACATCGAACCCAAAGAGGCTGACACATATTGCACAATATTAGATGTCACGTGACTTTCCCGCGTTCTGATTGGTTGAACAGAAACACCCTATTTTCCGTTAGTTTATCAGCGAAATCGCACAGACCTACTATCATTTTTGAAAAAAGAATAGTGCACGCTAATAGTGCACGGTTATAAAAAGTAACATTCGAATTCGCTTAGAAAATTCCATTGAAGCGTAAATACTTTACAAGACATCTCGTCCCATATACATTATTACATTTAGTTTGGAGAAATAAAATATGTGTATCAAAAGTGATGTTTGTAGTAGTGTTGGGAGCGGGGAGGGGGGGGGGGGGTTAATGGAATAATGGCATTGTGTTTGTTGGGGTTTTGATTCTCTACCTCTCTATCCCAGAACTATGAGTGGCAGAATTAACTTAGTTTACCTGTTTAAACCCTGAACCATTTTCTTTTCTCTTTGGCTGTGAATAAGAATATTATCTTGTATATATGACCGATGAAGAACCCTCCACCCTCCCCCCCCCCCCCCCACACACACACAACTTCTGCCACAGCAACACACCAGCAGCGTGTCGACCACGATACAGGATTTGGACTGTGATCTACTTCAAACTCGTCGCAGACAGCCAGACCTACCATGGATAGCATAGATAGTGTAGGATCATCAACCAGCTTATGGACATCCAAGCCAACCATCTACTCAAAGCCGTCGAAGTCCACACGAGATGCCATGCGAACAGGTTCTTCATTCCATTAACCAGCATCAACGCCAACAGGTGTTCAAACAACAATCTGCCGGCTGGGAAAAGTTTTTATCCAGTTTTTAACTGCCTCGTGAACTTTCCATCACACGTGGAAGTAGTCACCGTTACACGAATAGAAGAAGAAGAAGAAGAAGAAGAAGAAGAAGAAGAAGAAGAAGAAGAAGAAAGAAGAAGAAGAAGAAGAAGGAGAACAACAACGACGACAACGACGACGACGACGACGACAACAACAACAACAGGGGACAGTGTGGTCATAATTATAATAAAACGGTTATTGACGTTTACGTAATTATACGGACCTGGCGTTGTTTTATTCACCGGGCATTTAACTGCGAATAAAATGTCATTAGGTCTTTATAATTAGGTATCCTCGGAAACCAAAAGTTAAAGCTGTGTATAGTCAAGTGTGGATTAGGGTTTACGATTGTATTCCATCTTGTTGATTTAGTATCAGTCTTTCAATCATATTTAGTCTGTGTGAAACACACAGACTATTGTTTTTGTACGGTTTCTTTTTCTTCTTTTTTTCTTCTTCTTCCTCTTCTTTTTCTTATTCTCTTGTCTTCTATGTACTTCCTTGTGCGCACGATACCTCGAAAACGAATTCCCTATCTCGTTGATTTTTGGCACACCGACAGACAGTCACAAGTTCTCGACCACCTATGTTTTTCAGATTCCTGAGGCAGTAGGGGTGTCCGTATGGGTGTTTTGAAAGTGGGTCTCGCCCATATCTCAGGCATGGTATGACCTACGGACCTGCGACCAACACCAAATGAGTCAATACTCGACGGGGGTTCAAAATATTGGCCAAGGTCACTAAGGTCACCTAGAGTCATTGAATGCATTTTTTAGAATTGCTGGAAATCACATTTTTGAACCCCCTAAAGCATTCCCAAAGTCCACGTGTGGATCTTTACTTTGAAAAGTGGGCCTGGCCAAAATGTTTGAAAGTGGGTCACGCTCGTATCTCAAGCATGGTATGATGGGTCTAACACCAAATGAGTCAACATTCGATGGAGGTTCAAAATATGGGTCAAGGTCACCTAGGGGTCATTGAGTGCAATTTTCAGAATTGCTGGAAATCACTTTTTTGAACCTCCTAATGCATTCCCAAAGTCCATACATGCATTTTTACGTAAAAAAGTGGGCGTGGCCAAAAATTTTGAAAGTGGGTCACGCTCATATTTCAAGCATGGTATGACGAATGGACCTGGGACGAGCAACAAATGAGTCGACACTCAATCGGCGGTCAACATATGGGTCAAGGCCACTGAGGTCACCTAGGGGTCATTGAGGCCATTTTTCAGAATTGCTGGACATCACATTTTTTGACCCCCTAATGCATTCCCGAGGTTGCATTTTTACACGAAAAAAGTGGGCGTGGTCAAAATTTTTGAAAGTGGGTCAAGCTCATTTCTCAAGCACGCTATGACGTATAGATCTGGGACTAACACCAAATAAGTCAACACTCGATAGAGGTTCACAATATGGGTCAAGGTCACTGAGGTCACCCAGGGATCATTGAGTGCATTTTTTAGAATTGCTGGAAATCACATTTTTGGACCCCTAATGCATTCCCTTGATCGAACCCTTTGAATGCTGTGCACATATATGCCTTTTCTGGTTTCTTAGAAAAAGATTTCTGATTCCAGTATGAATATCTGTAAATACTGTTAACGAAAATCTATTTCTGATTTGCTTACAAATATTTTACTCCCGAAAATAAGCCTCCATAAATTCACTTTCTATATAGTTTTTCCTGATACTTTAACCCTTTTCACTCAGACTTGAATTTCTGTTTTGTTTCTTTAGTTTCAATTGATTTTATTTGTAAATTCAACACACATTCACTGTTCATGTGTCCATTTAATGGTTATATTTTTGTATAGCTGGCTGTGAGATTTTGTGCTCAGTTGTGGTCTGTTTCAGCTGATGTTTATGTAAAACATAATTTGAATATGTACCAATATTAAGAGATTCATCTCTCATGAAGAATCATGAAAAATCATACCCTAACGACAAAGAGTCGCTACATACGGCCGTTGCAAAGCCCTACGCGTCGATATTTGCTTATCGTAGAGAGATATAATCTATATGTCATCGTAAGCATCGGGAAATTACCGACTAGAGACGGTTGGCGACCCAATTTGTCAAGACTCAAGACTGATAAAATACTGACCCAAATACATCATTAACTCTTTACCTAACATGAAAAACAGACGACAATTGCAAACAAATTTCTTGAATAACTATTTTTTTCATTTTTTGTCTCAAAAACATAGGTTATGACCCCTCTTTGGAACGAGCTCGTCGAGCTCGTTCAAATGAGGGGTCACAACCTATGTTTTTGAGACAAAAAATGAAAATATAATGAAAATTAATTGGCGATTTTTGTGAATAGCGCTGGCCGGTTTTTGCCGTTACGTTGGGTAAAAGGTTAAGGCATGCCTTCACAGAAGGCCTACCTTGTTGGTGTAGATGGAATATTTGTCAGTCGGAATTATAGTTCAATAAGTCAAGGGATTCGTTGTGGATAAATACATGTATTTGTCGAGACCATGGTCTCTTCCCAACCTCCTGTTTAATTAGCACGTACTGAACTCAAAACTGATCACGCTGGGACCACAGATCTTCATTTACAAGAGAATAGCTAAGTGTGTGGCTTAAAAACAAGTAGAAAATCTCGTCTTGTAGTTATGACAGTACGAAATATTCGAATTAGAGTTACCCCTTGAAAAGTGGTACTGGAAATGGTGCAATCTCCTAACCTAAGCAGTATTTAACACGTTGCTGATATGATACAATGATGCAATCTCCGAAACTAACATCCTTGAGAAAAAATATTATTTTAGAAAACCTTTGAAGTATAATACTCAAATATTGCATCATTGTTGATTATCTATTGACTAAAGTGAATTTTTTGATTTGATTGGTTGATAGATACGTGGTATGAGACCATATTCCTTGAAACCCACGATACGTCCGCCAGCCACTGACAAATTTCCCATACCCAGTGGAAGCCTCGTTCCGAAATCTATAAATTGTCCATACCCCGTAGAAGACGCGTTCATCGAAATCAATTTACCGATAACTGGAAGGCGGAAGACAGACGGCACAACAAATGTTTGTATGATCGTACCATACCAGAATATAGTTGAAAAGCACAAAAATCCCCCCCCCCCCCCAAAAAAAAAAACAAAAAACTGTGTGACTCAATAGTCGAAGATAATGTTCCCCCTCCTTGCGTGTTCACATAAATGAAATACTTCAAAGTCAATAGATACATGTAAATTTGTTATCCCATGTCTGATCACGGCCTGTACTATTCGCAAAAAAATCGTCATTCCAATTTCACAGTGTAGATGTATTATATTTTAATTTTTTATCTCCAAAATATAGCTCATGACCCCTTATTGGGATGAGCTTGTCGAGTACAATGTGGGGTTCATAAGCAATTTTTTTTAGACGAAAAAGAAAAAAAAATTCAATAATTTTTTTATACTAGTCATATCGACATATTTTCACAAAAACTCTTTTGCACAAAAATTCCACAGAAACCTGTATGGCTCAACAATGGAAGATAAAAGATCTCATGCTGTGTGTGTTCACGCATGAAATAGATTGTACTTCTAAAACGGAAAGACAACAGATAGATTCGTTACCCCGTGTCTGATCACGTGGTACGGGTTTTTACCTACCCGAAGCCAGCCGTATCCCATTCGGCCGAAGCCGAATGGGATACGGCTGGCTTCGGGTAGGTAAAAACCCGTACCACGTGATCAGACACGGGGTAACTAATAATATCCCAGAGAAAAAGAGGGGTGATTTGATGAATTTTGGGTCCTTACAAATACAACAAGAAAAAGCTTTGTGTGAGCACAAGCTCGCGAGAAAATAACCATGAAACACTCTTATTTTTTGCCTATATCATGCAATCTCGTCGTATTAGAACATAAACAAAAAACATTCTGTGAACAAAGTTGAATCTCTCTCACTAAAAGAAGATGAATACCACATCTCAAAGCATTGTGACTGATGATTCACAATAAATTCGTTTAAAATAATTTAAACTTTATTGGACAGGGTTTCATGCTATAGTTGTTAACATCTTCTTTCGAAAACACTTGAATGGGCACCTCTCCCAAATACAAAAAAAATCCCTGCCGCAAAAAGATCCGCTTTTTGGACGAATCGTCTCTGTATGAAACTCGACTTGGAACAAAAAACGCCGAGATGATTTTTAAGAAGAACTACCCCAGCACCATATCCAAGTATCGTCAGTGGTGGTTCTCAAAAAAATCGTTTAAAGAATTCCATGCTTATTGGACAAGAGGAGGGTGGCTACACTTTGAGGATTAAGATCTCCATTCGAAAAAAAAAACTTGGAAAATTACCCAACCCCTCCACATAAAATCATCAAAGCAGAATGTTTAAATGTAGGCCACAGACAAATCATCTTACAAAAACAAAATATAATTTAAAAGAGCCTTTAAATAATGGAAATATAACCACAGGAGATATAAATACTGCTCGGGCAACTGAAAAACAAAAAAGATTCCTGGTACAGATCAGATGTCAAATAAAATGCTGAAGATTCTGGTACCTTTCATGATTGACGATATTGTTAAATTGTTCAACCAAATATTAGACTCGCACTATTATCCTCTTAGCTGGAGTGAATCTACTCTCACAACAATCTATAAAAAAGGAGACAGATATAATCCTGACAACTACAAGGCCATCGCCCTAAGCTGTACATTGGGGAAGCTGTTCAACAAAATTATAACCGCAGAATTACTGGTTTTTTAGAAGGTAACTTAATTAGTGAAAATCAATTTGGATTTCGAGAAAAAAGTAGCAAGGTCGACAGTGTGTTTGTTCTCAAGTCTGCAATTAACAAATGTGAGGAGCTAAATACAGTGTGTTTGGGGACTTTACGAAAGCGTTCCACACTGTGGATCGATCAATAAAAGAATTGAAGTCACAAGACCTGTTCCACAAATAATAGAATCGTTCTATAGACCAAGTCACTACTGCATAAAAACAAACCGGGGTATTGGACCACTCCTGTTATCAACATTTGGCGTGAGGCAGGGATGTACCATTTCGCCTACATTGTTTAAGATATTTATAGATGACATCAGTGGGATTTTTTATAAAGACTGTGATCCAGTGAACTTGAACAACCATATACGTAAATTACGAAAGCGTTCCACACTGTGGATCGATCAATAAAAGAATTGAAGTCACAAGACCTGTTCCACAAATAATAGAATCGTTCTATAGACCAAGTCACTACTGCATAAAAACAAACCGGGGTATTGGACCACTCCTGTTATCAACAATTGGCGTGAGGCAGGGATGTACCATTTCGCCTACATTGTTTAAGGTATTTATAGATGACATCAGTGGGATTTTTTATAAAGACTGTGATCCAGTGAACTTGAACAACCATATACGTAAATTGAATCGCTTACTATTTGCGGATGACTGAGTGCTGACCTCAGACTCACAAAGGGGCCCACAGAACTGCCTGGGCAGACTTGAAGCGTATAGAAAGCAAAACAACGTGTGGACAAACATAGGCAAGACGAAATATATGATTTTTAAGGCCCGAAAAATAACGAATATCCCCAAATTTTCAGTAGGGGGTAAAAAACTGGAATGTACCTAAAAATACACATACATCGGGTTAACCTTTTCGGAAAATGGCCTCTTGAAACATGCAACGTCTGAACTTAGTCTCGAGGGGCTGAAGGCTCTGTACAGTTTACACAGGTCGTTCAGAAAGAAATGCACATCAAACGTGGTTGTCTTTTCTAAGCTGTTGATAAACTAATTAAACCGATATTGTTATACGACAGTGAAATATGGTCGACGGAGCTGAATATCAAGTTCTGCAAACTGATTTTAAATGTGGGTAAACATTCCTCTAGCAATGCGGTACGCGCGGATATCCAATAACAGTGGATGCTTTAGTACGATTCGCAAATTATACCAGTGAATTGCTTACTACTTTCCCGGATACTATTCTGAATGTTGCTTTTGTGGAGCTTAAAAATGTAAACTCCCTGAGACTCAGTAAGTGAAAGGCTTAAAGGACTTGGAAATAACAGTTTGAACGAAACTGAATTTCCAAAAGTAAAATTATTCTTCTGAAGACCAAACTTGAATTGGACCATATTAAATTATTTAAAGAAGATATACACAATGATATTAAGAGAAACAAACTTAGGACTCATTGACTATTCAACGTAGATTATCAAATGGAACCGTATCTCATTCACACCTCTTCCATTGAAGCTAGAAACAATTTCACGCGATTACGCATCAGCAGCCATAAACTGTGCATCGAACGTGGAAGGCATCTACAACCTCCTCGTCCGATGGAACACAGAATATACGAAGCGTTGTACAGTGGGTGAGGTGGAATCGGAATGGCATTTCGTAATGGAATGTCCGCTTTATGCACCATTGAGAGAAACATTATTTCGCGCAATTCCTGACGAAATAATTGACTTCCCTCGAATGGATGAAATTGACAAAAGTCATAACGACTAACAATAATCCAGTGCTATGCAATGTTATTCGTTTACAAGGGGGACTTCTCCGTAATAAGATTTACGTCTGTCATTTGCAATTAGTATTGTTTTATGATTCTATTTATGTTGATTTTGTATGTACAGTACGTGGAGAGTGTATTATCACTAAATCACTCGCAGAGTGGAGATTCCACTCAGGCAATAATTGCAAATTTGTTGCAAAGCATAACCAGCACAAGCAAAGTTTCAGACAATGGACCTCCGGGTTAAACCCGGAGGTCCATTGGCTGAAACATTGCTTGTGTTTTTTGTCGATATGTACAGAATTTGAAAGTTATTACTTGGGTGATAACTCCACTCCGCGGGTGATTTAGTTACAATCCACTCTTCACGTACTGTACAAAGCAATCTGCCTTTGTTCGGGTGTATTTGCTAAAATGAATGTTATGTTCTCTTGTCTTATCATCTTATCGTGAATTGGGGAAATATATTTACGCAGATATCCCATCTAATATATCCGAGGGTGGATTATCATAACAAAACTGTTTTTAAAAAGTACTTCGAAGTTTGGAGGTGGCATAACACAACACGAATATTGATAACACTGAATACGGTAAATCCCAGTCAAATAACGAATTCCGCATATCAGTGGATCCAGTATATTATAAGGTTCAATTTTCATCGTTTTCCAAGTCAATTTATTCTACCTAAGAACTCAGTACCGCATGGTGTAAAGGCCCAAATAGGCTGGGAATACAGTAGCGAAATCCGCGGTAAAGGCCCAAAGACGATTAGAAAAAAGACAGCGGCGAAATGCACCGTAAAGGCCCAAAGAGCCTGAGAAAAAAGATAGTGGCAAAATGCTCTCTAAAGACCCAAAGAGGCTGAGAAAAAGTCAGGTGCGAAATGCGCTATAAAAACCCAAAGAGGGTGGGAAAAACAGTGCATCGTAAAAGCCCAAAGAGGCCGAGAAAAGAAAAACAGTAGCACTGGTGAAAAAAACTTTAAATCTGCCAAGTTAAAAAAAAAATACTAGCAAAATTCACTGCAGAAAAAAACTATAGATCTGACAAGTTTTATTATAATTGCTGGTCCTAAACTCGGATAAAGAATGAGGGGAGTTGATAATTTAAAAGAAAAAAACAATAGAAGCAAAATTCAGTGTAGAAAAAAGCTATACATCTGCCAAGTATATATATAGTTGCTTATCTTTAGCCCAGGTAAAAGATAAGGAGAGTTGACAAATTACAAGCTATTTATTTAAAATCAAGCTGGAAATCTACAAATTTTTCTTCTTAAAGCCGCGATAAAGTATGGGTGGAGTTTTAATTGTTATTCACGCCTACTAATAATATAATATAATAATAATAACACTTTGGCCAGCCGCTGATTTGTCGCGGTTCTCGGACGAGAAGGCCTTGGTTACCCCTGAACTCCCAACTGCCTCCCTGTTCCCACGCTACTCCTCTCATCCCAACATTCGGAGACGAACTGCTTGATGACATCCCTTGCCCCATTCTTCCCAATCTCTCCGATTAGCATATTAACCCTCTCCTTTGAGTCTCCCCCTAACCACATGTCCTTCATTCTCCCATCCCACTTCCCCATTATACTCCCAGTGAATATCATTCTTTTAGACTGATACTTTGGGCATTCTAGAAGGAAGTGTTCCAGGGTCTCCACCATGCCCAAGTTACACATCTGGCACTCCCTTTCACCGTCTTTCCCAATTTTTCCCCTCAGCTCCAGGGATCGCGACCTCAGCTTGAACAGCAGTGACCCCCAAAGGTGCCATCTAGGCACTCTTCAAAACCTGGCCTCTCTTTATCACGCAGGCCACCCAAAGACCTCTTTGATTTGCACCCTCTCGCCAATTACGGCTACAATCCTCCATGATCCTTTCTCTGACGATTTTTTTACCCTGGTTTGCCCCAACGTCCAGGTCCGAGATCTCCAATGAGTAGTTCTCTACTAGCTCCCTCACTTGGACCATCCACCCCGTTTTGATATTTGAGTTGAAAATTCGCAGGAACATTACTTTACACCATCGGCTGTCGGGGAGATTCACCAAATAATTAAGATAACCGAGTTTCAACAGGTCTATCCTGTCCTTGATCCTCATCCACCCAAGCTCACCCCTGATTGCTTCTAGCGCTGCGGCATTACTCGACCCCGTTATCCATCGGCCTGCATCGTTCTGTAAGATTTCCAAGCTCTTTACGGCCGTCTGGTTTAGGGGTACCACTTCCGTACCGTATGTTATACTTGGCAGCCCCACCATTTCCCAAATGGTTTTCCCCACGAAAACCTTATTGAAACTGTTTCTCCCTATAAGTTTCAATTGGTTAAGGATTCGCTTCCCCTTCAGAATCAATTTATTTGTGTGGTTTCGGTAGATGCCTCTTCCTGTAATGTTTATATTTACCCCCAAATACTCGTAATCACCTGTCTCTCCTACACTGAGAAGTTTGCTGCTCCCTTCCGGAATGCAGAACTCACCCACTCTCCACCTTCGAGTGGGGTCCACTTTGCGGCCCACAGGTATAACTTTGCTCTTGCTTTCATTAAGTTCGAGTCTCCATTTGCTCCCATATTTTCCAACAATTCCCAGCATTTTCGTTAGCCCCTCCGAAGTTCGCTTTCTGACACTAGAACCATATCGTCTGCAAAAAATAGCCCTGGGATCTTCAAGTCCCCAACTGCTACCCCCTCGTCGCTACGCAGGAGTTCATCTCCTAAACCTTTGATGTACAATGCAAACAGGATTGGCGAAAGGATACACCCCTGTTTTAGGCCTATCTCCATAGGCACACGTTTTGTTGTAATGTTTCCCAGGCTAAGTTCACTCTGTACATCTTTATATAATGCTTTCATAATTCCAACAAACTCGCCTCCTAATCCCAGAGCCTCCAGCTTGCGCCACATACCCTCCCTCCATACTCTATCGTATGCCTTTTTGACATCCAAAAAGGCCATAAACATCTTTTTCTTTTTTGCTTTCGCGGATTCTATCATTTGGGATAGTGTGAAAAGATGGTCGGTTACTCTCCTTCCCTTCCTGAAGCCATTCTGGATTTCTCCCAAGAAACCCTTCTCCTCAATCACCTCCTCTAGTCTCCCATAAAGGACTTTACAGAAAACCTTTCCAATGTTGCTACTGACAGAGATCCCTCGATAGTTATCCAAAACGTCTGTTTCCCCCTTTTTGTGAATAAATGTCACTTTGCTTTCCCTCTACTCCTTTGGGACCTCTTGTTTTTCTATCGCTAAATTGAATAGGGCAGTTAGGCTTTCCAAGAGTTCCTCTCCCCCTTTTTTGATAAACTCGTTAGGAATTTCGTCCACCCCTCCCGCTTTTCCATTCCTCAATTTTGAGATCACCCTTCGCACCTCCTCAGTTTTGATTTCGCTGCACACGAAGTCCGAGAGATTTTCCTCGACCTGGTTCGGACACTCCGGTGGGTTCCCCATGCCCCATCGCTTATCGTTTACCTTTTCCCAGTGCTTGACTAGTTCTAATGCGATTTGATCTCGCTCTTCTGTAACTCTGCCATTTACTTTAATGCTCTGTTGGTTATTCCCTTTGTTACGTTTGTTCACCCATTTCCAAAATACGCTCGAACTCGACCCCCCTGTCGTTCTTATCGTCCTAATAAGACTACTATTTCGCACTCTCCGGTTGTCGTCTTTAATCTTGTTTACTTTATTTCGTGCTTGTTGGTATTCTTCCTTTGCTACCATGGCCTCATTGCTTTCCACCCCCTTAAGTTTTCTACTTCTCCTGCATGCAGCACATTTAGCTTTTCTAACCTTTATGGCCCTTTTCAGTTCTTCGTTCACTCTGTACCCAAGTTCCCGTGTTGGCATCCTAATCTTTCCTACACTTTCCTTCCCTGCCTCCACTAGGCTCGCAACTATGGCGTCGGCCATCTTCTGGACACTACCCCCCTTGTGTACGGCTGCAAGCTTTGGTTTCAGTTTTTCTTCGAACTTCGCCCAGTCGGCATCCTTTTTGAGTTCCCAAATCTCCTTGAAGCTTCCTTTCCTTTTCTCTAGGTTTTTGGCCCTCATCGTCACTGTAATCAAGTTGTGATCACTATCCAACTCCATTTTGCCCTCATCATCCACTTCTACCCTTATCACCTCCCTCCATAAATTCATATCTGTGAGAATGTAGTCAATTATTGATTTTCTGTCGTTTCTCTCCCAGGTCCATTTCCCCTTACATCTAGCGTCCCTGTTCAGAATCTTCAGACCGAGCTCATTTGTGAAGTTCAACAGTTTCCTTCCATTCCTGTTGACTTTCTTGTCCCCACCCTCTATGCCTTCTTCCTTGTCACCTATGTGTCCATTAAAGTCGCCCATCAGAATTATACCGAGCCCCCTGTTTTCTAGTTCAGTGATATTGGACCTTAGTGTTGAGTATATCGAGTCATTCCACTCGGGTTTACTGCCTTCCACCGCACAGTACACAATCCCAAGGGCAATACTTTTGTTTCTCAGACTGTAATCAGCGACGGTTTTAAATCCTCTTTAATGTACATGCCTACCCCTCCCTCCTTTTTCTGGCCTTCCGTTCGCCCTACACCTATCCACACACACCCGCTTACTTGGTCTACCCGTTCCTCGTGTCTTACCCACGTCTCGCTTAAGCCCATGACATCAAACTCCTCTGCCTCGATCAATGTAGCAATTTCACTTACTTTCCGGTGGAGACCCTGGATGTTGCTATAACCCACTTTCAGGGTACCGAGGTTCATTGGCTTCCGCCTACTGGGCCCATTGTTTTCTGGTGCTAGTCTTGGTAAACTTATTCTGTCCCCCTCACTCTTGTTCACCCCACCTATGTCCACTCTCGTTATACTTGCCTCTGACCTCCCACCCCGCTCCTCTCCAAAAAAGGCTCTGCTACCCGTAGAATTTTATCCCCTAATACCCGTTTCCCCGCCCTGCTAAGATGCAGCCCGTCACGCCCGTACATGCTCCCATTGCCCCAAAACGTGTCCCAATGGTCGATAAAGGGAATTCCCAGATCAACACAGTAGTCCTCTAACTCTTCATTTAGCGCCAAAATCCTTGAATTCCGTTCGTCCCCACCTCCAAGGACAGGAAGGACCCCGGATACGACTACCCTTGCATTCCTACTTAGCAGTTTGCCGACTAAGCCTCTATACGACTCCACCAAATTTACTGACCTTCTCTCCCTGACATTGTTGGTCCCCACATGGACCACCACTACCGGTTCCGGTCCTGACCCTGCCACAATGCCATCTACCCGGTCCCTGAGATCCTCCACCTTCGCCCCCGGAAAGCACAAGACTGTTCGATTGGAACTATCAGGACCACAAACTACATTGTCAATCCCACGTACAATGCTGCTCCCCGCTACAACTAATTTTCTTCTTCTGGCCCGAGTTCCTATATCATCTGCACCTCCTCTCGTTTTGCAAGCTCCTGGCCCCCTCTTCCTTTTGACCGCCCTCCTTATCCCGACTGGGTATCATCATCAACAACCATCTCACCCCCCACAATTTCCCCCTCACTCTCGTCCCCAGGGGTATCAGAGTCTAAAACACTAAACCTGTTTTCTAAACACCGCCTAGCAACCTTGGCAGCCTTACGCCGACTCTGGATTCCGGACTCGACGCAGCCCTGACCTGACGCCACCTTGCGAATTTTCCTACTAGAGCCCCCCTCCTCAGTTACACTCCCCACATCATGCATTATTCCCCCACGTTTCCTGCTTCCCAGTTTCCTCCTTGAGTCCTCAACGACCTTCCACCCACCTTCCACCTCACCATCGTAGGTAACCTTCAACGGGGTAACTCCAGATACACCGCCCCCCCCCCCTAACCTCCCTCTCAGCTCTGCAATCTCCCGCTCGAATCCAACACACTTCTCTAACAACTGTAAAATATCCCTGCAATTCGCACATACCCCACTACTCTCCATTGACCGACCACCACCATACCTCATATTACACTGTCTGCATGCCTCCGGATCCTCACTCTCCCCCACCTGCACCCCTCGACTCACCTCCCTCAGACCTCCCTTAACACCCATACTTACCTCCGTCTGAACATCTGTCGTACACTTACCATTCATGATTACAAATAATATACAGAATCCAATAACCAATAGCCAAAATTACAAAGAGGAACTAAAAATTGAGAATGCGGGCCATATGTACAGAATTTGATAGTCTTACTAGGGTCATAATGCGAAGATTAACGCACAGATCGACGTGCTATTTGTGCGCATTTCATGACAGGACTTCTAGTTTTAA
This sequence comes from Pictodentalium vernedei, assembly GCA_031216915.1. Lineage (NCBI taxonomy): Eukaryota > Metazoa > Mollusca > Scaphopoda > Dentaliida > Dentaliidae > Pictodentalium > Pictodentalium vernedei. Next base: position 94,997,042 of record CM062295.1, on the reverse strand, counting down.
ATGTACCATCATCTTTGGAATACACTTTATATATGGTATATAGCGTATACTTTCGCGTTTATTTTAAGATTAATAGTTCACTTGCGGGTCTCTTTGTCCTTGCTTGTGAAAATTGAGACCACAAATCGGAAGTAGCGCTATTTATTAAAAATGGAATTTTAGGGATTAAAAATAAAATATGGATATAAAAGTTCGGATATACATTGAATATACCTAAAATCACTAGACAGTGTTTATTTGGTGTTTTTAGGACCAGAAGTTTACTTGCGGTCTCTTTGTTCTTAGTTGCGGAAAAGTGAGATCGCACGTCGGATATCTCGCTGTACATTAAACATGAAATTTTAGGGGTAAAACTTAACAACATCGGCACCAAACTTCGGATATATATCAGGTATACCCCATATAACCAGATGGTGTTTATTTGGGGACTCTGCCCGTGTACTTTGCCTGTGATCACTTTCGGTCTCATTTTTGTACGACCGGTCTTATTTTCTACCTGCAGTTTTATTTTAGACGACCGGTTGGTTATTCAATGCCAACCTGTAAAAAATTTGGTTCGGACTTTCCAGTCGGATTGTTTTCGTTTTACTGTTGCAAAAAGCACTTTAGCAGACGGCATAAAAGCAAATATGTATTACGGATTGCTTTTCGTGTAGTTCAAAAACAATGCACAGAGAAATGAAAATAAAGGAGAATTACAAATATTCGTTTCAGATTTTTGCAAACGTCTATTTTTCTTCAGTTAAAATTGAATCTTCCTGAGAATTGAAGTCACCATGAACTGTGTCAAAAATCGTTCCAAATATTACGCGCGCATGCGCGCTCAATTATGACTTTTTGTGTGTTTTTGATGGGAAGTCCCTGAAAAAAAATTTCTCTCTTATTTGTTGCATGACCTGCAGTTTTGAGGACAGAAAAGTTGTCTGAAGGGCTATGCTTGATAAAGATTTATGAATGCCAAAATTAAAATGATGTATATTTTTTCACACGAACGTTAAAATGGTCGCCTGTGTAAAAATATGAACCCTTTAACCAACGTAACGCTCAAAACAAGCTAGCGCTACTCACAAAAATCGCCATTCAGTTTTCATTATTTTTTCATTTTTTGTCTTAAAAACATAGCTTATGACCCCGCATTGAAACGAGCTCGCTGAGCTCGTTTCAATGAGGGGTGATAAGCTATGTTATTGACGTAAAAAATGAAAATATAGCTATTCAGGAATTCTATTTGCTAGTGTCGTCTGCCTTTCGTGTTTGGTAAATGATTAATAGTGTTATACATGTAAGAAAGTAATTGCTTACCGGCAAGAGCGAATCGATATCAAAGACTCCAATCCATACGGAAATGTCCCGACTGGAAAATTATTGGGGTGGGAGGGAGTGCATCCAGTACACCTCACACACCATAGTGACGCCCCTAAATTTCGTCGAAAGAATTTGCGCGAATCACGTGGAGTCAAGTTTAACATAAGAATTTTAAATCAATTTGCTGCAGACTCTTTAGTGACTATTCGTAACAGTCCAACGAGAAATGGATTATCTAGCAATACAAAATATTTTATAATAACGGCGAATATTGCTTCAGATAACGGGAATACTCTGCATGCGTGACCTACAGCTAAGAGCTTTAATTTCTTGGCCACTTTAAGCAATCAAAAATCTTGTAGTCGATTTTTATTTATTTATTTATTTATTTATTTATTTATTTATTTATTTATTTATTTATTTATTTATTTTTATTCATATATTTATTGATGTAATGGAATTTTAACGACACTAAATGGACTTGATATAGCCATAGATATCGAGAGTAACTTTAAACACCTATAATGAATTAATAACTTTACGACACTGAACACTCGAAGACACATCGTACCGGGCAGATTGGGGAAGTGTGGTACTACCCAAAGAGGGAAACCCACCTGGCAGAGGAAAATAACTACCAAACTTCTAAACTCTCAACGTACTGCGATAAGAAGCGAAGCTTTATTCCGATTCTCATTGTCTGTAAACGTGCCATACAACTAGGTTTACAACGCCACCATGGTAGACATAAATAAGTGAGGTTTAAAACGCAGAATGAGTGGCGATGGTTGTCTAGATTCGAACGCACGACCTCGCGATCAGAATTCCAACAAACTAACCAATGTTCCACTACCCCCTTCTGTTTAACTAAATATCCGTGACTTATATCGTTAGGAAAATCGGCTTTCGAAAAAGTTTTCTCTCACCACTTCTTATGCAATATATGCGTATCTCATGTGAGAAGGCCATGTGAGATAATTATCTATCTCACATGATCCAAGTGACCGGCTTTGTCGAAGAAAATAAAAATAAAAAACACAGACCGCAAAACCAAAGGACGCTTGACTTTTTTATATGAATTTGGGGGTGAACACCATTTTGAGTGGAGAGAGTTGCACAAAATTTCCGTCGAAAAATTATGCGAATACATTGCAGAATTCATAATATGACGTCATCGGAATGTGTCAATGTTCATTTCGCTACAAATCTTTAACCCTTGTTTTGCCGTCGTTGGGATTTAATTTCGTGGTATATACCCGGGGTATATACAGAACTTTTGTGTGCTCTTCCGATAACCAAAATCTTCTTTTTTCATAAATAGACGATAAAATTGTTCGATATAGCTATACGTGCCCCTGGATTACTTTTGATGACGTCAGAGTGTTTTGGTGTGGGAGAGAAAAATTATCCCTGATGGGGGTGGGGGTGAGATGGGGAAATCCCACCATAGGGACAAGATATTTGGTTCAGACACTCGGCAAGCGTCGTGTCTGGCCCAAATATCTTGCCCTCGGGAGAGATTTCCCCATCTCACACCCTCGCCCATCAGAGATAATAATAATCACACCCGCGGGACGAGATATTTGATCCAAACACTCGGCAAGCCTCGTGTCTGGCTCAAATATCTTGCCCTTGGGTGAGATTTCCCCCTCTCACACCCTCACCCATCAGGGATTATAATAATCTCCCTCGAAATTATTGGACGATTGAGGAAGGTTCAATTTTTTTTTATTTGGGTTTAACGACACATTAACAGCCAGGGTCATATCAGTTCGGTGACAGTTTTATGGGTGGAGGAAGCCGGAGTACCCGGAGAGAACCACCGAGCAACGACGAGCAGCTGTCAGCTCCCCAACATCGTAACTCTGCACCGCGGCATAGGCGGGGTTTGATTGGTTGAAGACATGTGCACCATCGACGTGCTGTACGCCGTAGTACACAGCGTCATCGTGCCCCCATGTAGGCAAGCGGGGTGAAGTGTCTTGCCCAAGGACACAACGCGGTTTCCGCAGGTGGGATTTTAACCGAGGACCTCTCGGCATGCAGCCTGCGCCTCTACCTACTGAGCCACTGCGCCCCCTTGAAGGTTCAATTGAAAAGCAAGTAAAATTGTTGAGAGAACCGATAATGACATGATTAGAAAATGAAGTCAAGTTTCCTGTTGTTAGTTTTAATAAACAAAAGCTACAGACAGCTCTCGGACGGAGCTCTCTGTTGTTTTCATTTATTAAAAGTAACAAAAGGAAACTTGGCTTTTTATGGCAAGCTAATTAGAAGCGACTAGTTCACAGATAATACGTCATTAAGAATATCTATCAATATTTCACCTACCAACACAAAAATGTTCGCTTTGGATCTTCGTTTAGTAAATGTGTTTTTACAGTAAGTTGCAATTTTTTATTCCTCAAGGGAACAAAATTAGCAAATCTCACCTTCTGGACTTTTATATTAATGAGAAGGACAGCGTGTGTATTATATGTCACGATGCCCACATTGCTGATATAATAAACAGAAAAAAAATTACTGAACATCGAGAGATGATGAAAATGATGTTTTCTTAACCCTTTACCTAACCTGAAAAGCAGACGACACTTGCAAAAATAATTCTCGAATAACTAATTTTTTTCATTTTTTGTCTCAAAAACATAGGTTATGACCCCTCGTTGGAACGAGCTCGACGAGCTCGTTCCAACGAGGGGTCATAACCTATGTTTTTGAGACAAAAAATGAAAAAAATAATGAAAATTAATTGGCGATTTTTGAGAATAGCGCTGGCCGGTTTTTGCCGTTACGTTAGGTAAAGGGTTAACCCTTTACCTAACGAATCGTCCACATCCGCACACGTAATATGCAAACTGAGCAGTAGAAAAAATTAAATGTTTCAAAATATTTCAGCAAAACCATATCATGTGAGAACTCATTGAGCTCGTTCCAATGAGGGGTCACATGATATGGCTTTGTTGAAATTTTTTTTAAAAATTTAAAAAAATTATATTTAAAATAATAAATTTTGATATCGTCTGCGTTGGGTAAAGGGTTAAATGGGTTTCAACAAAGAATAATATTCAAACGTTCAACCTATTGGGAAAAAATTTAAGAAGCCAGCTTCTTTATTTTAATAATACTCTACAGGAAAATGCCCGAAGCGGGTGAGATGCTGCGCACATCAATGATACAAATTCCCTAACATTTCGAAATTTCACTTTTTATATGAAATACCCATACCCATAGTGTTATTTACTTATTTATTTATTTATTTATTTATTTATTGGTGTTTTAAGGTCACATATTTCTGCACAATGGCTAATCATGACCACGACAGTTTTACCACCGGGCAACGGCGAGCAACTGTCAGCTCCCCAACATACTAACTCTACACAAGCAGGGTTAGCATTGGTTGAAGACATGTGCACCATCGACGTGCAGTACGCCTTAGTGCACAGCGTCACCGTGCCCCCATATAGGCAATGAGGGTGAAGTGTCTTGCCTAAGGACACAACTCGGTTGCCGCAGGTGGGATTCGAACCGAGGACCTCTCGGCTTGCAGCCTGCACCTCTAGCTACTGAGCCACCATACCCCTACCCATAGTGTTAAATTTGCTGACAACTTTAGAAAAATAAGGGGAGCTAACTTGCCTGTAATTCTCTTTCAGCCATGAAGGAAAATTTATAATTTGAAATGCTGTTGGAAAGTGATTCAAAGCCCTTCACAATGGTATGACTCTTCACAGAATTTCTTAAGCATTGGCAAAGTCACGTAAGACTTGTCACCCTTCTAGAGAAGACATTGACACTTAAACAACATTTTAAAAGTCCTTTAATGAATTCTCTTTATATCACTACCAATTTAATACTCTTTGTATTTTGCACCGTGAAACGCGAGGGTGCTTCTTATAGAAAGTATGTCTGTTGTAAGGAGGTAATGCGGCGAATAGAAATCAAAAAAGCGGTTGAGAAATCATTCAAATAACATCCCATCCCTATGTGGGAGGGTGGAATTAAAATTAAATTTTTCAACGCTATCTATAAGGAGGCAATACTCTTTACAGCAAATGGGTGAATCCAGTTTGCGTTTGTGGAGGGATTGAGAATTAATCCTACCCCACTCCTCTGTATGGATGATTGAATTACTAATAATCAAAGGCGGGTTGCCGATATGATCCACGTGAAAAAAATTCCCGGCGCCCCCCCCCCCCCACCCCCTCTATTGGGCCCTTGTGGCCCCAACATTGGTGCTGTCCAACACCAGTCCAGTTGGTGCATGCAATTTCGTGAAAAGGACCAAAAGGTGAAATAGATCTAAATACATTGACTGCCATTGGCAGTCCACATAGAGGGCATTTCGACAAACCAGCAGTCTTGTCTGCCATTTATCGCTCAGATGCAAAAAAGAGCATTTTTTCAGTTCGAAAAATCTTTTCTCCATTTGGTCCTATCTATATTCGGCGCGATGGATCCGGGGTCGCCCCCTTTGTATCAACCATTTTGGTCAATTGAGCGACGAAGATAATACAAAACTGCCATCAAAATATCCTCCTCTACTGATTCTCAGTGCCCGCTTTTTTATTTTGTTTTATTTATGTAATTTTCCCCTCTTATTTTTGAGTCATTTATTTATCCTTCGCCACATTTTTCTTTTACGTAAATAGATATCCGTAAAAATTAAAACGGATTAAAATATATCCGACCATCCCCACATATCTGCAGCTCCAAAACAAAAAATCATCGGCTGTAGATAACATTCCGAATGAATTATTAAAACTTATTGTACCAATTATTATAGATGATGTTGGCAAGCAATTTAATCCAACATTATTACCAGGTCATTACCCTGTATGTTGGAGTGAGTCGATAATTAAAAGTCTCTATAAGAAAGGCGATCGACATGATCCTAACAATTACAGACCGATTGCGCTGAGGAGCAATTTCGGAAAATTATTTAATAAAGTAATAAACTCGAGGCTGAATGAGTATTTAGAACTCAACCATTTAATAACCGATAACCAATTTGGATTCAGGAAGTATCGTGGAACAATTGACAGCGCATTCATTGTGCGCACGTTGGCAAATAAATATAAAGAAGAGAAGAAACCAATGTTCGCGGCTTTTGTTGATTTTTAGAAAAAGAAGTCATTGCAAGTAGGTGATAGAGGCGGATTTACGACCACTTTGTACATGTACGTGTACACGATGCGTTTACCAACGTGGGATTCAGTGTTAAATCGCACGCTTGTTCACAAAAATGTTCAGTGGTCTTGAATCCCCCCCCCCCCCATGTTTTTTGTGACTCCTAGATCGCACTTTTAACGTTCAAATACTCGTGGTGAACGTTGAATGTCACGCGTTTTTTAAAAAAAGGTGAAATTGTACATTTTTACTTTTTCTTTTTACTTTAAAAATTTTTGTCAACGTTCTCAACGCAGCTCAGACCATCGATCCATCGTTGGTGAACGCGAGCAAAAAATTCTAGGCTAGATAAAAAAAAAACGGTCCAGTGGTCCAGAATCCGCAATTGTTTTGAGGCGGTGGGTTTTTCCCATTTATGACGTCATTGGGGGAATTCCCCACTATGGGAATTCCCAAACTCAGCTAATCGACCGATCGGATCGCTCGATTCTCCGCCAATTGACCGATCGGATTGCTCGATTCTCATAAACTCGATCATACGGAGTTATCTCCCCTCGTCGTGGGGTGGGGGAATACCCAAGGAAATAAATAAAAGTGATCGATATATATAGGAGAAAAAAAATAATATAAATAATAGTTATTTAGAAAATTAAATATATCAAATCAAATAGATAATAAAAAAAATACGTAAATCATGTGCGCTTCCCAGACTATTAGAGCGAGGATTCTTTTAAACATGCTGATGAGAGCATACGCAATCTGCGTGAACGATGAACTACGTTCCATCTTGTTAGAACGATGCGTCGGATGTCGGGATCATCTAGACTTCGATCACGAGAATCATTCGTGTCTGACGATGGAAAGGGAAGATATGGTCGTCATGTATTTCGAACCGGCGTTCGAACGCGTTAGATTCGACGATGTGATCACGTTTTGGAAGAGATTAGTCTTCTGTAAGAATCAAGACAAGCCTACAGTTTCGGAAGAACTGAAATTGGCACGTAGAAGTCTGACTTTAGAAGACAAGGGATGCATTAAGAAATTATTGCTGAATGAAGCATACGTCTAAGTTTTTTCGTTGATATAAAATAAGGGAGAATAGAAAATAAAAATAAATACACACATAAAATTTTTTATCTAATATTAGAAAGAAAAAAATACAAAAATGAGACTGCACCGTCGCTAGAAGAAAGAGAAAGAAGAGAGAGGTATCGCATCGATCAAATCAATAGAATCCAAAAGTATCTAACTCGAGAGAGAGATTCTCGTCGTTCTCTCAAGAAGAAGTATTCGCGTTTCGTGACATTCATCAACGCGATCGACACGATACTCATCACGATTTCCATGGGTTTACACGCGGCCGGCATCGGATTGTTGTCGACCGCGGTCGCCATTCCGATCGTGTTGACCATAAAAGGAGTGGCCCTCGCCGCCGGATTGTTTAGCACACTCGGAAACTTTTTGAGTAGGAGATTATATCTGAAGGCGAGGAAACACGACAAGATTCGCGTTTTGGCCGACTCCAAGATCGACACGATATCCGAAATGATCTCTATGGCATAGAAAGACGGTAGGATATCAGATGGAGAATACTTCGCGATATTGAGCGAGAAAACGAAATACGATGCCATGAAAGAAGCCGTGAGAATCAAGACTCGTCAGATCATCAAGGAAGAGATGAAGGATTCTCTCGTGGAAAAAGGGAGGAAAGAGGCCAGGGAGGTATTCAGTAAGATGATAGAACTCAAGAGCAGCGATTAAAAAAAAAAAACATATATATAAGAACAGAATTTTTAAAAAAAAAATTAAATTTATATATAAAATAAAAAACGAAATTAATTTAAAAAACTCTTAAAAATGTATTGCGTAAAGTGTAAGAGAGTTACCGAGATGAGTAATTCTAGAGAAGTGCGAACTAAAAACGACAGACAGATGCTTCGCGGAATTTGCGATGTGTGTGGTTCTGTCAAGACTCAATTCGTCAAAAAAAAGATAACGCGAGCAAAGGTAAAGGCATCGTGAATAAAATGATCAATAATCTACCTTTCGAAATGTATCTGCCCAGTCACAGTTTCACTGGACCCGGAATGAAATTGAACAAGAGACTCAACGCCGATCGAATTGATGAGCAATCCTAACATGTCTCCTGGCGAATACAAGTCGATGTATCCCATGTTCGTATTCGACATCAGTAAACAGAGTGAACGACTCAAGAGTAGCGTCTTAGACATTCAGATCAAGATGCAATTCGATAGGAACATTCCGAGAAAAACCGAAGCCTTCGCCCTGGTCCTGTCGGACAGAGAATTACAATTCGAATCAGATGGAAATAAGATGTCGATCATTCGATTAGAGATGAGTGTGTGAAAAAAATAAAAAAACAAAAAAAAATAAAAAGTAATGAGTAATTATTAAAAACAAAAAAAAAATAAAAAAATAAATTCGTTTTAATGATATTTTTTTAACAAAAAAAAAGTTTCATCCGAGAAAAAAATTGTCTTTTTTCAACATTCTCAACATACAAAATGTTACAATTCGTAAGTAGTAGAAAACGAAATACACATTCCATTTTCGCGTTTGAAAAAAAAAGATTTTTACGATTACATTCTGAATTATTTAAAAGATAGTGTGCTATTCACTCGAGAGAAACAAAAAGGAGATTTCGTGACGAAGATATTAAAACTCGAACATATCTTAGATTGTTTGATCCTGTGCGATCGTCTCTCCGTTTCCGTCAGATGTTCCATCCTGTGTTGCAAGCCAAAAAACAAAAAAAAAGATGTGGAAAAATGGTTAGGTAAACAGCGGGATAGATGGTTGGAAATGAAAAGAATGAGACGCTTTCCACCATCACCACTACCTTCTAATTATGATTCGGATAAACAAAAGTGTTGTTATAAACGTATCATATCACAAAAAAAAAGAAAAAAAGAAAAAGAAGAATCGACGCTGAAAATTGAGAGAAAAGGAAATGTTATTATAATATATGGTGATAGTGAAGAAGAAGGAAAACAAAAAAAAAATGAGATCTAAAGATGATCTCATTACTTTTTTTTTTTTTGTTTTTTTTTTTGTTTTTAATAATCACACATTATTTTTTTTTTAATTCATTATTTTCCACGCATTCACTGTTTGTTCAAAGGAACTAGTTCGATCAGTAGACTCACCACGGAAGTGGCGGCTTCAGGATTATTGGTTTTCGTAATGAAATTAATCCTGTCTCTGGCGTTCACTTTGAGAGGCGTGACGAACGTGCTAACATTCGCGTGTTGATTCTCAGTCTTTTCGACGCTGTATCTCTTATCACACTCTACACCATTCACCATGAGATTGCCGACCGCTCTGTTATTCAAATCCGAGGAAGCCAGACTCATTCGAAGGATTTCACCTCCCAGCGGCATGGGATATCCCACCTGACCATGTTTCGATCCGCTACCTCCATTTCTGAAAGACCACTCAGCTTTTCCTTCATCTAAGGTGCCGGCCTCTTCGGCCCACACAGTGATCAATTGTCTAGCATATTTGACTTTCTCCACCACCGAAATCAGGGTGCAGGCATCCGTCATGTTCACGGGATCCGGTAGATTCGTGAGCGCATGTCCACCCATGTCTAGTTTACCTTCCATGATGTCACCCTTTCTCCAGACCGAGTTGTCATCCACGTACTTCCTGCTGACTGTGCTGGAATCGAATTTGGGATCGTGATCGAGACCGAATAAATTGTGACCATTCATGTTGATGCCACTCTCCATGGTTCCGCCAGATTGTTTGTTCAGGTAGAGATCATCCACTTGCGATTCTAGGTATTCTTACGATTGTATCACGGCAGAATCTACATAGCCCTTGTTGACCACGGTTGAGTCTGCATCCGTGTCATTGATCTCCGACAGATGCAATATCTTGTTGAATCCCGCATTCAGATCCGATTTCATTTCTCGTTCGTCAGAATTTCTCTGTTCCAGATCTACATAGTGTTTGGTCACCACGTCCTTGGGATTCGTGGGAGTGGCCACGTTCGTTATCTTGTTATAATTGGTGTTCAATTCCGAGTGCATCGTTTTCATAACGTATCTATTTCTCAGGTGTTCGCTGAATCTCGCATGAGAGTCGTCCGCATATTTCTTGGTCGCAGCATCGGTGGGATCTATGGGATTCGCGACGTTCACCAAATGTTCGGATTTCAGATCGAGATCGTCGGTCATGGTTTTATCCACGTAATTATCTAGCAGGATTCGTTCGAAATCGGCGTTCCCCCGTCAACGTATTTTTTAGTCGCAGCATCTGCGAGATCTATCAGCTCGGGAAGATTGTAGAGATTCTTATCGTTCATGTTCAAAGGTTCTTCTCGAGGTTCGTATCTCCGGATGTAACGTTCATCCAAGTTGGCAACGTTGTAACCATCGTCGACTTCGAACGTGTTCCTCTTCTTTCTTGGGTTGACTTTTCCGTCGTCACTTCTACCAAATTTATCGACTGGCATGTTGTTGTGAGGATTTTTTGTTTTTAGAAAAATATGTTCAAATGCAGTTTATTAAAAATGAATATGTTATTTTATTTTTTGTTTTTATTCGATTAAAATTTTTTTTAAAATAATTTTTTATCTTTATATATACTATAAAAAAAAATCTCTCTCTAATGTAAGTCATTGAGAATGTCTTGAAATCGATCTCCTTCAGACCATCTCTTGAGAATATAGAGACACAGGTGACTGCAAAACACTTGATCTGGTGATTGCACTTGTTCCGTGTTGTAACGAACCATCGATTTGTTGAAATAGTTCTTTATTTCTTTTGGCGGCGAGATTCCGTAGCTGTCGAAATAATAATTTTTCTTCTTCCCATTCTTGATCCACGCCACCCAGTGAGTGCCTTCACCCGATGAATCGTCTAGATTTAAAATTCCGCATTCCGATTGTCGAGGTCTTCTCTTCAGCAAGGCATCTCTGGAAAACACGCCTAGAAAATCTTTGATTTTCAAATCTTTTGCCGCATTCAACAGATCGATGTTGGATAGGGGTTCGTTAGGTAAGACGACACCTTCTACGGATATCTTTATTTTCTTATTCATAAATGCGTATATATTTTTTAATTATTTATTTTATTATAATTCACTAAAATGACGTTATTTTTTTTCTTTTTTTCTTTTTCTTTTTAAACTAACCCTCTCAATGTCTCTATCGATTTCCATAATCTTGAATCCGTCTAATTCCTCTTGATTTTCTGGAATCCTGATATTACCATCTTTTAGTAGAACAGATTCGATCGTTTTGTGGTGATTTAACGAATGAAATTTTTTAGATACTGCATCGTAAATGTATTTCACTTGATCTTTTGACAATTTTTTGAACAGGAATAACAACTGGAAATATCTATTATATTCAAATACGTCTTTTTCATTACCTGCAAAAAAAGACGACGCAAAAAGAGATATCAAACGTAGTTTGTCTCTCTTAGCTCGAACGTTTTTGGAATTTAAGAATTGGAGTTCATTAGGGTTTTTTTTTCTTTTTTTCTTTTTCTTTTTAAACTAACTTTCTCAATCTCACTATCGATTTCTATAATTTTGAGTCTATCTAATTCTTCTTGATTTTCTGGAATCTTATCATCCACAATCGTATCTAGAATCCAATCATCCACATTCATATCGTCTCTAATTAGATCCGCAGTCCAATGTCCGAGTGCCAAAGTGCTTATTTTATCATCTAACATGAATCTCTTATCGTCGTCGGCCGTCAGCGAAATCTTGTTGACTATTTCGGTATACAAGTCGTGATTTTCACTTCGAATCGATTTCATAGTCTTATACACCGGACCACTTCCTAACAGACAATCTTTATACTCTTGGAAAGAGATGTTTTTCTTCACCCCGCATGCTTTAACTCCTTTGCACTTCTTGATCTCTTCATCTTCTAGACGATAAGCATACAGTTTGGGTCTCAAGCCCACGAATTCGATGATTTGTTTACCGCCGCTCTCGTCCTTAAATTTACCCAACACCTTCTTGTTGTCATTCGATTGAATGTTGGACGGGTGATCGACGGGATAATTGCTCGTGTTGAACCACTCGACCATGTCTTGAGATATATCTCGGTAGATGTCTTTCGTCTCTAGCTCGTAAACTAAACTGTCCGTGTCGGTGAACAGTAGTTTGGCTTTATCACCAAATTTTCGTTTGACGTAATCGTAGTGAAACTCGTACATCAATCGCTTGGTGATATCTAAGATGATCGGTCTGAGATAATACGGTTTGTCGAACTTCAGGTGCGTCTTTTGCATGTGAACGGCCACTAGATTTTCATCGAATATGGTTTGGTGTTTGTAATTGGGTTTCGCCACTAATGTTTTAGCTCTTTTCTCAGACGTGACGAGTCGAACGTCGGTTCTCTTCCTGATGTTTTCCATCGATTTACCGTACACGCAGTTGTTCATGAGTTTGAAGAAATCTTTTTCGCAATCGTTCTCAGCTCGAGTTCTGAGATTCGTGTTGAGATCGATGTATTTTCTCATCCAAGGCTCTTCGGCGAATCGAATGATGCGATGTATGTTGACTAATTTCATCCCGTAATGTACGTACTGCTTCAAATTCTCGCTGTAGACGACGCAGTTACGTTTGTTAAATAAATTGGGAATGAGTTTTTCCTCGTCTCCTCCGTTCGGTTCCATTCGTTCGGGAGCCAGCAGATAATTGTTGTGTGGATCGTGTAATTCTTCCGGATAGTTCAAATCGACTTCTAAAATGCAAGGATAGTCTCTCCATTTTTGCATCTCTTCCGGTTCCTTCACCCATTCAAAATTTCTAATCGGTAAAGGATGACCCATAGCCCAACCGTACAGATTATTAGCGTCCCAATACTGTATGTATTTAGTCGACCGTTTCGAATCGAAACCTTCTTTCATGTAGGGATTGTTAGCTTCAGAATATCTGTGGGAGATCATCGAGACGCCACCTCTCGTAGCCCGTTCGAACATGAGCAACATGTCTACATCAGATAATAATTCCAATTGGACTTCGGTGGTCTTCAACAGAGCGTCCCACACCAGACCGGGTGCGGTGAAATACCAAGCGGGATCCAGATCGTAATTTCGACAACAGACGTCTCGAAAATTTTCAAACACGTCTGCCAAGAGCAGAACGTCGGTCTTCAGATAGAGATCATGATAATCTCTCATGGTTTTCATATCGAATGATTTCCACACGTTTTTGGCGTGTTCGTAATTCTCATCGGAAATGTCAGATTCGTATAATTTCGAATAAAAATCTTCTTTCGAACGTAGTGCAGTGTCTTCGAATCTCTTTAGATCGTTCATGTAATCATAATGATAGACTCCTTTCCTCAACATGACGTCCACTCGTTCTCTGAAATGTTTGCTTGTGATTTTAAATTTATCCTTGCTCATGTTATCGACTAATTTTTCCAGAGCGGTCGACATGAATTTAAAACTGTTGATGAAACGTATGGCTCTACGAATAAACTTCGTTGTTTCTTTCAATGTCTCTCTGTCGATTACTATTTTCTTATCCATAAGCTTCCATTTCGTGAAGGAAATGTATCTTTCTTTGCTGTTCGCGATGCAATTTAATTATTCATGTGAGGTGCTGAGATTTTTCATGAACAGATGACTGTCGTAACCCGAGAGATTGTTAAAACATCACCGGATAGAAAATGGCGTCTCGATATTTTAAATTACACTTGCTGTGAGCCGGACTGCGATACAGACCCGTGTAATGATCGTGGTCTCTGACCTTCTTATTTTCCTCCGAATTCTCGTTGAATGATTGTCTGCATATGTGACATTCGGTGGCTCTGTTATTTTCGTTCTGCTGTTCTCGCGTGATGATAATTTTTGCCGGAGTTTTGAATTTGTCGTATAACATTTGAATTTTCGATTCTAACTCTTCCATGAACCTTTGAGCCACGTCGTCGTCTTCATACTGTTTCGTGTAGGTGAAGGGACCCATGTCGTGTTGCGAGTCAAAAGCGCATTTCACGTAAATGCAATAGCCCGAAGGTATGTGTATTTGATATCTTTCGACGTAACTTTGAAGAGCGTTGGGTTGACAGGAACTCATTTTTGCGGTGAAACATTCGAAATCGGCGTACATGACGAATGGTACTTTTAACCTTCTATTGTGATTTTCAAACTTCACGATGGTGTTGGGTATGGGCATTTTGACGGCGACACCTTGATTTTCGTTGCAATATTCCTGATGTTTCGCTAATGATTTTTCGCTCTTAAATATGTTCATGCAATTGTAACATAAAGATATCTTTCCTTTATGTTTATTATTTTGTCTCGACAGTAATCGGCTTGGATGTTTAACCCAACAATAATGACGATTGTCACCATTCGAAATCAATAATAAAATAATCGTCTTTTCTCTTCTGAGATACGAAGTCTGTCTGAGAGGATAGATCTTTTGATTTTCGTTGTCGTATCCCAAGACGTTCACCGCTATGGTGGGATTTTGAACCTCGAAACGTTCGATGTGTTTTAACTCTGTTGGAAAAGTCACTCCGGTCCAATCTAGATTTTTAGAAGTTTCCTCATAACGAGAAACTCTATTGGTGTGTATTTCAACAGGGTATAAAGCGGAGGTGACTGCCCATTTAAAACACTGATCATCTTTATTTCTCACGTTGACCACGGCGTGTTTCTTAGTCAAGAAATACGGTAATTCCAAGTAGGAAGATCCTTTCAACGGATCGTTTTTATTTATGTGAATTTCGAGTTTCAACACCTCATCGAACGTCCAATTACTACCTTCATGTTGATAATTCGCGAGAGACGTCAACATCTTGTCTTTCATCTTTTCGAAAACGTCCGATAAATCTGAACCTCGAAATACAGGTTCGACGTTAGATCTGAAATATGCATTTTTCACGATGCTCTCGCCGGACTTCACATCGATTTTATTCATCACGCAATGGAGTATCATCTTAATTTTTAGTCCCACGTTCATGTATTCCCGAAACAAATCCAATACTTTTTTCTTCACCTGTTCCATGATCAATTTCGGATCGATTTTCTTGAACGAGGGAACCACATCGAAAGTTTTAAAAATGCCTTTGATCACACTCTCCCGTTCGACAGGTTTCGATTGGAATAGTTCCACAACGAGTTGTGTTACATATTCTTCTCCTTTCTCTTCGTCGATTGCTCGTTGAATTTCACTTGATATATCTCGTTTGTCTAGAATCTGAAGTGCATCACTCGTTTTCGTTTTAGTTTTTCTTTTCTTTTCTTTGGAAACTTGATGTTCTTCAACGGCATTTCTTTTAGTCGTCTTCTTATTTTTCACAATCGAAACGTTTTTGGTTTTTTTCGACGTCGGCATTTTGATTCCTTTTACTATCTTCTCATTTTTCACAACCGATGCATCTTTTGACGTCGTTGCTATCGACATTTCGTTTGCCTTTCTAGCGTTTTGCAAATATTCTTGTATGACTTCAATTTTTTTTTATTTAGTTCTATGATTTCTGAAATGTGAAATTTGTAATAGTTTACAAATCTCGTTTAACTGAGGTATGGTTTTCTCATTTAAATTTACCATTGTTTTATCTGTTTGCTTCATTTGTAAGAATATTTTTTTTTTGAATTTTGTATTAAATAATTTGTTAAAAAAGTTTTGCTTTTTTACTCTTTTTATATATATAAAAAAAGTTAAATTTTAAATTCAATTTTTTTCTTTAATGTGTTTTTTATTCAAAACAATTTAAGACTGCTTTTATTTCTCGTTTGCAAAACGAACACGTTTTTCTCGTCTTCGGTATAACATTCTCTACAGTAACGCAGGTGTGTGCACGGTAGAAACAAGACGTTTGTGACACCTTTGCAGAGCAGACACTTAGTGAACATTTTGCTCGGCTCGTTTTCGACGAGTGACGATAACTCGTCCGCTTCCGCCATGAATTTGATGAGATGTTCTAAAGTTGTGAATTGAGACAGGGTCTTGTTTGCATTGTTTAACGCATTGTACAATTGTTCCTTGGTGTGTCCGAGTTGTAACATATCCATCAATAATTTTTGGTTTTTATCTCTATCCCACTCTTCGTCTTCAATTTTGATCAATCCCAACGTTAGGATCTTGTTCAAATAATCACATTCGCCATTTTTAATATTATTTATGTGTTCTAGTAAAGGTCTGTCGTGAGGTTCCCAATTCATGAAATGTATGTCACAACAAAAACATTTGACTTTGTCACCTTTACCCACGTAAACGGTAAATCTTCGGGTTTTTGAGCGAGATGCGAAGGCCAATTTTTAAACGTTTGAAGTCTTGCACGTTCTAAACTATAATTCGGATGTTTGAACTTGATCATTGTTTTTACCTTAAAATTGAGTTTGTAAGAATATTTTTTTTTTTTAACTTTTATTTATATATAAAGAGAAATAAAGAGAAACTTTTTTAACAAATTATTATTTAAATACAAAATTTAAAATATACATTATTTGCAAGAATTCATAAAAACCAAATAATCGATCATGACAACAACACCTAAAAGATGCAAATTGAAATTGAAATGAGACGAAGCGTATAAGAAATTCGGTTTTAATATCTATACATTACAACAACACGATCCCATCGAATTGAATGAGGTTGAGATGGAGGACTTAGAGCATTACTACAACAAATATCGGATGTGTTTGAAATTGGACAAAGCCATGCTCGATTTGTTTTTTTGTACCAAAGCGATCTGCTGAATAATATCATCGTCGCCGATGACAGAGAATTCAACAAGGGTGATTTATTGTTGTCCTATGGAAGTTACATATATCCAATAATCTCACTCGAACTCGTGAACAAATCGGGTGGTGAGAGCGCATTCACCGATGTAAAAAAACTCAAAAGAGTAAAGATAAACATTCAAACCATTTTCGTAAGTGGAAAAATGATGAATGTCAACATGCTAATAACAGACTTGGAAATATAAACAATAGAGAGATTGAAATGTTAAAATTTAACTTTTTATATTTTTAAAGAGAAAAAAAACTTTTACTAAAAAATTTTACATTAAAGAAAATTAAAAATTAAAAAAACAACTTTTTTATAAATATATAAAGAGCAAAAAAAAACTTTTTAAACAAATTATTAAAATACAAAATTTAAAATACACATTATTCGCAAGAATTCGTAAAACAAAAAACTAAATAATTGATCATGAAGACAGCAACACCTAAAAGATGCGAATTGAAATTGAAACAAGTCGAAACGTATAAGAAATTCGGTCATAAAATCTATAGATTACAACGACACGATCCCATCAAACTAAACGAGGTCGAGACAAAGGGCTTAGAGCACAAATACGACAAATATCGCATGCCTTTGAAATTGGATGAAGCTGCGCTCGATTTGTTTTATGAGTACCAAAGCGATCTGCAGAACATCGTCATTGCCAAAGATAGAGAATTCGACAAGGACGATTTATTGTTGCCCTATGGAAATTACATATTTCCAAACATCTCATTCGAACTCGTGGAGAAATTGAGCGGTGAGAGCGAGTTGATCGATGTAAAAAAACTCAAAAGAGTAAAGATAAACATTCAACACATTTTCGAAAAAGGAGAAGACACGAGTGTCAACATGCTAATAACGGACTTGGAAATATAAACAATAGAGTGATTGATTTTTTATCGAAGAAGAAGGAAAAAAAAAAAAGTAATGAGATCATCTGTTGATCTCATTTTTTTTGTTTCTTCGCACTCTGTCTCTCGATATTCGTCATTATTGTCTAATTGTTTCTCCACCTTTTTATCCATTTTAAATATATTATTTTATACTTTCTATGATTTATATTTTATATAATTATATAATTTTATATTATAATAACATATTCAAAATTGGTATATTCTTAAACGGCGAATTCTCACCGAGCAACAAACCCTTGTCGAGTTGCTCAACGTTCCGTCCACTCTTCAGATAGAGACCGTTTCCTCTCAGAGAGTTGCCACCTCTAACGGGTTCTAGATACAATCCTTTACCGCTGTTGTCTTCGTGGACGCGACACACGGCTCCTCCCTTCTTCAAGAACAGTCCGCTGCCACCCATTAATTTCTCAACTGCCGAACTAGCGAGTCCCTGAGAGCTCCCACGCCGAGAGTCATTCCGAGAAAGGGTAGTCCTTTGCGGCAAAGGGTAATGCTTTTGCGGCTATTCCTGCCAGTAGCGGTAGGAAACCACCTTTCATTCTCAAATTGTATCTCAGTTGAGTGGGACTCATTCTCACCGTCAACCCTCTTCCATCGCAAATCGCTTTCTCCATCCTCTTGATTTGACTTCTGGTCCAGGCGATCGAATCCTGACCGCCTCTCGTCAGATCTTCGTGAGTGAATTTGAATCTCACTGCCTCGCCTCGAGTTGTTAACGCTCTCTTAAGTTTCTTCCTCTGTCCTGCAGATATGTTCACGTTTTTAACCACGTATTCTGTCATAATTCTGTTTTTTAAAATATATTTACTTCAATTGTTTCTTGTTTAATAATGATATTAAAATAATTTTGAAAAATTAATATTGCGTTTATTTTATTTTTGTTATCTGTATATATAATATTTTTTTTTGCTTTTATATTTCTCTTATGTGAAATCGTATCATCACTCTCTCTCTCTGTGAAGATCTAACAGTTCACCATTTTGATCCGTCAACGTGGTTTTGAGACTATACAACGTGTCTAAAATCACTGGTAGATAAACTAAATTTCGAGGTCGCTCCACGATCTTATAACCCGGCGACACGTTTGGAAAGAAGGAATAGATCGTCGGTTGATCGCTACCATTCACGTAGCTTCCAGCAATCACGTCCACGTTCACCAGAATGCTATTGACTGCGAGAATGTCGACCATATTTTCAGATGCCGCGTGGCCTCAATACATCTTTTGATCGAATCCCAACATCTTGCCTATAGAATCGTCCGTGTTGAAATCCACTCGAAAATTATCTTCCAAATCCAACATCGTCTGTAAGGTATTAGGATTGGGAGCGAGTCTGATCTTGTTGCTTCCCTTTCCATCCGTCTTCATTCGCGTCTGAATGTAATTGTTCAAATCGTCTATGTCGTAACTCCCTTTGGGAATTCGAATCTCCAACCAATCCGTTCCGTCGGAATACTTGAACGAGTTATTCTTTTTGGTGACGTTGGGGAAGGAATAATAAGTCTCCAGATTCACCAACGCCATCTCGTATCTTTTCTCTCTATTCAATTCGATGGAAGGTTCGAATTTCGTAGCGAATCCAGTCGAATCGCCACTCACCACGATTTGAATGGATTGTTTTGCAGCCGTATTCTCGGCTATCCGTTCTAACAATTCTCCATGTTCGAACATTATATTTAATTTTATTTTTATTTTTTCAAAACTAATTATTTGAAGATTTATTATTTTCTAAATTTTATTTTCACGCTCTATCTTATTATCATCAGAAACATAAAACTTGTCGAATCCGCACCGATATTTTCCGCGATTAAATTCGCTTGTCAAATCGATCACGACGAAATTGTAAAGTCCACCATCCCAAACTCTCTTGCAAAATCTCCTGAATTCCGCCGCGCTCATGTCGTTTGCGACGTGATCGCCGTAGATGTGATTGAGATTCTTGAGATCTTGGCGAAAGAGACATAGAAAATTAGCGTTTTCCCTTATCGTCTGTCTGGGCAATCGAAAATAATTCTGCGACAGGTAGAAGCAGTCCACGTTGCTGTGTCGACCCCTAACGTAATACGATTCGCATCGGTTCTGTCTCTCCAAAAGCAGATCGTCGAAAATCATGAGATTCTTATCTTCCGATTTCAGTTCTCTAGGATCCGGAACGTCGCTAGCGTTCTCATAAAATCGACACTCGACGTTCGAAGATGCATTTCTCTTCATCAGCTCCGTCGCCACACCGTCCAAAATGGTCGAAAGTGGAGCTTCACTCTTGTCGAATTCCTCCCTACTGTCAAAGATTCTGGCTATGACGTCCTTGGGCAATCTACGATCCATGCACTCTCGAATGCTTTTGGGAAAGAACTCGTTATTCGTCCTCTTGGTCGCGGCGTCGTTCCAAGACATATCTTTAATGTTCAATTTTGTTTTATTTTTTTTTTTTTTTTTGTTATTTTAGATTCTTTTCAAACGCAAATTTTTTATGTTTTTCAAACTCAGTTTTTAATGTTATTATTTATTTATATCACACCGTCGCGAGTTCTCTTCAATCCAGATCCACTCGTCATTTTGGCTAAATCTTGTATGGGCACCACAGCATCCTTAAAATCTTTCCAACTTTTCGGCGTTCGCTCTAACGCAGCTCGCTTCGCCGGCGGATTGATCAACTTGTCGATCAACGCTTCGGCTGCCCTCTTGCCAGACATAGAAGCTATCCTACCACTGGCTTCGGAAGTGGCTTTCTTACCAGCATCCAAAGCCGTCTTCTTACCGACCTCAAACGCGGTCGATGCGAGTTTTCTACCCGCATCGCTCGTGAACGCTCGCATTATAGAATCGACGATGCCAGAACCGCCTTGAACGTAAGTTCTGACGTATCCCCTGTTCTTTATCACCAACATATTTTATTTTTATAATATTTTTTGTTTTTTCACTGGTAAATCGTTTTGTTGTTTTTAAATACTTTTATTATTCTAGTGTAAAAAATTTACTGTTTTATTTTTGTTTGTTTGTTTGTTTCTCTATACTTATTATATACACATCAATCCTTCAATTCGTTCATCAGCCTTTTATAGTGGTTTTTATTCAAAACCTTCTGTCTTAACAATTCGTCAGATATAGCAACTATCTGATTATCTAATCCTGTGTTACCAGCCCGTCTGCTCGCCATCAACAAACTCAATCTCTGAGACAGAGCGTCAGAATCGCTCGGAAGAAAAGTGGTTTTCACCCCTTTGCCAGTCACCGATTCGATGAACTTCTTGTTCATATCCCATATGGGTTTCACCACTTTCGTCCACTTGTAACCTCTGTTGGCTTTGGGTCTCGTCTCTCTGGCATCGTTATTTCTCTTCATGGCGTGGGTCTGAACCAGAATGTCGCCGTAATTGTCGAAATCCTGATCCGTGTAATCGCCAGGCTTGTCGTAAAGGAGCAATCTGCGCAGCCCATCAGTCAATTCGTATCTGTTCGAACCCACGATCAATTCATCATCGCCAATATCTACTTCTGTGTCTCCTACAAAAATCCTTCCCTCCGAATCCTTATAAAATCCATACGACTGATCTCTCTTACCGTCATCATCATCAGACGATGCGACGCTACTAGTGGTGATAGTCGAAGCTGTATCGTCGTTCTCGCTCAAATCTGTTTGAATTCCCGTGGGAACGTAATCCGGTGTAGATTGAACGGAATACCGATTTCCAAAACTAGGAGGCAACGAACCCATTCTCAAAGAACTCTCCTTTATGGGTCTCAATTCTTCGACTATCTCCTTCCTGCTTCGCTCTTGACCCTCCGTCACGGGTTTAAATATTTTTGTGGCTTCGCGTTTGAGTTCCATCTCACCAAGACGTCTGCTCCTATCAGCCAACTGAATCCCCTTCTTAGCACGTTCATACTCGCCTAAAATTAGATCTCGGCGCCTAGGATCCATCTGTAAAATCATCTTTCGTTTTTAATTGTTAATGTTCCTTCAAGTATGCTAATGCGAGTTATTTTATTATTTTCAAAATTAAATGTATAATTATTTTTATGTTATGTTTTTTTTCTCTCCTATATATATCGATCACTTTTATTTATTTCCTAGGGTATTCCCCCACCCCACGACGAGGGGAGATAACTCCGTATGATCGAGTTTATGAGAATCGAGCAATCCGATCGGTCAGTTGGCGGAGAATCGAGCGATCCGATCGGTCGATTAGCTGAGTTTGGGAATTCCCATAGTGGGGAATTCCCCTTAATGACGTCATAAATCGGAAAAACCCACCGCCTCAAAACAATTGCGGATTCTGGACCACTGGTCCAGAATCCGCAGACCGTTTTTTTGATCTAGCCTAGAATTTTTTGCTCGCGTTCACCAACGATGGATCGATAGTCTGATCTGCGATGAGAACGTTGACAAAATTTTTTAAAGTAAAAAGAAAAAGTAAAAATGTACAATTTCACCTTTTTTTTAAAAAGGCGTGACATTCAACGTTCACCACGAGTATTTGAACGTTAAAAGTGCGATCTAGGAGTCACAAAAAACATGGGGGGATTCAAGACCACTGAACATTTTTGTGAACAAGCGTGCGATTTAACACTGAATCCCACGTTGGTAAACGCATCGTGTACACGTACATGTACAACGTGGTCGTAAATCCGCCTCTATCACCTACTATTGCATATAGGTGGGAAATTCTTAGCTCTCTTTATGAGTCCAGTTACTATTCTATAAATACTTCTGTAGGATTGAGCCCATATTTACTCTCAACAGTGGGAGTTAGACAAGGATGTTCTGTATCCCCCACTCTTTTCAAATTTTTTATTGATGACATATGCAGGATATTTGATGAATCCTCTTCACCAGTTAATGTGAATGGACAAGGACTCAATCACATACTTTTTGCCGATGGCCTGGTAATGTTATCAGAGTCTCCAGCCGGATTGAATAAATGTGTTCAGAAGCTAGAACAGTATAAGGATAAAAACAAACTTAGTGTCAATATTTATAAAACAAAATGCATGATTTTCAAAAATAGAAAAGATAAAAAAGACCCTACGTTTTGTATTGGAACAGCGAAATTAGATATCATAGATCAATATAAATACTTAGGTCTTGAATTCACATACAAGGGAAACACAATACAAGTTCAAGAGAATTTAAGTACAAAAGGATCGAAAGTTTTTCTTTACAAATTCTCTCAGAAGCTCAGTTAACGGAACTCTTGATGTGAAATGTAAACTTTTTGATAAATTGATTACGCCTATTTCAATATATTGTTGCGAGATATGGTCCCCTGACCTAAATACTCCCTTTGTGGACATTACAGTCTGTGAACAAGTCCACTTGAAATTTTGTAAACAAATATTAATGTTGAATAGAAAAGCATCTAATCACGCAGCAAAGGGAATTGGGTAGATATCCTACTGTGAACGATGCCATCTTATCTCTCCAAAATTGCTGGCGATAACATACTCTCCAACTCATTCAAGAAGTCGCCCAAATGTAAACTTCCGGAAACTTGGATAACTCAGTTATCTCGCTATAATATCAGAGTTTCCGATGCTAACATGTTAATTAATAGCAATTGAAAATGCCTGAAAGATGTACTAGAATCTCAGCATAGAGAAAGACTTACTAAAGATATGTTAAATGATGACAAAATGAAGGCCAGTAATAACTCACGAACGTATCGGTTAATTAAAAAGGAATACAAGCTTGAACCGTATCTGAAAATCACCAGATCTCGACCGGCCCGTGAACTGTTTACTCGACTTAGGGTTAGTAACCATAATTTAGAAATAGAAAAGGGTAGACATAAACAACCCCCAACGCCCCTAAATTATAGGAGATGCCGGTGAAATAGAAAGCGAAAAGCATTTTGTTATGCATTGTGAGGCATTTGTCGAAATTAGGGAAACGGGGTTCGAAGAAATTATAAAAGAAAACAAAGAATTTAAACAATTAAATGATTCGGCGAAGTACAATTATATATTGAAAAACCGCGATAGTAAATGGATTAATATTACTTCTAACATGATCTGGTCATTCTTCTGTAAGCGAAATCACCTTGTTAAAGAAAAATGGCATTAGTACTTTATATTATACATCATGTTTATTATGTCTTCTTACTTGTTATGTTTGTATTGTGCAACTGCCATGATGGTGTAATGCATTAAACTATTAAACTAAACTAAACTGTCCAACGTGGATTTGTATGCTTGTTGTTGACATTACTGCTGTTCTGAAATATGAGACTGAATGGGTAAACACTGGCGGAGCATCTTGGATGGCGTGTCGGAAACCTGGTCGTGAGCTCCTGATCTTCAGTCACTTTTGTTTATTTACTTGAAAAAGACAAACTGCCTTTACCTAACTTAACGGAACTATCCGGCGAGGGCAAGTTCCAAATTTTACCATTCAAATTTTATTATACTTTGTTAATTCTATCTCCAAAACATAATTTATTGCACTTCATTTGAACGAGCTCTTTTAACTCTTTCCAAGCGGCGTTATAAGGTACGTTTTTGAGGAAAATGATGAATCTTGAATACATTATTCAAGAACTATCTTTGTCCTTTTCTAGTGGTGCTCAGAATGGGTTAAACACATTAGTTTACATGGTAGAATGTGTATGCGGTGTACAAAAGCTTACTTAATCCTTTACACAACCAGGGACCGACCTGGGCATGCGCCAGTGCGTAGTTGGTTCTGTTACATCAGGACCTGGCTCTTAAATCTCAGAAATAGGTTTCTCAGTTGGCGCGTAACTTCTCAGATCATATTTTGATATTCTTTCGATGGATAATCGAGAGAGACACTCTTACATGTATTATATATATGATTATCATTTATCATTGTTGTAGAGTGCTTAAGTTAATACTTCAAGTCTTAATTACCAAGCATTAATCTTCACTGTGGTTTCTGATCAAGTCTTGGCTGCCTAAATAGGCAGCCAAGACTTGATCAGAAACCACAGTGAAGATTAATGTTTGCTATAGTGTACTAAATGAAAATGATGAGAGCTATCATACTTGCAGTGCGTGTCTCAAACAGCAGTGTGACTCCGTAAATTGAAATCTGGCGCATGAATTGAAAAAATAGGCTCCGAGGCTAGGGCGTATTTTAAATAGTCCTGATCGGTCCATGCCAACGTAACGATCAAAACCGGCCAGCGCTATTCACAAAATTTCATTCAATTTGCATTACCTTTTCATTTTTTGTCGCCAAAACAAAGCTTTGATCCCTTAATGGAGCTCGTTTCAGTGAGAGGGCATAAAAAAATTAGTTATTCAAGAATTTTGTTTGGAAGTGTCGTCTGCTTATCGTATTAGGTAAAGAGCAATGCGGATCGAGATGAATCTTCGCTTCATTATGATCAGATAAGGTGAAAAGTGCAACAAAACTTGCAGCTATTAGGTGATCACACCCGGGTATTTCTGCTATAATTTTGACTGCCAAAGCGTTAAAGTTGGTGTTAACACCCTAATAAATAGGAGATCGTGTCTGCAGAAAGATACTACTGCAAAAGTGGCAATCGATGGTAAAGATCACGAAGTTTTACGGTGCATCACAGCCGGAATATATTTCAGTATTTTGCTAACACATCTCGGCGGTTAAGAGAAATAACTCTGTATAGCTTGTTAAAGCCTAAAATGAGAGAAATAATCTGTCCGATTAACTGAAGAAGTCAATTGAAGAAAAAAGACTTTATCACTATCTTCCACATTAATGGCATATGCCCCCCCCCCCCCCCCACACACACACACTCCCACCCACGTGATCTTCATTTACAGAACAACGAACACAATTGAAGCAAAATGTCTAGCCAACGATGAACGTTACCATCAATCGCTTCATATTTCACTTATTTTGAACGCATAACTCAACTGTACAAACTCCTATTTATGGCAATATTTCATTTTGACACTATTATCCTACAACATCTATTGCTTGTATGAACTAGTAAATCAAATATTTGAGAATCAGCGAAAATACGCAACCTGATTCAGCCTTAAGACAGCACATTTCGATGTGTTCTTTAATTAAAGTTTCAGCATCAAGATTTACGTTATTAATAATATTATAATTGATACTTACTATTAAAGTTAATTTGAACATAAATGATTGATTGCCCAGTTTACAATATCGATTTATGTAATGTTGAAGCACGTTTAGGTCAGTCATTTTCTGACAAGGCTTGTGCGCTTGTAATTTTCAACGTGAGATTTCTTCTACACTATGATCACGTGGGTGCATACGGCATCAGAATGTGAGATGCTAATCTACTCTGCAATCGGGGATTAGGAATAGACATAACAGTCAGAAAAAAAACCGAGCACAGAAAGAAAATACTGTATCTATTCCAAGTTGAAGATTCGTCCACTCAACCAGAATATAGCCCAAAATAAACGAATAGGTCCTTTAGCTACCATACTTTACTTTAAACGCTGACTTTTTTTCGTTCTTGTATGCACGCAACTTGAAATACATGACAGAACAATGGACTGGGTGTTCAAGTGACGTCATTTGAATATCGACCGCTCGGCCATCCGCCCACCCGAAAAAAGCCCGTCCGTCCGTCCGCCAGACCGAAGGCACGCCAACCCGATCTACCTCCCTCCCGCCAAACGCCCGCCCACCCGCCAGCCCAACCGTCCGCGCCTTTTATTGATGGAACAATCGATAGAGTTTAAGTCAATTGCAAACCTCGTTATCGGTATACATTAAATTATAAACAACGTGCCTTGTACTGTAACATTTCGCCGCTAAACAACTCAGTGCCACTTTTAGCACGTGATCAGGTTGTCTAAATTCACAAAGACCTCCAGTTCAGTTGGTAGTTATTACATACCAATATGATGGTGTATCAAATGCCTTCAGTAGAACCAATAAGCATTCCCAAGGTCGTAAATTGTGAGTATGACTATGTAAGTGTGATGCAAACGAGAGGAATTAATGATCCCGTGGAATATCTAGAGGCTGGCCTCCATCAACAAATGAAAGTCAGAAACATGTTACTATGTCAACGCGTTCCATGCATACGCTCCAACATACGTATTATCTTGACAATGACGCCACAATATGTCTATCTACGTCCGTAACAACGACAACCCACCAAACGAAAATAATTACGAGACTTACTTAAGATGTCTCAGCAGGAGTCTTTCAATATAGAATTACGTGTGCATTATACACGACTAACGCTGATGAGCTTTGGTAAAATTTGATGTTTTGTATGCCCTTACATCCAATATCCACGCCTTTCATATCATCCCTATGGGTACAATATTTTTTATTGCTTGCCTTATTGAGTTCACATTGTGATGCTCTTAATTCTTGTGGGGCCATCCAAACAACAACTGCGACTTCCAGTTGTCCGAAGTTTATCATAATCTCTGACAGGCATCAGGCAAAACTTTTGAACGTGTGGCTTGTTCTTTAATATCTCCAATTTCTTCAATAGAGTATTACACCGATGTCTTCTTTTCAAATTAGAAAGTATAGTATATCGACGCCACTGCCCTGATAGCTTGTCAAAATATTCATCCTGTTTCTGAATATGTAGAAACAGAGAGTAAAATGAAACATCTGAAACGCCAGTTGTTGTAGAATCCAGACAAGGATTCCGCAGAGATCAGTTCTGGTCCCGTTTCTTTTCTACACCTTGAGATTGCCGATAAAAGTTATAAAATTACTCGATTTTTTCAGTTGGCACTTCTTTCACTGATCCTTAGGAGATGCACTGATTTCCACTTAATTGGATATCTTATAACTGAATAACCCTGTCAAATGAATATAATTTTCAAACTCAAAACCATTTAACATACCTCCAGTTCAAATTTGACTTGTGAAATGGATCATAGGTTATAGAGTAAACTCTTGTTCATTGAATAAAAAATCTTGCAAAATATCGAAGAATTACTGTGACAGCTACTGAATTCTGGATGTTTATAGACCTGTTTGGCCTCAGAACATCTATTAGAGGTATACTCCATTCCAGAGACTCTGTCAGCCAAGATATAATCGAATAAATGCATTAATAAAATGCAGGAGAACGACCAAAGTTCTGTTAATTGAATACACCTAATAACTGAATATTTTCTTTTGGCGAAGTGACTGTTCAATTAACAGGGTTTCACTACACTAACAATGTTCAAAGAAATATTATTTTTGACTCAAAAATGTAAATTAAAGTGTTAATACAGCAGTTGGTGGCATTTAAGGCAAAACAAGACAAAAGAATGTCTCTTCACACTTACCAGGTGTACCTCGTTATTAACTCTTAACCCTTTACCCAACGTAACGGCCAAAACCGGCCAGCGCTATTCACAAAAATCGACAATTAATTTTCATTATTTTTTTCATTTTTTGTCTCAAAAACATAGGTTATGACCCCTCTTTGGAACGAGCTCGTCGAGCTCGTTCCAAAGAGGGGTCATAACCTATGGTTTTGAGACAAAAAATGAAATAAATTAGTTATTCAAGAATTTTGTTTGCAAATGTCGTCTGCTTTTCATGTTAGGTAAAGGGTTAACACGCTAAGTATTTTCAAGATATTTTCCATCAAATCTAGACATGGCTGCAGTGAAATTTAATCTAAATGTAACACGCGTGATCTTTAGCGAAAAAATCCATTCAATTTACATGGGAAAATATGATTTAGTGTGCCCAAATTATATTTATTTCAGTGGTAAGTTGTACTGCGCAGGAATATCGACCAGCTCTAGCAAAAATTTACACATCATGTTTAACCCTTTACCTAACACAAAACATAGACGACACTTGCACACAAACTTCTGAAATAATTAATTGTTTTCATTGTTTGCACCAAAAACATAGATTATGACCCCGGACTGGAACGAGCTAAACGAGCTAGTTCCAATAAGGGGTCATAAGCTATGCTTTTGAGATAAAAAATGAAAGAAATAATGAAAATTGAATGGTAATTTGTGTGAATAGCGCTGGCCGGTTTTGGCTAATAGTGAACTAATCTATTTTTAAAATAACCACAAACATTTGGGTTTAACTTTGCAGTCAGACCTTCCCTGGTCAGCACACCTTGATAACATATATATAAAGACTTGTTTAAGATTATCTCAGTTGAGGAAACTGATGTATATTTTTAATAGGAACATGCTTGGAAAAATATATCATCCGTTCTTTTTACCAAACTTAGAGTACCATGTTCCGTGTGGGGTGGCGCAGCACAGTAACTGCTGAGATCTGTTAGCAGATTGATTGGATCTGTTTCTAAGAAACGACTTCTGTTAGAAATTGGTTGGGATAGTCTGGAAAAAGGCAGGTGTGAATTCCAGATATAACTCGATTCTGATACATCCCAATATAAAAGTTTGAAATTTTGTTCCCTATTCCCGTAGAACAGAGATCTTTCAACGGTCCTTTTTCCTTCGTGCAATGAAATTTGCAACAACCCGACAGCGCGGAGGAGGGGCTACCCCTCTTGCACCGAGGCTAGAGGGGAGTGGGACAGCGCGCATCTTTTTTCTCAAGAAGAGCACCAGTGGAAAAGACTTTACGTTCTAAGAACTGTAACTGAGAAACTACCAAGTAATCGTTAGTAACGTATTTTACGTGTACCAACGCCGATGGAGTGGTGATGTGGGGCTGGAAGGTTATCGGGTACAATTGGCTGAGAGGGTTCTAACACTTTATATATCGTCCCCTAGGTGTAACAAGACGCCATCTGCGAGCACACAACTGAAAGGAAGTCGATGATTCGTTTATGACTAGTGGTGACTGCGTTGTGTCCGTGGGCAAGATACCTGATGTCGATTGCTCATGTTGGGGCACGGTGAAACTGTGTACTAAGCGCACTGCACGTCGACGGACACTTGATTTCAACCACTGCTAACACTGCTAACACTGCTAACACTTCTTGAGGAGAATTGGTAAGTTGGAGAGCTTGACAGTTGCTCCCGCGGCTTGGTGGTTCTCTCCGTGTACTCCAGCTTCTTCCACTCGTAAACCTATCCCACACGATATGCCTCTAGCTATTGAAAGTGCCGTTAAAACTGAAAAAAACCTTCAAAATCCAGGTCCAGCTGGAATTCACCGATAACCCGATATCATCTGAACGAAGCGGCATGGATATATTTTTAAATGTTAAGAAATTCGTTCGTGACACACAGATCTGATGTCGACTTTAAACTTGTTGTATATTCAAACCACATTGTGTGCTCGCAGATCTCCTACAGTATAGCCGCCGGGGAATGGTCAAAATCCATGCGTGGGCAGTTTTGCCCACTGGAACTTTTCTCAACCAATAATCAGTATAGTTTTCAGAAGATATGCAATGAAAGAAGCACCGGGTAGTATCCGCTGCTTCATTCATTGACAATTTGAGGGCTATTCCATTGTTTAGTGTCAAAGATTCATTGTTAACGCATGCGTGGAAATATTGCCCACGCGTCGATTAGATCTTTCCACGACGACCGTACTGTAGCCTACTAACGATCTAACTTCCGCCGTGGGGACTTTCGTGTCATCACGAGCTTGAATACGCACGTGTATCATGGAGGCCTGGA
Source organism: Pictodentalium vernedei (assembly GCA_031216915.1). Lineage (NCBI taxonomy): Eukaryota > Metazoa > Mollusca > Scaphopoda > Dentaliida > Dentaliidae > Pictodentalium > Pictodentalium vernedei. The sequence continues at coordinate 94,966,444 of CM062295.1, read as the reverse complement.
CTGTTGTGAGAATGTTTTTTTCTGAGTTGCCATAATTAACTGTGACGTCTCTTCGTGAACTGTGATCCTGGAAACTGGTGGATGTGTGGATTTTTATTTAAAGTAATGTAATCAGGGCTTAAATTACTACGGAATGTGATGGGTGGGTGTCATCATCATTGTATCTACTATTATATTTTAATTTACTTTCTTGTTCTTATTTTATATTTTATTCAATTTATTCATTATTGTTATTCTCCTCTCTCTCTCTCTCTCTCTCTCTCTCTCTCTCTCTCTCTCTCCCCCCCCCCCCCTCTCTCTCTCTCTCTCTCTCTCTCTCTCTCTCTCTTCTCTCTCTCTCTCTCTCTCTCTCTCTCTCTCTCTCTCTCTCTCTATTCATTTTGTACACCCTGTGATATTGTAAATTGAGGAGAGGAGGGTGAGGGTCTTCTAAGTGGTAAGGTTTGTCCTTCAATCCCGATTTTCCCTGCTGAATGGCAAATGAAAATATGTTTAATCTTGTTTGATCTAATAAAACTTTGTAAACAATCTCTGGTCACTGTCTTCTTCGTCCAAACAAGTGCTGTCAGTAGCAACCCCACTAAATCATATACAGAAATATTTCTGAAGAAATACAGATTAGATAAAACATGAAACTGTTGCCATGTGCTGGAAAGCCCTTCCTGAATGTCTGATGTGGCCTTAGTAAGAGATCAAATTGTTATAATGATTTTGCTTAAAATGGCCGGACTGTTATACTCTGCTGTCCTTCAAGTACAACCTTGGAGAAGTATTGTATCGTTCATGGAAGGAATGGACAATAAGACTCTAAACCAAGGTGTCTATAAATTCATAAAGTTTACCACATTGTTTGTTTATTGTTGGTTTCAGGAATTCCCCCAAGGGTCACATCTATATGATTCGGAAGAACAAATACGAAAACCCGAGTTCACTGTGTAAACATTTATTTTGCAGTTGTTGTTACGCCAACATTAAAAAAACATGGACTGTTCTGTAATGGAATCTGTTTCAGCAGGGTTGTAACATCATAAAAAATACTTGCAAAGTAATGCAGTAAGCAGTAAATACATTCAACAAGATTTGAAGATCTGCAAGACAAATCGTCCCCTAGGTACAACAAGGCGCCGTCTGTAGTGCTTTACAACACTTTGTAACTTGTTGCACTGAAGGAGCGAAACATAGTTCAATCTTTAGTCTGGGTAAATTCTTTAATATGTTATAAAGTGTGTATTTTGGGTTCACGTGAACTTTTCACCAAATTTGACTGCTGACTACTTTTGACTTGGGCACTCGCTCACTGGACAAATGCCCATGGACTTATGGGGATCTGAAGAAAGATATAAATTCCGTAATTAGGATTTATTTACATGACTGAACGATTAACTTCCTGAATGAATGAATGAAAGGTTTTAGCGCGCCGAAGGCGCGCAGGGGCGATGTGGGATTTACAAATCCCTTGCGACCCGGTTAACCTTATTTTATTTCATTTGGATCACACAGGCCTAGCTTTCCTATTGCCTCAAAAGGGGTCTGAAGGGGTGTGCACGCGGTTAGAATTCCCGGCAGTTTACGTTGGAGTGATAGATTGTCAATACTCAATCCCTCAACGCCATTAAGACTATTAAAGAGTGGGCTCTATTCGGTTCCAGCTCTGCGATGGTAGAGGTTTGAGTCCCACCATGGTGGCGAGCCAGAATATAATGTTGTGCGATGGCAAATTTAAGGGAAGAGGAGAAAAGAAAACCAAACAGCAACGCCGGTTTGGTAGCGGCCCCGGTATATGACCATAGCGATTACAAAAAAGGAGTGGAGAAAGCTCCAACAGTTTGTTTTTAAAAACCGGGAGTCATCCATCAAGCCTTCTGGGAGATAGGATGCCGTATGTGATAATGAGGTATCTGGTTAGCCTTCGAAAATTCCAAATGACCTCCCCCACCCCTCCACCCCTCCCCCCCCAAAAAAAAACACACCCTCTCACAGACACACACCCTCAAGCCCTTAAAAGGGCTGTTAAATCTTTATTCAAATGTTTATTTATATAAAATGTACACTCGTCCCCAGCCAGACAAGCTTGTTTCAATCCCTGCCTGGTGTTTGGTGGTTTCTTGTGTATGTTGCAGAAAGATAGGTTGCACCAATTCCTCCTGCGGCGCGCTTTGTCTACCATTTCCATGCGTCTTCTTGATAAGAGAATGTTCAATTAGAAAAGTTATAGGTAGAGAGAAAGATAGGTATCCGCTATTGTATATTGTGACTGTTGTGTGATTATTGCTATAGATGGAGTAATGGGGTGTGTTACTTCGGAGCCCACTCCCAACACGCAGAGTTGCGAGGCAATCCTCACAGACTCAATCCTAAAGCTCTCAATGAGTAGCGAGGCAATCCTCACTGACTCCACGCAGTTTAATTCTATTGAGTAATTTTAATTTACTGTGGCTTATTTTGTTTTTCTGTTAAGGGTTCAGTGTTCGTTCAGCTTCTCCATTGTTTCATAGTCCTGGAGTATGTGGAGGGTTTTGTTATGTAGATCTTATTAAACGCATTTCAATCGCGCTTCAGCAGAGTTGCGAGGCAGTCCTCACAGACCCTATCCTAAAGTTCTCAATGAGTAGCGGGGCAATCCTCACTGACTCCACGCAATTTAGAAATATTGTATAATTTTTTTTTTTTTTTTATTTTTTTTATTTTCTGGAAACTTATTTTATTTTTCTGTAAAGGGATCGGTGTTCGTTCAGCTCAACCATTAATTCACTATCTTGGAGTATGTTGAGGGTTTTGTTCTGTAGATCTTTTAATCGCGTATCAATAGTTTCTATTTTTGCTAGCTCGTAAAGTTCCTTTATCGGTGTCCATTTCGGTTTGCATAGTGCCACACGCAGGGCATAATTTTGAACCCTCTGTAGCTTCTGAATGTTAATTTTGTTCAGGTCACTTGTTATTATGGCACCGTATTCTAGTACCGGACGTATAAATGTTTTGTAGAGCTTGAGAAGCACATCTTTGTTTGCTCCCCAATTTCTACCTCTGATCATCTTCAGAAAATTGATACGTTTAGTAGCTCTAACCGTAATGGAGTTTACGTGACTGTTTAGACTGAGATTGCTATCTAGGATAAATCTAAAAAATTTGGCCGCTTTGTTTGCTTCTAATTTGTGATCGTATAAATGGAGATCGATACATAGGGACGGGTTTTTTCCTTTGCTTCTTGAAGAACGTAACTTTTTGAGTTTTGGCGGCATTGAGTTTGATGCGCCACAGGGCGCACCAGCTCTCAAGATCTCGAATGGTATCCTGTAGACGATTTTTAATTATGTTTCGGGACTTGCTGGCCGTCCAAATGCCTTTGTCGTCTGAGAACACGCGATAGTTCAACACAGTCTTTTCCTTCTTTTTCTTTGTCATTCGCATATATTATGAAAAGAAGCGTACTTAGAACCGACCCTTGTGGTGTTCCCGCTTCGAGTATTACTTCCTCTGACACCTCGCGATTAACCCTCACCTTGATTTTTCGGTCAGTTAGAAATGATGATATGATCCTCAGAAGTTTAGTGGGTAATCCCATTTTCGCTAGTCATTTGAAAATGTGTTACTTAAGAAATCGGTATGACAAGTTTCATGTATTGTTGTTCGTTATATGAGGTTCTGAAAGATTCTAAAATGCCGGGTACAGCCTGCTGAATATGCTTTCTGCAAGTTCGAAGTTCAAAGACATTTACGTGAAATCAATGCAATCGAATTACTGGACTATTTGTAGTTATTCGGCATAGTTACTTATTATATTGGCCATTTCTTTCTATTCAAAATTCACAAAGTCCATTTGTCTCGTGACAAAGTTGATTTATTCCTGCTCTCTATTTTTAATCATTATCTTGATATACAGTTCGTGGAGAGTGTATTATCACTAAATCACCCGCAGAGTGGAGATTCCACCCAAGCAATAATTGCAAATTTGTTTGCAAAGCATAACCAGCACAAGCAAAGTTTCAGTCAATGGACCTCCGGGTTAAACCCGGAGGTCCATTGGCTGAAACATTGATTGTGTTTTTTGTCGATATGTACAAAATTTGAAAGTTATAGCTTGGGTGACAACTCCACTCCGCGGGTGATTTAGTTACAACCCACTCTCCACGTACGGTATAATGTTCGTTTATTCACTTTCGAATTCATTTTGAGTGCTTTGGTGAAAGTATTTAATAATCAGAGTTTTGTTGAATAGCCTCTTTGGTCTAAAGTCAAAACTTTATTGTTGTCCATGTGCACAAAGAATTGAGCGGACATCCTGATGCAGATACTGTTTTCTTTTATAAAGTATGGTGAGTTGTTTCATTCAACAGTATTCTCTTTGAAAATACTTCCCCATGGTGCAGGGGATATGTGATCCACAAAAATGCACTGTCCAACGTCTTATAATTCACTGTTCAGTTACTTTAAAAAACAGACCCTATAGAAAAAGAAAATTCATATTTTTTCACAAAATACAGTCTACATTGGTGAAGGTGAAGTTTACCTGTCAATTCATGTTTGTCCAGATCACACTCTTCGTGTTAACCCTTTACCTAACATAAAAAGCAGACGACACTTCCAAAAAACTTCTTGAATAACTAATCTTTTTTCATTTTTTGTCTCAAAAACATAGGTTATGACCTCTCACTGGAACGAGCTCGACGAGCTCGTTCCAACGAGAAGTCATAACCTATGTTTTTGAAACAAACAATGAAAAAATAATGAAAATTAATTGGCGATTTTTGAGAATAGCGCCGGCCGGTTTTGGCCTCTACGTTGGGTAAAGTGTTAAGCTTTCGAGGCACTGATATGGATAATTTTTAAACGAAGCAGTATTTAGACTGGAATCAGAAAACAAAAATTCTCAAAACTTTCTGTTTAAAATAATCATAGACAGCTCTCTTCAATGAACAGCCCATCTACCTTTCTGAACTAAAAGCTATTTGATTTTTTTTTTTTTATTATTTATTTATTTATTTATTTATTTATTTATTTATTTATTTATTTATTTATTTATTTATTTATTTATTTTGTAGTTTTTATGTTGTTTCATTTATATTTGTTTGTGATGTTTAAATTTTGTTAAATTTTGTTATTCCTATAATATGCTCTGCTATATTGTAAAATGTTAATCAATTTTCAGAAGCAGAGGCTCCTCTAAGTGGTAAGCACTTATCCTCCAATTCCGAATTGCGCTGTTAAATGTTCAAATAAAAATATGTTCAATCCAATTTAATCTAACAAACTTTTGTCAAAATTTCAGGTCAATGTTTTCGAAGTTCAAAAAGAAAAGACAGAAACGACCCCACTAAAATGAGGACTGTGAAACCAGTAGTAGTAGACATTAAAGCCAGAAGTGGTGATGGCTATAGTAACCAAAGCTAAAAGGAGCTATGATAGATGGATCCGTGAGAGAGTCATTAGAACTCGAAATATTAATGTCAGGGACAGTTAAATTTCAAAGTATTACCGCTCACTCGCTCGTTTACCGTCAGTAGGGGGCGGACGCAATAGGGAAAAATCTAAAAGATGCTGGGAGAGAAAGCATAAGGGAAATTAGAGTAATGAAAAATGAACTAGGATTTTGAGTAAATAATGAGCTCAAACACGCAATAAAGGAGAGAAAGAAAAACGTGTTAGTTTTTGAAGGTGTGGAAAACTCAAGGGGGTAAATGATCCGGACACTAAAAGTGCCAAAGATGCATATGAGAGAGGGCAAGAACAAATATGCATGTAATCAAGGACAAAAATAGGAAAATGCAGAAAGGTAATCCCATTAAAGCAATAAGAAAAACAGGGTGTGTGTGTGGGGGGGGGGGGGGGGGGGGGCAAATTCCAATATATTATGGAAATGGATAAATAAAACTAACAAAGGCAATCCCGTACAGAGCATTAAGGTGGATGGGAAAAGGATTGATGATCGGGACAGTATAGCAGTAGAAATGATCATGCATTGGGAGAGGGTAAATGACAGAAGGGGGAGGGTGTAAGGCGTCCCTCCAGAATGTATGGCGGAGAGTGCATGAAATTTAACTTAGTGTACAGGGAAATTGAAGTAGGGGAAGTACGAAATGCAGTCACCAAGTTAAAGAATGGCAAAGCATTAGGCACTGATGAAATTCCCAATGAGGTTTTAAAAAGAGGAGAGGATCCATATATGAGTATCTATCTTACATCACTATTTTAATGGCAATCACAAAACAAGAGGTCCCGGCAGAGTGGAAGGAAGGTAACATTCTTACACAAACAGAAGATAGGGAAGTTTTAGATAATTACAGAGGGATTTCTGTAGTGTCCAACCGATTACCAAAAATGGTCGCTGACCGATTACCGGTTATTTGAGCCCACAATCGGCCGATTCTGATGCCGATTCCGATTGTAATACCGTGCACTACAAGACAAGTCGAGGCTCGAAAGAACTGCATTAAACTGAACATTTTTCAAAGTGTTAAACTTCGTTGACTGGGGTCCCAGTAAAATTACCAGTCGCGCACACTTGGGCGGTAAACGTGGCTCTCAGAGCCACGTTTACCGCCCAAGTGTGCGCGACTGGTAATTTTACTGCGACTTGAGTCAATGGAGTGCATCCTTCACTTTTCCGGTATGAACTGGCGATTGCTGCAAGGGTGCTCAGTTGTAAGCTTTACATTCGTTTAACACGTATATCCCGTAAAGGGGCTTCTAGAGAGATTAGGAACACACATTGTGGTTGTTTCTCAACTTTATTGAATGGTATCATCGACATCATTTTACATTAACAATTGAACAATTGCAGAAGATAATAAAATGCGATTCAGAAAAATCACAAATTGCTTGGCAACAATCGGTTGAACCGATGTTCCAGGAGCCGTTGCCGTTGTCATCCGATTGCCCATAATCGGCCGATTGTGGTGGCCGGTCCCGATCATCGGTTGAACACTAGATATCTGTTAGCAGCAATATTGGGAAGGTATTCAGCAAGGTTCTCTGGGGAAGGCTTGTGCAAATTGTCAAAGAATGAGGATTCGTGGAGATAATCCAGAAATTGAGATGAAGTGAGTCACTGACCAGTTGTTTACCATATCACAACTGATAGAATCAACGAAAGTCAAGAAGAAAAAGATGTTTATGGCATTTCTTGATGTGAAAAATGCATACGATAGAGTATGGAGGGAAGGAATGTGGCAGAAACTTGAGGGTCTTGGATTCGGAGGAAGTTTTGTTCGAATCACGAAAACACTGCACAGAGATGTGCAGAGTGTACTTAACATGAGAAACATTACAACGAAAAGGGTTCCAATGGAGATAGGCGTTAAGCAGGGGTGCATCCTGTCACCGATTCTGTTTTCTTTGTACATAAAAGATTTAGGAGAAGAGTTAATTGCAAGCGCAGATGGGCTAAAAGTCGGAGAGACAGACAAAACCCCCTGGACTTTTCTTTACCGATGACATGTTTTTATTTGTCGAGAGTGAAGGGGGACTACAAAACTGTTAACCATAGTAGGAAAGTACGGAGATGAATGCCGACTTGAACAAAATGAAAATAAAAGCAAGGTAATACCTGTAAGCCGTAGGTAGATCAGCCGCGAAGGTGGAGGGTGGCTAAATTCTCTATTGGTGAAGAGGAAAGCAAGGATATAACAGTGGTGGAAATGGCCGAATATGAATACGTGGGGGTGAATCTATGCGTTACAGATGAAGGCATATACAGGAAAGCACACAGATAAACTTAACCCCTTGAACTCCAGAGGCCATTTTGCCGGCCGGGTCGCAGGCTACGTCATAATGTCATTACGTGGGATGGCTACAAGGTAAATGTGTGGTGTAGACCAATCAATATTTTCAACGTGCAGCCCTAAGGTTGTAGATTGAAAATATTAATTGGTCTAACCCCATACAATAAATGTGGACTCTTCCGATAAACGCCATTGAACTGACATGGAAGATACTATCAGGGTACAAAGGGTTAAGAGAAGGGGAACATTATACTCAATCAGTTAACCCTTTACCTAACCTGAAAAGCAGACGACACTTGCAAAAATAATTCTTGAATAACTAATTTTTTTAATTTTTTGTCTCAAAAACATAGGTTATGACCCCTCGTTGGAACGAGCTCGATGAGCTCGTTCCAACGAGGGGTCATAACCTATGTTTTTGAGACAAAAAATGAAAAAAATAATGAAAATTAATTGGCGATTTTTGAGAATAGCGCTGGCCGGTTTTGGCCGTTACGTTAGGTAAACGGTTAAAACTTCTTGGAAGAAATAGTTTTAACAAGGTGTTCGTTGGGCAAACTATTTGGGAGAGGGTGGAATTACCAAGTATAACACGTGGAACAGATGTGATCCTTCGAAACCAAATTGTAGTGAGGGTGTGGAGATTCTACAAAATGATGCGGGTCGGTGGATAACCGGAAGAAACGCAGCCGCACTGGAAGCGGTCAGAGGGGAACTTAGGAGGATGCCGGTTAAAGATAGAATAGATATGGGAACATTATGTTACCTAAATCACCTGGTAAATCTCCCAATCCGCAGATAGTGTAAAACAACGTTTAACTCTTTACCTAACATGAAAAGCAGACGACACTTGCAAAACAAATTCTTGAATAACTATTTGTTTTCATTTTTTGTCTCAAAAACATAGGTTATGACCCCTCATTGGAACGAGCTCGACGAGCTCGTTCCAACGAGGGGTCATAACCTATGTTTTTGAGACAAAAAATTAAAAAAATAATGAAAATTAAGTGGCGATTTTTGAGAATAACGCTGGCCGGTTTTGGCCGTTACGTTGGGTGAAGGGTTAACAATGTATGGAATTATAACATTCAAACAGGATGGATAAGGCAGGCGAGGGAGACCTAATCGAGAATCACTCTATAGAGACTGAAGATCTAGAAGGAGGACTGGAGCAGGGAGTAATAGAAACTGGCGAGCTGGAAGTAGGACAAAGAGTTCTTCAGACGGATTATATATAAAAAAAAAAGATGCGCCAGCTTCTGAGGAGTACATGGATGGATCATTTGGGGGTCATTGTTGTTTAAAGTGAGGTCCAAATCACTGGAGTTGAGGGGGATAATTAGGAAAGGCGAGAAAAAAGTGTTCCGAATTTGTAGCTTGTGTGTAACGTTGATCCTGGAAAATTTCATTTTAGATTACACCAAATATTTGCCTAGCAGAACCAGACTCCTTGGGGAACTAACGGAAAAATGGGATGGAAACATGAAGAATAATTGGATGAGGAATGACATCATGAGGAAAAGGGTTAATTTTATAGCTGGGGGGGGGGGGGATCGAGAAGGCGTCAATGGTGGGAATTATAAAGCAGTTTTTGGTTGAATGCTGGGAGATGACGTGGGAGAATGGGAAGGAATACCACGTTGGGATATTGGATTAATGTAGGCCTCCTCGTTAGAGAACCGCAACAGATCAGCGGAAGGCCGAAGAATTATTATTATATTAGTTGAAAAATGAGAGGAGCGGGAGAATACAGCCGCACTTACGGGACAATATCCTGTTAGTTCAACCTAAATACTATTGTTTCTTTTTCGGATCAATCGCCCCCAAAAATAACCTTTACATTCCGGTTAAGGAACACAAATGGGTGGATGTAGGGATAGCCGAAATCGCGACAGAAATGTGGTGTCCGCTTGGAGAAGACATCTGAAATGTGGATTTATGAAAAAGCTGAAGAGATGTGAAGGCTGTGAGTGAATGGAAAACAATTCTTATAAGGTTGAAAGTCAAATTAAAACTCTGAGGCGAGACTAAACTTCAGACATAATCGGTGGAGATGTGTGTTAATTTTCAGTGTTCTATAGTTTTCGAAGTCAGATCGTGATGATACAAAGCATATGGTGACAACAATGAGCCACACAAAAATTAGCAGTTGGCAGTCGTCGTATCAGATATTTATTGTATCAGATGGAGTATAATAAATAAATATATTACATTATATCAACGTGTATCATTTACAAATCTAATAACGCGTTAAACATTTTAAAAGCTTCCTGTTGTAGAACGACACAGTATTCCCTATATTTTTTTTAATCGTTCTTTTCAACAAATCCAACAAGAAATCAAAAATTGAATTCGTTTTCGAAGTGGTTTCACTCTTATGGGATCACTAAAAAGTCTACCAAGGTAATAGATAATCTTCTAATGGTTACTTAGCAACCTTTCAATTTTGAATTCACAAACTTTGTTCAATGCAGCTGGAGTGTCACTGTTGTATAGAGTGTTTATTTAACCCTTTAACTAACATGAAAAGCAGACGACACTTGCAAACAAAATTCTTGAATAACTAATTTTTTTCATTTTTTTGTCTCAAAAACATAGGTTAGGACCCTCTTTGGAACGAGCTCGATGAGCTCGTTCCATAGAGGGGTCATAACCTATGTTTTTGAGACAAAACATGAAAAAAATAATGAAAATTAATTGGCGATTTTTGTGATTAGCACTGGTCGGTTTTTGCCGTTACGTTGGGTAAAGGGTAATTAAAGTTTCTGACTTACAATGCATGATCTGTGTCGCGGTCGCGGGACGCATCTGAGGGCAAGGTGGCAGGTATATCAAACAGGAGTTTACAGAATTTGGTGATTAACAACCGGTCTCGGTCATTATACCTGATATTCCCTAACACTGCCTCTGGCACTCGTAAAATAATTTAGAAACATATACTCGAGTGGTTCAAAATACAATGCTCGGAAAGTAAAGTCGTTTTCACTTGTGCACGTCTGGTGAAAAATGGACACCGATGCCCCTAACCCTGCCCCCAACACTACCCCAACCCTGTCCCACGCTTACGGTGGCCTTCATCGAGATAAATTTAAAATTAAAATTACGAAATCACCATTGTGTGTTGTGTTCATGATCAAGGTACTGAATTCTGATTGTTCACGTTCTGGCCACAGGGTATAAACAGAAATCGTCGAAACCGGAAGTTGTGCGCTCTGGGGCGGGACGTTCCAATCGGAAAAGCCAAATCGCGAGGACGAGCTTCACAATTTTCCTGCATTTAGACTTGTTTTGTAATTGGAAGAGGAGTATATTCAATTCAAACAGTAAGTGGAATAGTTATATGTTATTTCTGGTGTGAATTCCTGTCCGAATCTCTTGGCATTTGTGTTTGAATGTCAGTTTTGTTCACCACGCTCACAACAAAGTTTACATTTTCTTGATTGATGATACAAACATACAAAATAGGCGGCGTTTTATGGGCATTTTACTCTCCAAATTCCCAGATTATTCACTTTCCAGTCGAAACATACCCTCATACGGAAAGCATGTAATAGAAAAATCGTAAACAGGACCAATATGCGAGACGGTGTATTCGGCCTAACTGTCCGACCAATTGCAAGCGTGGACGTTTTTGAACTGTTCGATCAACTGTGGGCTTTTTGTCCGACTGACTGTGCGCTATTGTATCGGGAATTGTTAATGCCATGGACATGTGATAAACGTAAGCCGTATAATCACCAGCAAATTCCTTGCTATACTAACGAGACACGTTACACCATGCAAGAGGTGGGGCTGCAACAATAGATACACATTGCACGGTTAAAAATGGGCCTCTATTGAGTATTCTTACTCCTTGGTTATATTCATGTCGACCCAATACATGAATATAAAACATGTGAGTAATATCATTGCTCGATTGGTGAGTCAATGTACTTCGTTTTACATAAGAAAACGGCCTGGAAGGAAAAGTTCACACAACTTGCTCACCTGGAAGACAAGACGTTTGGTCTATCAAAACATATGGGTTGTAGTGTCCACTCAGAGCCTGTGACTTTCCATGAATAGATTTGTTGCGTCAAGCAACCTCTCTCGCTGAAGACAGGAAGTCATATTGTGATTCTCGGAAACTTAACCTTTCATTGTTTTACCCGTTTAACTTCTTCTCTCTGAGGTTAAAATCTCAAATGTCCAAATCTTTACTTAAATCTTCTTAAATTGTCAACGATTCAACAGTTTATATTTTGATTGGCGGAGTTCAAGAAGCCCTGGCCATCAAAATTAAAATTGCTTAACCTTTGACAACTGCAGGGAGATAACCATTGGTAATAATGGATGTAGTAAAAGGTAAAAGTGAGTAAACCTGACGTCTCAGTGTGCGGGGGGGGGGGGGGGGGGGGGTGGGGGATGGACATCCGCGTATTAAATCCTGCCCCAATTGTATTATGTATGGAATCTAAACCACTAACATCGATTCCCACGCAAGGTGGTGCATCATTGCCACCGTAGGACTAGGGATGCTTGTTTTGCATGGAAAACTTCTTCCAACGGTTTGACATTTAATTCTTATGTTCGGTAGACTCGATCTGTGTTATAATGCGATTGTTTAAATAAGGTATGGGTAAGGTGAAGTGAAACATTGTTATTTTCTGGCGGCCCAGGGGAATAGGTTTCGAGATTTGATTGAATCGAGATGCGAATACTATCAGCAATGTCTATGGTCAGGTCCAGTGTACAACAAACCACCACGCATATCAGTTCTGAGCGGTAAGTTGAGCTACGTCTTCAAACACAATTTCGATCGACATAAATTTTCTATGTTAACCCTTTACCGTGGAATATCTAGCCTAGTAATTCTTCACCATTGCAAATTTCTGTCGATCAAAATTTTGCGTTGACAAGGAGCTCAAGAGCTTAACATTAGTAGAGAATTATTTACATACATTTTTTTAATAACAAAAATAAGCTTTAGTTGTTGTTGCGACGTCTTAGTTTCACATGTTAGTCAAGAAATAATTATACCCCTAGTCGAGGAATCTAATTATTTCTTGATTAACATGTAAAATCAATTCGTGGCTGCTGATAAACAACCATGGCTTAATTTCATAAAAAATATATAAATGATGTTCTACTTGGTTTTTCTCAACACCATTCGAACTCGTCATCTTTCTTAGATCTTATAAATAGGTATTTACTTTACTAATACGCTTCTCTGTTAAAAAAAACCCCACTGCCACAAAACTGGGACGCCGACATTGAGTGCTAAAGGGATTGGAAAATATGGGTTTGACGAAATTTCCCTATCATTTCAGGAAATGGATACTTCCATAACTGTAGAAGGGATTGACGAGTCTTTTGAAGTTCTTGAGACGGTGTACAGATGTGATTTGTGGTCATATACGTCAACTAGACTCAGACGTGTACGGCGCCACCAAAAGTTGGTGCATTGTAGAGATACAAACAACAATAAAGAAAGTAAACCAGTGCAGCTGTGTGACCAGTGTGGCAAACCATTTTACAGCAGCTATGGTCTGAAAATGCATTTCAAATCAATTCACGAAAAGCAATTTCGTTTCACGTGTCCTACATGTAAAAAAAGGATACAACCAACTGTGGAATTATAAGGGACATATCAAATGTTACATTTGAGTTATTCGGACAGTCATTTGACAATTGATCGGACAGATTGTGCGATGACAGCACCGCAGAAATTAGCCTAATGTACGATTTTAAAGTAACCAGGTTCGTCGATGTAAGGTTCAATGGACTGGAAAGTGAATTATCTAGGAATTTCGAGAATAAAATAACCTTTAAGGGTCGCTGATTTTGTATGTTTGTATCATCAATCGGATTCTCGTTCGCAAAAATGTAAACATTGTCGTGAGCGCAGTGAACAAAATTGGCGTTTTAGCTCAAATGCCAAGAGATTCGGACCTGAATTTGCATTAGAAATAAAATATAACTAGTCTACTTACTTTTTGAGTTTAAAATGCTCCTCTTCCAGTTATAAGACAAGGCTAAAATCAGGAAAATTGTGCAGCACCTCCTCGCGATTTGGCTTTTCCGATTGGAACATCCCGCCTCAGAGCGCACAACTTCCGGTTTCGACGATTTCTGTTTATACACTGTGGTTCTGGCGTTGTGTACTCGGGTGTACTGCACTAACCAACAAGCAACTCTAACCCTGCTTCTGCGGGGTTAGTACGCTGGAGAGTCTGACATTTGCTCGCCGTTGCTCAGTTGTTCTCTCCGTGTACTCCGGCTTCTACAACCCATAAAACTGTGCGACAGTTGTCTGACTGTGGACAATGACGTTAACCCTTTACTCAACGAATCGGAAACAGCCGCCCGCGTAATATACAAATCCAGCAGCTGAAAAAATATTATTGTTAAAAAAATTTCAACAAAACCATACCACGAGCTCGTTCCATTGAGGGGTCACATGATATGGTTTGGTTGAAATTTTTAGAAAAGTTTAAAAAAATATTTGATATAAAATACTTTTTGATATCGTCTGCGTTGGGTAAAGGGTTAAACCCCAATAAATATATAAAAAGTCTGATCATTTGATAAAGAAAGCAAACGGTCCTATGGTTTAAACCGGTGATCCATGGGCTGAAATTTTACAAATACTCCTTTTGTTTTTGCTCGCAAATTATCATAAAAAGCACCCTATCGGATGTCCCCTCCCCGAAAGTACTGTAGAAACAATCCACCCCACCCCATCCCTTCCTTACTGTTTGTTTAACTTTGTTACATCACGTCTGTTTCTGGTAACATGGCAATGTATACCTTCAGATGAGAATAAACCAATAAAACAATGGTCAGTTCACATTTTGTTCGCTGAACAAAACTGACCATGCAGTTAACGATAGTACAAAAGAACCTAATTTCGCTTCAAGAGAGGTATGTTTTTTATTACTCTGAGTCAAGTTCATTTACTCATCTGCTTTATCACGTTAATGAAGTTACTTGCATCAGTTTCGCATGGCTTAGAGGGGTAGCGATATACCAAAACAATTATTGTGCATTTACTACAAACAAGAGGAGACAAGTGCCCTTTCTGTCCCATCCCACCTCTCAAAAGACTCGCACTGTTCCGTCTAATTTATGGCCGACAATTTTCGTCCTTGGAAGAGATTTACGGGAGAATTAGCTCCCCTTAATTTCCTAAAACTTTCAGTAAATTTAACACTAAGGGTATGGGAATTTCATATAAAAACTGAAATTTTGAATTTTTTATAATCGATGAGCGCATCTTTTCACAAACCTCAGGCATTTTCCTGTAGAGTAGAATAAATATAAAGAAGCTAGCGTTTTATATTTTTTCCCAATCAGTTTGAACGTATGACTATTATTTTTGGTTGAAACTCGTGTAAAAATGAGAAAACGGTGTTTCGCCATCTTTTGATGTCTGCACCTTTCCTTCTGTTCATTTTATCAGCAATGTGGGCAACGAGATATATAACACAGGCACTATCACTTCCATTAACCCATTGCCTAACATGAAAAGCAGACGACACTTGCTAAACAAATTCTTGAATAACTAATTTTTTAATTTTTTTGTCTCAAAAACATAGGTTATGACCCTCGTTGGAACGACGAGCTCGTTCCAACGAAGGGGTCATAACCTATGTTTTTTGAGACAAAAAATATGAAAAATAATGAAAATTAATTGGCGATTTTTGAGAATAGCGCTGGCCGGTTTTGGACGTTACGTTGAGTAAAGGGTTAATATAAACGTCTAGGAAGTGAAATTTGCTATTTTTTCCTTCAAAGAATACAAAACTTGCAAATTACGGTAAAAGTACATTCACTAAACAAACAGCCGAAGTGTTTTTTACTTGGTGTTGCGATACTGGTAGATATTCTTAATGGCGGATTATCTGTGAAGTAGTTGCTTCTAATTGAATGAATGAGTGGTTTTAATCAGTAGTGCCACATGTATACAATCAAATCCAAAAATATACATAGAGGTAACTTTTATTCACAACTACATGATTGCACCACAGGGAGATGACGTAGCCACTAGTGGCTGTCTTCCCGCCATTCCCGTTTAAAAAAAGATGAACAAGAAAAGGTGAGAAAAAAAACAAAACAAAACAAAACAAAAAAAAACAAAAAAAAAAAACAAATACGAAGAAAATAAAAAAAAAATGAAAAAAATAAAAAAAAAATGAATGAGAAGCAGACATGAGAATCGAGGCAATCCTGGCAACAGCGTGTTCTCCAGTAGGAGGTCAGTTTATGTCCCTACTATAAAGGATATGTTAGGCTGGTTCTTTCCATAATGTGAAAAATCTATTCTATGTTTCTGAGATAGACAGAGCTACGGTCGACAGTCGGGGCATACTGGATTGTTACAGTTGATATGTAGTGAGTATGAGCTTAGAAATAATTCAGTTAAAGTTTTTTTGAATAGTGGTCTTGAATAATTTTGAACGAATGGTTCAATATTGTTCCACGTCCTAGGGAAAGTGTGTATGGGACGATTAGCAGAAAACTGAGTCCTCGGTTTATCTAGGCGTAATTTACCTGACTGTCTGGTGTCCATACCGGAGGGATTTTGATATATTTTAAAGGTATTCTCAAAACTATCAGGCAACATTTTATTTTGCCAATCATGCATAAACAGCTGAACGTGAAACTTATACAGGTCTGTGAATTTTAAAATACGTTGGTTTCTAAACAGTGGGTCGGTGTGCGCATTGAATTTTCTGTTGCATTTTATTCGCATGGCTTTTTTTTTTGCAGTTTTGTGAGCCCTCTAGTGGAGGGCGAGTGCCCCCAAATTTGAATACCGTACAGCATGTGACTGTGAATTAGCGAATAATATAATGTTTTTAAGCATTTTTGTGGCAGAATCCTTTGCACTCTATTTATGGCATAAATAGCCCTAGAAATTTTAGAGCAGACAACCGAAAGATGGTTTCTGAAGTTCAGATTTTCATCCACATAGATTCCTAAGAATTTGACAAATTTTTCTTCTTGGTTATTTGCGATAGGGGAGATGGTTGAATTGTTAAGTACAATTTCCCTATTTCCAATAGAGTAAGTATCCCCCTGTGGATGTAAAATGATGAACTTTGTCTTACTTTCGTTGAGGACAAGTTTATTCGCCATACACCAATTATATATCTTGTTGAGTTCGTTGTTAGCTAATTCTATAATTGCGTCCACGTTATTGCCAGTCGTGTAGGCAGTAGTGTCATCGGCATACGATAACATTTTCATCGACGTGGAATTTATAATATCGTTGATATAAGTAATAAAAAGAAGTGGTCCAAGGATAGACCCTTGCGGAACACCAGTAGATATGTCCAGAAAACCAGAACAGACATTTTTGAATGATACCGATTGACATCTCTCTGTGAGATAATTTTTAAACCAGGTATTCGCATGCCCTCGAATTCCATAGACTTCTAACTTTTTAAGTAAAATCGAATGATTTATGGTATCAAATGCTTTCGAAAAGTCGAGAAAAAGAGCTAATGTACAGTCTTTTGTTGGCTGATCGTTCATTTCGCCGACGGTATTGACAAGATGTAGTACCGGATGTATTGTTGAGTGTGCCTTTCTAAAACCAAACTGATGTTGATGGATTATCTTGTTATCGTCTAGGAAATATGTTAACCTAGCATACATTAATTTTTCTAGTATTTTAGAGAATGTCGGTAAAATACTAATGGGTCTATAGTTGTTGAATAGCTGTTCATTGCCAGATTTGAAGACGGGAATTATTTTAGCTGTTTTCATTTTTTCCGGTACAATGCCAGTTGAGAATGAAAGGTTAATTACGTGTGTTAGGGGTTCAACTACTTCATATATGATTTCCTTTACCATTTTTGAGGACATATTGTCAAGGTCTCGACTCGGTTTTGGGTTTAGTTTTTTGTGCACTGAATTACTTCGTGTGGAGTATTTGGCACGATAAAGAAAGATTCTGTGTTCCTTCTCTCAATATAATCGGAAAAAAGACGATTATTTTGCCAATGTTAACGAAGTATGAGTTAAATTTAGTAGCTATTTCTTCGGCGTCGGTTATTTCAACATTATCATCGACGAATGTCGATGGGGCGGTAAGGGTAGAGTTGGATTTATTAATTACTTTCTTTAATATTTCCCACGTTTTTTTCATGTTATGTTTGTTTTCTCGAAGTATAGTGTTATAATAATCTGTTTTGCGAGCTCGTTTAAGTCTGTTGTAAATGGTGCAGTACATTTTGTATTTCAATTTGTTTTGCATTGTTGGGTTTTTTAATTCTTTTACATACAGTTTGTTTTTTTCCAATGAGGACTTTAAAAGACCCGATGTTATCCACGGTTCACGCTTTACAAATTTGAGGGGAACTTTAACAAGTTTTTCTGGAAATGCGTGGTCAAAGGCTGCATGTACAATGCCAAGAAGAGTATTGTAGGCTTCATTCGGACATGATGCGTTCATAACGTTTGAGAAATCACTTGCGGATAACAGGGATTTGAAATGGTTAATGTTTTCCTGTTTAAATGATCTTTTTGGAGTTTGAGCGGTGTTAGTATGTCTTTTAGCTGATTCGTCAACATAAAATGTTGCAAAATGGTCGCTTACATCAGTAATAATTATTCCAGATGTTTGTGATTTGATTTTATTGCAGAAGATATTGTCGATTATAGTGGCAGAGTGGTCCGTGATTCGCGTTGGTCTCGTGATAGCAGGCATAAACCCGGCACTGAATATAATATCTATAAATAAATCAGTTTTTGTATGTTTGCAGAAACCCAGTAGGTCAATATTAAAATCACCCATAAGATAAACAGTTTTGTTTTGGTCACCTAGCATATCTAGTAAATTCGATAGTTTTTCCAGGAATAAATCAAGGTCGGCTTTAGGGCTGAGTTGGGTCTATAAATGATTCCAATAATTTGTTTTTCCTTCGTCGCAATCTCAACGAACAGGGACTCAAATACATGTGGGATAAACACAGATAGATCTTCGCGAATTTTAAATGGAATACTGTCTTTAATGGAAAGCCCCACACCTCCCCTACCGTCGTCGTTCTCAAGTCGCTGTCGTGTGGTCAAGGGTAGGTAATGTTTTCTTTTATACTAAATGTTTCTGTTAAGCCTATTACATCCAAAATATTGGATTCGGATTGAAGATTACATATTAAGTCATGTAGGGGTTCCCAGTTAGCATTAAGACTTCGACAGTTAATGTTAAAGAGACTAAGTGTGTTGGGTATTTTTGAGATCTCATTATTAAAGCGTTCCGGCGTATAATATTCGCAGCTACGTTTCTCAATGGTATAGGGTGCGTTCAGTTCGGCCGCTTCGTTATGGGTGATTGCATCGTTAAACTGGGTAATAAAATCAAAGGAGCTGCTGCTCTGTATCTCATCAAATGTCAATGTGTTAGCCATGATCAAGGATCCGGATGATAGCCATACTATTCAGAAAGATACCAAACGGTTTAACAACAATGTTTAATCTGATATTTTTCAAGACGAATTGTGAGCTGTTGTCAGGATTGTGAGATACAGCAAGCCTCAGAGAAGGATCGCCTCTTAGATAAATCATGATCAGGTTTCCTTTTAATATTCATCTAGTTAAGCTGGTTTTGATAATTTTTTAGAATGGAACTTGTTTGTTATGGGCATCGTTAGAATACATCATACATCAGTGGGTGTGATATAAAAATGTGTCACGTATAAAACAATATCAGTGTAGTAATGCACATTTCTGGACAAAAATACAGACATCACATACAGAATACACAAAATATAGCCAGTTAAGTATATCAATATGAATATGTGGGAGGATAATAGTGGCCGAAGGACTCTTAAAAGTTCTCTTTAAAGTTCAGTAAAGTAATTAATAAATGAAAGTAGTTAAAATATTGCGGCGTCATGTTTCTTCTGTGAGAGCGTCTAGCATCACATGGAGAAACATTTTCTCAAAACCAGCCTGTTCGTAAACAATTGCTGGGTTAGCGTTCACCAAGAATGGGAGCATTTTCTAAGAAAAAGATTTGTAAAGGTATTTAGACTGTAAACATTGTAAATATTAGAAAGTGAAGATGAGGAAGGTATGTTTCTCCAACACTGAAAGAGTATGTTCATAAACCATCGCTGTGTTAGGGTTCACTGGTGAAGACTAATTTGCTCGCCACAAAAAAGACTACTTCCATTTTGTAACTTTTAATAAACGAAAACAACAGACAGCTTCAAGAGCTGCCTGTTGTGTTCGTTTATTAAAAGAATTACTTCCTTCTTAATTCGACCTTCCTCGAACGTCTAATAATTTCCAGGGAGATTTTTTTATTATCATTAGGGTTTAACGACACATTAACAGCCAGGGTCATATCATGTCGGTGACAGTTTTATGGGTGGAGGAAGCCGGAGTACCCGGAGAGAACCACCGAGCAACGACGAACAGCCGTCAGCTCTCCAACATCGTAACTCTGAACTCTGCACCGCTGCACAGGCAGGGTTAGATTGGTTAAAGACATGCGCACCATCGACGTGCAGTACGCCTCAGTACACAGCGTCATCGTGCCCCCATGTAGGCAATTGGGGTTAAGTGCCTTGCCCAAAGACACAACGCGGGAGCACGAATCAGTCGCTGAAATGGTCACCCATCCAACTACTAACCGCGCTCGACGTTGCTTAACTTCGGTGATCTGACGAGAACCGGTTACCGCGACGCCACCTCGCCCCCTTCCAGGGAGATAACTTTATCGGAAGTCGATTTTCATGACGATATAAGTCAGATATGTCATTATTCAGATGTTTGTGGTAGGGTAGTGTGCTATTATTGTGTGGAAACTTCTACAAACATAAACCAAATTTTCCTGATATTGTTACTTTAAAAAAAGGTTGACAACCAACGTTTTCCTGAAACAGATCTGCTGTGCAAATTCAGTTGCTTCTACCTGGAGTAACCACAAATGATCATCGGCAGAATGAACGACTGCCTGTTACGATACGTCACAGTGGTTTTGCACCAAGATGCTTCTGTTTTCAGACAAACATGTTTCGTGTATGATACTTGGGTGCTGTCGTACATAGCTGATGTAATGGAAAGACAATTTTCGCGTTAAAAGCAATCGAGATAATTATTGTACTGCAATGGTATTAACGGTCCATTGATATCGATAACGGATGGATTTCAAACAACACAATTAGACTAATGACAACAAACCCTAATTGGTTTTTGTCCTGCTGCCGTATCGGTTTAATGTCAGACATATTACTGCACAACGCCAGCATATCCCATAATGATCTAGTCATGTAGGAGAAGTTCTGTAATGTGTAACCCTCTGTTTGCGGCAAATAGCAGACGAGACGTGTAAAACATACTCGTATACAGTGGCGGCGCTACGGGGGGGGGGGGAGGGGGGGCATTTGCCGCCCCCCCCCCCCAAACGAAGGCTTTGCCCCCCCCCCCCCAACCATCTCGCATGCATTTCCATCCACCCTCACACACAAACACATTCAGTCACTCTCTCACACACACCCCTCTCTTTTTTATTCCCAATAATTTCCCATACACACTTAGCCCAAAGCCTCAGTCTAGCTGATGAACACATCCAGGCAATAGAGATTTAAAGACTCGGATGCAGATACTTATAAGTTATAATTAAGTTATGAGCCAACAAAGGCATGTCTCTCCATATCCCTTGTCTAAAAAAAATTCATGGATTTCGCATTATGACAGACGGGCATTATCTCCCTTGCACTGTTCAATTATTTGAAGTCTCTCTCTCTCTCTCTCTCTCTCTCTCTCTCTCTCTCTCCCCCTCTCTCTCTCTCTCACGCACAGACCCACCAGACGCGGATCCAGGATTTTTTGAAAGGAGGACCGCTAATTACCATTACATTTAGTCGAAACTTGGACCCAAAGTCCGTAATATAATTTTTTGGTTTGGTACGTCCACAGGACGTACCAAACCAAAAAAGTATATTACGGACTTTGGGTCCAAGTTTGGACTACCTCATAACAAAGTAATGATATGATCCTTTACGTATTTGTGAGTCTGCCCCCCTAGTTGCCCCCCCCCCCCCCCAAAAAAAAAAAAAAAAAAAATTCTGGCGCCGCCACTGCTCGTATAACTAAAAAACATTCATTTTTGCCTCAAAAACATAGCCTAAGACCCCTTAATGGCACGAATTCTTAATTACGGATTATCTGCCAAGTCGTTACGTCTAATTAGCTTTTGTAGTTTTCAGTAAACGAAAAGAACTGACAGCTCCAAGAGCTGTTTGTTGTTTCGTTTATTGAAAGTAACGAAAGGGAACTTGGCTTTATTTTCTATTGATGTCACATGTATATTCTCAACAATTACTTGCTTCTTAATTGCACCTTTCTCATTAGTCCAGTAACTTCAAGGGAGATAACTTTATCGAAAGGAGATTTTCATGATGATATGAGTCAGGGATGCAGGAATTATCCAAACTTCCTTCTTCTGGTTTAGTTGTTGGCATTGTCTTTGTCAGTGTTTGAATCCAAAACATAGCTAAATGCCCCCTCCTTTCGTAAGCTATTGTTCACGTAAAAAAATTATTTTATATTCAAGAGTTTTTCATGTAGGTATCGCCCACTACACGTATTAATATAGAATATACCCAAAGTGGCTTCGTGTACCAAATGTTCACCACGACTGGTGAACATTTGGTACACCAAGCTACTTTGGGTATATTTTATTTATACCACGATCGTCAGATTATTAAGAGTCGCTATTATTTTTTCTCGATTTTACTGAGCAGCAGTCGTGCATACCTGCGAATTTGTTTTTGTTTACATGAGAATCGGTGGGCGGTACTTTCGCTGTCAATTTTATCACCGAAACGAAATAGAAAAAGAAACAGGGCCTTTTTCATTTTAATAACATAATAACATACTATTTCGAGTCATGGATGCTTTATTAACATGAGACAATGCATGTTTGTTAATTTTTGGTGTTTTATGGGATAAACTCATTTAAAAACGTAATAAATAATGGGCCTTTTCATTTCACTATTCGCGAGGCGACGTGCGATAAATTTAGACAAGTTCGCATTCAGGTCGACATCACTAAAGGTCAACTTGGATGTAGTTCCACTGTAGGTGTAAATTTTAACTATTGAAAGCCCACTGCTGACGTGTTCACCACGGTTGGTGTTTAAAGCTAACATTTATGTCATAGGCTTTTCATATATAGTAGAATAGGTAATCGCGGTATAAAACTCAATCTAATCTTGAACACGGATGGCAATAAATCAACTTTGGTCAGACCTTTCCACGCCTAAAAATTAAATTACTTACCCACGGACAACATTTTGAATAATATTAATGGGGTTCCGATGAAACAAGCACTTAGTAGCCCCGTCGAACTCATACATTAAACATTGGGACAAAATGAGAGAAAACTTTGAAACACACACCCAGTTTACCACCAGGGTACAGAACTCATGTCATATTTTTTTTAATTTTTTTGAAAATTTATTTATTTATTTATTTATTTATTTATTTATTTATTTATTTATTTATTTATTTATTGGGTTTAACGATACTTTCGACAGCCAGGGTCACATCGTGTCGGACAGTTTTATGGGTGGAGGAAGCCGGAGTACCCGAAGAAAATCACCGAGCAACGGCGAGCAACTGTGAGACTCCCCAACGTACTAACTCCACAGAAACAGGGTTAGCATTGGTTGAAGACAAGTACAGCATCGACGTGCAGTACCCCTTAGTACACAGCGCCACCGTGCCCCCCCCCCCCCCCCCAATGTCATAGTTCATCAGGAAAATGACAGCATTTCGTTATAAGTGTCTGTGACATTTCTCTGATCCTGTTGTTCACTCTGCCATTTTTATGAACGCGCCGTACCCGGTTTCGAGATTGTAACAGAAGGTAAAACCTTCTGGAGGTTTCAAATTTTGACTTGCACTAAAGTTACGGATTTTTTTTTTTTTTTTTTTTTTTTTTGAAGATGCTTTCAAATGTGGAACTTCTTGTTGAGAAGTGTGTCGTGGTGGTATCAAGATATCACAAGATCGGGTTTCTGTATCAGTAGGTGGTTTGGGGTGTATGGGTGAGGAGAATTCCATCTGACTGATGGCTGATTTTGATATAAAAATGGAACATTGAACGAAGTTGAAGTAAAATATTAGTTTGGAAACCGTTATCTTTGTCTTGGATAGACAGTCTTCATCATCAGTCTGGAGTTTAACCCTTTACCTAACATGAAAAGCAGACGACACTTGCAAAAAAATTTCTTGAATAATTATTTTTTTTCATTTTTTGTCTCAAAAACATAGGTTATGACCCCTCGTTGGAACGAGCTCGACGAGCTCGTTCCAACGAGGGGTCATAACCTATGTTTTTGAGACAAAAAATGAAAATATTTTGAAAATTAATTGGCGATTTTTGAGAATAGCGCTGGCCGGTTTTGGCCGTTACGTTGGGTAAAGGGTTAAATCATTTTGATGAGCACTTTTCAAAGAATTTCTTCTACAGCATGCACTTGTTTGGTAGCAATTTCTAGTTAAATCTGCTTGAAGGTTCAGTGAAGACTAAAAAAGCAACATTTCAGTATAAACTCACTGTTGTATGAAAAACGTCCAGGACTTTGATTTGAAAGATTGGCTTTTTTAAAGCGTGCTATTCGCAGGGCGGGGCGAAGCGGACTTTCGATCGGGAGGCTGTGACGTTGAATCTTGTCACTAGCGCAAGCCTCTTCGTCGCCTGAGTGCTAGAATGTTCTATGTCTCATAGGGGACATTCTAGCACTCAGGTGACGACTTCAGTGAAAGTACTTTTGAAGGAAAGCAGTAAGGCAGTGTGATGAAGCATTTAGGTTCCGCTCCACAGTTTTCCAGGTATTTCCAAAAATGACATGCCATACACTCTCTTCAAATGAAACTGTTCTGTAACTTAGTCATGTAACCCATAACATGTATTACATTTCACAGGGAGCGCGGTGGCTCAGCAGGCAGAGGTGCAGGCTGCAAGCCGAGAGGTCCTCGGTTCGAATCCCACCTGCGGCAACCGCGTTGTGTCCTTGGGCAAGACACTTCATCTCCATTGCCTGCGTGGGGGCACGATGACGCCGTGTACTAAGGCGTACTGCACGTCGATGGTACGCATGTCTTCAACCAATCTAACCCTCATGTGCTGCAGTGCGGAGTTACGATGTTGGGGAGCTGGCAGCTGCTCGTCGTTGCTCGGTGGTTCTCTCCGGGTACTCCGGCTTCCTCCACCCGTAAAACGGTCACGGTCATGATTAGCCATTGTGCATAAATATGTGACCTTAAACATCAATAAATAAATAAATAATTACATTTCCCAAATCCACAAAAAGCATATAACATTATCTAACTAAGTAGAAATAAACAATCTGAATGGAATAATTTATTGTCAAAGGCAAGACTTCAACCTGAAAAATTGCATGAAAAAATGCCGAAACCAGTCATTTTCAGCCACCCAGCAGCCTCAAAAGCAGAATTATCCCTCCACCCCACCTACCTACCCCTGGAGCATAGCATCCCCTGTTTCTAAAATGAAAAAAAAAAATTTTGTTTCCGTTTCATTTTTAGTTACATGTCTGGTAACAAACTCGTGTAAAAATTACATTTTAGAAAATAGCCAATTTTTCGAAGCCACTGTTTCCCATAATTCATCTGGCTGGTAATTTACCCTATGTATCAGAATCCAACTTTGGGACCCAAACTTCAAATTCTCTTGTCCAACAAAAAGCCTAATGTAATCATATATCTGATACTAAAAATATATCTCTGTTTTACATGGCCTCAGTTTCAACACATGCCCTATGTTTAGAATTTCACTCCTGTGCAAGAGTGCGAAACTGTAGAGCGGAACCTTAGGATATGCAATAAACGCCAAATAAGTAAGGCGATGGGGTATGTCGGGGTTGTAGCCTCAGGGCCGTCAGGGGTCAAATTGTTTGACCGCGATTGCTGTGTCAATTCAAAGTTACGGGATACAATGCTGACTTCTGGTAATGTGCTTGATACACGACGTATGGAATCCTGTTTATGCGTAGACACGTGATGTAAGAACGCATTTCTCAGGACGTTAGGGAGCACAATGGCTCAGTGGTTACGGTATTGGTCTTCAAACCGAAAGGTCTACGGTTCGATCCCCGCCAGGGGTAACTGTGTTGTGACACTTAATCCCGATTGCCCACGTGGGAGGCACGGTGACCATGTGTATTAAGGCGTACCGAACGTCGATGGTGCACTTGTCTTCAACCAATGCTAACCCTGCATGAGCGGAGTTTGTACGTTGTGGAGTTTGACTTTTACTCGTCGTTGCTCGGTGGTTCTCGGCGGGTACTACGGCTTCCCACGAGGTGATCCTGGCTGTCGAAATGTCGTTAAACCCCAAAAAATAAATGTGGACGTTTCGCGTCTGGGTGACGTTAGATAAGATAAGATAAGATAAGATTTATTGCAAGAACACCAAAAAACAAGGCAGATTGAATGTCATTGAAATTAATAACAATAATACCAGGAAATAGCAAAATATGTTTGAAACCATAAACACTAATGTTCAGTTGGTGCATGTTATAGCTAATGATTTCATTCTAATTGGTATTATGCCGCAAGTAAGCATTCTCTGCATTCAAACATTTGTCGGATCATATTACAGATGATACCACACGGTGCGGGGATTTCATTTTTCATAAGAAATACGAATCTCTCAGAGCTACTCATACCAACAAAATCTGAATATTCTCTCTCGATTTTGCGATAGGAGTCAGCACGTATAGAGTCGTATCTCTTACAGTCCATAACAAAGTGGAATTCGTTTTCTATATTACCATTGTTACAGACCTTGCATAACCTTTTATGTACAGGTGATGGGGGCTGCATATGTCTACCCTTTTCAATCATTAAGTTGTGATTACTAATACGTAATCGGGTGAACATATTTTTTTGCGTGTTCCGAAGTTGTGTTCAGTAAATAAACTTCTATTTTATAAATGTCTTTAAACTCTCACGTTATGACGTGAATGAAATGCTTCGACCCAAAACATTGTTGAGCAGGAAAGTTGTCAGACCGCCGAAGGTGATATTTGTTTTTAAAAATATCAGCTTCATTCCCTTAATTCAACTTTACTCGTAGTATAAATGCAGAACACAATTCGAGTAAAGTACGTGGGCAGGAATCAACGACCCTTGGGTCGTTGATTCCTGTCCCTCGTACTCCTTCCTCGTTGTATTATGTCTTATTACTGAATCTTCCAAACAATACCACGAAGACCTGCCCATTTCGCTTTAGACAGTACACTGCAAAAAATATAGGTTCTCTTTAGAACCAAAAGTGGTTCTAATCTTGTCCCTGAGATGGAACCAGTTCTGTTTAAACAAATAAATTTCAAATCAAATAAATTTACCAAGATTAACATTCAATTTTAACAGAATATTACATGAACTGAAGTAGATTCAGCAGTAAACTTGGAGCTTATTCAACGCAGTCGCCAAACATTTTGAAACAAAGGACATATGAACAGTTGGCATATCGAACCAGTTTTGGTCTCTGAAGAGAACCAAAACTGGTTCGATATGCCAACTGTTCATATCTCCTTTGCTTAATAATGATTTGAGACAACCTCGTATGAGCTCTAAACTTACGGCTGAAAGCTCCTCAATTTATGTTTAATTCTGTTAATATTTAATGTTAATCTTTATTAATTTATTTGATTTGAAATAAATACTGTTTAAACAGAACTGGTTCCATCTCAGGGACAAGATTAGAACCAGTTTTGGTTCTAAAGAGAACCTATATTTTTTGCAGTGTATATACGACCATCCAGTGGCGGCGCCAGAGTTACAAAAGTGAGGGGGTACAGTTGGGGATTGTTCAGCGCCGAACTGGGGTGGGTTTCGGGGGCGAGAGTCCTCTCCCTAAGTTGAGAAAATTTTTAACTGTTTTGCAACAAAATCATGCGAATATGGATATCATTGGAACCGGTTGAACAAGCCGGTTCCAATGATATTCATATTTGCATGATTTCAATGAGTTATACCTTTGAGAATTTTTCTAAAATATTAAATTTTATTTATTTTTTAAAATTGCTGTAGGCTGAATTCCAAACGGATGCCTTGCACGCTCTCGATTCTAGCATTCGTCGAATACTCTTAAGCACTATGTTTCAGTCCGTTCAAACGCGGCAGGCCTTGTTGCAATTTGGACCCTCGGCTCTTGTTTTTTGTTTGCAGCTAGCGTGGGTGTGGCGGGGGGGGGGGGGGGCAAACATAATTTCAAAACTTCTCTGATTTAGTGCACTTGGGAATATGGGATTAAGCATACCGACCATTACATCGCAACGTTCAATACAACAAAAATTAAAATGATAGTATTGTTTTACTACGCTTGGCGAAAAAAGTGGAGGGGTAAGTAGCCCCACATACCCCTCCATGGCGCCGCCACTGCGACCATTCTTTTCAGGGTGTTATGCCCGAAGGGTTAAGTCAGAACGTCTGGTAGATACTTTTTAATGCTGCGTGGCATTCTCTCTGGTGACTCTAATTTTTATAACCCGTGAAGTTCCCAAACACTATATGATCCTGGAGATGATATGGGGTCGTTTGAAACCTTACAACCCATTATTCTAGATTGACATTCAAAAAGGGGTTTCAAGTGTTCAAACGACCTCATGTAATCCCTGCGCGCCCACGAATACCTTGCCTCTAAAAAAAGCCGATTCCAGCTGTTATAAAAATTGTTCGACCAAACTGATATGTATATATTGGTTCGTCACACAAAGTGAGAAAAATTCTGAAATATGGACAGTTGTTACTTTTTGGTAGACAGATGATTTTCTTTCAAACCTAAATGCTTTTGTCATTGTCAAATTCTATATCGTCAGTCGTATCTCTTGTCTGAATCATTAGAAGTTTATGCGAACAGAGAGGTGTCAACCTTTTTTCTCCAAGGTAATCATTGGCCATATTGTTTTAGTAAGTATAATGGTAAACGATCGAATAGAAGCAACAATGAAACGCCACAGGACTCCCGCCATGCTCTCTAAGGTAATTAGCAATCCATTTTATTCTGCCTCATTGATCAACCTGAATTATGGAAGAAATTTAGCTAATTGTAAAGCTCTCAAATTTTCTCACTTTTACTGCGAAACAATTTGGAGAAAATTAGTTTATTTCCTCGACATGGTACCGGGGAGATACCATTAACAAACAGCTCAGGTCAAAAATTGACATTTGCCAGTAATTTTTAATTCTCGTGAGCATAGAAATAACATCAACATTAGATTAGCGTTAACCCAAGGGTTATAAAAATTGCAGTGCGTGTATCAGCGTGAAAGACAGTCGAGCCAGAGAATATAAAACAGGAACATTACAATATAAATATAACCCTAAATAAAGCCTCTAGAGAAACAAGAACTCCGTAGTTGAATCCTTACTCAATCTATTTATGCCTCAGCCAATTAGCTTTATACTCATTCAATAACGCGCGTATTTCTATGGCTACCAGCGGAATAAAATAACAATAACATTTTTCTTTTTCGAGTTTGTTATATTGTTTTGTTCGCCTGAAAAATTATTTACCCATCTCGTTGGTTGTGTTGTCATATTTATTTTTCAGAAAAGAAGTTTGACCGATAGTTCGACAAATGAAACTAACTAATTTTGGATTCGACCCAAGATGAAGAGCAGACGACAGTTGGAAAACATTATTAAATAACTAAAGATTTTCTCTTTTTTTCCTAAAAGATTAGCCTATGACATTCATTGGAACGAACTCGACGAGCTCATTCCAATGAGGTATCATAAACTGTGTGTTGGAGGCCAAAAAATGAAAATATAATAAAAGTCTGATTTTAATCAGGGCCGCGGAGAGGTTGGGTGCCCGGGGGAGGAACCCCGGGGCCCGAACCTTTGGGGGTCCGGGCTTGGCCCAGGAGTCCAGGATTCTTGAGTCCCCCCCCCCCCCCCCCCAAAGTTCTGCCTCATGTGCCAACGGTTAAGAACGGGACTATATCGCATATGGAGCTCTGCTCGTGACCAACGGTTGTGATTTGGGACTGCGTGATTCTTGAAGTGATAACTTTATTAAATCAACTTGACGTAATAAAATGATCACTTCAAGAATTGTGCAGTCAAAAGCTATAACTCGAGGTCACTGGATACTCAGTGATGAACTTGCAAATTTGAAACATGCTGCTAAAAACGTCATTTAGACGCGGCCAAAAAATAACGTGATTTTCATCTCAAAAGCCGCCAGAACTGTCCATTTAATAACTGATTTCAAAATTTTCTTAGGGAGACAAGACCCCAAGCCCCCCTGCCCCTTTCCCTATCATCACTCGGCATCTGAATCAGTATCCCGCCACTTTCGAAAAGGGACCCATCACAGAATTTGCCCTGGGCCCGAATCTCCTCTGCCCAGCCACGATTTTTATAAATAATGCTGGGAGGATATGTCCATTACTTTAGGCGAAGGTTTTGATGAACAACTGGTGGTGTATACAGTTGCCCACAAAAGCTTTATTCCATAAAGATTTAGAAAATAGATTGGCATCAGTGCTTTGGTGCGAATGGATATTCGGATACAAACTTTTGCGTATAAAGAAAGTATCTAAATCTAACTGGTGTAGTGGCGGACACAGACGAGGACGTATTAGGTGGCTGGATACACCAATCCGTCCTATTTTTTATAATTCAAACGAAATCAAAGCAATAATTATACAATAACATGATTTTTGTCGGGCGGTATGGTTTATCAACGGCCCTACAGAAATGATTAACAGCCCTCGGGCTATTAGCGGCCCGAGACGTCTCGGGCCGCTAATAGCCCGAGGGCTGTTAATCATTTCTGTAGGGCCGTTAATAAACCATAACGCCCGACAAAAATCATGTTATTTCTATTATTATCACCAACCACAATGATTCAATTTTAACCCCAATAGAACTGAAATATGAGAGGAATATTAATGATATATAGAAGAAAGTGAGCTTCAAAATTATATTTCAACACAAATTATTACAAGCTTCATTTTCTATATCAATAGTTCATATTGAAAGTACATCCATGGAACAAAGCTCCGGCCATTATGTTTGGAGTGATAAATAGTCGTAATAGTCGTTATAGTCGTAACTGTCGATACTCGGATCAGTTTCATGCGTGATCAGTAAAAATATTCCGGAGCGATCGAAACAAGGGAGGGAACCGGATGCGTTGTACAATAACAAGAAATGCGGGCTGCAGGCCATAATAAAACGAACTGTTTATTATGGCCCGTGGCCCGGCACTGAGTGGACATACATAAATTGGTTAGCCCTGAAAAGTAGAAATATATGCCCAAAAAGTGATAATAATGAATAACATGTAGTTTGTCTCGTGATTGAATTAAAGTTTCAACGCGCCGAAGGCGCACAGGGACGATGTGAGATTTGGAATCCTTTGCGACCCGCATAACTTTATTTGCTTATAAATCCACGACAGACGGAAGTGAAGGCCAGGAATCTTATTTGATTTGAGTATGCGTTCTGGTGGCAGGATAGTGGGGTCAGACCCCCGTCAACCCTGAACTGGAAGGTGACTAGGAATTGTGCATAACTACAAAGATTCTGCACTGGTGTTTTACTTAGAGACGTGGGGTTATTTATTCATGGTAATACTGAAACCGCGGTTTGATGGTTTGTTTTAAAAGGAAGAAAAAGAAACCCAAACAGGTCACTGGTTGGGAGCAGCCCCAGCATGTTACCCATAACGGTTATAAAAAAGGAAAAATCCACCAATATGTGTTTTTGAAAGCTGAGTGCCATCCAGGGAGCCTTTGAGGTTTTGTCTTGGAGCTTTTGTCATTGCGAAATTCAGTATTCTTGCGCGTCAGCGCCATCTTTGGGTAATGTTCATCAGGTAAAATATAACCGATGATTCGTTTTTGAGCACAAACATGGGTCGTGTTGTGGGGAATGGGGTGGGTGGCTGGCTGTATGGTAGCGAGATATGAAGCTCACGGAACAAAAACAACGAATCTGGCAGTCAAATGTTAGGTAACATAATGAAAAGTGAAATTGTTAGTTTAAAGCCATGTTCATATGACGCGATATAATTCCCCAAGTATTAACCCTTTGAACACCGGTGGTATCTTCCATGTCAGTTCCATGGTAGCAATAGGAAGAGTCCATATTTATTATTTGGGGGTAGACCAATTAATATTTTCAACGTGCAGCCTTAGGGCTGCACTTTGAAAATATTGATTGGTCTACACCGCACATTTACCTTGCAGTCTTCCCCCTTAATGACATTATGACGTGGATGGGGCCCGGCCGGAAAAACGGACTCTAGCGTTCAAAGGGTTAACTACTTGTGGATTTTCTTTTAAATTTAAATCTTGGGTACAAAGAGAAAAAAACACGCGGCGTTAAAGCGTGTTAATTTCTTTTTTGAAATAACATAGATGAAAGTTAGTTTCCACCATTCAAACTGGAAAGAGTTGCAAGGTTCACATACTCTCCAAGTAACAATATTCAATTATTCTGTGATTAAATTATATTAAATAATTATATTTTATTAATAATATATTTTATAAAATTATATATTATTATAATTCTTTTATTATTATTATTGTTCAATTATTCTGTTATACAGTTATTCTGTAATGATATTCATGTTTTTTTCTGTTTGTATATGTATATCAAGATCAAAGAGGAACGTAGAACCTGCACTAGATGAAATACCTTTTTAGCCCGAAAAGCTCTTTTTAAATAAACTAAACGAGGTTGACAAAGCTCGGTAGATAGTTTCTTAGCCCCTGCATAATGCCTATTAGACTTAATCAAGATAAAGAAAAACAAATCCCGAGAGGTAGATGGTTTTACCCAGAATTCTACAAAGCGTCTTTGGGAGGAGCACGGCCAATATTTAGTCCATACCTTGAATAATTTTTGATACCTTGTTAACTATTTCTCTGTTATACGAAGACACTGGTATTGCCATAACGTGTACTCCGAGAAAAGGGAAAATCAAAACAATATGTTAAAAATTTAAGATCAATCTTACTGTTAAACACATGTCTAAAATTAGGTTCAGTATTAATTAAAAACAAATTAACCCTTTGAACCATGGTTGTATCCTCCACGTCAGTTCGATGGCAGCAGTTGGGAAGAGTCCATATTCATTATTTTGGGGTGTCGCAATTAATATTTTCAACATGCAGGCTGAGGGCTGCGCGTTAAAAATATTGATTGGTCTACTCCACACATTAACCCTTTACCTAACGAAACGGTCAAAACAGGCCAGCGATATTCTCAAAAATCGCCAATTAATTTTCATTATTTTTTCATTTTTTGTCTCAAAAACATAGGTTATGACCCCTCGTTGGAACGAGCTCGTCGAGCTCGTTCCAACGAGGGGTCATAATCTATGTTTTTGAGACAAAAAATGAAAAAAAATAGTTATTCAACAATTATTTTTGCAAGTGTCGTCTGCTTTTCATGTTAGGTGAAGGGATAACTTAGCAGCCATCCTACTTGATGAAATTATGACGTATCATGTTCGGGCGGAAAAAAACAGTATAGCAGTTTCAAAACATACTCTTCTAGTGTTAGAATGAATACTAGGCATCCAGCTTGAAACAGCGAATCAAACTGGCTAATAACAGACTTGATTGAAAAGTGTAGCTCTCTGGACATTTCAGGATTGTTGGGTTGGTTGATCGTGAGATATTTATATTTATTTATTGGTGTTTAAGGTCACATACTTATGCACAATGGCTAATCGTGATCGTGACAGTTTTACGGGTGGAGGAAGCCGGAGTACCCGGAGAGAACCACCGAGCAACGACGAGCAACTGTCAGCACCCCAACATCGTAACTCTGAACTCTGCATCGCAGCACAGGCAGGGTTAGATTGGTTGAAGACATGCGCACCATCGACGTGCAGTACGCCTCAGTACACAGCCTCATCGTGCCCCCATGTAGGCAATCGGGTGAAGTGTCTTGCCCAAGGACACAACGCGGTTGCCGCAGGTGGGATTCGAAGCGAGGACCTCTCGGCTTGCAGCCTGCACCTCTACCAACTGAGCCACCGCGCCCCCGGTTGATCGTAAGAAGACTTTTGATTCTTTCGAGTGGGTTTTCGTTTAGATAACATTAGGATTACGTATTTGGGTAATTCAATAATAAAACGGTTTGAGGTTCTTTTTTATAGTAAGACTTCCAGTCATGCCTTGAACTTTTTTCAAATTACAGTGTGGTGTCAGTCTGAGTGACCATTTATCCCCGTATTTGCTTATTCTGTCTTCCGAAACTTTATGCATTCAAATATACTTCAGACCAAGGGTATCAACATTAACGATCCAGAAAATCAAGGCGCTAGTGAGCGAACCCGTTTTCCCACAGCCAATGAGACGCAGTTTCCCGATTCTTTTTTGAAAATTTCAAGTCTTGGCGTGAAATTGAAAAAACCCAAACAGTTGCTTCCCGGCTCAGTTGTTGATTGAAAATTCATCTAAAAAAACCCCATAAAGTGGAAGCATGGCGGCTATTACACAATCTTTGGTATTAAATACTTTCTGGGGTCATTTGTAAGAATCTGATTATGGTGAAAAATTTGAAAAAGTTAAGAAACTTTTAACCCAATGATCTTCACGAAATCTAATATTTATAGGTAGAACAAGTGTTATAACGAATCTCTGGTTCTCCCTATACTAACGCAATTTCTTACAGTTGAACCACAACCACTGACTCAGTGCTCAGTGGAATTCCGACTAGTTTTGTCTGGGGTGTAGAAGCTTGTGGACTAGCAAAAGAGACAAAAAAGATGTTGTAATAAACTCTGCAGAATATGGACTGGGGGTCCTTCATATAAATACGCTCTGTAGCTCGTTAAAATAAATATGGATAAAAAGTGTTAGTTAGATCTCGAACATTTCACTCAGTGGAAATTCAGGCTCTTGGCGACCAAATGCCATGACTTTAACACAATTTGGCACCTCCCCGAAGACAGACTATCAGTAAAATTTAATCCCTTTTGGAAAAATGTTCTTGTCTATTTAAGGTTTCGAACTGAACTAAAGAAACATTTTCTGCTAATCACTCTTTCGCAATAAGAATAAATAACACCCGATCTTCACCAAAATGTGATTTGAGAAAGGTATATTTTTTTTGTTTTGTACATAGTCGTCAATACAGTGGAGCCCACTTAATTGGATATCTCTTAATTGTATATCCCTGTTAATTGAATATAATTTTCAAACACAAAACCATTTACCATACCTTCAGTACAAATTTGATCTATTAATTGCATATGGGTTGTTGAGAAAACTCCTGTTAATTGTATATAAATTTTGGCAATATGTCGAAAAAATTACTGTGACACGCACCAAATTCCTCTTATTTATCAACCTTTTCGGCCTCACTATATCCAATACAGGCATTTATTCTATTATATCTTGTTTGACAGAGCTCTGTGAGCTCTGTCAAACAAGATATAATAGAATAAATGCTCAGTTTACCTCTGGAACACAAGAAACTGACCAAATCCCTGTTAATTGTATACTCCTGTTAATTGAATATTTTTCACTGGCAAAATGAATATTCAATTAAGAGAATTCTACTGTATTGGAAATATGTTCGCACACAATCAGACATCATATCACACACTATTCCTTTTGTCACCGACCTTAACTGATCAGCGCTGTCTCGCAGTCTCCGAAAATGTGTACAAATTATGAACAGCAGTAAGATGGAATTATAGACCCCGTATAGTCCATGTTGATAACTACACTTGAAGTAAATACAACTTTCTTCAGTTTTTTTTTAACCCTTTACCTAACCTGAAAAGTAGACGACACTTGCAAAAATAATTCTTGAATAACTAATTTTTTTCATTTTTTGTTTCAAAAACATAGGTTATGACCCCTCGTTGGAACAAGCTTGACGAGCTCGTTCCATCGAGGGGTCATAACCTATGTTTTAGAGACAAAAAATTAAAAAAATAATGAAAATTAATTAGCGATTTTGCGAATAGCGCTGGCCGGTTTTGACCGTTACGTTAGGTAAAGGGTTAACAGAGTAGTCTAAAAAGAAATCGAGCATCAATATTGAACAGCATTTCGACAGGGAAAACTGGTGACGCATTTATTCTGGTCCTTTTGATGCAATCGAAAACACATATTCACAATCTTTACATTCCGAATCCTTATAAGAGCAAAACTATTCAACCGTGGTGTTAATGAATGATAAGGAAACTTTTATATTAAACATTTCTATGATCAACAGTAAAATGTGTTGAGGACAAAAACATTTTACTGTTGCTCATAGAAATAACGCAATACTTTTGCGCAATAACGCAATATTTTTGTGAAATAACGCAAAGGTTATTGCGAAATAACGCAATACTTTTGCGAAATAACGCAATAGTGTGCGAAATAACGCAATACTTTTGCGAAATAACGCAATACTTTTGCGAAATAACGCAATACTTTTGCGAAATAAAGCAAAAGTTATTGCGAAATAACGCAAAAGTTATTGCGAAATAACGCAAAAGTTATTGCGAAATAACGCAATACTTTTGCGTAATAACGCAATAGTTTTGCGAAATAACGCAATACTTTTGGGAAATAACGCAAAGATTTGCGACATTACGCAAACGTTTTGCGAAATAACGCAAACATTTCCCGTTTAATAAAACAAAAGTTACTTTTCGCATTTGACCGTAATGGGCTTCCGTATAGAAAGTTTTGATATGAAATTTAATTTAACTGAGACCGTAAACAAAGAATATACTGTTTTTGAACAGACGTTACCTCTTAGTATCGAAAAGCTTTGAATACACGTTTAATTTATTTCAAGCAATATATTTTTACGTGTGCAGTTAAAATGTTGTCCACACGAGTTCTAAGATTTTAAAGGTTGTCTCTTATATCAAAAATTATGATGAGGTATATTCATCATATACATATTCAAACAGCAGGGCTTCCAGTACAAGGGCAAGATGGATGCACATCACAGAGATTCTATCTTAAATTTAGTTATCCAGCACAATGTGGCAACCATCAAGTATTTGCTGAGGTGATGAGAGTAACTTGCTATCTGTCATCACGTTTAATAGGCGACTATCGCCCGTGTACTTTTCAACTGGACAACTCAAAACAATTAGCGACGGCTAGGCTCCATCCAACTGGGTCAGGTTCTCACGTCGTGTACAGCTATAGTGTGGGTGTACAGTTAAACCTAAAAGTCCTGTCCTGAAATGCGCACAAATAGCACGTCGATATGCGCGTTAATCTGCGCGATATGACCACAGTAAGGCTATCAAATTCTGTTAATATGGCCTGCACACAAGCAATGTTTCAGCCAATGGACCTCCGGGTAACCCGGAGGTCCATTGGCAGAAACATTGCCCGTGTTTGCTATGGGTAACCAGGCGAACCTGGCGTGCTTTGGATGCCATTCGATATGGCAATTGCGCGCAATTCCTACGCGCAATTAAGCCTAGATAAGCGCACAGTTCGTGACAGGACTTCTAGTTTTAACTGTATATTCATTTGGGGAAATTCGAACTGACACAAAACAAGACTGGACAAGGGATACAACTCTGTTTAGACATATAACAGATGATGATATTGGATCTTACGAAGATTAGCAATACCGTGATCTTAGGACGGTGAGCGAGAAACAGCCAGTAGTAGTAGGGGCGTCAATACGGGTCATAATAGCCAATAGGAGTAGTTAGATTGGTCGTAGTAAAAAAAGAGGGTAGAGGGAGTTATAGTGGTAATAGCTAACTGATAATAGATACCATTTACAATAAGACGAGTGTGGTAACCAACAGTAGTAGTGACTAGGACTGAACAGTATATCGATAAACCGATACACACTGGTATTCAGAAAAGTATCGATTGAATACCGGTGTAATTACAAAAATAAAATATCGGTTTATCGTAATTATTTATTTACCCACAATTTAATTTTCAAGAAGTCTCGAGTTTTAACTGTAGTGCACATTCAGCAGTTGAAAAAATATTTTTCCAACAAATGCAACAAAATCATATCATGTGGCCCCCTCATTTGAACGAGCTCGTCGAGCCCGTTCCAATGAGGGGGCCACATGATATTGTTTTGCTAAACTTTTCGGAAAAAATCGGTAAACTTATATTTAAAATAATTTGATATCGTCTGCGTTGGGTAAAGGGTTATTCGAATTGAATCATCAAGGCATGCTAATTCGTTCCACTGTGATGGCCCAAGTCCCGATTGTGGTACTTATGTTCAGATATCTGAACAGTCTTTTGATATACCTGTATACCGCGGTAGTTTTTTTTAATACCGATGCCGGTATTTAGTTGAGAATATCTTGTAGCCCTGGTAGTGACAAAGGTTTCTTCCAACAAAAGCTGGGTAGCTAGACTAAATGAAGTGTGTGTGTGTGTGTGTGCCGGGGACATATTTTAGGCCACATTACCTCGTTTCAATGGCAGGAGGGAAATATTTTTTTTCTCTCCACTTCATTTCACTTTTCATGCCAACTTGATCACCCTTAGTACTTTCGTTATAGACTCAAGTAACCAGAATGTGAATGATGAACTTTAACAAAGTGACGCAGAAGTACCAGTGTGGGAGTACTTGAACCTGTTTTTATATTTCAGGTATGTATATATATATAAGGTTGAAACTGTCCAGAAAAAAGTGTGGGGACAAGAGCCCATCCCCCGCTAGGAGTCCATACCCTCATTAAAGTGGTAGATGATGGTGGTATTAGTAAAAAAAGGTGACAGGATCTGACAGTAGTAATGGTAGACGTCAGACGCAGCGGTGACAGCGATGGATGGCAACATATGAGTGATGGAAAACATCAGTAGTGTAGTAGTAGTAGAGTAGTAGTAGTAGTAGTAGTAGTAAAATAGATACTAGTAATGGCATAGGCTTGTGCCAGCAGTGGCAGATGCCAGAAGTTGTTTTATAGTAGTGGTGGTTGGGGTAGTTGAAAGACACGCTTGTGACAAAACCCAGTTGCAGTAATAAGGAAACGTGACAACGAAGAGAGTAGAGGTGATAAAATACACTAGTATGTGTAGAACTGGAAGCCATAATGTTCTTCCAGTAGTGTTGCTCACACAGTGATTCTAGAACTGTCGTTCCAACTGTTCACAAATGCGTGTTCCGAAAATAGTGGATTCAAACACTAAGTG
The DNA here is from genome assembly GCA_031216915.1 of Pictodentalium vernedei. Lineage (NCBI taxonomy): Eukaryota > Metazoa > Mollusca > Scaphopoda > Dentaliida > Dentaliidae > Pictodentalium > Pictodentalium vernedei. The sequence goes on along the minus strand of CM062295.1, from coordinate 94,927,584 downwards.
GAGAACATGAGGTCTATTAAAAAATTATATCTATTCGAAAGAGTCGTTAAATCCAACTTAATTAATTGTTGAGCGATATCACAATTGAAAAATGTTTCCATTGTAATTGGAACATCGCAACGCACATAAAAAAGAAGACCTACTGCGTGTGAAAAGGTACAAGAAATATCTCATTTTTCACTGAAAGGAAATGCAAGTTTTCAGACACAAGTTCGCAGATTAAAAGTTGATATGTTCCTAACACTTTCTTTTAGAAGCCTTATCCAGAACTATTTTTTAAGGATTAATGGCATACCACACTGAAACAAAAATTACTAGTCAAAATGACAATTTAATTCAATACTGAATAAAAATATTGTTGAATTTTTCGCTGCTTTTGTCCGCTTTTATCAAGTTTTTGAGGGCTTTCGTCCACGAACAGCGCTCATGCTCAGATGGGTGTCATCCTCCACGTGCTTTGTCCATACCTCGCGATTGGAGATGGGCAGACACACTCTCTCTCTCCACCAGTCAGACCCAGTGTACATTAACATCACTATCTCTTTCATCAATCGTTACACTTCGATAGACCATTCACCAATCGGCCAGTTAAGAATATTTCGGTAAAACTGACTTGAACTGATACATTTTTGTTCCACTGCCACTGCCACTGTCCATCTCCTTTCTTCCACTGAGGTGCGTATTACATTTCCAATTTTTCTGCTGAAAAATTGTTAAACAAACGCCCCCTACCAATTATAGTTCGGCCTGTATGTGACATGTAATTTCGTTACATTCTGGAAATGACAGCCCATTGTGCCGAAGACAACGGACAGTTAGATTACTACACGTGTCAGAAAGCACCTTATTTCTGCATGTGCGTGCGTTATGCATGTAGCCGTTTAATTTGTAAAAATGTAATAAAGATGGACTGAAAGCCTTATTACAGAAAATAATAATGGTCCCGCCAGTGCACCAGGGGCAATCTGCAATGCCTCAGCATTGTAGGTGGCGCCTTGATACACTTCATGGACATTATGCGAGAAAAATTGATGGACGCCAAAAGTATGTTACAATTTGTCCACGCCCAGAACAGTATATGGGGGAGGTTGGTATGGGGTCGAGAACAGGTTGGTCTGAGAAAGTTAAGGTATGGTCCTTGAAATCGAATTCTGGTCACACGATGATGTTATTATTGCTCGTTACGTTTAGAGTGAGTACAATTAATGTCTAACCATCACACACAATGTACCCCCAAAACGACAAGTTTCAGGTGGGAACCTCGGGGAAGTAGAGCGGTCCTGCAATGGTAAACATGTTCTGAGTACTGGTAAAATAGGATACGATAACCAACGCCTGGAGTGAAAGTTCCACTAAGAGGGCAGCACAGGTTCAAACTATTATTTATTTATTTAATTATTTATTGAGTTTTATTATTTATTTATTTATTTATTTTATTTATTTATTTATTTATTCATTTATTGGAGTTTAACGACACTTTCGATAGCCAGAGTCACCTCGTGTCGGACAGTTTTACGGATGGAGGAAGCTGGATTACTCAGAGAGAACGAACGAACAACGGCAAGCAACTGTCATACTCCCCAACGTACTAAATCCACACGAGCAGGGTTATCATTGGTTGAAGACTGGTGCTCCATCGACATGCAGTACGTCTTAGAACACAGCGCAACCGTGCCGCCGCATGGGCAATCGATATTAAGTACCTTGCCCAATGACACAACGCAGTTACTCCTTGCGGGGATCGAACCGTGGCCATTTCGGATTGAAGTTCAATGTCGTAACCACTGAGCCAAAGAGCTCCCATATATACTTGTGTGGAGGTCATTAATTAAGCGGAAACCCTACAAACATTTTTGTATTAAGAAAAACACAAACACTGTTTCCGTTTTTTAACATTTAAACCGAGGGTCTATTCGCTGGAACCTTGCTTGCATTTCTTGAGGCGTTTTTCATAGAATTAGATTTATATGTGATGATCTCAAACTACATGTGTGTTTTCCTTTCATTGGATTACTCTGCCTGTAATATATGTCAAACTTATCACTTGTAGCTCTGTAGCCGTTCCGCAATGGGTCGGGAATGACGAGCAATAAAAAATGAATACGTTTCAGGTATATTGTCCCAGCCACTGTCGGGCCTGTCGGACCGTTTCCGTTGCCACTAATCAATTGCCACAAATATGAAAGAGATCACTTAAAAAAACATTCTTCATCAGAAGAGCACTGTCAAATGTTTAATTGTGTCTTCTATTCATACACTTCATCGTAAGACAGACAAGAGAAGGGAAACTACCAGTAATAAAATTTGAATGACTGTTTTTGTTATCAGCACTGACTGGATAGTTTAAGTTTAATAGTTTGACCCTTTACCTAACACGAAAAGAAGACGACACTTGCAAAAAAAAGTTGTTCAATAACTATTTTTTTTAAATTTTTTGTCTCAAAAACATAGGTTATGACCCCTCATTGGAACGAGCTCGACGAGCTCGTTCCAACGAGGGTCATAGCCTATGTTTTTGAGACAAAATATGAAAAAATAATGGAAATTAATTGGCGATGGTTGAGAATAACGCTGGTCGGGTTTTGCAGTTTCGTTGGGTAAAGGGTTAATACATTACACCATAATGCCAGTTGCACAATACAAAAAAAAAAAAACAAATAAGAAGAAATAATAAACATGATACAAAGTACTCATGACTTTTTTCTTCAACAAGGTGATCTCGCTTACAGAAGAATGACCAGATCATACTAGAAATAATATTAATCGATTTATTATCACAGTTTTTCAATATATAATAGTATTTCTCTGAATCATTTAATTGTTTAAATTCTTTGTTTTCTTTTATAATTTCTTCGGACCCCGTTTCCCTAATTTCGACATATGCCTCAGAATCCATAACAACGTGTTTTTCACTCTCTATTTCACCGGATATGGCTGTTACGTTAGGTAAAGGTTTAGCATTGGCGTAGGACGGTTGGACTGTTTAGGCCATACTAATATCCATAGCACCGAAGTGTTTTGATAGGGTATATATACGATAATACCATAGTGTGTTTTGATATGTTTGATATCTCAACGAGTTGAAAGTGAGTTTTTTTGGCGAGGCTTGCCGAGCGAAAAAAACTCACTTTCAACGAGTTGAGATATCAAACATATCAAAACACACTATGGTATTGTTGTATTTATCTTATACCAACCATTTTTGTTCTTTTCTGCATTTTTAAAAGGGTTTTGGGGATGATTTCGTGTCAAAATGTCGATTCATCTGGAGTGGAGTCGACTGCTTTCTCTTGTTGGGCATGAATACATGTGATGTGCCCGGAAAAGCTGTTGGTGCGTAACAAGGCTACAAATTCAAGTGAATGATAGAGTATAGTTCCCCTTAGAAAGTGGCCCTGTAACTGGGAAAACAATTACAAAAAATATACTTACGCCTCAATTCTTATGATTTATGACAAAAATATGTTTGATAATCAATTTCACCAGATTTGACACGATTTATATAAACAATTTTGCGAATGTCATCATTATATTATAATATGAAAAAGACTATAGTCCGTTCTCCAATCTATATGACATAGGGGTATGTGTTATAGATAATCTATAACACATGGGCTATATCTTCAACAGGTATAAGATAAATTCCCATCTTATCGTTCAATTCGATGGAAGATGAAATATGGAAGAGGAGACACTACTGGGTAGCACAGAGTGGCCCTGGAAGCAGGTTGGAAAGACTTAAGATTTATTGAAGCCATTAACATCAACAGAGAGGCAGATTGCGAAAACAAAACAATGACAGAATGAAACATTCAAAAGAAAAGAAAAAGATGTTAAAAGTACACCAAAATAAACTTTATATATCAACATAAAGAACAATTATTTTATTTTACTTTTGAGAGCTCAGCTCCCCAATGCTGAAAGAAGCGCCGAATCATGTTCAAATGGGATTACAAAGCTGGGTGATATTGTTTCGCGTTATCAGCTTAAATTTTCCTTTTATATCCATATATTGAATGTTTTCATTCTCCTTGTTTATTTCTTTTAGAAGATTTTTCTCATTTTGCCATACGCGATACATTCCATAACGAAGTGAAACTTGTCCTTAATCGCCCCGAACCACATACCTTACAAAGTCTCTCTTTAGCCGGAATAGGAGGCTGTGACAACCCCCCCCCCCCCCCTTCTTGTTTATTATCTCACAATCGGGGTGTTTTTGCACAGTTACGCAACTAAAGTTTAATGTATCTGGGCCCTTGTTCCGAATCCGTATCAAGGGCCCCTGATACAAGCGCGTGATTCTGCTGTTGCCAAAACAACGGCATTAATATCGTTGTTCGATCGCTTCGCGTTTTTCCCGTCAGAGAAAACAATATTAGGTGAGGTGAAGCCGAACCTAATATTGTTTTCTCTGAGCCGTATATGACAGTGTATCTGCCAACTAAACGCCCGGTAATGTATTTATTACGCACGGCATGCTAAAATGTCACTGGGGAAGTTAACTCAACGAATAGTTAAATTCTGGACACTTTTCGGCATCTTGGGCTGGTTTGTAGCCTATTATTGGAATTTTCCTGAACACTCGAGTCGAGGCTTCTCTCTTGAAGTTAAAGGATTAGCTTTCGCTATGAAATGTAGAAATCTCCACCTCAATAAACGATGAGGAGCATCTTTTAAAATATAATAAACCTTTACACCAAGAGGGATGCTAATTCACCAGTAATTGTTGCAAAAGTAACAACAAAATTCACGTTGACGAAACACACAGTTGCTCCACTTCGCAAGACAGTATTCAGTAAAGTGAATCCCAGTGACGTAATTTTCTCAGTGTAACGTCATCACTGACCTCAATATGGAGATCAGTGAACGCTATTCTAGTTTTCAATTTGCGTCTTTCCATCGATAAGGCAAATGAAAAAGTTCCTCTTAAAATAGTTTTATAACACATTTTGTGGTCAATATTGTGAGATAAATTTATCATCACCACAGTGTGTGTCTCCGGAAATTCTGATCAAGTCTCGTTGTAGGCACAGAACGCATTTCGACTCGCCCTAACGGGCTCGTCGAAATACTATTCTATTCCTACAACTCGACTTGATCTGAATTCCCGGAGCCACACACTGTGGTGATAATCTGTATGTATACTGTGTTTACTGATTCGGAGTCGAGTGAAGACATTTCTAGCTTCTCGAGAAGTGACATGTATAAGGTATGGCTCCATAATGTAGTCGTCTTTAAATGTTCTGTATGTCCGTAATTTGTTTTTACTTCCATTTCTATCGTCATCATCGTAAATGCTTGAGAAGAAATTAGTTGCGTGTCTAGTCCGAAGCTCTTCCAGCATATGTCTGTTCTGGTAATTATGACTGGGATTTAAGTTATCGGTGTCTAGTTGTGTAAGATTCTGCATTTTCATTTCGATGGATTTTAAAAGTTCATAGTTATTCGCATTGGTGTATGCATCGCCGAGTAAAGTTTGAGAAGACACATGGTTTAATTTATGTAAGTATTTGACTTGGCGCATAGAGCGTCAATGGTGACTGGATATCTTCCTAATTCCGCCCTTACCACGTGATTAGATGAATTTTTGTCCACTTCATGTACCAGTTTGCAAAATCTGACGTGTACACTTTCACAGGGAGAGTTTTTTCGGGTTTTTCAGTCATTTCCAAAGCCCATATTTTACTACCGTAGATTAAATTAATCAATTTGTCAAATAGTTTTAAATACATTTGTAATGGGGGTGGGGGGGGGGGGGGGGGGTGACATTTAGACTTGAATGAGTTAATGAGAGAAAAAAGTGCCTTAAGTGCTTTGAGGCTCAACTTATATTGAGCATCATGTAATTTGCCAGTAAAAGATAAGTTGAAACCAAAATAGTTGTAGTTAGTTACGTACTCTAGTATAATCGAGCCCAAATGTACATCTGGAGAGAACTTAGATTTTCTTGATCTTAGTTTTCTCACTGCTAATACTCATATTGTTTAACGAAGTACACTCTTCCAATTTTCTTAGACATTTTTGGATATATATATGTGAGTCCGAAAGTAATACCAAGTCATCTGCGAAAAGCAGGGGGTTTAATTAGCAGTTGTTCAATAGTATCGGACTACAACTTTCATCAAATATTTTCCCAATGTCATCAATAAAGATTTTAAAGAGGGTCGGAGAAATGTTACAACCCTGTCTGACTCCAGTTGTCGATAGGTCAGGTGGGCCAAGTCCTTTATTTGTTTTGGTTGCATAATACCTCAACTGATACAGAGATTCGATGAAGTCTCCCTGTATTCAATTGTAATGTTGACAATTGAAATTTATTATGGGTGATACTGAATGTGCTCATACCAATCGACTTCTATGGCTAGAATATGTTGAAAAACGAATAGGTTGATTATGTGCACTGTCTTTGGGGTGGGGCAGACCTGAGTGGATGACGTTAAAGCTATCCAGTTGAATAGAAAGTGGCGGTGGAAGCTCGATAAAAGAGGAAGGGTACACATTTTCAAGGCTATCATGGTTCGGCCCAGTGAGAGAAACGTCACAATCGTATATCGGTAAATGTTCCATGTCACACTATAGTCTCTCGTTTAGATAACCTGCATCGATGGTGTGATCACTGTGCTGTCCTTTTCTTCTGAATTATATTATTTATTATTTATTGATGTTTAAGGTCACATATTTATGCACAATGGCTAATCATGACCGCGACAGTTTTACGGGTGGAGGAAGCCGGAGTACCCGGAGAGAACCATCGAGCAACGACGAGCAGCTGCCAGCTCCCCAACATCGTAACTCCGCACAGCAGCACAGGCAGGGTTAGATTGGTTAAGACATGCGTACCATCGACGTGCAGTACGCCTTAGTACACGGCGTCATCGTGCCCCCACGTGGGCAATGGAGATGAAGTGTCTTGCCCAAGGACACAACGCGGCTGCCGCAGGTGGGATTCGAACCGAGGACCTCTCGGCTTACAGCCAGCACCTCTACCAACTGAGCCACCGCGCTCCCCTTTTTCTTCTGAAGTACTTCAATCATCTTCCAACCCGAAGGCTAGCCTTCGGGTTGAAAGATGGTTGAAGTAGAAGAAACGCACCGAAGCGACCTAAGGTGTGATTCTTTGGCCAAATGTTGTTTGGATTGGCAAATAATATATTACAGAAATGTCTGTATATTGACACATTTGCATGCACCCGTTTTAAATAATTGCGTTACCACGCAACATGTCTGTGGGAAAATGTGAAGGGGCACGTGTCTCCTGTGCCCCTGGTTGCGTCGCATCTGTATAGAGATCAATGTGGTAGACTGAGTTGCGACGTTTTGCGCTGATGTTTCAGCAATCCAGTTGTATTGAGATCAGTGACCGATAGAAAGAAATAATCAGTGGTAGGAGGCGGACATCACCAACAGTCGAAACAGCCAGTAGTAGTAGTCCAAAAGTCATCGATGCAGGGAGTTACCACGTTGATTGACTTGACGCCATCTCGGGAGGAGGGGCTGAGTTGCTACAGTTTTTGCTAACGTTCCAGCAATACAGTAGCGATCAGTGGCATTAACTGGAGAAAGCAGCTATTTTCTGGTACCTCGTAGGTTTGTCGTTAAAAGAATGAAAAGAGCCATTACACTCATCATACAATGGTGTGACTGAAGAGCAGTTCTAGCACAGTTTGACACTTTGATGGCTCTACGCCATCTGCTATAATGCTCCGAGAATATTCCAAGCAAACATCGGTGATATCTTCCATGTCAGTTCATATGCAGCAATTAGAAGAGTCCATATTCATTATTTGGGGTAGACCAATTAATATTTTCAACGTGCTGCCTTAGGGCTGCACATTGAAAATATTGCTTGGTCTACCCCACGCTTACTTTAGCAGGTATCCTACTTAATGAAAGTATGATGTACCATGTCCCTGTGCCGGTAAAGCGGCATCTGGTGTTCAAAGGGTTAAAAGGGACGAGGCTAGTCATCCATAACTTGAAAGTTGGGCTAAGAACGAAGGTCTGTCATTCCTGTATCTAATCCCCTTCGCCAATTTAACATTGGCCCTTTACCTAACACAAGATAGAAATGGCAGCTTCTCGAACTTACTCATTTTGTTTCCAAATCACAATTATTTGAAACGAATGCGATAATGATACAAATGTATCTCAGCTGACCCTCATAGCCCGTCTAAATATGTAGCTTACACGCTCTCTATTTCATTTTATTCAATTAAAATAATCATTAAAATCAAGTAATCAAAGGAATACCTTCACTACTGACCTAGTTTAGTAAAGTTTGTAAAATCTGAATAAAGACAATAAAAAATCACACTGACTCCAAGGTTATCTTATGTTGTTATGTTATGTCATGTTATGTTATGTTATGTCATGTTGTCATGTTATATTATGTTATGTTTTTTGGGGGGCGCGGTGGCTCAGTAGGTAGAGGTGCAGGCTGCAAGCCGAGAGGTCCTCGGTTCGAATCCCACTTGCGGCAATCGCGTTGTGTCCTTGGGCAAGACACTTCACCCCCATTGCCCACGTGGGGGCACGGTGACGCTGTGTACTAAGGCGTACAGCACGTCGATGGTGCACCAATGCTAACCCTGCTTGTGTGGAGTTAGTATATTGGGGAGCTGACAATTGCTCGCCGTTGCTCGGCGGTTCTCTCCGGGTACTCCGGCTTCCTCCACCCGTAAAACTGCCGTGGTCATGATTATTGGCTCAGTAGGTAGAGGTGCAGGCTGCAAGCCGAGAGGTCCTCGGTTCGAATCCCACTTGCGGCAATCGCGTTGTGTCCTTGGGCAAGACACTTCATCCCCATTGCCCACGTGGGGGCACGGTGACGCTGTGTACTAAGGCGTACTGCTCGTCGATGGTGCACCTGTCTTTAACCAATGCTAACCCTGCTTGTGTGGAGTTAGTATGTTGGGGAGCTGACAATTGCTCGCCGTTGCTCGGTGGTTCTCTCCGGGTACTCCGGCTTCCTCCACCCGTAAAACTGCCGTGGTCATGATTATCCATTGTGTAGAAATATGTGACCTTAAACACCAATAAATAATATGTTATGATATGTTATGTTATGTTCAGGAGATAAACGAAGGGGCGAGTTAACAAATGGTTTTCCATAGTCAAAGGTCCCGAATATCTAACGAAACCGGAGACATTTATCTCCATTGTAATTCTTGATATCATTAGAAGTGAAAACGTTGTCCAAACCCGTTTTATTTGAAGAAAACAATTTTAAAAAATGTCATTTTCGATCTCGGTCAATTTGCCCTGATCTAATTTTAAAGGTGGACTGCACAGCACGGACGTTAACAACCGTTGCCATAGAAAACAACTCCGGGAGTGTTCGATCTGTGATAGGAGCGGTTTAGTGTCGTTGCTCGCGTGTAGCGTAGATAGAGACATGTTCTAATTTACCCGCTTCCGGCAATTAGAGCACGGTAAGAGTGAATTTACCTGAGATTAGAGTACGGAGCAGACCGGCACTGAGCCAATCAAAGTACGGGTTCAGAAAGAACAACGATAAAGAATTTAACCCTTGACCTAACCTGAAAAGCAGAAGACACTTGCAAAAATAATTTTTAAATAACTAATTTTTTTTCATTTTTTGTCTCCAAAACATAAGTTATGTCCCCTCGTTGGAACGAGCTTACGAGCTCGTTCCAACGAGGGGTCATAACCTATGTTTTTGAGACAAAAAATGAAAAAAATAATGAAAATTATTTGGCGATTTTTCAGAATAGCGCTGGCCGGTTTTGGCCGTTACGTTGGGTAAAGGGTTAACTGATGAATTACAATATGTTATGTTTCTTTATTGCATTGAACATTCACATTTTTGGGGCATACAATAACATAATATTCAATGGAAACCGTGTATAGACATTAATTTAACTGTGTAATTTGAACAGCAGGAAGGGTGAAGAAGGCCGAATTGAGCACTGCTTTCATCACTTGAGTAGTGTGTGTTAAGAACGGAAGTTATGATCTTCAAATTAATGATATGAATTCAGAAACCGATCGAGTTTCTTAAAAGCAAAATAGATAAATTCAGACAAACTTCTTTTTTGAAGAAGAACATAACAGAGAAATAAACTTTTGTATAGTGGCCCAATGACAGAAATAGGGCGAAAGAAATTTTCTTCCAAGTTCTGTGAATAATGGGCAAAAAAAGCAAAAGATGATACTTGTTTTCAATCTGCCGCCCACCACAACAGAGATAATACGGTACCTCCTGTTTCGTTCCGTTTTCTGGTATCTTCCAATTACAATTTTCAGCGAGTGGGAAGCCAGTCTAAGGCGGGTCACTGACCCTAGAGTCGAACCCTCACGACTCTAATAGGCTTCAAACAAAAGTTTATACTTAAATAAAACATAGCTGCTTAACTTAGATGGATTTCTCAATTCCGCAGACTAATCTTGTCGGGCACAATCATAAAATCTTAATTTTACAAAAGAAAAGTTTGACACCATAAAATCTTGAGCTAGCCAAACATCATACAATCCAAGTTTTCATAGAATATTTCTAACGTTACTTGCCCAGTGTCTGGTGAAACATACAACTGGGGACCATAATTTTCACTTAGTGGTTCGTTGCGTCAAGATTATAATCGATAATTTTGTTTCAATTTTTATATTGGTTCCAGCGCAATAACTATCTCATGGGGGATGATCTACACCCTTCAAAAATACTATCTTTCAACAATTTCAACAAAACCATATCGTGTCCATATCGTGTCCATATCGTGTGACCCCCCCCCCCCCCCCCCCCCCATTAGAACGAGCTAATGGAGCTTGTTCCAATGAGGGGGTCACTGTCCGTCACGAGGTGACTCTGGCTGTCGAAAGTGTCTTGGACCCCAATAAATAAATAAATAAATAAATAAATAAATAAATAAATATAAATAAATAAATAAATAAATAAATAAATAAATAAATAAATAAATGTGTTTTCGTCAGTTCCATTCCACTTGTTTGAACTGTTGTTTTTTGGTAATTTTGCAGCAGAATATAGATATGCGTAGAGGGTTTTGAATGTTGGGTTGTCACCCTCTGCAGTTTTCAACGAATTTCCAACTTTGGGGAAGTCACTTTTTAACCCACCCCTCCCCTCATTTTTCTACTGGTACATCAAATTTTCCTGCTGGTGCCTCATGTAAGAATTTTCAATTTTACGCGATCTGAGCCCGAAAATTTCCAAATGTTGAAGTTTTAAGCCGGGAGTGTGGGTGGGTGGGAGGGTGTTTGTGTGAGACACCTCCCTCCTCACCCCACCCCTGTCGTCACATTCATATATGTACTTAAACAAATTTCTTATACAATTCCGTCTTCAGCGAATTTGTGATTCCGTGTTGTATTTGTGGGGAGGTTAGGTAATAATTTAATCCAACAGCTCAATAGGACTGCAAGATTAACCCTTCACCCTACTGAGAGATATCAAAATTTATAAATCAAAATTTATTATTTTAAATATTTTCCCACTTTTTTTCCAAAAATGTCAACCAAACCATATCATGTGACCCCTCATTGGAACGAGCTCGTCGAGCTCGTTCCAATGAGGGGTCATATGATTTGGTTTTGTTGAAGGTTTTTGAAAAATGTTTCTTTTCAACTAGTCAATTTGTAAACTACGCTGGCTGATGTTTTTGAGCTCGTTCCAATGAGGTCTCACATGGTATGGTTTTGTTGAAAGTTTTTGAAACAAAATGACAAAAATATAATTAAAATAACAAATTTTGATATCTTGTACGTTTGTCAAAGGGTTAACAGTTTCGAGTATGCGGAAAAAACAGCAACCAGTATATTATTTGATCACCACTGAGGATGCCAAACTTTGAGTTTACTTTTGGAGTTGAGAAATTGTTCCTCGATGTTCTCTGAGACAAATATCGTCGGCAACATTCGACAATAAATTATTCATGCGCATTACATTAGTATGCTATGGTATTACTGGAATAATTCCTCTCCCATCTAAATTCTCCACGGCCGTGTTTCAGAGTCATGTGAATAAATCCAAAAACCTCATCATTTTCTCTCCCTGTGGATTGAAGAGAGCGAAGCAGCGCGCGAAAATGTCGTCTGAAAATTGCGTGTCACGTGCCTGGGGACTATTATGTCCGATAAGAAGTCATTAGTAGGATTAAAGTGTTGGAATATCATACATTTCTATCCTCGAGAGATGTATTAGTCGAGGCAAGACAATAATCACATAGTGTTGTATGACACACCACGGTAAATTCAGACATCCCCTTACTTCTTTAAAAGCAGGATTAAAAAGGCATTAGTCTTTCCTCTTCATTATGTTTACCGGCAGTGTTTCTTGTTTGGTGATCAGTGGACTATTTGCGAAGAACAGGCCCAGTGGTGGATTACACAGGGCCAAGCGAATTTCAAATTTTGGATCGAATCCCAAATAGCAGAGGATCTCGAATCGAATCGAATCGAATCAAACTTCACGTTGTAATAAATATTGCACTTTGATTGTCAGGGCCGGGGAGAGGGTGGGGAGCCAGGGATAGTAACCCCGGGGCCAGGGATTTTGGTGGCCCGTGCTTGGCCCAGAAGTTCGAGATTCTTGGGTCAGACCTGGCCCCCAAAGCTGTGCCTCCTGTGCCAAGCCTGGGCCCTGGATCCCCGAGCGAGACCCAGCAAGATAAGTTGTCCGTAATATTGGGATAATCGTTGCCACTCGTGTAAAAAGGAATGGGAGTGCACCGTGGATATGCTCAATCTGTTGCTTGATTCTTGAAGTGATAACTTTATTAAATCAACTTGACGTAATAAAGTTATCACTTCAAGAATTTTGCAGTCAAAAGCTATAACTCCAGGTCACTGGATACGCACTGATGAACCTGCAAATTTGACACATGTTGCTAAAAACGTCCTTTTGACGGCCAAAAAATGACGTGATTTTTCACCCCAAAAGCCGCCAGAAGTCTCCATTTCAAAATTTTCTTGGAGGAGAACAGACCCTCCCCCCCCCCCCAACGCCCCAACCGCCCTATCATCGCTCGTGCCTTCCGGGCACTTCCGGGGCGTGACAGAATTACAGAACAGAATTAAATAAATCAAAGAATTAGCCCATGGGTCCGGCTTTGCTCTTCCCGCCCTGTTGATTGTAAGCGAAAATAATGCCTCTCTCCAACGGAGTATTGTATTCAACGTCGAACCGTCTGTCCAGGCAATTCAATCAAAACGCGGAAGCGGAACGGAATCAAAGTTTTTCAGAGGCGGAACCTCCTTGAACTTTTCTCCTACCATTTGCTCTCCTGTACACGAGACCTGGGGCCAATAGGGCTGCACGGTATTCAAATTTTAATACCGATATCGACACAGAAAATACCGCGATGTACCGGTATAACGTAGTTCAAAATCTGAAAGTAGTTATCGGTACCTGTGACTGATAGTCACTGATGCTGATGATTCCGTTCAGATTGTTGAACTAATTATCAAATAAATTGAATTTATGTGTTCTATAGTTGAACAAATTCAGTCGGAAAAACTAAATGAACGACTTATTTCGTGTTTTCATACACGGTCCAGTACTATAGAACTTTTACAATTGTATTCTCTGGAATTGTATTTTCAAGTTATGACTTTAACCCTCTACCCAACGTCGCGGGAAAAACCGGCCAACGCCATTCACAAAAAGTTGCCATTTAATTTTCATTATTTTTCAATTTTTTGTCTCAAAAACATAGCTTATGACCCCTCATTGGAACGAGCTCGTTGAGCACGTTCCAATGAGGGATCATAAGCTATCTTTTTGATGTAAAAAATGAAAAAAATAGTTATTCAATAATTTTGTATGCATGTGTCGTCTGCTTTTCATGATATAATACAATTGTAAAAGTTTTAAAGTATTCACTCGTGATTATTTATTTATTAGAGTTTAACGACACTGTAACGGCCAAGGTCATATCGTGTCGGTGATAGTTTTACGGGTGAAGGAAGCCGGAATACCCTGAGAGAACCACCGAGCAACGACGAGCAGCTGTCATCTCCCCAACATCGTAACTCCGCACTGCAGGACGGGCGGGGGTAGATTGGTTGAAGACATGCGCACCAGCGACGTGCAGTACGCCTTAGTGCACGGCGTCATCGTGCCTCCGTGTGGACAATCGGGAGTACGTGCCTTGACCAAGAACACAACGCAGGAGTCCGAATTTATCGCTCAGACGCAGGGACCGATCAGGACTATTTAAAATACGCTCTAGCCTCGGAGCCTATTTTTTCAATTCATGCGCCAGATTTCAGTTTACGGAGTCACACTGCTGTTTGTAACAAACTCTGCAAGTATGTAATAGCTCTCATCATTTTCATTTAGTACACTACAGCAAACATTAATCTTCACTGTGGTTTCTGATCAAGTCTTGGCTGCCTATTTAGGCAGCCAAGACTTGATCAGAAACCACAGTGAAGATTAATGCTTGGTAATTAAGACTTGTAGTATTAACTTAAGCACTCTACAACAATGTTAAATGATAATCATATATATAATACATGTAAGAGTGTCTCTCTCGATTATCCATCGAAAGAATATCAAAATATGATCTGAGAAGTTACGTGCCAACTGAGAAGCATATTTCTGAGATTTAAGAGCCAGGTCCTGATGTTTCAGAACCAAATACGCACTGGCGCATGCCCAGGTCGGTCCCTGCAGACGGCCACCCATCCAAGGACTAACCGGACTCGACGTTGCTTAACTTCGGTGATCTGACGAGAACCGATTGCCACAACACCACCGCGCCCCCTTCACTTCTGATGATAAAAGAATTCAAACCTGGAAGATTTCAAATTAAATCGTATTTCGTAACTTCGCGTTGCCGTAGTCTTTGTGGCTTCATTAACTCTTTACCTAACAAGACGAGCCAGATGATGACTACAAAAATATTTGTTTGAACAAGAATTTTTTTTTTCATTCTGGCCCCAGAAAAATAGCCAATGCTATGATCCTTCATTGAAAAGAGGTCAACGTGGGGTTATAAGCTACGTTTTGAAGACAAATATTGAAAAAAGAATAATAAAATTTGAAAGACGGTTTTGGTGAATAGCGTTTGACCGATATGTTTTAAGGTTAGGTAAACGGTTATTTTTTAGAGTGGCAAGATGGCATGTAAATGATATAAACAAATTGTGGGGCATGTGAACAACAAGAAAATTTCACCCTTGAAGCTTATGAACTATCGTTAGAATGAACTCTCAAGCTCGTTCCAAAGAGGATGTGGAACCTAGGTGTTAGGGTTGAATAAAAATTTTAATAGCGATTTTCGTGAATGGCGATGGTCGGATATGCTGTTGCGTTAGGTAGCTTTGAAATTTTCCGATGACGTATAAATGAAAACAAAAAACAGACTGGGGAGTGGCACGTGCCCCATGCGTTCTTTTTCCGGGGATACCTTACCTGATTACACACATGGAGTTTTCATTTTAAGCTGTATAGAAGTATTCCTGTGATAAATTATCAGCCAATGTAAACAAGTTTGGCTGCAATAAATTTCTGCCAATCGCTCGCCGAAAGTCGGTTACGTCTGTTGCTTCGCCCTCGACCTTTATGTGTGAAGCATGATAAAAGTTAAATAGACCTGATCGTGACACAGGAGTATCCACGCTAAAAAGGATAGATTTCCGTATGTTCGTACCTTTTCTGATATACGGTCGTAATAAGTGACGTGACACGAGATGATGACGTCAGCTGTGTTGAAGGTGTATAATATGTTGCTTTGTTCCTTCCCCTGCCCAACACATTTAAACACCTTCAGTCGCACCCGTCAATACGGAAATATACCGGAAAAAAATTACGTTTAAAATACGGTAAATGTACAGTTGGTACCGTAAAATAGTACTGTATTAACCTACTTTTGGCAATGCTGACCTCCATTTTGTTCGATCTTGGCGCAAAACCCAGGAACTGATATTTGGTTTCTCTTCACTGTACGAGAAGGCTGTTGATTGGTCATGCACAGCAGACCAATTAATACATTTAACCTGCACCCGTATGGCTGCAGGTCAAAGATATTAATTTGTCTGCGTCAAAAATTTACTTTTCTAAAAGAAGGTAATTTTCAAAATGGAGGATGCCATTTTGCAAAAGCTGTAATTAAGGTGTTGAATGGGTTCCTTCAAAAAAAAACCTTTACTCGACTCTACAGGAACACTTTACTCATTAAGATTTTAAATGATGAAACTATAAGTACGAACTGTCATTTGACACCTTTCGCATAATGGACGACGACCGATAAAAATACGAATTGTTAACAGTAGTTGTAAATCGTCGGACGGCCAAAACAACCCTTTTCGCAGAATTGACAACTCCGAGTCCGTTTGTGTTTCGCAATTTTCGGATGTTGCGCGGCGTAGAATGATTTGATTGCCAGTAAGAGATGGTAATTTAGGCCACATGGCGATTACAGTTTAAGGACATAATCTTAGAGTGAACCCCCCACATTAAGTTGTGGAGAAACGCTCTCAAACTTATTGCAATTTGGTATATCTGCGTGTTTTAATGAGAAATCGCAACTACGGATAAGGGAAAACCCCAGCTGACAGGCAGAACACAAATTCCAGTGACGTAGTACCCCATTCGTAATTCATATCAGTCATCGTTCATTCTGCGGAAGGTCTCTATTACCGTAATATTTACGGTAGAGGTGACAGAAATTTTTACGGTCTTGTGTTTCTGTGGATCGAATGTTCTTCTATCGTGCCGAACCATAGGCGGGTCAGAGGAATCAACATTTGTTCCCAACCTTCCCCTGAGCTTTTGCCTCCTCTGGAAACAGAAATGCCCACCTTCACATTTCGTGTTGCTCCGTAGCCTGGGCTGTATGTCAGTAGCGTAGACCGTTATAGCTATTTCTGGTGAAATCGAAACCAACAACATTCCCATCAGTCAGCGCTGAACCGGTTAGTGGGATAACTGGTTCACAGCCGCTTGCAGACCTAAGGTGTTGGAAAAGCCGCAACATCTATAACGATCCATATCCCATTGGTAAGATATATTGCATTTAAAGGGATCAGAAGACGCTAATCTAAAAAAAGGAATATTAACTCTCCGATTTTGCTTGTATACGAAAAAGCCTAAAAAACCTAGTGTGCAAAGTGTTATTCAACAGAAACAACGCGAAATTACTAAAATCTGCAATTAAAAACATTAATGCAGGCAAACCTTTTGAAGATACAATACTGCGATGAGATAAACTGAGATGCTCGGATGTGATCAGAAATAATGTCAATAAGTAAACACAACATCCTGACATCACGTCTGAATATCAATAATAATTTTACCTTCGCTGCTATCCGAATGAATGGCCGCAGCGAAAAGCAGCCTTATATGATTTTAAAGAGGAGCATTATTACAGCAATAACTTTGTTTTACATGTATTTAAACATCGCAGTTTTTCTTCTGATAACACCCAGTTGCCAGAAACAATAGACAGCCTAAATGTAGTGATGTTAAACGAAAGGAAATATTTAAAATAATAATGATAGATGAACGTTTCTGGTTTATTTCGTTTATTATTATTTTAACCCTTTCCTAACATGAAAAGCAGACGGCATTTGCAGGCAAAATTATTGAATAACTAATTTCTTTTCTCACTTTTTGCGTTAAAAACATAGCTTAGGACCCTCGTTGGAACGAGCTCTGCGATATCGTTCCAACGAGGGTCATAAGCTATGTTTTGAGGCAAAAAAATGAAAACATAATGAAAACTGAATGACAATTTTTGTGAATAGCGCTGGCCGGTTTTGGCCGTTACATTGGGTAAAGGGTTGAAGGAGTATATCGAGTTAGGTCTCCATCTCATTCCAACGACTAATGAACACTTTTAACTCTCGTACCAAAATACGGGATAATGTCCCAGCTTCGGGCCTGACAATACCCACGGAACAGATTTCAGCCAATCAAAAACATATAAACTGATCGAAATGGTGTCGGAACCAAAAGCAAAGTTTCAGCCAACGGTCTCAGCGTTCAACTCGGAGATACATTGACAGAATGGATAATTTTCCTCGCCAGAGATTCTTCACACGAAAGTCTTATTAGTATACGGTTCGAAACTCTACTGAATTTTTTTTGTGATTTTTTTTCCAATCTGAGTGTGAATTTATGTGAAACACTGTCTCTGTAATTCACTTATCAGCATTTGATTTAAGAAATAGGGCCTATACTGTCACCATTAGGTTCACTTCAATTAGGGCTGTCATGATTAATCGATTGTCGATCGATCACGTCGAAATCGATTAGAATTTTTCGTTGTCGAAGAATCGGTAAATTTTATCCCGTTTCAGACGTTTAATAATTAAAAAAAAAATTGATGAAATTCAAAAAGTAAAAAGTCAAGAACGTCCATGTTAAACCTCAAGAAGCTGTTAGAAGCATTTGTCTTTTAGGTACATTCAAAGCTTTGATGTTCTGAACTTTTGAACCGTCAGTGTAATAATCAAGACCGGTCGGCAGTTGCGAACTTCGCAACTGCCGACCGGTCTTGATTATTACACTGACAGTTCAAAAGTTCAGAACATCAAAGCTTTGAATGTACCTAAAAGAGGATCGTCCTCGTTGTTTACTTGAGGTCGATCAGCTGACTTGAACTTCATTTTTAACAACTTCAAAGAGAGGGAGGGGTGCGGGAGGGGGGGGGGGTATCTAGGTAGGTACGATTCATCGATTATTATCGATTATTTGCGACGATGATAAGGCCTAAAAAAAATAAAAATCTGTTTCTCAGGCCCTCCCGCATGGTCCTATTGGCTGCCGCATGCTCTCTTTTTATAACCAATTTAAACTTTAAAAAAATTTAAACTAAATGGTTTATGTCTGATATTTTACCCAAGTTAAAAAAATTGATGAATTTGTCCCTTGAGTGCGAGAAGGCTTTGCAATGCTTTAGCATTGCAAAGCCTTCTTGCACTCAAGGGATGAAATACACCACCACCCATACTATTCTGTAGATTATGAGGCCTAAAACTTGAACCAAGAACATGAACTTTTGATGGCTAAGAAGTAATTACTGAAATAAAAAATAAAATAAAAAACCGCTCGCCCGCATGCAAATTCACAAATAATGGCCTGAGAAACAGAAGATCTACTTTGTGTGGCCTATTCTATTTAATATTTAGAATAAAAGAATTTAATGAAAATCTTGAAACGTAGAATGTTCAGATAGTTGTAGAACAGTATGTATAGTTATTTTTGTATAAACAGTGGGTGCACTGTGAGAAAAACTATACAAAATGTCTCTTCGATCAACATGAAGCCTTTGCGCCCTAGTTCGATATATCAAAAAATTTACGCAGCATTTTTCCCAAAAGCAACTAAGAATTTAACAGGTTCAATTTTGTTTGACAGAGCTCTGTCAAACAAGACTGAACTGTTTAAATTCCGAGTTGCAATTTGGGGCAAGATGGAGAGTTTGAAATTTTGATATATAAACATCAGTGTGATGAGGGTTATTTCCTTTTGATGCCGAATTGGTATGAAAACATTCTGCAGAGAGCGAATACCAATCTAAATAAAATAATTCTTTACAATTATATTCAAGTTTTTTCTCATTGCGTTTGTATAATTCAATCACGAAATGTACACATATTGCCACGGCTTGGTTGTCCTGGGAATGTCGAAAGAGATGGTAGCTGTTGAGAAGATTACGTTTCCTTGCTTACAGTGTATTACCTTATTTCGTGGCATTTTGTTTTCTGTCATTATCGATCTAGTGCGTTTCTTGCACAGAAAGGTTTGAGATTTACATCAAACAGATTGTCAGTTAACAAATTAAGATTCTCGACAGATCCCAATGAGTGGGAACAAAGTTAGAGTCTACCAGAACCTTACCCTGACAGAGACGACGAGGAGATGAACGAAAAAGTTAGTGAAGATAGGCATGTTGCGTAAGATGTGACAGTCTTAAAGTTCCTAAAACGAGTACTTGCGTGCCACAGAAAGGTGATGATACTTCGTCCCCTGAGTTCCAATGTGTTCCATGTGCCTACTGGCACATGGAACACATTGGAACTCAGGGGACGACTTGTCTGGACCGAAACATCCCGCTTGTAAAGAATGAAAGAGTAAAGAGTTTCTAGAAGGCAAGACAACTTGATAATCCCAAAGGTGAAAATGGTGGTAAATGGAAAGAAAAAAACAGTTTTTGCATGGATAAAAAGGTGCCAGAAAAAATGAAACGGAAAAAAGAAGCAGATTGATAACAAGAATAAGCGCATTATATATATCTAATCTTTAAGCTCAAAGACTGAATTCAGATTTTAAGTATTCAAATACAAAAAAATAATTTCCATAAATTTGCACGAAAATGGTATGAAAGACCATTTTCGTGCAAATTTAAGGAAATACACTTTTGGACTGGGATTTCCAAACAATAAATGAAAATAAATTAACATATAGGTTTTCAAATCCCAAAATGTATTTGCACGAAAATGTTTTGATGAATCATATTCATTGATAGTTTTTTCTTTGTATGTACAGTACGTGGAGAGTGTATTGTCACTAAATCACTCGCAGAGTGGAGATTCCACCTGAGGAATAATTGCAAATTTGTTGCAAAGCATAACCAGCACCAGCAAAGTTTCAGCCAATGGACCTCCGGGTTAAACCCGGAGGTCCATTGGCTGAAACATTGCTTGTGTTTTTGTCGACATGTACAAAATTTAGAAGTAATAGCTTGGGTGATAACTCCACTCCGAGGGTGATTTAGTTACAATCCCCTCTCCACGTACTGTATCTAGCGTGTCATTAAGATTCTAAATAGATGTGGTGTTTCTTGCTGCTCGTCAATTTATTTTCTGTTAGTCTTTTCGGTTTCTTTATTTCCTGTTTCTTTCTTTCCCGTTTCTTTCTCTTTCTCACCTTTCATTCATTGGAAAAAAAAACAAAACAGTGTGCTTCGCACAGCAGATAAAGAATCGAGAAAATTCTAACATAGTAAAACTGGTAAAGCTGAAGAATAGGAGACTCTGCAATTTATTTATAAAATACCAGGTCTCCTCAATTCTTCTGTGTTTATCATATTCCCAACGAATAAAAACTGTTTTTGGTCCAACAGTGTCATATTTATTAGTTCTTTTAACCCTTTTCGTTCTGTAATCTTAACATAACTGAGAAGAGAATTTTCATCTTGAAGTGGACTGAAAAGGGAGAAATCATTGATGGTTTAGTGTCAGGACAGTTATACTGACCCTAATGATTTCTCCCAAGTTTCAAAACTTATTTCTTGTAGCAGATGGCGCTTTATAATATTTATAATAATTATTTATTCATTCATTCATTTATTATTTATTGGGGTTTAACGACACTTTCGACAGCCAAGATCACCTCGTGTCGGACAGTTTTATGAGTGGAGGAAGTCGGAGTACCCGGAGAGAACCACCGAACAACGACGAGCAACTGTCAGACTCCCCAACGTACTAACTCCACACAAGAAGGGTTAGCATTGGTTGATGACAAACAACCCATGCGCTTTATAAAGGAAGCAGAACGCTGACAAAAGGAAAGTGTTTACCATTGTACAACACCCTTAATCCTTTACCTAACGTAACGGCCAAAACCGGCCAGCGCTATTCTCAAAAATCGCCAATTAATTTTCATTATTTTTTTCATTTTTTGTCTCAAAAATATAGGTTATGAGCCCTCGTAGGAAATTAGTTATTCAAGAATTATTTTTACAAATGCCGTCTGCTTTTCAGGTTAGGTAAAGGGTTAAAATCGTTTTATAAAAGTGTTAGAGAAGTGTTAAATCCAGTGTTTTTCCACTGAATTTATTTGAAATATGATAGAGAATAATAATGAATGATAAAATGTTGAAGAAATCGGGACTTGTTTTACATAAAATGCTGAGTTCTCCATTCTTCAGCTTTATCGTAAAAGTTGATAAGGACGATTCGGAAAACTACAGGTTAAGCAGGGGGAAGCCACCAAAAATTTGCAAGACGTGACGTGGGGGTGGGTGGGTCTCTTGAGTGCGCCAAAAATGTGCATTTCCAACTTGTGCAATTTTTTTTAATTTTTTAAAAATATATCAATATATCAGCTAATATATACCATCATTTGTGTTTTAAACCTTAAAGATGATGTTGTACATCACACCCTTAACATAAATACAACGTCAGAAGGCTTTATATGTGAGAATATTGGGCTTAAACTGGGAAAATGTCACACGTTAGTAGGGAGTGGGTGTCTTGTTCGAAATGTAGAAAATGTGCAGACAATATTCTGGGAACAATTCAAATGAAAATTTGTTCCCGTATATGTACACCTGCTCTGGCCAAGCCTGATAATGAACAGCTTGTCATTTGTAAATTGGGGCCCACAGCAGCCCACGGAGGTTTAAATTGGTGGTACCAGTTTAACCCTTTACCTAACATGAAAAGCAGACGGCACATGCCAAAAAATGATTGAATAACTAATTTTTTTTTCATTTTTTGTCTCAAAAACATAGGTTATGACCCCTCATTGGAACGAGCTCGACGAGCTCATAACCTATCTTTTTGAGACAAAAAATGAAAAAATAAAAAAAAATAATTGGCGATTTTTGAGAGTAGCGCTGGCCGGTTTTTGCCGTTACGTTGGGTAAAGGGTTAAGAACATTATGAAAACCCCCTAAAGACAGCAGTGCCTACTAAGTTTATAAGTTTATTTTGGATTTTAATGGGAGAGTGGGTGGGGGTGGGTGTCTGAGAACGGTAGTAGAAAATTTGCACGTAATGGGTGGGTGGGTGTAAAAAGGAGCCGAATAAAAAATAGGACGTCACGTCTTGCAAATTTTTAGTGCCCCCCCCCCCCCCCCCCCCCTCCTTGGGTTAAGAAATGATAAAAAGTTGGTCTTCTGGAGAAATTGAAGATGGACTACAGTAGGTCACTCTATATTGTTCACTTTCCACGGGTGTCAATATTTCCACGGACGTAATAATATTAGATTCCAAACACTAATTATAGGAATAATCATTAAGATTTTAATTAATGAAGCACCGGGTACATGGTGATTTTTATTACTTGGTAAACGCAAGCGTGAACATAACTGCCTACGCATAGATAACGATCACTCCACGCCGACTGTATTATAATACATGAATCGCTGATGAAAACGAAGTAATTAGTGCTTAAACAGGCTGCAGAAAGGAAATATTAGCTCAAAAGAAATTAAACACTGTTTAATACGGATGTTCACCACTTAGAGGCAGGCTCACTAAAAGGCAACCCTTAAGTCCATTTTTTTTATTAGGGTTTAACGACACATTAAGTCCATTGAAGATGGACTACAGTAGGTCACTCTATATTGTTCACTTTCCACGGGTGTCAATATTTCCACGGACGTAATAATATTAGATTCCAAACACTAATTATAGGAATAATCATTAAGATTTTAATTAATGAAGCACCGGGTACATGGTGATTTTTATTACTTGGTAAACGCAAGCGTGAACATAACTGCCTACGCATAGATAACGATCACTCCACGCCGACTGTATTGTAATACATGAATCGCTGATGAAAACGAAGTAATTAGTGCTTAAACAGGCTGCAGAAAGGAAATATTAGCTCAAAAGAAATTAAACACTGTTTAATACGGATGTTCACCACTTAGAGGCAGGCTCACTAAAAGGCAACCCTTAAGTCCATTTTTTTATTAGGGTTTAACGACACATTAACGGCCAGGGTCATATCATGTCGGTGACAGTTTTACGGGTGCAGGAAGCCGGAGTACCCGGAGAGAACCACCGAGTAACGACGAGCAGCTGTCAGCTCTCCAACATCGTAACTCTGAACTCTGCACCGCGGCACAGGCAGGGTTAGATTGGTTGAAGACCTGCGCACCATCAACGTGCAGTACGCCTTAGTACACAGCGTCATCGTGCCCCCATGTAGACAATCGGGGTTAAGTGCCTTGCCAAAGGACACAACGCGGGAGCACGAATCAGTCGCTGAAATGATCACCCATCTAACTACAACGTTGCTTAACCTCGGTGATCTGACGCCACCGCCACCGCCCCCCCCCCCCCCCTCCTGAAGTCCATAAACAGGATACACCATTGGGGAAAATAGTCAACACTAAATGAAAGACCAACCGAGATGGCGAACATGGGTTAAAGGAATGTGTAACTAATTCGCTTACTTACTTGAAACAAATATCGGATTTTATCAGCAAACTCAAAAAAATACAGGAACCTTTCCCGAAGGATCCGTTTCTGTTTTGCTTTATCCATCAGTGCCACTGGATAAAGGGTAATGTGTCTATATGGGTGGAGAGTGGAAACAACAAGTATATTGCAATGAATGCGAATTGAAATTACAGTGGAGTCGCCGTGGACTGGTCGTAATCCACGCGTGGGCGGTGGTGTCCACGCATTTGTTTACCAGGTGATAAAAATCATCGTCAGCAAAATTTTAAGTAATAAAGCACCGGGTTGTACCCGGTGCTTAATTAATTAAATTTTTGATGATTGTTCCTGTAATTCGTGTTTGGAATCTAATATTATTGCGTCCGTGGAAATATTGCCCACCTGCGTAAAGTGACCAGTCCACGGCGGCCGTACTGTAATTAAAATCATCTTAGGCAGCAACAATTTCCACTTAGGAAAGCGGACTTGCAGACAGGTGGAGTTGCTATCGGGTCTCGTTTCGGAAGAAATTTTGCGCGTGCCTATACGCGTAAATGGGATGAAGTCCTTATGAAATTCTCAACAAAAATTGTGAACTGTACGCAGTTCATCGAAAAGGGCTTTGATTTACGGACAGATTGTCACAGGATTACAGGGGTTATATTGATGTTCGGAAAGATGGAGGAACATGTAGGTTCTTATCAGTGCTCAACCGACAGCCAGTGACTGTCGTCTGAAACCCAGTTCGAACGTAAACCTTGCCACCTTAACAATGCCCTGTCCGCTTGGGACTCTTAGGATTCCTGAAGGTGCCTGTGGCTTACAACGCCAAAGGGTGATCAACGATAATTCACTGAAAAGATTATTTATTTACATGTACGAAGAAATAAAATATGAAACGAATTACTCACAAAATTATCCAAAAGAATACACTAATTACGCGGATAAAAGTTTATTCTTTAGGGCCCTCGACGTCTCCCACATCTAGCTGTGGCCGCTGAATCAACCTCACTCCATCTTCATTTTCTCACGGTTTGTGATACATACAACGCGTCTATTCACTTCTCGTTGCTTCCTCCTCGCGGGGTTACTTCACAGTCATCCGGGCTTAACACATATAATGTTCTGCTTGTGTGACTCTATCAGCGTTCTCACAGTTCAATTACAGTTCAATCGGCGTCTACCACAGTTCACGATCACTTTGCGCCTTGCCTGGCTCTCACGAGGTTAAGTTAATCTTCGCCTTCAGATATACACTTAACAAAGCTTACACAATAATATTCTGCAAAGTGTTCTCAACATCACCAATTCTCGCACCGCCTAAAACTATTTTAACTCGCGAGCTATTCAAGCGCTTACTCAAGCTCTTAATACGGTTTCTAGACATCAACGTTACAGCTTTTACTTCTTTGGCTACTATGCCACTACGGTTCGTAACCTTTAACAAACTACTTTCGGTTCCTTCCAACCCTCACAGGGTTACGACAATACTCGGACTTTCAATCTCGGAGCCTATGACCCTCGACGGTCAAGGCTAAATTCGGACCGTCTCTGAGTGCCCTCGGGCCAACTGCCTCTCAGAATTCTGCTTCACTCTTTATACAGTCGGAACTCAAAGTTTCAAAATATTAATTCTGATTTAACGAGTGTTTTGTAATTCGATATGGATGGAGATATAAATGCGAATTTTGTTTGAGGTAAACTCTTTTGACATTTCGGAGACAGGATAGATGCGTAATATGGGTGTGTGTCCAGAACAGATGTGATGCACTGGTTTCCAACAATTAGATTTTAACTGGCTTTAATTACCCAGATAAATATTACAGAAGAGAATATGGTCTCTCTTACTATTGATCTGTTATCAGATAGCCCATGTTGCGTTCAACAAGTGCGCCATAATGGACATTAAATTTCATACTTCATTTAGAAGCTCTTGAATTAACGTTAGTTTGACAAATCTGTTTTCGGGGTCCGTCACATACCTATTTTTACGCTTTACATTTAATCCAGGCAGAAATATTATCGAAAATATTTACACTTACAAACAAAAAAAAATCGCAATTTTTATCTATCACCTTGACACAGATGGCGTCGAAACTTTTCAAGAATGTAGGAAATATTCTTATAAAATTACATAAAAATTGAAGTGAATTATCCATGGGTGACCATTTTCGTCACTGGAAGGGATTTACAGGAAAGTTAGCTCCCCTTAATTTTTTAAAGCTACCAGTAAATTTAACACTGTGGGTGTGGGAATTTCATATAAAAATTTAAATCAGTTTGAAATATTATCTAAGGTATGTCATCATTTCACAAAGTTTAGGTATTTTCTTGTAGGTTAGTATAAAAATGCAGACGTTGACTTTTTACAATTTCTGTCCAATCAGTTGGAACGTTTGGCTGTTATTCTCTGTTGAAACCTATTTAAAAATGCGACAACCGCGCTTTCGCCATCTTTTGATGTTCTGTAACCTTTTTCTCTTCATTATACCAATAGCGTGTGTATCGTGATAATACAAGCATTGTTCTCTCCATTAATATTATTAGTTACCCCGTGTCTGATCACGTAGAACGGGTTTTTACCTACCCGAAGCCTGCCGTATCCCATTCGGCCGGGGTAACGAATTTATCTATTGACTTTCCGTTTTAGAAGTACAATCTATTTCATGTGTGAACACACACAGCATGAGATCTTTTATCTTCCATTGTTGAGCCATACAGGTTTCTGTGGAATTTTTGTGCAAAAGAGGGGGGGGGGGGGGGGGGTCTTCCAAAAAATTCCGGACACAAAGCTTAAAATATTTTTTTCCACCTTTTGACCACCACCCACCCACCCACGTGCAAAAAAAATATTTTTTTCCTATGACCACTTGGACACCCACCCCACCACCTATATTTTTTCAGTGTATCACCACAGTGGGTAATGAAAAATTATTGCACTGAGCTTCCAGTTGTCAATTTTTTTTTTAAACAATATTTTTATTTCCTCAATGAAATGGGGTTTGGCGAACAGGCAATGCCTATATTAACGCCGTACCCTACAGAGAAATACAATACAATACAATACAATGGTGCAGGTGCAACTGTACATAAAACAGAAACTGATCCAATGAAGTGGAAAGAAAGAGAAAGTACCATACTATATCCCACCATTTACTTTAAATAATTTACCTATCTATTGGGTGTGGAGGCAATCTACTTTCATTTATATGATAGGCCCACTAAAATCTCTCTCACCCAATACAGCAAAGGTCATTGTCAGGGTTCTTTTCCACTGGAAATAAACCAGTCACTGGAATCTCATCGTTTCCCTAATATATTCTTGAACCGCACTAAATATACTGGCGTTTTCCAAGGCAGTTTTCTCCGTATCCCCATATAGCATAAGAGTGATATTAGTGGCGTGGCCCAATTTTATTAGAAGCGAATTTCTTTGTTCTGCATATAGAGGACACATTAATAAATAGTGTTCAGTGTCTTCATATACATGACCGCAGCCACAAGATGCATTATCACTTATAAACCTATCAAATTTATGTCCGTTTAAATCACTACAATTTAACCGCAGCTTCGTGTGAACAATTTGTTCCTTTCTGCTACCCACATAATAAAACCCAGGGTCGATATTGTCGTTAATTGCAAGTTTCTTCTTAAAATGATCTACGGAAGTACAGTTCTGCAGATCTGCGCTTAAGCCGTTCCAAAGTTTTACCACTGATGGCAGAAACGAGTTAGAAAACCTGTTCGTGTTACATTTAATTTCCCTTAACAAGCTCGAAGATCTTAGCGAGTAATAAGTCAATTCTGATACAGGTTGCGGAATGAGCAGCCTAATGTAGTTTGGGACGCTTGTGAACATAATCTTATACAACGCTACTAATTTGTGGCGTCGTCTACGCTCTTTCAGTGGTATGAAACCAGATTCTCTATAGATAAGTTGATGACTTGTTCCCCTAGTGACCCCTATTATGGTTCGTAGAGCATCCAAGTGTAAATTTTCTAGGAGTGTTGATTTAGTCTCCGTGCAACCATCCCATATAACATCGGCATAATCAAACAGCGGGAGAATGAAGTATTGATATAGAGTTTCCAATGCTTGTCTGGACAATCTGTATTTTAGGCTTCTAAGACAGTTTATCATAGGGCTGACTTTACTTATAAGACTCTCTATGTGTGAATCCCATTGTCCTGTTTTTGAAAAGATCAACCCAAGATGTTTATGAGTGTCCGTCTCTTCTATTTGCTAACCTAGGAGGTAAAGATGGGGGCGAAGCGTGGGATTTACTCTATTTGAAATATACAGCGATTCGGTCTTTAGTGGATTAAATATAACCTGCCATGTTTTAGACCACTGGGCAATTTTTCTCAGGTCATTATTCAAAACTTCTGCTGCTAATTTTGCATCTTCGATTACCAGATAAAGTGTTGTATCATCGGCATAAAGTCTAATATTGGAAGTAATATCTTTAACAATATCATTTATGTATATATTGAACAGGAGGGGCCCTAAAACGGATCCCTGTGGCACGCCAGCTTTAATGGTTTGATTTTTGGATTTCTCCCCATTTACAACTTCATACTGTGAGCGGTTTGTTAGGTAGATTTTAAACCATGCTAGTAGGTTACCTCTTATTCCAATTGAGTCTAATTTATGAATTAATCCGTCATGCCATACTCTATCGAATGCTTTACTTATATCACAGAATACTAATCTGACTTCTTTATTGTTGTCCATATTACTAGCAATGTAGTTTTCAATATCTATTAATTGGTAAATTGTACTGTCACCCGGAATGAAGCCTGACTGTAGGGGTGTTAACAATTCGTTTTCCACCAAGAAAGAAAAAATGTGTCTAAAAATTACTTTTTCCAGAATTTTACTGACAGAACTTGTCAAAGAGACTGGCCGATAGTTTACCTTGTCATTAACTGATGATTTCTTATGGATAGGCACAACACTGGCTTTCTTCCATAAACTTGGGAACTCATTACGTGATAGAGACAGATTAAAAAGATATGTCAGAGGGAAAGCTAACTGTTGAGCACATGCCTTAATGATTCTGTTATTAATTAAATCTGGTTCGCTAGCTTTCTGGGGATCTAACTTACTAATAACTGACATTACTTCTTCTTCAGAGATTACTATGGATTCCAGGCTCATTTCACAACGTGGGATGGGTGGTAGTTCCTTGTCATCGACAGAGTTAGCTTGATCAACAAATTACGTATTTAGTAAGTCTGCAATCGAGGTTGCATCGCTAATTATTTCCCCATCTTCTTCGAGTGGCGGGAAAAATTCATGCGAAACATTGTGCTCTTTAGAGAATGATTTCAGTGTCCTCCACCAGTGTTTACTGCCAAAGTTTCGAGTTGATACATAGGTTTCAGTTTTAAGATCGTATTCTGCTTTGGCTGCCCGTATGAGTGATATAGTTTCATTTCTATCATGCCTAAATCTAGCCCAGTCTTCGGCCCTATTTGTCTGCTTAGCTATTCTGTGTGATCGATCACGCACTCTCATCATTTTACGGATCGTTGAATTCATCCAAGCTTTATCTTTCGGTCGTACTTCAATGGTTTTATTTGGTATGTAGTTTTTAGCTGATTCAATGATATACGATGTAAGGCTCTCTGTGGTTTCATTTAAATTTTCCGTGAAAAGGTCTTCCCACGTAGTTTGTGCAAAATGTGCCTGTAATCCGTCTATATCCATATTACTATAATCCCATATTTGTCTTTTAAAACAGGCAATTTTACTCTTTGTGAATTTTAACGTAACAGCAGTAGCATGGTGGTCACTACAAAAGGGAGGAATAACAGAACAATTTCCAACTAGAGTTGGGCACGATACTAAAATTAGATCAAGCAGACTGCAGGAGCGTTCAGTTACTCGCGTGGGGTCTTTGACAATTTGAGATAGGCTGTAGTCGTTTTCCAGCTGCCTGATCCTTGGGTGAGTATTCTTGAGACAGTCAAGGTTGAAATCTCCGACTATCACACATTTCTGCGACATGTCATTTCTTGCTCTTTGGATAGATTCATCAATAAGACTCCAATAATAATTATTGCCAGTTGGGGGCCTGTATACAACTCCGAGTATAAATTTCTGGTTTTGACTTCGAATTTCTGTCCAGATTAATTCTAAGCCTGGGATTTCAAGATCACGCCGACGTTTCCAAACTATGTCAGACTTAATATAGACTACTACTTTTCCCCCTAGTCCCTCCCCTCTGTCCATACGAATAGGTGGGTAATGGTAGCCTTGTTTTTGAATATCATTATTTTGAACGGTATTTGTCAACAAAGTTTCCGAAACAGAAATGATATCATAATTTCCTAATTCAGCGCTTATCATATCAGTTTTGTTGCGGAGACCTCTAACATTGATGTGCACAATCTTTATTTCTCCAGGATTAACTTCAATATCCCCACTTGTAAACAAATGCATAAAAATCATTATGCTTAAACCTCGAACTCCAACCGTGCATAGAAGCATCACAAGAAGAAAGTCATCGCGATTCAAAGTGGATTTTTGTCGGCCTCCACCCCTGAAAAGCCCAATTCTCGCGCGATAAGTCGATATATCGTCATCCATTTTGTACCATCGGTACACATGTAATACGAGTTTGCGAGAATTGGTCTTTCAAGATTTGAATTCTAATGTGAGACGAAAGTGGTACATTTCTCAGATCAGTTTTCGTGCAAAAACATTTTAAACAGAAAAACAAAATGAAATTTAAAATAATTGATGGATGTCGTTTCATTGAAACGAAAAATGGTATTTAGGTGATGCAGTATCAGATAGAAAATTAATGATGTTAATGTTTCTTACAAAACATTCATACATTCACATAACGATGGGTTTTGGTGGCCATTGAAAGAAAAAAAAATGGAGAAAACAAAAGAAGGAAAATGTGGGCACCAAAGCAAAAGCCAATAACCTCCTTGTCCGTATTTCATTTTCAGTTGAACACAAAATACAATTTTGTTTATATAAATATGTTCTACTATAAACCATTGGAGAGTGATTGTGGGCACCCTCCAACAATTCGCAACCAATCCTATTTGGGATAACTAAATTAGACCACCAATCTTGAACATCAGAAACCACTCAACAAGTATCATCCTACCAATAAAAATTTTCTAATTGCATTTTGATAGCGCGGAAGAGTTATCTCATAAAATTTTTGGACGAGATAAGTAAATTATCGTAACATGTAACTACTGCTGAAAATCTGTTCATTCACAGTACGCTAGAGAGTGCCCATGAACACTCTCCAGTGAACAATAAGGAAACAGTTCCATATCAAAAAAACCGTCACTCAAACAACATAAAATGCCATTGGTTTATAATGGCATTGAAAGTTCCATATCTTCCTCATAAAATTCTCAGAGAAGGTAAATATTGTAACGTCTCGCATCATTTGTAAATAATCACAAAATATAGTTTGTAAAACAGTAATTATTCAAATAGGAGTCCAATAAACAAAAGAAAATTATCAAATATTATTTATAAAATTCAGTAATTAGCAATTAATTCTTATTAATCAAAGTAAATAATAAACAGTAGTCAGATAAAAATAAAAGTTAAGACCGTAATTTATTTATAAAATGGTAATTAATTTAGTGAAGAATTAGCGTAAGTTTAATAATTAAAGTTGGTAATTTAGTGGAGCGCCGAATCCCCTGCCCAAAGCCATTTTCCATTTCGGTATTTTTCAAATTTCAGCGTTTCGGGGCAATAAACGTTTGCAGGATTCAACCCCTTTTATTTATATTAAACGTTAATTAAAAGTAAATCGCGTAAGTTTCAACAACTCTAGTTTTACCTTTGGTGCACCGTTCGTTACGGCTAGGGCTGTCAATGTGTTAATATTTGACAAAATGCACATTGCAAGATCATTTATTAGCGCAAAGTTTACTTCTGTCAACCATTACTACGCAAGGTATTATGGGAGTCGTACTAAATTTAGCTACGTTTCTCAGTAGTCATGGTTATTTTCCCACACTCCGACCTCCGAAATTGGAAGTAGTTTTTCTACGTCCAATACATCCACTTTTTCATTGGCTCTTTCGGAAGGTGAAGGTACATCCGAGCGACATCCAGAAGCTCATTGGCTGAACTGGAGCCGGAGGTACTTTCCGGAGGTCAGGTGTATAAAAGGAGAGACGCTCATTCGCGGAGGTCTTCTCCACGTCATTTACCGGCAATACAACAAAGCCTTACCGGCGAAAATCAGCATACGACAGATTTGAACAAGCATTAAACAGACAATTAAAGCCTTTATAATTTAGATTAAAAAGGTACATACAAAAGAAATATGGATTGAAAATACACATATGAATACGAGCCTTCCACACATATAACTGTTGAAACTCTATAAACAGTCTTTTGGGATTTATACGGCTCACTTTTCGCCAAAAGCTCCCACCACTTTCGGTTTCACACTTTTACTACGAATTTTACTACGATTTGTTTACGTTGGTTACGCAACGAATGCTCGTAGTAGTTTTACCTGTACCGTTGTTCAGGCACAGTCCTCTCGAGTTTGAGGGTTACTGGGAGGGTGTACACTAATGTTAGATGTTGTTTACGACGAACACAGTATTTATAGCTTCAAATCCAATGCATTTTTAACAACCACTCGCGTGAATTAGTACTAGTACAGAAATAATTTTTGGACCAACACCTCTCACATCATTATTTTATTTCCACTGAAAAGAAGCCAACCAAGTTACCAACGCCTTTTCAGTAATAAATGACCTGTGTTCTTTGTACTTCCTCTTCAGAGTTTTTCATGTATAGCTTGTTAGCTGTTCTACACGGTGCACAGTGTAGTTGATACAGACGTTCCTGTAGTGCTGATACAAACTTTATGTATGTGCATTTACCCTACCTGAGCTCCTAGAGCTTGGCTTATTGTGTTTGGGGTATTTTCACATCGACTAACTTTTTGTCGGCACTTTCTTGTCCCTTGCAAACTCGCGCCTGTTCACCCATCTCTTGCTCACATTTTATGTAGCCCATAGGGAATGGCCTAAATATTGTAGGGGTACTATAACTGGGTATTAACTACTGATGGCCCACATTTACAGAGATCAAGAATAACAGTATTTAACAGAAAGAAGAAACTAACATACACACTCCAACTACTCAAGAATAACACTTTTTAACGGAAAGAAGAAACTAAAACATACGCTCCAGTTACTCCAGAATAACAGCATTGAATAGAAAGAAGAAACTGGTCCTTATACTTCATCTAATTTACATATTGTCGGTAATAACCACCAGGTGACACAGTGACCCAACACTATTGGTGACCCAATTACCTGTATATTGAACTAGCATATTGCTACCAACACTGAAGTCATTGGTTATCAGTAATTGAACCAAGCACTCTACCAATTTGTTATATTAATATTGCTGGTGATCATAAGTATATGAACTTTGGGGTAACTAAAGTTAAAAGGGATTTCAGTGTTCAGGTTTTCCTGGGTTGATCCTCCGAGTCAATGGTTGGCCCAAAAAGTGTGTGATCAGTTGAGGCGAGCTTAGAGGGCTGGACCGTTACAATATATTATCATTAACTAACTACTGGCCAGATAATGGGCATTAAGCAACTCCACATTGTGTGCCTAGGTACTGAAATAGTGGAGGAGGCTTCTGCATTTATTACACTTATATCAAAGGTCATGGTTCCAATATCTGTTTGAATATGTATTCATTCACACTTAAATTCACTCAAACCAACATAATATGTATAGAAAACTGAAATACTATGGGAAACTTCTATTGCCCTAATATGAATGATCATGATTGCAATATCTGTTGGGACAGTACCTGCAGAGTGCCCATGAACACTCTCCAAAAACCTCTAAGAAAACAGCTCTATTTCAGCAAATGTTCATTCAACCAACTCTTATATTTATGACAGAATAGAAGAGTTGCATACGAACTCATGAAGTTCTAGGGGAGACTTCAACATGCATTGTACTTATACTAATAGCCGTGGTTTCAATATCTGCTTGGATATTTGTTCCCACACAGATTACTGGAGAGTGCCCATGAGACACTCCCCAATAAACTGTAACAAAACTGTCACAACAGAACCTTCAATCGACCAAACCATAATATGTATAGGTACTGAAATATAGGAGGAAACTTCTATTACATTAATCTTAATGGTCTCGGTTGCAACATCTTTCAGTATTTGTTCACCTACAGTTCACTGGAGAGTGCCCAGGAGCACTCCCCAATAAACTATAAGGAAACAATTCTAAACAATAAAATTATTATTATTATTATTAACCAACATAATATGCTGATTTTGCTAAAAATATATTGTCTCGTCAAATCATTAAGTTTTCCTTGTTTAAAGACCCATCTGGCTTCAGTACATACAATACAGGCTTCAGGTCTATTCTTTTCCTGTCCAAACAGAGCTCCATGACCTCTGAAAACAAGATATAACTGAACAAATGCTTCAAACATACTTGAATGGTATAGGTACTGATATATACATACAGTAGATTCCACTTAATTTTATCTCTTAAATGAACATGCCTGTCAATTGAATATAACTTCCGGACACCAAACCATTTACCATATCTTCAGTTTAACTTTGTCCTATCTATTGCGTAGATTGTGGAAAAAAAAAACTCCTGTTACTTGAATAAAGAAACTTGTAAATTGTCAAGAAATTGCCTCCACAATCATTAGATTATCCTTCTTTATAGACCTGTTTGGCCTCAGAACATCCAATACAGGCATCCAATCTATTTTATCCGGTCTGACATAGCTCCATAAGCTCTGTAGAACAAGATATAACAGAACAGATGCTCAGTTTATCTCTA
This sequence comes from Pictodentalium vernedei, assembly GCA_031216915.1. NCBI lineage: Eukaryota > Metazoa > Mollusca > Scaphopoda > Dentaliida > Dentaliidae > Pictodentalium > Pictodentalium vernedei. The sequence goes on along the minus strand of CM062295.1, from coordinate 94,892,631 downwards.
CTTAAGCATAATAACACATACCTAGTGTGATACATGAGTATGTGTTTACATTTTACATACCAGCATACACTGGTGTTATACACTTAAAGTCTTGCTAAAAGATTACATGAAGCTTATATCAGATAAGTGTATATGACACACCGACACACACATATATATAAATATATAAATTTGGCCCATCTATTTCATATAGGTTGTGAAATAAACTCATGTTACCTGAATAAAGAATTTTGTAATTTGTCAAGAAACTGCCTCAACAGTCATTGAATTTTCCTTGTTTATAGACCCATTTGGTTTCATCACATCTAGTATGGGCATCTAATCTATTATATCCTGTCTGACAGAGCTCCATGGGTTCTGCAAAACAAGATACAACAAAGCAGATGCTCAGTTTGTCTCTCCTTGAGCACAAATAACACATACTTAGTGTAATATCATGACTATTTATTTACATTTTACATACCAGTATGTACTGATATTATGCACTCTGAAGTTCTTGCTGAAGATTAAATTAAGCTTATTTAAGATGAGTGTATATGCCACACTCTCACACACACACACACCCACATATATATACATATACATATATATATACAGTGGATCCCACATAATTGTATATTTCTTGATTAATTGAACATGACTGTCAATTCAATATAACTTCCAAACGCCAAACCATTTACCACATCTTTAGTACAAACTTGACCCATCTATTGCATGTAGGATGTAGAATTAGCTCCTATTACTTGAATAAATAGACTTGTGATTTGTCAAGAAAATTGCCTTGACATTCATTGAAATCTCATTGTTTATAGACACATTTGGCCTCAGAACATCCAATACAGGCATCTTATCTATTATATTCTGTCTAACAGAGCCCCATGAGCTCTGTAAAACAAAATATAACAGAAGAGATGCTCAGTTTATCTCAACTTGAGCATAATAACGCACACTTGGTGTGATACATGAGTATGTGTTTACATTTTACATACCAGCATGTACTAATATTTTGCACTCTGAAGTTTTACTGAAAGATTACATGAAGCTTTTAGCAGATGAGTGTATATACCACAAACACACACCCAAATATATAGATATATATATCCCACTTAATTGCACATCTCATAATTGAACATGCCTATCAGTTGAATAGAACTTCCAAACACCATTTACCTTGTCTTCAGTATAAATTTGCCCCATCTATTTCATGTAGGTTGTGGAATAAACTCCTGATACTTGAAAAAAGAATCTTGTAATTTATCGAGAAACTGCCTCAACAACCATTGAATTTACCTTGTTTATAGTCTCATATGGCCTCAGTACATCTAAATATAGGCATCTAATCTATTATATCCTGTCTGACAGAGCTCCATGAGTTGTCAATCCTTGCCTTAATTTGAATCCTAATCCGATAACTGGTTTTTTCACATCTTTATGTTCTGGTGGTTCTAATACCTGATGACAGAACTTTCAGTTGAGCATTTGTAATTCATGCATTTCAATAATATGCCTATACACACTATGGCGTAATGTATACTGGCATATTATTGAAGTGCATGAATTACAAATGCTGAACTGAAAGTTCTGTCCTCAATGCTCTCATAATAATTATCATTCATGTGTTAAGTTCCGAGACTGAAGAAACAGTTAAATTTAGTGAAGAAGTTTTAATTTTAATGACCTGACTACAGGCTAAGTGTCTAGGCTTGAGGTTTCAGCCAATTGTCATTACTCAAAAGATAGTAGATAGCGTAGGAAAGCTGAAAATCTGTCACCTAACACTATTGTAAATCTCACTGTCCTTCCTGGTCCGTCTCCGAAAAAATGTCAGCATTGATTTCTGCATATAACAGCATATAATGTAAGAATTAGACTATTTTTGTAAACATCAAATAGAGGATTAAAATAATCTTCTTTTGCTGCATAGTATTATGCTCAGCTACTCATCTATATACTCTGGCTCAGTCAGGGTCAGTTTTCAATTCAAATATTAACTGTAACGTTTGTTTCATGTTTTCACGAGATAGCCAGACAAACCCTCTGTGAAAACCCTGGTACTATCACTATGAGCTTGAATTAAGTAAGTGGGGTTTTATATCAAGGATGCACAGTGAGAATTTTCATTAGTTTCAGGTTACAAGAGCTCTACTTAGAGAAACTGGGCATTTAGATTATTTTCCGTAAATTTTTTACATTATTTTAGATGTTCTGCTAAACACATTGCTACTCATTGTAAAATCCAAATTGTGCCGTGATGATTCAGCTATGAAAATTATGTTAACCATTCCCAAATTAAAATTCATAAATTTCCACTGATTGTTTTTAGTCAAACTGGAGTACACAATTCTTTAATGCATCTAATTTCATTTACAAAAAAAGAGAACAAATCCCCTAATCAGCCTAGTGGGGCCTTATTCACTAACCCTACCTGACAAACAGGTGCCTATTAGACTACTAAACAACAATATAGCCTTGTTATGTGAATATAATTTGAAAAAAACACCAGGAAAAAAATTGCAACTCCAGGAAAAAAGGTGTTTTGGCCCCCATCCGACCACCCACCCACCCCAGCCTTGTGTCCGGAATTTTTTGGAAGACCCCCCTGATATGACTAGTATAAAAAATTATTGAATTTCTTTTTTTCTTTTTTGTCTCAAAAACATAGCTTATGAACTCCACATTGGAGGTTACTCGACAAGCTCATTCCAATAAGGGGTCATGAGCTATATTTTGGAGATAAAAAATTAAAATATAATACATGTACACTGTAAAACTGGAATGACGCGTCTTCTACGGGGTATGGACAATTTGTAGATTTCGGAACGAGGCTTCCACTGGGTATGGGGAATTTGTCAGTGGCTGGGCGAACGTATCGTGGGTTTCAATGAATATAGTCTCATATCACGTATCTATCAACCAATCAAATCAAAAAATTCACTTTAGTCAATAGATAAAAAAGTCTACGAGGTGAGATTTGCTATTTTTTGTTCCTGGGAGCAATAAAACTTTACAAATTACTGTGAAGACACCTTCTCTAAACAAAGGGCCGAAGTGGGCAATTTTTTAATGTTGGTAGGTCGGGGCACGGTGGCGTTGTGGTAACCGGTCCTCGTTAGATCACCGAAGTTAAGCAACGTCGAGCCCGGTTAATCATTGGATGGGTGACCGTCTGAACGATCAATTCGGACTCCCACGTTGTGTTCTTGGGCAAGGCACTTAACCCCGATTGTCCACATGGGGGGCACGATGACCCCCGTGTACTAAGGCGTACTGCACATCGATGGTACGCATGTCATCAACCAATCTAACCCCGCCTGTGCTGCAGTGCGGAGTTACTATGTTGGGGAGCTGACAGCTGCTCGTCGTTGCTCGGTGGTTTTCTACGTGTACTCCGGCTTCCTCCAGCCGTAAAACTGTCACGGTCATGATTAGCCATTGTGCATAAGTATATGACCTTAAACACCAATAAATAAATAAATAAATAAATAATAATAGTGTTGGTAGGTGTGATACTGATAGATGTTGTTAATGGTGGATTATCTTTTTAATGAACGAAAACAACAGACAGCTCAGAGAGCTGTCTGTTGTTTTCGTTTATTAAAAGTAACAAAAAGGAAACTTGATTTTATTGTCAACTGATGTCATAGGTATTTTCTCCACAATTACTTGCTTCTCAATTGGTCTTTGCTCGCCAGTCTAATCAATTTCAAGGGAGGTAACTTGAAATTTATTAAAAGTAACAAAAAAGAAACTTGATTTTATTGTCAACTGATGTCATAGGTATTTTCTCCACAATTACTTGCTTCTTAATTGGTCTTTACTCACCAGTCTAATAAATTTCAAGGGAAGTAACTTTATCGAAAGTTGATTTTCATGACGATATAAGTCAGGAATGCTATCGGAATATGAATGTAGGAAGGGAGTATTAGGTTGTATGGAGTGTTATACACTCTCTATAAAAACAAGTTTGATTTGTCCATTTCTCCGCAGGGAGTACTATATGATAAGATATCACAGAGGGCGCCAGTGTTGAAACCATTACTCCGGTTTTATTTGCAATCATCAATTTATCATTAAGAAAATGGAATAATCATTCTCCGCATCAGACATACAAAATCCCCAACTTGTCCCTCCGCTGATAGTGAAATTACGAATAAGGGTTCAGTAAATGAGGTCTGAAATGAGTCTTTAGAGAGGTCAAGGCCGAATTCACTGGACGAGTTTCGTAAATATTACGATAAACTGGGGATGAGTTCCAGATTTTATTTATTACTTGATCCAAAAAATGGATAAACGATGTCTAAATGCATTGAGAAGCAAACTCTTCTTCATTAATACATATAAGGCATCGAATTACTTGATTAAAACTGAAGATTTGCTGAACATCCTCTCAAAAAATAGTCCCCTTGACGGAGATATCTTTGAGCATTCAGTGACAGAATGTTTTTGAAAGAACAGTTCAAAACCTAAAAAGTTATATTTTTCGATATGTAGCTCACAATGCGTGACCATGTGACCAGTCTTGGGGCTGAAGTTTCGCGCAAAAATACAAGTGCGGAAGGCTAGTGATAATTTTAGGATGTTATTGATTGATCGTGAAATGCTGCTTTTAAAGGATGAGTCCAATGGTCTGAAAAAAGGTCAGGTGATATGACAAGTAATCATTTTCTTTCAGATGTGTGTAAGAGAATTGTTGTGTTGAGAATCACAGTTGAAATACACGAACGGTCTTTACCTTCATTTTCTGCATTTAGTCTTTCAACCTTGACGCCCTAAATGGTATCGTCATGCTGTACTGTCGACGGGGAAATGGACAGGTCTATTTTGTATTTGTAAGAAGGTTCAGTAATAATTTAATCCTACAGCCCCGTCGGGCTGTAGGATTGAATTATTACTGATTCTCTTTCACGATTTAGGTTTGTTTTCAGGCCTGATAATGCACAGCTGAATTCTTTACGTATGTATAACTTGTGGAAAGGGTTAAGAAAAGAGAACTCTAGATGGCAGCCAGTCGGCGATAAGACGTGGGAAGGCCACAAAACAGGATTTAAAAATAATAATTAAAAAACCACCGCATGTTTCTGCAACTATGCAATATTTCTTCCATGCTGCAGCTTACCTTAATTGGCTGAAGAAATATCCCCTCACCAGCAGTATAGTGGGGTACCAGGATTTCACCGGTCATTTGTATTACCTATTCGCCAACATGACGATGTAGAGAACATTTCATTTCTTCTCTAGTAATTGAAAGTTTGTATATGTTTATTGGTCAGGGGCGGGGGCGTTCAACACCTATGAGGCTTAAACCCGGGAGGGGGGTTTCACCCAGCGGACACCAAGTTCTTTGTCCGGTGGACAGTAATAGAGCAGATATATATTGGCATGTTTAAAGACCACCGCACACGCCTAACATTGTCACAGGTGCACTAGTGTAGCCAGGATTTTACAGAGTGGGTAATAGTTTAGGTTTTGTGGATTCTCAGAAGATCATCTGTGACTGCCACGGGCAAAAACGGGAGAGATAATGAGAGTGATGTCCACTCTCGTTGGTAGGAGTCCAGGAAATGTTTTGAAATTTCAAGCCCATGAGAATAAATCTGTAGCCACAATGCTCTATTTATGGAATTTAATAAGTAAATTCTGTTGACTTAAATAAAATCCAACTGGTTTTCTTCAGTTTTGCAAGGGGACCTTAAATCATGTTCACCCACTCCAAACTTGGACTCCAATCTCGTACTGTAATTGTTTGAAGTGGTACTTTTCTTCGGACGTACCACACCAAAAATCACATTATGGCCTTTGGGTCCAAGTTTAGACTAATTTTACCGTGAGTGGACCTTTTCGATATTTGGGAGGATCGCATTTCCCCCATTACCGCCTTCCCGGACAACACTCTTGCAGCTGCTTGCGACAAGGTCGAACGCTTAAGAATTATGATAGGTCGAAAAGGTGTTATTTTGTCTCCATCTTTAATATATATAATATATTTACTTTTATATATACAGTACGTGGAGAGTGTATTATCACTAAATCACCCGCAGAGTGGAGATTCCACCCGAGCAATAATTGCAGATTTGTTGCAAAGCATAACCAGCACCAGCAAAGTTTCAGCCAATGGACCTCCGGGTTAAACCCGGAGGTCCATTGGCTGAAACATTGCTTGTGTTTTTTAGTTTAAACTATATTTATTTCCAAATGTACAAGCAAACATAGTGCGAATAGAACAAGCTGGTGGATTTGACTGTAAGCTGATAGCTTATAACTCGTCGTCTCCACAAAACAAGCAAAGCTACATATAACCTGTTACAATGGCAAGAATATCAGTATTAATATTAACACAAGTGTTTGATTGTTCCTTAGCCTCTTGCATTCAATGTTGCATAAGGAAATAAATAGGACGAGAGAGAGAGAGAGAGAGAGAGAGATGTACAAAATTTTGTCGATATGTACAAAATTTGAAAGTTATAGCTTGAGTGTAACTCCACTCCGCGGATGATTTAGTTACAATCCACTCTCCACGTACTGTATATGAAGAGATTTATGTATCGAAATATATTAAGTGAAATTATATTTGACGACTACTTTGTGTTAAGTATGCATATATATTTAATCGACTTCACGGATCTTTCATTAATTAAGATTCCTGTGCTCAAAAGCTGAGACATACACCATTATACAGTACGCGGAGAGTGGATTGTAACTAAATCACCCGCGGAGTGGAGTCATCACCCAAGCTGAAACTTTCAAATTTTGCACATATCGACAAAAAACACAAGCAATGTTTCAGCCAATGGACCTTCGGGTTTAACCCGGAGGTCCATTGGCTGAAACTTTACTTGTGCTGGTTATGCTTTGCAACAAATTTGCAATTATTGCTTGGGTGGAATCTCCACTCTGTGGGTGATTTAGTGATAATACACTCTCCACGTACTGTATATTTAATTTTATTTATAAATATATATATTTAATTTTACGTGGGTGATTTTTCCGATGTGTTACTCCCGAGGAACTGAAGGAAAACAGTAAATGACGACTTCGGTCAATAAATCAACAACTTAACGCCTTGTTCTCAATTCTCTTGAGTCTTTTTGTCAGTATTTAGTTTGAGAGGAAAGTAGTGCTCACAAAGAAGATTAAAAACAAAATAAAAGACTTATCAGACAAACGGAATACTGACACTCTCACATCTGTCTGCTTGTTTTGTCGAGTGTTCCTCGAAGAAAGAAGAAATCCCAGAACGGTTACACAAAACGCTTAAAATGTCAATTTCGGATAGAAAGCAAAAATATAAACATTCCATCACTCAACGCATTCATTAGAGGTGTTTCGATGTTTTCTGTGGCCACACATTACTCAAAAGATGCAGAAAAACATCAAATAGAATCTTGACATATCTCGTTGGTTAAATGTTCGTTCTGATTCGCTTTAAAGTGTTATTTACGGGCTTTGCATTTGAAAGAAATTTTCTTTGACAAGGTGCAGAAATATGCATAATTTCAAAACATGTATTTTTCTGTTTTCTTTATTATTTATCTCGTTTATTAACCTTCTGTGTGTAAGGAGTGGTGTCAGTTTCGACTCTAAGAGCGTGTGTGTGTGTGGGGGGGGGGGGGGGGGGAGCTCAAGAGATCCCGCAAGTAGTTCGTAGAAGTTTTTCCTAGCCGGTTTTTTTCTAGTTTGAACTTCGTCAGGGGTATAACGCAACCAAGAAGAATGACGCGTAGGGACGGTGTGCGGCAAGCCTATTTCGACCCATTTTGGCTGTTGAAATTCCTAGGTATATTTGTTCGAGGAAAAGGAAGAGAGGAAGGTGGGTTTTTCAGCTTGGGTGTTTTTGTTCCTTTTCCTGTTTTCTGCCGAAACCTCTTGTGAAGTCGATGTGGATGCTTCGCTCAAGACTGTTTTTTCCATAGCCAGTCATATTCCCCTTCTTTGTTTTCTTTTTGTGTTGTGAGGTAGGCTTTGTAATCCTCTAGAGTTCATGTGAAGTCAAGCGTCAGTTCTCCGAAGTATCCCGTGGCTGTACTGTCCAAATGGTTGGTATAGGTGGTGCCCAGGGTCATGTTTCAGGGGTCTTCATATTCAGAGTACGAGTCCGAATCGAGGTTTTATACTGATTGGTTGGGACTAATGGGGGATCTAGATTCACCTCCATATCCTCCACAGACACCTCCTTTCCCTCCGACCTCTTGTGAAGAGGTACGGTTTCTGGTTGGTAATGTTGGTTTTGGAGATGAGTCGAAAGTTGTCAACCTCTCCCTATCCTGTCTCACGGCCTCAACCCTTTCTCCTATCGAGCCATGCCTCATTCGATTGGCGTCTCGGCATCTTGCTGATGGTGTCTTTCTTATCTTTTTCTTCTTCGTTTCGTCTGTTTCAAAGGCGTGCCTGGATATCGGAGTTTTCCGTCTTTATCCCCTTCCGTGGGTGTGGATCAGTGCGGGACGAAGCTATGTTTTCTCGTACCGCATCAATCAAGTACTATCTAGTGATCAGTTTGGACCTAAGCCCACCGATCAGCGGCGCCGCCGTGAAATACAATGGATATTCACGTTAAAAACACTCATCCTAAAAGGGCTTGAACATGAAAAATTTCTGAATTTTATTATAACTTCTGTGTATAAGAATTTGAAAAAATACAATGGACTGAGTTTGGGATAGACACTTGAAAGTAAGTTGGTAATATTATTCAAAACATGTCGTTGGGTCCAGATTAACGCTTTGCCTAATACAAAAACACTCATCCCAAAAGGGCTTGAAAATGAAAAATTTCTGAATTTTATTATAACTTCTGTGTATAAGAATTTGAAAAAATACAATGGACTGAGTTTGGGATAGACACTTGAAAGTAAGTTGGTAATATTATTCAAAACATGTCGTTGGGTCCAGATTAACGCTTTGCCTAATACAAAATGGGACGACGGCGCCACTATTTTCCTCAACTAACTAAAAAGATTTTTTTCTTTTTCCAAACCATAGTCCACGACCGGTTATAGAAACGATCTCTGAGTGCGCATTTCAATTAAGATCCATGTCCTATGATTTAGAAATAAAGTTTAATTTAAAGAAAATTCAAATTACAAATGTCGTGCCAAGTGTTGAGTTTAATACTATAAAAATATTTACAATTGTATTGTCCGAAATTATATTTTTTTACCCCTGAATTATTTATTTATTTATATATTTATTTATTTTTTTTTTTTTTATTTTTTTATTCATTTATTCATGTATTATTTTTATTTATTTATTTGTGTTAAAGTCACTTTCAGCATCTACGGCTATATCTTGGCCACATCAAAATCTTAAAGCCAAGTGGAGCTAATGGTTTACGCCTGTGCTGCCCGCTTGGAATATTTCTATTCCAGGCGTTGGTTACTAAATCTTGCTTATTTGACCAGTAAAGCAGAACGTTGTTACCAAAGTAAACAAGAATTACTCCATTTCCCAATGTTCTCACGTGGAGGGGGTACCATTGAATATAAACAACTGAATTATTAGGGTTTTAGAGGAGGTGACAATTTACCGGTTGGAAAATTGCCACGTCTTTTAAAATGTTAATGATTAAATTCGACTCAGTTGTTGTCATATATATACAGTTGCGTATTCTTCTGCAAAAAAAGTTAGTTATCTTGGCGCTGCAAGTTAATATGCTGTTTCAGCAAGTTGGTTATTATCTTGTAGGTTATTATGTTTCTGCAGCCGGTTTGTTAACCAGCTACAGCAAGATACCTAACCTGCAGCAGGAAGATAACTAACTTGCTGCAGCAAGTTACCGGTAAATGTAGAAAACACTACATTTGGGGAAAAATACAACTGTAAAAGATTTATAGTATTGCGTCCCCACGGGGTGGAGTAATATTTGTTTGCAAGTTCTTTAATTTCTGCACATATACATATGCTAAAATAGGCGATCCCTGTAGAATTTCGTTTTATTTTATTTTAAAGCGAGGCTGCCTTCTAATGTCTAAAAAATACTGATATTATTCGCACTTTAGGCACAAAGTGGAGAAATACATTTCCTGGAACTTGTACATTTGAAAGAACCCGCGGAAACAACGACTGAGCAGCTGTTTCAGTGTAAAAAAGTTAACTTAAAAAATCCCTGGTTAAATAGTGGATTCAATTTACAAATGAATTTCTCACGAGATAATGTGTCGAGTAATCCAGTTTAAGCCTTTGAACCCAAGAGACCACTTTTACGTCATAATTTCATTAAGTATGATGGCTTCGAAGTGATTGTGTGGGGTAGAGCAATTGATATTTTCAACCAAGCCCCAAGGATGCACGTTGAAAATGTGAATTTCTCTCCCCAAATAATGAATATGGACTCTTCCAATTACTGTCATTGAACTGACATGAAAGATTCCACCGGTATATAACCCTTTACCTAACATGAAAAGCAGACGACACTTGCAAAAAAAAATCTTGAATAATTAATTTTTTCTCTCAAAAACATAGGTTATGACCCCTCATTGGAACGAGCTCGACGAGCTCGTTCCAACGAGGGGTCATAACCTATGTTTTGAGACAGAAACTGAAAAAATAATGAAAATTATTTGGCGATTTTTGAGAATAGCGCTGGCCGTTTTTGGCCGTTACGTTGGGTAAAGGGTTAAAAAGTTAACTTTATTAACTACAAACGGGAGAGTTTAATTTGGTTTGAGGACAAGATCAGTTTCTGTACTGGGTTGTCAAAATAAATTACTACTGAGCGTTTTACCACATGGTCTGTTAACAATTGTGACGTCCAGCGACTGTCATATTTATCCTTCATACATTTTTATACATGCATACCACGTTAAAAGAGTTAAAATGAAGAAGTTCTTGAAAAGCTGGCGAAAGAATGAAGGAGATGGAACTAATTTGTTCTCCCAAATTGTAAACATGGGTCATGCGAAGGAGAGAAATAATGGATTTCTAATGAGCCACGATTTGATTAAAAGTTTCTAAACTGTGTTGACCAAAATCGACCTGAGGGTGTACCGAGGCTCAAACCGATTTTAGTGAAAGGGGTTCGGAAATTTCATATCAAATCGTGACAATTCGAAATTCCTTTTATCACATACTCTGTGATTCAAGCCGCCTTTCCTGACGGAACGGCTAAAACCGGTCATCACTGTTCACAAAAATCGCCAGCTGAACAGGGGGGGGGGGGGGGGGGGGAGGGGGGGGGGCTAAAAATTTGCAAGACGTGACGTCCTATTTTTTATTCGGCTCCTTTTTACACCCACCCACCCACCCACTAAGTGCAAATTTTCTACTACCGTTCTCAGACACCCACCCCCCACTCTCCCATTAAAATCCAAAATAAGCTTATAAACTTAGTAGGCACAGCTGTCTTTAGGGGCGTTTTCATAATGTTCTTAACCCTTTACCCATCGTAACGGCCAAAACCGGCCAGCGCTATCCGCAAAAATCGCCAATTAATTTTTATTATTTTTTCATTTTTTGTCTCAAAAACATAGGTTATGACCCTTCATTGGAACGAGCTCTTCGAGCTCGTTCCAATGAGGGTCATAACCTATGTTTTTGAGACAAAAAATTAGTTATTGAAACATTTTTTGGCAAGTGTCGTCTGTTTTTCATGTCAAGTAAAGGGTTAAATTGGTACCACCAATTTAAACCTTTGTGGGCTGCTGTGGGCCCCAGTCTACAAATGACAAGCTGTTCATTATCAGGCTTGGCCAGAGCAGGTGTACATATACGGGAACAAATTTTCATTTGAATTGTTCCCAAAATATTGTCTGCACATTTTCTACATTCCGAACAAGACACCCACCCCCTACTAACGTGTGCCATTTCCCCAGTTTAAGCCCAATATTCTCACATATAAAGCCTCCTTATGTTGTATTTATGTTAAGAGTGTGATGTACAACATCATCTTTAAGGTTTAAAACACAAATGATGGTATATATTAGCTGATATATTGTTAAAAAAAATGCAGAAAATTGCACAGGTTGGAAATGCACATTTTTGGCGCACTCAAGAGACCCACCCACCCCCACGTCACGTCTAGCAAATTTTTGGTGGCCTCCCCCTGAGCTGAACTTGATTATTTTTCAATTTTTGCCTCGAAAACAGCTTACGGCACCTCACTGGAACGAGCTCGTCAAGCTCTTCCAATGAAGGGTAATAAGCTAGGTTTTCGGGGCAAAAACTTGAAAACTTTTGCTTATTTGGGAAACATTTTTAGATATAGCAATGCTGTTCTTATGAGATGAACAGTCAATAAAATGTGAGAGAAGATTAAGTCACTTCTACTCACAATGTTACGACACCGACGCTGATTTCTGACGTCATGCGTTTATTAGACGTACAGTACGGCTGCTGTGGACTGGTCACTTTCCATAAGTGGGCAATATTTCCACGGACGCAATAATATTAGATTCCAAATACTAATTATAGGAATAATCATCAAAACATTAATTAATGAAGTACTGGGTACAACCCGGTGCTTCATTATTGACATTTTGCTGATGATTTTTCTTACCTGGTAAACGCATGCGTGGACATCATGACTGTACCGTATATAGTTGATAAATATAGCATGGCTTTGAGTTGACTATGCCAAAATAGTGGTCCTCGAGGAGAGGATAGTCCCGACGCGTAGCGGAGGGACTATTCTCTCCTCGAGGACCACTTTTTTGGCATAGTAAACGAAAAGTCATGCTATATTTATTATATTAGATGTGTGTGTGTGTATGTGTGTGTGTGTGGGGGGTTCTTCATCGGTCATATATGCAAGATAATATTCTTATTCACAGCCAAAGAGAAAAGAAAATGGTTCAGGGTTTAAACAGGTAAACTAAGTTAATTCTGCCACTCATAGTTCTGGGATAGAGAGGTAGAGAACCAAAACCCCAAGAAACACAATACCATTATTCCATTAACCCCCTCCTCGCCCCCAACACTACTACACACATCACTTTCGATACACATATTTTTATTTCTCCAAACTAAATGTAATAATGTATATGGGACGAGATGTCTTGTAAAGTATTTACGCTTCAATGGAATTTTCTAAGCGAATTCGAATGTTACTATTTATAACCGTGCACTATTACCGTGCACTATTCTTTTTTTCAAAAATGACAGTAGATCTGTGCGATTTCGCTGACGAACTATCGGAAAATAGGGTGTTTCTGTTCAACCAATCAGAACGTGGGAAAGTCACGTGACATCTAATATTGAGCGATATTTCCATAATGAACTAATAGAAGGTGATTAATGTCCCGCCCAACAAACTTTGGGATAATAATAATGTGAATAACAAAAAATTATTATATTATAACGGAAAACATATAGATGTGTATGTACACTTTTAATCCAAGATTGACTTCATAACTTTCTTTTTGAACATAACATATTATTACGGCATGGACACTTTACTGAGAGAATTGTAATTTTGCTTCTACGTGCAAAAAAGAAATTTGATATAGAGGGTAATTAAAACGATTGGCCATACCCGGGAGGCACTCTCGGGCGTCCCTTGACACTAACGGGGCACCATCAGCTTGTCCAAATTGTAGAACCAATTTGTTCAAGCTGATGCTGTCCTCCCTGCGGTGAAGATTATAAAGAGAGATATTTATGACTGTAAAAGGTGGTTCCGAATAAAAGCTTTTAGAAATGGTTTGAATGGCAGTAGTTTGCACATATGCCCTTAGTTTAGAATGTTATCCTTGTGCAAAAAGTTCCAAACTGTAGAGCAGAACCCAAGTGATAAACAGCCTTCTGTTGTTCTCTTCTCTCACAAAATTGATGATCTGTCCAATAACATCAAGCTGTCCAACCCTTCTGCGGAAGGCTTTGTTTTTTACAAAAGAGAATAAAAAATTAAGTCATTTATTGGCATCAAATTTAACTTTTTACCTAACACTACAAGCAGACGACACTTGTCATTTGCTAAAAAACAGGAACATTTTTCAGCAGGGATGGAGTTAAAGGCTGAGATGCAGTGAAAGAAGAGCTCAATAATTTTGTCAATACGCGTGGAAATATAGCGAAGACGAGAAATGTGGTAAATGTTTTGTAAGATTACTCAAAAGAACATCAGTCGTAGAAAAACATAAAGGTGGGACAGTTTATTCGTCGACACCTTATCAAAACCGGTTGCAATAAAAGTGATGCAGCGGACACAAAGGCGGAATAGTTTAAACAGACGTTTGCACGGAGAAATAATATTGGAAAGAAGGATATTTAGATTTGCTGAAGTTGTGTAAAACAGTGAGCAAGAAAGATCCTATGTTAATTCGAACAAGTCAGACGGAATCCATATTATCAGTGAATTTAGATTAACACTTTGAAAGCATACGGCTGCTTTTTCGGACCAGCAACATGATGCGTCATAATTTCATTATAGGGCCCTGCGAATCTTACAATTTTAAATCTAGAATCGCATCCGTCGAATATTCGAAATCGAATCGAACTTCGAATCGAATCAGGGGCATCTTGAAAATGACTCATTGGGGGAGAGGGTCTGTAAACCTAATTTGTCCCGATTATAATGGCCGTTGTCCCGACTGATAAAATATTCTAACTTCATCATGAAGGCATGCATGCCTTCGTCGAAGGCACGTTTTGTGAGATGACGTAGATGACTGATTCCAACCTATATTACTAAGAAAAGATTCGAAGGGAAACGAATCAGACCGTCCATTTCAACTCGAACCGAATAACAACTTAAGATTCGACGAAATCGAATCTTGAAGCTTCGCAGGATAGCTGCGAAGTGAATGTGTGTGGTAGACCAATCAATATTTTCAACATGCAGCCCCAAGGCTGCATGTTGAAAATATTTATCGGTCTACCCCCAAATAATGAGTATGGACTCTTCCAGTTGCTGCCACCGAACTGACTTTGCAGATACCATGAGGGTTCAAAGTGTTATTACTCATCTCTCAGAGAGAGCGCCATAAATTTCAATGTTGACAGAAGGGTGTGCTGGTATCATTCTTAAGATTAAAAGCTAGAGAAATGAGGTTATGATTTTTTTCTCATAATTTCAGCCTTTAGCTAAAAAAAAATGCTCATCGCTTAACCCTATACCTTACACGAAAGGCAGACTACACTTCCAAACAAAATTCTCGAATAACTAATTTTTTGTTATTCTTTGCGTCAAAAACATAGTTTATGATCCATTATGGGACGAGCTCGTTCCAATGAGGGCTCATAAGCTATGTCTTTGAGTCAAAAACTGAAAAATAATAAAACTCGAATGATAATCTGTTTGAATAGCGCGTGCTGGTTTTCGTCGTTACGTTGTGTGTAGGGTTAACTTCACTGATTCTATGTAATCCATGTCTGAGCTTCTAATTGGACTTTCTTTTCGCCTCTCACTATTAACTGGTCAGGTACTAAAATCTCTCTTCGATATTATATTTATATTTATTATTATTTATTGGTGTTTAAGGTCATATACTTATGCACAATGGCTAATCGTGACCGTGACTGTTTTATGGGTGGAGGAAGCCGGAGTACTCGGGGAGAACCACCGAGCATCGACGAGCAACTGCCAGCTCCTCAACATTCTAACTCTGTTCAAGCTCCACTCAAACAGGGTTACAGCGGTTGAAGATATGTGCACCATCGACGTGCAGTACGCCTTAGTACACGGCGTCATCGTGCCCCCGTGTAGGCAACCGGGATAAAGTGCCTTGCCCAAGGACATAACGCGGGTCGTCCGGACGGGGATCGAACTCGGAACCTCTAGCATAGAAGTCCAACAGTCTACCACTGTGCCACCGCGCTCCCCAATCTCTCTTCAATGATGATTCGTATAAGTATATAAGATATTTCCCCCAATGTGCCATGCAATTAGCACATTGAGACGCAGGTAGCATGATTTTGTTCGAAAAGAACGGTCCTGTTGGGATTTATTGGCGAGTGCCTTCTGGCACTCTCCACTGGATTGAAGCAGGACAATTCATCTAAATTTTATTTTGCATATGAGAAAAGAAAAGGCTGGCGTATACAGTGTAAAGCCACTAAAATGCCTTCCACTCAGTCCATTCTATATGAGCTATGATTGTGGCTGCTTGGATGCGACCGGTTAAACAACTCCAAGCTTTTCTGCGAACTGCAACTTCGTCATTCAACATTTTTCATATCATACAATATATTACTCAATGAAATCTTATTCCTGTATCTTGCTGTTGTGCTGAAAAATATGATCTTTATTCGTCTAACCTTCAACGTTTATTTCTTGACATGGAGACAGCTCACATGATCATCAACTTGCTGCTCACGGAATAATTTACTTTTAACACTTTGCACAGCAAATTACCTTACACTAAGTATAAATGTATTTCAAAATGTAGTGACTGTATAGCAATTTTTCATCCATAGAAATTGGTCAAGAAAATTCTTCATTTTTATAGATGTACTCGACCTTTGACAGATATGGCACAACAGCGCACCTTTCTTGGAACATTCCAAACTTGTATGAACGCGCGTGAAAAGTTCTTCAGGTGGCGCAACCTGCTTCATTTCGGCAACGTATCTGACGTGATGTTGTTTTGCAGTTCGAGGCATTGGTGGAAAATCGTTCCTTGAGTGCAAGAAGACGCCATCTGCAATGCTAAAACATTGCAGATGATGCCTTGTTGCACTCAGTGGACGATATGTCATCCATGGAATTTATTTTGGATTTCCAGTGAAAATTGTTTCGGTTTTTGACAGTGTTACTGCCGGGAGCGGATATTGTTTATATCCGTAACTGCCCCCTGTTTGTAAGTGGAAAGTGCAGTTTGCCCGAGCCAAGCTCAAATGTTTAACAGCCACCTAAATAGCTATGGTAGGTTACTGGCCAACCGTCCAGTTAGCAACATGGATGATTGTGTTCCGCTATCACCATGGGAATCAAATGAGCTGGAGAACTGAATGACTTTCTGGCAGTAGAGTATAATTGCTTTGTGTCGCAATGCTGGTTTCGCAGTTTTGCTATTGTTCCCTATGAAGGACATCGCAAAGAATAAAAAATGCTTCGCAAAATGGAATGCGTTGACACTTAAGTTACTCCCTGTTGTTGCTGGGTCCATTTTCCAACCCGCAGAATATGTTTATGTAGTGTAATCTCTCTCTTGGCCTTTTATATATTTTTGGAAATAAAATGTTGTCAAAAACTCAAATACACCAACGTGGACTTCTTGGCGATCAGATGGCGATATTCACACAGGTGAAATTCATCAAAAATAAGAGTTAGTGCGGAAAATCAAGCGCAAATATCATTTGAGAGATGATGCTTTCCGAAATTAACCCTTTAACTGTGGAATCGACCGCATCCGAGCGCCTAATTTACAAATTAAGTAGTTGGAAAAAAATTGTCAAAAAATTTCAACAGAAAACCATATCATGTTGCACCTCATTGGAACGAGCTCGTCGAGCCCGTTACAACGAGGGGACACATGATATAGTGTTGTTGGACGTTTTTTAAAAATTTGAAGAAAAAAACAATAATTAAAATAAGAAATTTTAATATCCTCTGTGCTGGGTAAAGGGTAAAGAAGTGGAGGGATGGGTGCACGTCCTGTATAGTGATAATCGACGCGATGTGCATCGTTTGAAACGGGTTGAGAGAGGGGTTCCCCTGGGTGTATGGGGCGCCTATTGGAACATTTTTAAATTTAGCACTCAAAACTCACATTCTAGTTGACATTTTGTAGTGTCATTACCCCGATACCCTGAAAATTAGAACGAGTCACCCTCTTTTCCAGTTCAGCTGTCTGAACGAAAAGTGGCTGCCACAGACTGCTGAACTACCTCTCTGTTTTATTAAGTTTATTGAGATTGAGAAGAAGGAAATGGCGCTCTGGTGAGAGATGACTGCAGTGGCGTAGCCATGGGGGAGGGGGACCGAGGGTGCACACGCTCCCTCAAATTTCAGTCTCCACCTACCCCACCCCACCCCAGGTGATGTGGCCTAATTATTGATGCCTTTCACAATTTAGAAATTATGGACACAAACGTACTCAAGAGTCTCGTTTTTTGTCTCGAATTTCAATTTTTTCTCGGGGGAGTCCCCGCCTCCTTGCAGCGAATGGAGTGCCCCCTCTTGTGCTCACTGCTACGTGGCTCGGATGATGCTGCGTATCCTATTCTGTATGCCCCCCTCCCCAAATAGTTGAGAGATCTGAACGTAGCGGCTACCCCCCCCCCCCCCCTACGTAGGGGGTAGCTGCTACGTTTAGATCGCTGAACTAGCCCCCACCCCACCCCACCCCCTAGATATTACTCTTGCCCCTTAAGTTTGGTATCCTGGCTACGCTCCTGGATGACTGAGTAACAAACCACAAAAACCTCGAGGGCTACTGGACGTCACTTTTGTCATGTCATTTTGTCTATTTGTATACGACCATATATTATAGTAAGGTAAGCAAATAGCTTATACAAAGCAAAACGCTTTTAGAGCACCCAGTAAAAAACTAAAGTGTGCTCCCTCTCTTGCATACTCGTCAAGATCAAGCCATTCCAGGTTGAAATTGAGGGGAGGGAGGGGGGGAGGGCTTTACCCTCAGAAAAAATAGAGGAATGGAGTTCCCCTCGTAGAAGGGAGGTCAGGCAAAACATGCACTGCAAAAAATATAGGTTCTCTTTAGAACCAAAACTGGTTCTAATCTTGTCCCTGAGATGGAACCAGTTCTGTTTAAACAGTATTTATTTCAAATCAAATAAATTTATAAAGATTAACATTAAATATTAACAGAATTAAACATAAATTGAGGGGGTTTCAGCCGTAAGTTTAGAGCTTATACGAGGTTGTTTCAAATCATTATTAAGCAAAGGAGATATGAACAGTTGGCATATCGAACCAGTTTTGGTTCTATACAGAACCAAAACTGGTTCGATATGCCAACTGTTCATATCTCCTTTGTTTCAAAATATTTGGCGACTGCGTTGAATAAGCTCCAAGTTTACTTCAGTTCATGTAATATTCTGTTAAAATTGAATGCTAATCTTTGTAAATTTATTTGATTTGAAATAAATACTGTTTAAACAGATCTGGTTCCATCTCAGGGACAAGATTAGAACCAGTTTTGGTTCTAAAGAGAACCTATATTTTTTGCAGTGTGGTCAGTTCAATTTAGGAATTGACCTGCCAATTCTACACTGGGAATGCGGCAGAAATTCGACCACTCCCCACAAAAGGCCTAGAATAAACACTGTTTGGCCAGCCGTTTATACTTCTTATGTCTGGTTTGGTGTACCCAAAATCCCAAGCATTGTTGTCCGACTTCTATTATACTGGTAAAGTGAAAAATTCGCATGGAAGGTCGAATCGAATCTCGACATTTTTCAAGTAGTTGTACAGGTAGACATTGCACCTTCTTACAACCGCGTAACAAATATTATCGACTGTTCTATGAAATCCACATCTACAGCAACACTAAACCACGCGGAAAACGAAAATCTGTTCGGCACACATGTGCCGAACGAAAATCTTTGACGGATTATTTTTAAATAGAAGCGAAATTTCACTGGAATTTTCTACAAGTCGTGCACCAAAATTACAATTTGAATCCCTATCGACAGCTAAAAATTATCCACTGAATTCCAATGTGTTCTGTGTGCCAGTAGGCAGTTAGAACACACTGGAACTCAGGGGACGAAATATTAACACGGGTTCCCCTCGCAAATTTGGTTGGCGATAAAATGTGGTTTTTTTTATTGATAGTTATCAAATGAATTGCTGAATGGCCTTCTAATAATTATTTTTATAGATATGAAGGCGTGTAATAAACGAAGAACGACACACGCGTGTGAATGAGTTATTGCTTGGTTGTTGTTTTTTTTTGTTTTTGTTTTTTTTTTTTGTGTTTAATGTCACATATTTCTGTACAATGACCAATCATGACCACGGCCGTTTTATGGATGGAGGAAGCCGGTGTGACAGGAATGATAGTCCGTAGGAACGTTAGTCCCTCTGGACTATTATTCCGCGGAATTATAGTCCTAGGTCTAACATTCCTAGGAATAGTAGTCCGCCGGACTACTATTCCTAGGAATGTTAGACCTAGGACTATAATTCCGCGGAATAATAGTCCAGAGGGACTAATTTTCCTACGGACTATCATTCCTGTCACACCGGACTACCCGGAGAGAACCACAGAGCAACGGCGACTAAGTGTCAGTCTAACTAACTCTACGCAAGCAGGATTAGCAGTTGTAGAAGACAGGTGCACCATCGACTTGCAGTACGCCTTAGTGCACAACGCCACCGAGCACCCATGTGGGCAATGAGGGTGAAGTGTCTTGCCCAAGGACACAACGTTGTTGTCGCAGTTGGGATTCGAACCGAGGACCTCTCGGCTTGCAGCCTGCACCTCTACCAACTGAGCCACCGCCCCCCCCCCCCCTCCCCCGGGGGGGGCGGTGGCTCAGTTGGTAGAGGTGCAGGCTGCAATCGATATGGCACCTGTGCCATCGCAGGGTTAATCGATATGGCACTTGTGCCATCGCGGAAGGATAAAAGTCCAGGCCTGCAGCCTCTACTGCGCTTGCACTCATGCCACATCAATAAACCCATTTACACGCGTGTGTCATTCTGTGTATTAGCCACTCAAGAATGGTACTTTCAGTCATTGAACTCACCAAATATAACGTCGTCTGTTTTTTTGGTTTTTTTGGGGGGGGGGGGGGGGCGGATGGGAAGGTGGGGGCGTGTCAATAGAACACATGGGACATTTCAGAAATGGGATCAGATTCAGAAACCGATGCCCCATGTACTGTTCTTCTGTCACCAGGTTTTCCTATAAAGGAGACCAGGGGCCAATACTATAAAACTTTTACAACTGTATTTTTTAAAATTGTATTTTCTAGTTATGACCTTAAAGAGGTTGAACTGAACCATTAGCATTTTCAAAGATACTAATGATTCATTTTAGTCAGTTATATTAATAGGTAGAAAATACAATTCTAGAAAATAAAATTGCAAAAATTTTGTAGTATTGACTCAGACCTGGTGACAGATGAAGAGTTCAGGGGGGGGGGGGTAATATTTTTTAAATTTTGAGACCATCTCAACGAAAATTTTCCAAGCACTGTGACTCCAATCGAATCCAATAATCAATTTCAAATCGAATTTCGAAGCTAAGCCGTACACTACTTCTTCATTTAAACGAACTCGTTTCAATGAAGGGGTCATTAGCTATGTTATTGAGGTAAAAAAAATTAAAATATTTCATTATTTAAGAACAAATATTTGCGAGTGACGTACTCATGTCGAGCTTCTGTTTCGCCACTGTTAAAAATTCTGTGAACCAACATATGAACAATAAACATTCATAACGTTATTGGAGAGAGTAAAATCGGCGTAGTAATTTTCTATCAGGAGTATATGTATGGCATGTCTAATTTTTGACATTGTTCATTAACAAGAGAAACTTGACTAATGAAGTTCGATTAGGCAGTCATGGTACACCACACGCACGAGAGTGTATTATAATTCCCATCATATTATATTAAACATCAGTAATATTGCGTTATTGCTATTGATTCTGTGTCAAATGAGATCTGTATGAGAAAACACA
This sequence comes from Pictodentalium vernedei, assembly GCA_031216915.1. NCBI lineage: Eukaryota > Metazoa > Mollusca > Scaphopoda > Dentaliida > Dentaliidae > Pictodentalium > Pictodentalium vernedei. Next base: position 94,871,107 of record CM062295.1, on the reverse strand, counting down.
GATACGGCCGAGAGCCCCGTGGGTATTTTATCTCTATACCCCTCGGTATATCTGACAATAGAATGTCACATCCCAATCACCAGTCGCCACGCTTCTCTTCATTATGTTACTTCAATCAGTGGGAATTTGACATCAGTAGACTGACCTAGCAGATAGTACGCATGGGATTTTTCGTAGAAGAACAAACAAGCACACTAAAACCTAACCTATTCAGTACTAATGACCTACGGAAGCTCATTGAACGTGTACAATAGGGAAGCCGTGGAATGTCCATGTTATTTATTTATTTATTTATTGATGTTTAAGGTCACATATTTATGGACAATGGCTAATCATGACCGTGACAGTTTGACGGGTGGAGGAAGCCGGAGTACCCGGAGAGAACCACCGAGCAACGACGAGCAGCTGCCAGCTCCCCAACATCGTAACTCCGCACTGCGGAACAGGCAGGGTTAGATTGGTTGAAGACATGCGTACCATCGACGTGCAGTACGCCTTAGTACACGGCGTCATCGTGCCCCCACACGGGCAATGGGGATGAAGTGTCTTGCCCAAGGACACAACGCGGTTGCCGCAGGTAATGTCCATGTTCCACGGGTGCGTAGTATTTCTACGGACGTAATATTATCTATTGACTAAAGTGAATTTTTTGATTTAATTGGTTGATAGATACGTGGTATGAGACCATATTCATTGAAACCCACGATACGTCCGCCCAGCCACTGACAAATGTCCCATACCCAGTGGAAGCCTCGTTCCGAAATCTACAAATTGTCCATACCGCGTAGAAAACGCGTCATTCCAGTTTTACAGTGTACATGTATTATATTTTAATTTTTTATCTGCAAAATATAGCTCATGACCCCTTATTGGAATGAGCTTGTCTAGTACCCTCCAATGTGGGGTTCATAAGCTATGTTTTTGAGACAAAAAAGAAAAAAAGAAATTCAATATTTTTTGTATACTAGTCATATCGGCATATTTTCACAAAAACTCTTTTGCACAAAAATTCCACAGAAACCTGTATGGCTCATCAATGGAAGATAAAAGATCTCATGCTGTGCGTGTTCACACATGAAATAGACTGTACTTCTAAAACGGAAGGTCAATAGATAAATTCGTTGCCCCGTGTCTGATCACGTGGTACGGGTTTTTACATACCCGAAGCCAGCCGTATACGGCTGGCTTCGGGTAGGTAAAAAACCCGTACCACGTGATCAGACACGGGGTAACTAATAATATTAGACTCCAAACACTATTTACAGGAATAATCATCAACAAATTTTATTAATGAAGCCCCGGGTACAATTAAAAGTTTGCTGATGGCGAATTTTTATTACCTGGTAAACGCATGCGTGGACATCACTTCCCAAGCGTGGATTACGACCAGTCCATGGCGACTGTACTGTATATGTGTAAGTGTAGTGGGGAGGGGAGCATAATGTCCAAGGCGCACTGGATCTACCACTGTTCGGCCCGTTGGGAGAACAATTTAATAATGGACCCCAAGAACGTCATTTCCCAGATTCTCAGGTCTGGCCGAGTATGACAGAGGGTGTTCAGTTGTGCGTATATGTGTATGTGAGTTGGGGTGGGAGAGGGGCATGTCTTCCCGGCTAGACAATAGTGTTTGCGTCCCCACGGGGATTTCCTTTGTTTTCTCCATGTCATCGCAAAGAAAACAATGGGTTGGGGTTGGTCTTGTTTGTCACTAAGAACAAAATAAAAAACAAACAAGTCTACACAAGGTCGATTAAACAAAACAAAACGGTAGGTGTTTGTGTATAAAGTGTGTGTGGGTGGGTGGGTGGGGTGAGGGGGGGAGGTTGGGGGCGATTAATATACCATACCATCGAAACAGCCGACAACACCCTTTCAGGTAACAACATACTTTAATGCTTTATTTTATTTTTAATCGGCCCCCCCCCCCCAATCAAATCGTACTCCCACTCCCACTTTCCGAAAATGGTATTCCACTTCCAGCATCGTATTCCACTCTCAGCGGCGATGGCGGACTATTTTTTATATATTGTTTACAAATCGGTCGAGTTGAATCAATAACAAAGGGTTGTTTTGAGAAAGAGAAAATAACCTAAGTACGAAAGTTCGGATTCGAGTACGATTTTATCCTCTCGTGAGCCGCGCGGATTATTTCACTCGGCTAATGTCTCGTGAAATAATCCTCCGCGCGCCCCACTCGAGGATAAAAATCGTACTCGAATCCGAGCTATGAACTATTGTCTATTTATTGCACAACCATTGTTCGTGACAAGGGGAGCGCGGTGGCTCAGTAGGTAGAGGTGCAGGCTGCAAGCCGAGAGGTCCTCGGTTCGAATCCCACCTGCGGCAACCCCGTTGTGTCCTTGGGCAAGACACTTCATCTCCATTGCCCGCGTGGGGGCACGGTGGCGTTGTGTACTAAGGCGTACTGCACGTCGATGGTGCACTTGTCTTCAACCAATGCTAACCCTGCTTGTGTGGAGTTAGTATGTTGGGGAGCTGACAGTTGCTCGCCGTTGCTCGGTGGTTCTCTCCGGGTACTCCGGCTTCCTCCACCCGTAAAATTGTCACGGTCATGATTAGCCATTGGGCATAAATATGTGACATTAAATACCAATAGATAAATAGACTGTTCGTGACAAGGTATGGCGTGTTACATGATAAAAATGACTTGAAGTTTTCCAAAAAGAATAGCTCACGATTAGGCACCGCACTCTCACAAAACTCCCAGACAATTCCGCATACACGCTAAAAACTAAAGTGTTAAAAACTACACTTGAAGTGCTGTATTTAACACTTACTAAGTGCTGAACTAGAACTTTGTTAAAGTGTTGATATCCCAGAACTTGACAGGTGTTACAATAATACCACTTGACAAGTGTAATGTCGCGCCACTTGAAAAGAAACAACGCAGATGACGCGGATCAGGCTCGAACTCTCGAGCCTGATCCGCGTTATCTGCGTTGTGTCCTTTTAATTAGGTACCCACCAAGCGCAAATCAAATTATGGACGATTCTGGAAGAACTACCAATGCTAGACACATGGGAAGTGCCACCCATTCAAGTTTCAGATGTCTGACGATTGTAATGTCCAAGTGCTTAAAGCATTGCACTTTGAGTGTTAAAATCAAACCCTAAGAGTTAGAATGGGCTTAACACCTTGAAAGTGTCAGTTTTAACACTTTAGTTTTTAGTATGTAACTTGCTAATAACATCATTCCAGTCACCAGGACCGAAACTAATTGTTTTTTCGGGTGTGGGGTGGAGGGGTAGATCGTGCCCGATGGCTCAGTCATATCGCCCAACTATTTTGAACATACCTAATTGCTTTTATCAAAGACTAATACGCTATAGAAATACATTTCTATTGATAAAGTACTTACATGACAGGAACTTTATTAGAGTTTTCTGACAGTGCTGTCAATTACACACCAGCAAGGTACAAGTGGCAGACCGTCTGGGTACTTTCAACAGGTCATGGCCATAAAATCATTGGTTACTTCAACATGGATGTGGAATTCTACTGATATATTCAGTTGGGCATTTATTGCATTTTCAAATCTGTTCATATTTTTGAAGGACAAGCATTTTACCAAACTGAGTACTCCAACGCGTGTGTTTTTTCTTCGAGCAAGCAAGGACGTCTGCCCATCTTGGTACTTCATAATTTCTTGACCAACCTCCGCCTGATGAAATGATTGGGGTAATTGTTTTTAGTGTGTGGGGGGGGGGGATCACCCCCTCAGAAGTTATGCCCCTGGTAGTCACACAAATAAGGCTTTTAACATATATCATATTCTTATTCTTATATCGGCAAAAGTACGAATCCTCGCTAGCCATTCCGTTTGATATGTATGTTGTGGTCTGGCCATTATGGCCTGATTATGGTTTGGTCTAGCCTTCGTGTTGGAAGACGGTTGAAGTTAAGGTCCTCAAATTTCGAATCGAATCAAATCCCGAATCGAATCAGGCAGATAATTTCGAACTGAATCCGAATCACACCGTTCATGAAGCTGAAGATACTACACCTTTTTACAAGCGTGGGGTGCGGTGGCGTTGTGGTAACCGGTTTTCGTCAGATCACCGAAGTTAAGCAACGTCGAGCCCGGTTAGTCCTCAGATGGGTGACCATCTCAGCCATCGATTCGGGCTCCTGCGTTGTGTCCTTGGGCAAGACACTTAACCCCGATTGTCCTCATGTGGGCACGATGACGCAGCGCACCGAGGCGAACTGCACGTCGATGCTGCGCATGTCTTCAACCAATCTTACCCTGCCTGTGCTGCAGTGCGGAGTTACGATGTTGGAGAGCTGGCAGCTGTTGGTCGTTGCTCGGAGGTTCTCTCCGGATACTCCGGCTTCCTCTACCTGTAAAACTGCCACCGACACGATATGACCTTGGCTGTTAAAGTGTCGTTAAACCCTAATAAATGAATAATCCTTACAATCGTAAATATTGTCAATCTCCACTCAAGTATTGTATTTAACTGCAACTGACCCGGGGGGGGGGGGGGGCTAAAAATTTGCAAGAGGTGACGTCCTATTTTTTATTCAGCTCCTTTTTACACTCGCCCACCCCTACGTGCAAATTTTCTACTACCGTTCTCAGACACCCACCCCCCCCCCCCCTCCCATTAAAATCTAAAATAAAATTATAAACTTAGTAGGCACAGCTGTCTTTAGGGGGGTTTAACAATGTTCTTAAACTGGTACCACCAATTTAAACCTCTGTGGGCTGCTGTGGGACCCACTCTACAAATGACAACCTGTTCATTATCAGGCTTGGCCAAAGCAGGTGTACATTTTCGGGAACAAATTTTCATTTGAATTGTTCTGTCAGTATTCTCAGGTGTTTTCTACTTTCCTCTTCTATCCATACAAATTCTATTAATAAATGAATAACTTGGGTTGAATTTAGTGCATCAGAGAGAATTTTCCCAAAATATTGTCTGCAGATTTTCTACATTTCGAAAAAGACACCCACCCCCTACTAACGTGTGACATTTTCCCAGATTAAGCCCAATATTCTCACATATAAAGCCTCCTGATGTTGTATTTATGTTAAGAGTGTGATGTACAACATCATCTTTAAGGTTGGAAACACAAATGATGGTATATATTAGCTGATATATTGATATAATTTTAAAAAATTCAAAAAAGTGCACAAGTTGGAAATGCACATTTTTGGCGCACTCAAGAGACCTAACCACCCCCCACGTCATGTCTTGCAAATTTTTGGTGCCCCCCCCCCCCCCCCCCCCCCCCACCCTTGAATGACCTGGGGTTTTTTTTGACAAATCATTCAAAAATGCGGAACAGCCCAGTACTGGATCGAAGTAGCGCTTCGGACGCGCACCCTCTTTGAACTCTTTTTCTATCATCGGGTCCCCTATAAGGAGACCCGATGATAGAAGAAGAGTGAAAGAGCTATAACTTGCTAGTAACATCTTTCCAGTCACCAGGACCGAAACTAACTAATTTTTTTTCGGGGATGGGGTGGAGGGGATAGATCGTGCCCGACGGCCCAGTCATATCGCCCAACTATTTGGAACATACCTAATTGCTTTTATCAAAGACTAATACCCTATAGAAACACACTTTCTATTGATAAAGTACTTACATGACAGGAACTTTATTAGAGTTTTATGACAGCGCTGTCAATTACACACCAGCTTGGTACAAGTGGCAGACCGTCTGGGTACTTTCAACAGGTCATGGCCATAAAATCATTGGTTACTTCAACATGGATGTGGAATTCTACTGATATATTCAGTTGGGCATTTATTGCATTTTCAAATCTGTTCATATTTTTGAAGGACAAGCAAGAGATTTTACCAAACTGAGTACTCCAACGCGTGTGTGTATTTTCTTCGAGCAAGCAAGGACGTCTGCCCAACTTGGTATTTCATAATTTCTTGACCAACCTCCGCCTGATGAAATGATTGGGGTAATTGTTTTTAGTGTGTGTGTGTGTGTGGGGGGGGGGGGGGGGGGGGGGGGGATCACCCCCTCAGAAGTTATGCTCCTGGTAGTCACACAAATAAGGCTTTTAACATATATCATATTCTTATTCTTATATCGGCAAAAGTACGAATCCTCGCTAGCCATTCCGTTTGATATGTATGTTGTGGTCTGGTCATTATGGCCTGATTATGGTTTGGTCTAGCCTTCGTGTTGGAAGACGGTTGAAGTTAAGGTCCTCAAATTTCGAATCGAATCAAATCCCGAATCGAATCAGGCAGATAATTTCGAACTGAATCCGAATCACACCGTTCATGAAGTTGAAGATACTACGCCTTTTTTACAAGCGTGGGGTGCGGTGGCGTTGTGGTAACCGGTTTTCGTCAGATCACCGGGGTTAAGCAACGTCGAGCCCGGTTAGGCCATCTGAGCGATCGATTCGGACTCCCGCGTTGTGTCCTTGGGCAAGACACTTAACCTCGATTGTCCTCATGGGGGCACGATGACGCCGTGCACTGAGGCGAACTGCACGTCGATGCTGCGCATGTCTTCAACCAAATCTTACCCTGCCTGTGCTGCAGTGCGGAGTTACGATGTTGGAGAGCTGGCAGCTGCTGGTCGTTGCTCGATAGTTCTCTCCGGATACTCCGGCCTCCTCCACCCGTAAAACTGCCCCTTACACGATATGACATTGGCTGTTAAAGTATCGTTAAACCCTAATAAATAAATAATTCTTACAATCGTAAATATTGCCAATCTCCACTCAAGTATTGTATTTAACTGCAACTGACCTGGGTTTTTTTGACAAATCATTCAAAAATGCGGAATAGCCCAGTACTGGATCGAAGTGAATCTTCGGACGCGGAGCCTCTTTGGACTCTTCTGCTGAACTACCTCTGTGTTTTATTGAGTTTATTGAGATTGAGAAGAAGGAAAATGGCGCTCTGGTGAGAGATGACTGCAGTGACGTAGCCAAGGGGGAAGGGGGCCGAGGGCGCACATGCCCCCTCAAATTTCAGTCTCCACCTCCCCCACCCCCACCCCAGGTGATGTGGCCTAATTATTGATGCCTTTCACAACTTAGAAATTATGGACACAAACGTACTCAAGAGTCAAGGAAATGACGTTTTTTGTCTCGAATTTCAATTTTTTTTTCTCGGGGGAGCCCCCGCCTCCTTCCAGCGAATGGGGTGCCCCCTCTTGTGCTCACTGCTACGTGGCTCGGATGATGCTGCGTATCCTATTCTGTATACCCCCCTCCCCAAATAGTTGAGAGATCTACGTAGGGGTAGCTGCTACGTTTAGATCGCTGAACTAGCCCCCACCCCCCACCCCACCCCACCCCCTAAATATTACTCTTAAGTTTGGTATCCTGGCTACGCTCCTGGATGACTGAGTAGCAAACCAAAAAAAACCTCGAGGGCTACTGGACGTCACTTTTGTCATGTCATTTTGTCTATTTGTATACGACATATATTATAGTAAGGTAAGCAAATAGCTTATACAAAGCAAAACGCTTTTAGAGCACCTAGTAAAAAACTAAAGAGTGCTCGCTCTACTGCATACTCGTCAAGATCAAGCCATTCCAGGTTGAAATTGAGGGGGAGGGGGGTTTACCCTCAGAAAAAATTAGAGGGACGGAGTTCCCCTCGTAGAAGGGAGGTCAGGCAAAACATGGTCAGTTCAATTTAGGAATTGTCCTGCCAATTCTACACTGGGAATGCGGCAGAAATTCAGTACAGGAGACCCGATGATAGAAGAAGAGTTCAAGAGCACGCTAAAAACTAAAGTGTTGAAAACTACACTTGAAGTGTTGTATTTAGCACTTACTAAGTGCTGAACTAGCACTTTGTTCAAGTGTAGATATCCCTGAACTTGACAGGTGTTACAATAATACCACTTGACAAGTGTAATGTCGCGACACTTAAAAGGAAACAACGGAGATGACGCGGATCAGACTCGAACTCTCGAGCCTGATCCACGTCATCTGCGTTGTGTCCTTTTAATTATGTACCCACCAAGCACAAATCAAATTATAGATGATTCTGGAAGAACCACCAATGCTAGACACATGGGAAGTGCCATCCATTCAAGTTTCAGATGTCTGACGATTGTAATGTCTAAGTGCTTAAAGCATTGCACTTTGAGTGTTAAAATCAAACCCTAAGAGTTAGAATGGATTTAACACCTTGAAAGTGTCAGTTTTAACACTTTAGTTTTTAGTGTGAGGAGACACTTGGTGTGATTCTAAGAACTTTTCCACAATTCCAATTTTCCGAATCGGCGCATCTCGAATCGAATCATCGAGACATTTTCGAATCGAATCGAATCGAATTTCGAAGCTTCGCAGGACCCTAGTTGAAGTGAAATAGCCCGAAAAACTGAAGGTGTAGCAAGTTTGTGCAAAAAGTTGGGGGTCAGATGCACCCTCCCCGCCCCACCATCGCCCTCGGTTCCGTGGCGACTGTATGCTTCACTCAACACGTTGTGTTCACATTATTAACACTATGGCAAACATTGATTTATCGCGGTCTTCAGAAGTGGTGGTTCGTATTGCACTTGCGCTCCGCAAGCTGTACCTTCCCATTTCCAATCCCTTTCTCGTACATCCTATCGTAAGGAAGGTCCAATTTAGAAGCAAGTAATTGTTGCGAGAACAAGTATGTCCAATTCCATCTGTAGAAAATAAAGCGAAGTTTCCTTTTGTAACTTTTAATAAACGAAAACAACAGACAGCTCGTGGAGCTGTCTGTTGTTTTCGTTTGTTAAAGGAACAAAAGGAAACGTGGCGTTTTATGACAAGCTAATTAGGGGCAACTAGTTCACAGATAATCCGCCATTACGGGGCGCGGTGGCGTTGCGGTAACCGGTTCTCGTCAGATCGCCGAAGTTAAGCAACGTCGTGCCCGGTTATTCCTCGGATGGGTGACCGTCTGAGCGATCAATTTGGACTCCCGCATTGTGTCCTTTACTCCCGATTGTCCACATGGGGGCACTATGACGTCGTGTACTAAGGCGTACTGCACATCGATGGTACGCATGTCTTCAACCAATCTAACCCTGCCTGTGCTGGAGTGCGGAGTTACGATGTTGGGGAGCTGGCAGCTGCTCGTCGTCGCTCGGTGGTTCTCTCTGGGTACTCTGACTTCCTCCACCCGTAAAACTGTCACGGTCATGATTAGCCATTGTGCATAAGTATATGACCTTAAACACCAATAAATAATAAATAATCCGCCATTAAGAATATCTGTCAGTACCACACCTTTCAACTCGAATCGTCCACATTGGCACCCCTGTTTAGCGAATGAGTTTTTACAGTTATTTGCAAGTTTTTATTCTTCCCAGGTCAAAAATTAACATATCTCACTCCTCGGCTCTTATATTAATGGAAAGGATAGAGTCTGTATTAAATGTCACGATGCGCGCACTATTTATTTATATTTATTTATTGGTGTTTAAGGTCACATATTTATGCACAATGGCTAATCGTGACCGTGACAGTTTTGCGGGTGGAGGAAGCCGGAGTACCCGGAGAGAACCACCGAGCAACGACGAGCAGCTGTCAGCTCTCCAACATCGTAACTCTGAACTCTGCACCGCAGTACAGGCGGGGTTAGATTGGTTGAAGACATGCGCACCATCGATGTGCAGTACGCCTCAGTACACAGCGTCATCGTGCCCCCATGTAGGCAATCGGGGTGAAGTGTCTTGCCCAAGGACACAACGCGGTTGCCGCAGGTGGGATTCGAACCGAGGACCTCTCGGCTTGCAGCCCGCACCTCTACCTACTGAGCCACCGCCCCCCCCCCCCCCCCCCAAAGCAACTAATCGTGTGTTCTTGATTTCACTCTTTCCCCATCCCTGACTTATCTCGACACGAAAATCGACCTTCGAAGAAGTTATCTCCCCTGAAATTATTAAACGGGCGAGGAAAGTCCAATTAAGAAGCTTAAGAAGCTTGTAAGTGTTGCTGAGAAAGCACCCATTACATCAGTAGAAAGTAAAGCGAAGTTTCCTCTTGTTACTTTTAATAAACGAAAGCAACAGGCAGCTCTCTGAGCTGTTTGTTGCTTTTGTTTATTAAAAGTTACGAAAGGTAACTTTGCTTTTATGGCAAGGTATTTGGAAGCAACTAAATAACTGCCCACTTTAAGTCTTTGTTTAGCGATGTCTTGATTAATTTGCAAGTTTTTATTTTCCTCAGGAGCAAAATTAGCAAATCTCACCTCCTAGATTATGTTATTAATGGAAAGGACGGTGTCTGTATTATATGTCACAATGCGCCCGCCGTTTATACATTGAACAGAAAAAAAAGGTTTCAGAACATCAAAAGATGGTGAAAGCGCCGTTTTCTTATTTTTAAATGGGTGTAAATAGAGAATACCAACAGTCAAACGTTCAAACTAAGTGAGGAAAAAATGCCAGCTACTCTCCGCAAAAGTGCCCGGAGTTTATGAAATGATGCGCAAATTTAAGTTTTTTGTATGAAACTCCCATACCCTTAGTGTTAAATTTACTGACAATATAAGAAAATTAAAGGGCGCTAACTTTCCTTTATATCTCTTCCGAAAATTGTCAGCCAAACTCTAAAGGAGTTGGGTTAAACGTCAACAACCCAAAACAACTGGGTTGAGTAAATGTGAACCCACTTGGGTTCATATTCATTTAACCCAGTTGATGTGGGTTGATTTTTAATCCAGCAGATTTTTGAGTGCATGCAATTTTCTTCTCAGCACCAATGACATTGGTCTCCGTCACTGAAATTTTAACAGCAACACTTGTTTAATAAAGTTCATTTCCATCTGTCATCGCCATGCATTCTTTTTGGGCACGTATTCGGAAAGCACCCATTAGCCCTTAAAATAGTTTCTTGTTTCACAGGCCAACCAACAGCAGATGCAGAAAAACATAGCCTCGATTTTGTAACAAAATAAGTAAGGTTGTTTGAAATTGCCCTGCAAGCAGTGGATGTAAAACAAGGACCTGATTTCGTAATGCGTTGAATGAAAACGGTGAGCTCTTTTTTCCGACGAGACCCTCCTTTTCAAGTCAAAAAGAATATAAATTGTGAAACATTGGCATTTTTTCCTTTACCTTGGGTAAAAAGTTAAAACTGGGAAGGTTGAACTCATCTGAGTATTTGAGGATACGTATGACAAGGTAGAGTACTATTTAAGGAATAGTGTATGGCTTGGAGTTGACTACGCCCATATAGTGCCCAGTGAGGTGGTGTAGTTCCCGCCGCGAGGCGGAGGGAACTACACCACCTCACTGGGCACTATATGGGCGTAGTCAACGACAAGACATGCACTAATCCTTATATTATATCGAACACCCATCAAGAAAAACATCTGTTCGATTTGTTAATCTGTAACCAAGGTAGCAGCCCTACCAACCAGCGTTATATAGAAAAAAATACCACGTAGTTTTTAAAAAAACATTTTTTTCTTCCAAAACACGGCTAACTTGGGTTATTGATATGAGCAGAAGACAGATTTTGAATCGGTCGGCAAGGGTAAACAAAACATTTCCTCCAAACGGAACTGTATATTCTAGAATCGCGCAACTCGCGAATGAAAACTAAAACTTTCGAAATTTGACAACGCAGTTTGATAATTTCCACACATTTGTCACACAAAAACATTACCGAATGGGCCAGTACGGGATACGAACTCCGAAGATTCAATTAAATTCCATTATTTATTCGTTTACTGCCCAAAACATACAATTAAATAGCGAAATAATATGAGCAGCGAAACAAACGATTTTTCATATCCGGACGCGTTCTCATGAACGTTGGACCCAGGTATGGATCATTCTCTTCGAAACGAGATGGATCATCTTCTCAAGGAATAAAATGAACGCCTCGAAAAATGTGACTTCAACAATGGAAAAGCGATACATTTTTCCACAAAGATTTCTTTCCGGGTCGTTTTGTGGATGTTGTGCCTCTGTGAATCGATATTTAAATTTCGCCTGATTAGTTTTATTCGCCCAGTATGAAAAGAAAACTGATATAGTAGTGTGCTAAAAATAGAAAACGTGTAGTGCCTGGGTGTAGTGCCTGGTCAGTTCTGTGGATGCAAACTACACGAAATAGGGGTGCAGCATTCGTCCAATCAGGAGCCCAGAAGGTCACGTGAGATATAATATTGGAGGATACTTATCGGACAATACTGCCAGTAGAAAATTATGGTTCCTATAGCGTTTTTATATGAGGGTATGATGCCTGGGGTTCGACCTCAGTGAGGGATAACCTCTAACCTTATCTGGGTATTGGGGTATACTTGGACATGGTGTTGAAGTTAGAGCTGAAACGGTTAAGGCGTTTTCTTGGTCGATTAATCACGTGGATTAACCTTGGTTAACCGACCAATCACTTGTCCAAATAGATATCTGAGTAATTGCCATACCGTTGTTGATTTACAGCATGAACCTTTTACCCAACGTAACAAACAAAACCGACTCGGCCTATATACAAAAATCTCCTTTCAAATTTATTATGTTTTCAATTTTTTTTCCCCAAAACATAGCTTATGGCCCTCGTTGGAACGAGCTCGTCATAAGCGTCGTCATTGGAACGAGAGGTCATAAGCTATGTTTATAAGACAAAAATTGAATATTTTTAGTCATTCATGAATTTATTTTGCAAGTATTGTCTGCTACCCGCAATGGGTAAAGGGTTAAGAATGACCATTTCCAGCCACTGATACAGTATGATGATCATGCAAGTAAACAAGTATGTCAGCAAGTAACTTGCATGCTTTACTCTGTCTCATATAATTGATGTGAGTCAGTGTGACTTTTTGGATGTTTAGGAGCAAGTTTGTTCCTTTGTTAACCCATATAATACAGTAGTTTAAAAGTAACGGTAAATCGATCAAATATTTTTTGGATCGACCAAGATGTTGAGCATTGATTAATCAATTAATTGGTTAGCCGTTTCAGCTCTAGTTGTAGTCAGTGATCACGCTCACGGGTGTCACTTTAGCCAATTGTACTACAGATTTCGATTTGACAACAAAACAATCTTCGCTGGCTGAAATTTTGGCACCATAAACGTTCCTCACGCCTATGAAGGAAAGCCTCTGTAGCAGCACAGGGTGTGAATATAAAACACTGTACATGTAAACTAATCAACTTTGCAAGGGGTCGCGTTTAAACCTTTCGCTGCTGCTGGTCCATACTGAGTACGGAACCAAATGTTGACGGCCTGTGCTATAAATCCGTACTCAGTACGGAGATACCACATGCAGGGAATGGATACCACAGCACGTTGTTATTCTCAATAGAACCCACTTTATAAAAAACGCAAGCATTATCCATTTGGTCCCCACCATTTTTCGCTTTTGTAGGTAAAATCCGAAATACCCGTGGCAACAACGCACTCAAAAGTCCAAACTTTGCCCCACCGGCAGTTATATAATTTTTTTGTTTTGTCGTCCTGTGGCACAGGACGACAAAAAAATTCTATAACGGCCTGTGGGGCCAAGTTTGGACTACATGGTCAGTTATAAGCCAGCGTTACCCTTTTTGATGTTCCGGAAAAGCAAATATGACTCGAAAAAGGTTTTTGTTTCATTTCTTGATTTTCTCCAAACGTATGCATGACTCGAAAAAGTCCATTAAATAGGAACTAAATTCAAATAGACTAGACGTCTCTTCTATTGAGATATATGGAGTGTGGGCTGTTAGTAATTTTGTAAACATTGTTTAACCCTGTCAATGCTGAGTACCTGAATGAGATTGCCGCATAATCTTCCAATATATAATTTTAAAATTAAGATTAATTGTTCGTTATTGGCGTTTTCATTTTGTTGCACTTTAACGCCATTTTCTTTAATACGTGGTTCAGCACAGGATATTACCAAATTACACAGCAGCAAAAGGGTTAATTAGCTAAATACTTCATACCGTCGCGAGTGACTCGCGACGGTATGGAGTATTTATCTAACTAAATGCAGCCTTTTGTAAAGACTAGGGCCCTCTAAGACCAGTGGGTTCACAGTAATTAGTTGATGAATCTGTTATAATCTAATTACAACAACAAGTGTACGCACTGACATTTTTCAGCCTGGTCATTAAACTGAGTCAGTCGCGTCGATAACGTAGGTGACCCCCATTTTCTCCTACAGAAGATTTTGTAAGAACTTTCGAATTTTGTCGAATTTTTTCCGTAACCAATTGCCCACACGATTGAAATAATTGACAGATCACTGAATGAGTAAAGGGATGATTTATTTCGTAGTACAACAAGCAAAATACAAACTATAGATAGTAACATACAATTATCTCAAATACATGGTTGTGCTACAGGGAGATGGCATAGCCACTTGGGCTGCCTTCCCTTCATTCTCCATAAAAAACAAGTTAAATGTGAAACTATCCTGACAACAACGTGTATGTAAATGAAAAGTTGTAAATATTAGATTAACCTATGAGATGGTTCTTTCCATATAAATAAAATAATTTTCCATCGTTTTTTTAAAAATGAAACAATATAGGGTCATTTAATAGATAAGGATGTGATTACAGAGTAAGGACCTACGTTTCGGGCAAACTGGATTATCACAGCTGATGCGAAGAGAATACGAATTAGAGAAACATGAGTTACTGCAACCAGTAAATTCGAGACTGTGTGAAAATGGTGAAAGCATCAGAACTAAAAATTATATGGAAAAATAATTTATGAAGACTTCTTTTCAGGACTAAAATATCTTTAAAGAATTCAGAAATAGGTTATTGTAAACGCATTTAAAGATTTTCATACAGGATTCAGATTTTTCATGAAATTGGAAATAACTGCCGTGCATAGCATTAAATGTGTTCTTTAAAGGAATCAGCAATGGATAGTTTTGACTATATTTCTTATCAAAATGCATGTATGAACTTCTAGAATGTATTTGGGGGTCAAAAAATGTGATTACCAACAATTCTGAAAAATGCACTCATTGACCCATGGGTGACCTCAGTGACCTTGACCCATGTTTTGAACCTCCATTGAGTTTCAACTCATTTTCTGTTGGTCCCAGGTCGATATGTCATACAATGCTTGAGATATGAGCATGACCCACTTCCAAAATTTTTGGCCATGCCTACACTTTTTCGTATAAAAATGGATATATGAACTTCAGGAATGCATTGAGGGTCAAAAAATGTGATTTTCAGAAATTCTGAAAAATGCACTCAATGACTCCCCTCGGTGACCTCAGTGGCCTTGACCCATATTTGGAACCTCCATTGTGTTTTGACCCATTTGCTGTTGGTCCCAGGTCCATATGTCATACCGTTCTTGAGATATGAGGCTTAACGACTTTCAAAAGTTTTGTCTACGCCCACTTTTTTGAATGTAAAAATGGGTGTATGAACTTCGGGAATGCATTAGGGGTCAAAAAATGGAATTTCCAGCAATTCTAAAAAATGCGCTCAATGACTCCTCGATGATCTCAGTGACCTTGATCCATATTTTGAACTTCTATTGAGTTTCGACTTTTTGCTGTTAGTCCGAGGTCCATACGTCATACCATGCTTGAGATATGAGCGTGACCCACTTTCAAAAATTTTGACCACACAACACTTTTTCATGAGAAAAATGCATGTAGGAACTTCGGGAATGCATAAGGAGGTAAAAAAATGTGATTTCCAGCAATTCTGAAAAATGCACTCAATGTCCCCTCGGTGACCTCAGTGACCTTGACCCATATTTTGAACCTCCATCGAGGTTGTTGTTGATCCCAGGACCATAGGCCATACCATGCCTGAGATATGGGCGTGACCCACTTTCAAAACACCCCTTCAGACACCCCTAATTCCCCAGGAATCTGAAAAACATAGGTGGCTGAGAACTTGTGACTATCTGTCAGTATAGGGGCGCGGTGGCTCAGTAGGTAGAGGTGCAGGCTGCAAGCCGAGAGGTCCTCGGTTCGAATCCCACCTGCGGCAACCGCGTTGTGTCCTTGGGCAAGACACTTCACTCCCATTGCCCATGTGGGGGCACGGTGACGTCGTGTGCTAAGGCGTACTGCACGTCGATAGTGCACGCGTCTTCAACCAATGCTAACACTGCATGTGTGGAGTTAGTACGTTGGGGAGCTGACAGTTGCTCGCCGTCGCTCGGTGGTTCTCTCCGGGTACTCCGGCTTCCTCCACCCGTAAAACTGTCATGGTCATGATTAGCCATTGTGCAAAATTATGTGACCTTAAACTCTAATAAATAAATAAATAAATAAATAAATAAATATCTGTCAATTAAAAATTGTTCCGTTAGAGAATAATTTTGAACCCATTCATGGTTCTATTGTAATCCACATCGGAACATCGGGGAAAGTATGAATTGGAATGTTTGCGGAGAACTGAGTTCTCAGTTTTAGTGTGTGAAATTTATTCGACTGTCTGGTGTCCATTCTTGCATGGTTTGGGTATATTTTTCGAAACACGATCAATTTATTTTGTTCTGACAGCAAAGAAACACTCCCTTTGGCACCAAAACACTTTTTTGGCACCACAATATGGAAAATGGCTAGAAATTTGGCACCAGCAGGTTCGAGCCAGCTTGAATACGGGTGGTAGTATTGGTGGATAGTTATTTTATTACATGCCTGTTCTACGTAATCCCCATCTACAGCAACACTAAACCGTGCGGAAAATAAAAATCTGCTCCGCACATATGTGCGGAACGGATATCGTTGACGGACTATTTTTAAATAGAAGCGAAATTTCACTGGAATTTTCTGCAGATCGTGCTACGCAATTACAATTTGAATGTCTAGCGATAGCCGAAATCGTCCCCTGAGTTCCAATGTGTTCTATGTGCCAATAGGCACATAGAACACATCGGAACTCAGTGGAGGAGTCAGTAAAACGTGTTCCCCTCGCAAATTTGGTTGGCGATAAAATGTGTTCTTTTTGTTGATAGTTGTCAAATGAATTGCTGAATGTCCTTCTAATAATTGTTTTTAATAGACGTGGAGGCGTGTAATAAACACAGAACGACACACGTGTGTGAATGGGTTAATCGATATGGCACTTGTGCCACCGTGGAAGGATAAAACGAGAGGACGCAGGCCTCTCGTTTTATCCTTCCGCGCTGGCACTCGTGCCATGTCGATTAACCCATTCACACGCGTGTGTCGTTCTGTGTGTGGAGGATACTGTCCGAAGAAGTCTGTGGCTCCTACAGTTTGGTCATCTGGGTTGTGGTATTTATGGCGTTGTGATGTTGTATCGGGGGTGGAGGGGGGGGGGGGGGTGTAATTATAGGAGGCTTCTGATTGGTAGTCGAGTTCGTATGACGATCAGTATGTACAGAGTGAAAATATACCCCCTCCCCACTTCTTGAAAGTGGAGGTATAACAAGGAGCGTTTCCAATTTATTTATTTATTTATTTATTTATTTATTTATTTATTTATTTATTTATTTATTTATTTATTTATTTATTGGGATTTAACGACCCTTTCAACAGCCATGGTCACCTCGTGTCGAACAGTTTTACGGGTGGAGGAAGCCGGAGTGCCCGGAGAGAACCGCCGAGCAACGGCAAGTAATATTATTTTTCATAAAATTTTAACAAAACCATATCATGTGACCCCTCGTTGGAACGATCTCGTTCCAACGAGGGGTCACATGATATGGTTTTGTTGAAATTTTTGGAAAAATTTGAAAAAATTATATTTAAAATAATAATTTTTTATATCGTCTGCGTTGGGTAAAGGATTAAAGTCCAATGTCGTAACCACTGAGCCACCGCGCTCCAAGTGTTTCCTATAAGGCAAAAGTACTTTGACGAAAACAAAAATATAGCTCCAATGACGATTATGCACTTGTCATCAATCAGAGCCAGCTGGGCTATCTAAAATAACCATCAAACTGTGGTTTCAGTATTATCATTTCAGTATTACCATAAATATGCCCACTTCTCTGAGCAAACACTGAGCAGAATTCTTGTAGTTATGCAAAATTCCTAGTCATCTTCCAGATCGAGATTCTCGGGGATCTCAACCAACTACCCTTCTGCCAGTGCGCACACTCAAACTAAATAAGATTATTGGCTCTCACTTCCGACTCTCGTGGATTCATAAGCAAATAAAGGTACAAAGCAAATAAAGTTGTTCGGGTCGCAAGGGATTTTAATCCAACAACTTCCATGTGCGCCTTCGGCGCGCTGAAACTTTTCATTCATTCATTCAAATCGAATCAAAAAGACTATAGTACTTTCTATAGTAACTTAACAGAGGTGATATCTGACTTCCCTCTCAACTTTGAGCGAATCTTCGACGATATTCCGGTATATCGCGATATTTTTTTTTATATCATCACCGGCATTCAAATTTGAATATCGTGCACCTCCTCATGTGTTGGGTTAGTAAGTTGGAGAGTCCGACGGTTTCTGCCGCTGCTCGGTGGTTCTCTCGCGTATTCCAACTTTCTTCATCCGTAAATCAGCCCTACTCGATATGACCCTAGCTGTTGAAAATGTTGTTAAACTCCAATAAACAAAACAATTCAACATTTTTATGTTGATAACAATTTCTCGATACAATTCGTTAGTGTGATCTCAGCCGTTTCTGAGGGGAGCGCGGTGGCTCAGTAGGTAGAGGTGCAAGCCGAGAGGTCCTCGGTTCGAATCCCACCTGCGGCAACCGCGTTGTGTCCTTGGGCAAGACACTTCATCTCCATTGCCCACGTGGGGGCACGATGACGCCGTGTACTAAGGCGTACTGCACGTCGATGGTGCGCATGTCTTCAACCAATCTAACCCTGCCTGTGCTGCAGTGCGGAGTTACGATTTTGGGGAGCTGGCAGCTGCTCGTCGTTGCTCGGTGGTTCTCTCCGGGTACTCCGGCTTCCTCCACCCGTAAAACTGTCGCGGTCATGATTAGCCATTGTGCATAAATATGTGACCTTAAATACCAATAAATAAATAAATAAATAAATAAATAAATAAATAAATAACCGTTTCTGAAAAAAATGCCGTTTTGAACATAGCAATCGTGTATTCGTATCTGAGGGAATGTGCCAAGATGCGAGGTGAAAAAGAGATAACTAGAGAAATGTCACCGAGATTCCTGTCAAGCAACTTTCTATTCTAATCAAAATTTATGAAAGGAAAATTTTACTTATCTTCTCGTGGGTACTAATGTCTAGCAAGAGAGCTATCGTGTTGTTCACACTGTGTGCACATCGGGGGAATTGTAATTTAGATGTGAAGAGTTGGACAAAATTAAAGTCACCTTTGCAACTCAATTTGATGTCTCAGATGTGTCGGAATATAATTGTTGTAGATGAATAATTTGATTGTGTCGGAACTGAAATATTCTCAAGGTGGCACTGTGGCCGACGCAATTACCTCCACTCGAAATTAAAACCGGTAATTACTCAATGTCAGAGACAAGTGCTTACTTACATAGCTGGTATTAACCTCTTGAACTCGAACAGCCACCTTTCTGATCCAGGGTCGTGATACAATCTGAATTCATAAAGAAGATAGTTGCTCAGTGAATTTATGTTGTAGACCAAGAGTGGTGGCCGAGTGGATAAGTGTGCTGGTCTCTCATGCCAGAGGTCGGATCGATCCCCGGTCGGGGAAAGTTCTCGAGGTGTCCGAACACTCTCTGTTAGCATCAATTGTGGGGTTGATGCTGTCACAGCGTACCGTCCTGTCGGGTGGGGACGTAAAATGGCTGTCCTCTGTGCGGAGAGAGACACACTCCGTGCAGGCTAAAGATCCCTTCGTAGTATTCGATAAGAGCTAGGCCACGAAGTTGCCGCTATGGAGGTCATCCTACTCACACCTACGCCACTGGGCCAAGGAGAGGCGTTAATATAAGTTGCATAACTTGTTCGCCACTCCTTGTAAAACAAATAATATTAAACAAATAAACCAATCAATATTTTCAACGTGCAGCCCCGAGGCTGCACGTTGAAAATATTGGTTGGTCTTCCCCTTAGTAACGAATATGGACTCTACCAGTTGCTGAAGTTGAACAGCCATGGAATATACCATCAGGGGTGATAACTGATGGTGAATATAAACAAGTCTTGTGGCAAATTCGTTTTGGAGCAAGCACAAGAATCTGCACTTGCGCGTGTGTGAATACGTGACGTCTGGAGTTTCGTTGGCCACGTTCCTTGAATGTTTAAAATGTCACCAGATAGTCCATTGCAGCCTGATTACTGACAGGAAGCGCGCAGTCTACACTAAGTTACAGTACGTGGAGAGGGTATTATCACTAAATCACCCGCAGAGTGGAGATTCCACCCAAGCAATAATTGCGAATTTGTTGCAAAGCACAACCAGCACCAGCAATGTTTCAGCCAAAGGACCTCCGGGTTAAACCCGGAGGTCCATTGGCTGAAACGTTGCTTGTGTTTTTTGTCGATATGAACAAAATTTGAAAGTTATAGCTTGGATGATAACCCCACTCTGCGGGTGATTTATTTACAAACCACTCTCCACGTACTGTATATAAACAATAAACTACTACATAGTAGCCAACTAGCCGAACGTGCCGCTAAGACCGCTCGAAAAAGTTTTATTCATTCCATGTCATTTTTACATAATGTAATTGATATATGAAACAAACAAGATTATAAGCAATTCACAAATAGCAACTGAACGTTGCACAAGTGAAGAAAAATTTGGAAGAATCCCTTTAAGGGCCTATATAAGTAATGAAATTTTGTTTATTTTGAAAATTCTCACCTCTGATATTCCTTCAATTCAAATTAAATATATACAAAATGTACATCAAAGTGAAGGTTGGGATGGAGAGAACACGGAACACATGTAAAATCAACTCATAAAGTCGACTGTAGGCACCACTGGTTCCTGGAAGTCTGCTGCCATATTCGCACCAGAACTGATAATTTAATAATATTTCACGAAAACAACTTGTGGCCAAATGTGCTTTACATGTCCAAGAACAAAGCTAGGAGATAAAAATTCTTCAAAACACGGCGACAGAGCTGCATTGGGGAAAATTCCAAAGTCTTTGCTTTTGTTTACGTATGAGTATACTTTCGATTTCCGGTCGACGTCATCGGACAGAAAAAGCATGTAAAAACAATGAAATATAATTTATTATCAGTTCTGGTGCGAATACGGTAGCAGACATCCAGGAACCAGTGGTGCCTACAGTCGATTCTATGAGTTGATTACATATGTGTTTCGTGTTCTATATATCCCACTCTTCATTTTGATGTATAATTTGTGTATATTTAATCTGAATTGAAGGAATATGAGAGGTGAGAATTTCAAAATAAACAAGATTCCATTACTTATATAGGCCCTTAAGACGCTCAACGCCGCCCAGGAAAAACTAAAGATAAAATACTTTTTTTTTCTTTTTTTTTCACTGAAGATTATTGTACGTAGAAAAAGGAAAAACTCTAGAAACCTGTGTCCGAAAGCAAATGTGAAGCACGTCTGAGGGAAGTTACCGGACTTGTAACTTTGAGAAAAAAGAATGATAATACTAATAATTAATATTACTCAATAAAAATCAAGAATTCAAAGTTGACTGGTCGAGGCAATGGCGACGGCTAGAATTGAAAATCGCCATTTTCCCGCTGCTCTCTAAATAACACATGTCAAAAAGAAAGAACATTATTGGTTCTTTAAACCCAAACACTGAAACATCATACCTAAGTATTTTTTCCATTGACGGAAAAAAATCTAATTTTCCAATTGGTCCTCTCTATTTTAATCTTTCCCAAGAGATTTGGGAAAGAAAAGTGGTGTAAAAACACCACGAAAAAGTAAGCCAAAACTGGGTCGAGCGCCATCGGCGCACACCCAGTATGGGACGCTCTTCCATAGTACTAATCCACGTCTTTCGTAAACCAATGCGCAGTGCGTCATCAATTCATCATTCTTTTGATTCCGACAACACAGGAGTTATGTGATGAGCGGGGAGGAAGGATTCTTACCCGAATAAGAAGACGGGAGGGTCTCCATGTAAACAATATATGTATTATGTATTGATGTTTAAGGTCACATATTTAAGCACGATGGCTAATCATGACCGTGACAGTTTTACGGGTGGAGGAAACCGGAGTATCCGGAGAGAACCACCGAGCAACGACGAACAGCTACCAGCTCCCCAACATCGTAACTCCGCACTGCGGCACAGGCAGGGTTAGATTGGTTGAAGACATGCGTACCATTGACGTGCAGTACGCCTTAGTACACGGCGTCATCGTACCCCCACGCATGTAAACAATTGCGGTAGGTATAATAAGAAAGGAAATTTACTATAAAATTTATACTGCTTATCAACCTACCGTGCAACTGCAGGCTGAATAGACAATAGGATGGAGGGAATCACATAACCAACCCACACATAACTCAATAGCACTGGAACCGTGGACAGAGGAAGAGATCCCTAGGCCTATCAAACCATAGCATCACAAACATTAGTAAAATACAATGAAAGATGAGGCGTATGGTGAAGTGCGACGCACAGACAGAAAGGACAGTAACAGCACAGAACTGGAACTGACCCTGAAAAAAGCTGAATGGCTGGGATAGACAACAGCCTGAGCCGAAGATGGGCCCCTAGGACAAAGGTCCTCTGTCGGCTCCTGCAACTGTCGCAGATAAAAGGAGAATGTAGCATTTCTCCAATAGGCTGCCAGTATAACATCGGACATCCGACAACATGACAGAGTTATTAAAAGAGGAAGACAATGCACGCACCTCGTGGCAGAAAAAACAATTGGTAATACAATCACCAGTAGCTAGACGAGCGGAAGCTGCACGAATAGCAAGACAAATCCATCGAGAAATGGATGCAGGAGAGATCTGGCATGTGAGAAAACGCATATCCATCCGGGATAAAGGCGCGAACGCCCCCACCCTCAAGCAGAGCAGCGCCCAAGAAAGTGGCCATCTTGGAGTAAACTGCAAAGTCCTAGGCCTTTTCAAGGAGAAAAAGAGCTGAACAAGCTTGGAGAGGCAAGGATGAGTGTCGAAACAATGCGGTACCACATGTGAAAAAGGTCTCCGAAGCATGGACTTCTACCCATTGCTGGAGACCCCCAGAAACAAACATATACCAGAAACTCCGCAAGCGGTGTGATCGAAGGAGTGACAGAAGCAACAGAGTGATCGCACACATTCGAGGGGCTAAACCAGTGGAGTGAGTGCCTCCTTGAAGAAGAAAAGCAGCTCCACTGCTTGTCTCGAAAAACCACTACGGAGGAGACAGGACCCGATAAAAGACATGTGCGAAGGCACAATGAAGCCGGGTCAACTTAAAACCTCATCTGGAGATTTTGGCAAAGAAAGTCGCGACGTAGAGGGAGACATGCCGGAACCGCCGCTAACAGAGAGCGGAGCAGATGGATCCACACCCACCGAGGCGACAGGGGTGTGATCGAAAGGATTCGACGAATGCAGGTTCATATCTGGGCTAGAACCTGAGGCGGAATCGGAACCGGCAGGAAGGTGTAGCCGACAAGACCGTTCCAAAGGAGGGCCTGAGCGTCCACGGCGAAAGCCAGAGCATCTAGACACGGGGACACGAAAGTGTCCACCGGATGGTTCCAACGAGTCGCAAAGAGATCGATGGAACACCGCCATGTGGAGCATCCACTCGGTGGAAAAGAACCTGCCCCGTCGGGACAGGGAGTCGGCTATGACGTTCTGACGACCGGAAATGTGACGAGCAACCACCCCCGCCGTTGACATCCTGAGCGAGCGGTAGTAGATCCCGAGCCAATTCGTACATTGGAACCGAGTGCGC
The DNA here is from genome assembly GCA_031216915.1 of Pictodentalium vernedei. Lineage (NCBI taxonomy): Eukaryota > Metazoa > Mollusca > Scaphopoda > Dentaliida > Dentaliidae > Pictodentalium > Pictodentalium vernedei. Next base: position 94,847,403 of record CM062295.1, on the reverse strand, counting down.
GCCCCCCGGGTTCCGAATGTAAGCAACCACTGTCGAATTGTCGAACAACAGAAGGACCTGACGATTCGACAGGTGAGGGATCCACTGCCTGAAACTCAGAAGAAGAGCAAGAAGCTCCTTCTGGTTGATGTGTAGAGATGCCCGATCCTGGTCCACATCCCGTGAAGGGAAAGACCTAGAGGATCCAACGTCGCACCCCGTCCGAGATCGCTGACATCTGCCGTCAGAACGCGATCGGACGTGGGTAAGTCCAACGGCACACCCTGCGTGATCCACTGAATATTCGTCCAGTGGAGAAGGTGAGGATAAGAGATTCTGGTAACTGAAGCACCAGTGCCAGAGAATCGACATTCGGCCTCCAACGACTGAGCAGAAAGTGTTGGAGAGGTCTGACATGCAGCCGACCTAGAGGAATGAGATCCGTCACCGAACCGCAGGGACCGAGCAGCTGGAGAATACCCCGTGCTGTCGCGGATGTGGACTGGGAACACAGTCAGAGCAAAAGCTGAGAGAATTACAGCCCTGGCCTGGGGAACCGCCACCGTATTGAACTGAGTGCGGGAGGCCATCCACAGATGACAAAACGACCAGGAAGGGACCAGATCCGACTTCTCCTCGTTGACTCTGAATCCTAGCGACGTGAGCAAGCTCAACAGAGTGTCGACATCCAACTCCAGTAAGGCGCATTGGAATGCCTCTGGAGGATATCGTCTAGATATGCGGAAGTAGTCACCCTGGACTGTGTGCGATGGAAGGCTATCACATGCGACATCAGACGGGTGAAGGCCCAAGTAGCCAGGTTGAGGCCGAAAGGCATGGCCTTCAACTGGTAAACTCGCCCCAGAAAAGCAAACCTGAGATACTTCCGCCACACCCGATGAATCGGAACGTGAAAGTAAGCGTCTCGCAGGTCGATGATGGAAGCGAAATCTCCCTGGTGAATGGAACGGCGGACCGACCTGAAAGTCTCCTTGCTGAACTTGGGAGCAATGATAGACTGGTTCAGGATACTCAGATCGATAACCGGACAGAGTCGGCCGCCCTTCTTCGGCGCCAAGAACAGGTGGGAATAAAACCCCACTGACTGAATGTTCTTGACTACCTCGATCGCTCCCTTGGCCAGGAGATTGTCTATCTCCGTGGACAAAGCTCCCGACGTAAAACGTCTGAAGGAACTGTGGTTGGAAGAGGCACTCTGGACAGAGTGGGGTGCCTTCGGAAGGACATTCGCAGCCCGGACCGAACAACATCTAACACCCAAGGATCGGATGTGATGGTGGCCCAACGGTCTGCGAACTCTGCTATCCTTCCTCCAACCTGGACGAATCGAGGTGAGGACCTTCAGTTCGAGCCCCGAAGAGACCCGCGAGAGAAACCACCTCCTCTACTGAATGAAGAATCCTGAGACTTCCCTCTAGCCTGCCGGCGCTTACCCTTACCCCGTGAGTAAGAAGTAGAAGGCGTGGCAAAAGGATCAGCTCTTTGATTCGCAGAGGAAGCAGAAGGGTACTTGTTAGGCTTTGAACGGTCCCTGCCTCCCCTAGAAGGCTGATCAAGCTGACGAAGCTGATCTTTGGAATGACGTAGGACGTCATCCCGGACCGTCGACACGGAACGCATGGAACAGTAGCGGACCTGCCAAGGAACCAGATCGAAGAGCAGCGCGCTGCCCCCCCCCCCCCCCCCCCGGGAAGGGATCGGCCTGTGTCCAGCACAGAGTCCCTTCGAACTAGTTCCAAAATAGCCGTGTCACTGGCATGCGTGTGAGTAAGATGCATGAGCACCTTGGATAGCACACGCAAAGGAGCCTGTACATCGACAAATCCCATCTGGAGGCAGATACGATGTGATCGGAGAGAGAAAGCATACCCAGCATTTCTCTCGATAAGCACAACATGGACTGCAGAGTCATCATACGAATGACGGCCGACTTGGGCTTGGAAAGCCCGAGGGAATTGGAGTCCCGATCCAAAACCGTCGAAGCCTGGCAGACTGACGGATTGGCGAAATCGTAGTAACGATAACGCACCGGAGGCAAAAAGGTGTCAACCCTTGTGAAGAACGGAGCCTTCATAGCCTTGGAATTCAGCTTAGAGTCCAATGCTGAAAATGCTTCAACCACCTGTACTGACTGGCACGGTCGAAGACGCCCAGAAGCAGGTTGCTCCACTGGCTGTAGGCGCGCGACCGATGATCGCGGCCTGGCTGACACTGTCGGCTGGTTTGATGGTTTGAGATCCGGAAGGAATCCAAACACAAAGTCAAGAGCTGTCAGAAGACTGCTGCTGGCTCTCGACATCAAGGATGTCTGACTCCTCCCCAGAGTCGAAAGACACATAGCCCATCGTGGGCAAACCAGCAGACGCCTCCCATGGTGTAGGCACCAGGGGAAGAGGTCAGAAAGCGGCCTGTTTCCAATCCCGGGAGGCGGCGCGATAGAGGGCGCATGAAAACCACTCGCTGCCTCGCTGGAAGCAACGGGAAGGCTCTTGGACAGAACCTGAGTAAGGAGAGGGCCTCCCAAAGCTCACTGCCCGTACCAGCCGGTTCGACATGGGAACGAACCAGCAAAGTGACTTCACACCTGACCCTCTTAACCAGCGAAGGATCACGATCCTCCAATACACCTGAAACGGGGCGACGGGCGGCAGCCGAAACATCTGAGGGCAGACGTGTATAGGGGTACGACACATCCCGAGGATCAACATAGCGGGAACTCGGAAGAGTTGCCGCGGACCTCTACGGGGCAGAAGGTCCAGGCTGCACAGAAGGCGTTGGTCCCGAAAAACTGCCCGTGTGACCAGAATGAGCGGACGGAAAACGCCAATGACAAAACTGTGGTACTCGACGGCGCAGAGACCACAGTAGAGGGTCCGGCCGGCAGCCACTTCCAACTTCGCCGAGTTGAAGTCAGGGAAGGCTGAGGTCGATACCCCCACGTCTACACTCCCAGACACCGCTGCAGACCACTGCAGGTATAAAACTACTGTTCAACGGCTGAGAGGACACAGTAGGGGGTTCAGTCGGCAGCCACTTCCGACTTCGCCGAGTTGAAGTCGGGGAAGGCTGAGGCCGATACCCCACAACCACACTACAGACATCCTTGCAGACCCTTGCAGGGATAAGCCGAGGCCGGCTAAAAACGGTGCCCAATGACGTTGTAGACGGAACAGCAGTATCAGCAGATACAATGGGAGCTGCTGGAACTGGCGGAAAGGGGAGAGAGCCACCTAGCTCTGCTGCACATCTCCCACGAAGGGGAATAACTCTCACCAGACATGGTCGAGTCGGAAGGCCCCGAAACGACAGTGCCCCCCCCCCCCCCCCCCCCCCGCTGGGGCGGGAGGAGCTGCACATCCCCCGCGGAGGGGGAGTAATTCTCACCAGACGTGGTCGAGTCGGGAGGCCCCGAAACGACAGCGCTCCCCATCCCGCGGGTGCGGGAGGAGCTGCACATCCCCCCCGTAGGGGGTATAACTCACACCGGACGTGGTCGAGTCGGGAGGCCCCGAAACGACAGCGTTCACCCCCCCCCCCCCCCCCCCCCCAGCGGGTGCTGGAGGAGCTGCACATCTCCCACGGAGGGGGTATAACATACACCAGACGTGGTCGAGTCGGGAGGGCCCGAATCGACAGCGTTCCACACCACCCGCGGATGCGGAAGAAACAGCCACGAGAACGCACCAAGGCGAGGGCAAAAGAAAATGCCCCAAATGATCCGAACCGGAAAAACAGAGGTGAGAGCAGTAGAAGAAAAAGGTGAACTCAACAGATACAGAAAGTAGAAGAACACCTTCAACTGCGAGAGAAGGTGGCAGAAAAAAAACCGGTGGGTACACGACAGAACCCAGACGGCCGACAGGGACCGAAAAAAAACAGAAATTCAGCCCTGAACAGAGTGAAGAAATCCTGTCCAGACAGTCCCTGATTGACACCTAACTCTAATAACAATTAAATTTATCAACCGAAAAATTTCATTGTCGAACCGCGTTGACACGATGGCGAAAAAAAACATTCGCGAAAACGGAATAGTAAATAATATACAATGAGGATGTGGTTGAAAATATTAACGAGAATATATAAAACACAGTCCTGTTATTATAGGAACCCCAAGCGGGCCGTAGGCCCGCAAAGGGTTCCACATACCCAGTCAGATAAATGTGTTCCAGAACAGAATTGTCTATAGCCGTCAATGTGATTTTTGAAGTGGACAGTAAATTTCAGTGAAAAAACTACGTAACTTCCGCTGTCGAATTGCCCATACAATTGCAATTGGCCTGCCCCCTCTAGGAATCAAATGTTCTCTGTTGCAACTTATTCGCCTCAAAGCTTTGCGTGAAACATTGGCCGACATATCTACACTTCAGGGGTTGCCAGGCCTTCTCACCCGAGAACCGCGACAAATCAGCGGCCGGCCAAAGTGTTATTATTATTACTCGAGTTCTGTCCTTCTGGAGGTTTGTCAATATGCTCAGCTGATGATCTCGTCATTTCAGTTCGAACTCTCAGTCCTGATTTCGTTGCAGCTTGTCTGCCAGTGCCAGTGACAACCTCAATCGAAAAAAACGTACATATAACCGATAATATAAGTTTATAACGGATAAATGTTGTTATATTGGTGCTATTGTATACAGACATGCATTGACATGTATCTCGTGAAATATCAAGATGAACAGAAACTCTGTTTTTGAATTATCCAAACGTGAAGGTGTTGTAAAGGAAAAGTTTGCTTGAAAAAAGGGTATACGGACGTTTTGTCCCCAAGCCGAGTCGTCCGCTTGTCATAATGTCAAGGAAAATATTGTCTGTACATTTTTTACATTTCGAACAAGACACCCACCCCCTACTAACGTGTGACATTTCCCCAACATATAAAGCCTCCTGATGCTGTATTTATGTTAAGAGTGTGATGTACATCATCTTTAAGGTTTGAAACAAATGATGTCATATATTGGCTGATATAATGATATGTTTTTAAAAAAAATGGCAAAAATTGCACAAGTTGGAAATGCACATTTTTGGTGCACTCAAGAGACTCACCCACCCCACATCACGTCTTGCAAATTTTTGGTGCCCCCAGGATCCCCCTCCCCCTGGAATAATTGCAAAATTATAAGATTATGTTACAGAACTTAATATAACAAGATTTGATGCATTTCTTAATATAATTATAACACGCTTTGATGCGTTTCTTAATATTATTAATTCCTATAATACATTTGCTAATAATTTTGTGATTATTCATTGTAAAGTGCCGGTGCTCTTCCAAGAATAATTGCAAAATTATAAGATTATGTTGCAGAATTTAATAAACCATAAATTTTGATGCGTTTCTTAATATAATTAATTCTTATAATACATTTGCTAATAATTTTGCTATTATTGTAAAGCGACGGTGCGCCTCGATGAATAATTGGAAAATTATAAGATTATGTTGCAGAACTTAATATAACAAATTTTGTTGCATTTCTTAATATAATTAATTCTTATAATACTTCTACTAATAATTTTGCAGTCATTCACTGTAAGGTGCCGGTGGAGCTCTTGAATGAAAAATTGCAAAATTATAAGATTATGTTGTGGAACTTAATATAACGTACATATACTTTAAGAACTTTTACTGTAATAATATAATTATTATAGGTAATCCATTGAATAAACAGTAATTAAAATTTATTTAATGGCTGGATAGTTTATTTTGTTCTGACATTTCTGTTTTCAGAATTTCACACGTATATGAAATTTAATGCAAGGAGGTACATTAAGATATATTACAATGGAGGTACATTAAGATATATTACAATAGGTAATATACAATAAAGTATACAATAAAATTATTATATAAATAAATAAAAAATGATTCAAAATACAATACATGAATACTTTCCCCCAGCGAACGAGTTTCGGACGTGTTGGGTATAACTGTAGAGGACGACTTGGTTAAAATTGCAGCGGACGATTTGGTTATCAGACGAAATGGGTGTAATTCAAAAAAGTGATACTGACAGGTTGCTATCAGTCCCGTTAGAAACCAAAACAAAGTAATAATGTGTTAATTTTTGGTGCATCTGTATTTCTGAACAGTGCTTCATAGTTTCAAACACTAAAAAATGGAAAATAATAACCCTTTTGGATATTTACCGCCATTGAAAATGGCATGTCATCTTTTTTCGGGAACTGGGGGAATCTTCGGCCTGGGGAGAACTAGGCCCAAGGAAGATTCGTCCAAAAGAAAAGCAGTACACATCTGTTAGGATATTTTAGATACGCTACGATATTCGTTTTAACTCCTGAAAATAATTCTTAAAAAAAATATTAATAGATTGTTCAATATTTATTGAAAAATATTAATACAATGTATATCGTCGAGCAATTATCTCTGCAGTAAATTCACATTCAATGTGTTCTGTAATAATTAAGCCTTTTATTAAGGTCTCTCATCTGTTAGAATGGTATCCAATCACTTCGGCTCCAAGTCATTTCATCCTCTGGTCAATTCGACCTCAAAGTCATCTCTGCCCTAGTCACTTCGGTCCCTTGGTCATTTCGGCACCATTTTAAGTGTAGAGATCTACATGTATAAAGATCAGTGCATACATGTAGTTCATGTTTAGAAATAATGGGTAATTACCTTTATTAAGTAATGTTCAGTTATTTGTATTTACACAGTGTACAGAAAAGTTATACACAACATTAAAAATTATCCATGTGTTCAATTTTACATGTACATACATTTAAGATGCTATCTGTATAAGTAAGAGATATTATTTTACTTTGAAATTTTGCAAAGTATATGCAGTCATTCATTCATATTGTTATGCACAATTCCTAGTCACCTTCCAGTTTGAGGTTCACAGGGTTTCTTTTTCTTTTCTTTTTTGTGAAACAACCACCAAACTGCGATTTTGATACTAAATATGTCCACATTTTCTAAAACACAGAGCAGAATCCTTGTAGTTATGCGCAATTCCTAGTCCCCTTCCAGTTTGCTGTCCACGGGGGTCTGACCCCAGTACCCCACTTCCAAGGCATACACTCAAACCAAATAACATTACTGACCCTCGCTTCCGGCTGTCGTAGATTCATAAGCAAATACAATTATTCAGGTCGCAAGGGATTTCAAATCCCACATAGTCCATGTGCACCTTCGACGTGCTGAAACGTTTCTTTTATTTATTCATCATGAAAGAAAATCTACTAGACATATATCATATGTATACCTGAATATCTAATTGAGAGATATAAATGTTGAAAAAAAATTAAATAGAAAAATGTTAAAATTCAAACAATATTTGAAAATATTTAAAGAGGCCGAAATGACCTGGTATATTGGGGGCTGAATTGACCTGCGGCCGTAATGACTGGGACCGAAATGACTTGGGGCCAAAGTGACTGGAATTCATGAGAATTGCATCCAAACTGTCCTCCAACAATTTGACCCAAACTGGATACTAATCTAACCCAAACCATCCTTTGGCAATTTGCCCTGAACTGTTCTCCAGAATAGGGACACATGATTCTTATTGATTTATTTATTGGGGTTTAATGACACTTCGATAGCCAGGGTCACTTCATGTCGGACAGTTTTACAGATGGGAAAAGCCAGAGAGAACCATTGAGCAATTACAAACAACTAACGTACAAACAGCACACAAGCTGGGTTAGCATTGGTTGAAGACAAGTGTACGATTGACATGCAGTATGCCTTGGTACGCAATGGCACTACATGGGCAATGGGAATGAAGTGTATTGCCCAAGGAAACAAAGTGGTTGCCGCAGGTGGGATTTGATAGAGGACCCTTTGGCTTGCAGCCTACACCTCTAACTACTGAGCCCTTTAACCTTCAAAACTGTATAGTACCAGCTAAAACATGTTGTAGAATGACCACATGAAAATTTCACAAGTACATAGTTTCATTATTAGTTTGTGATATTTGTTTTTGCTCAGTTTGCTGTACAGTGGAACCCTGTTAATTGAAGAGCCACTTTGCCAATAGCATTATTCAATTAGCAGGAGTATTCAATTAACAGGGATTGTGTCACTTTCCTGTATTCCAGAGATAAACTTAGCATTTATTCTATTATATTTTGTTTGACAGAGCTCCATGAGCTCTGTCAAACAAGATATAATAGATTAAATGCCTGTATTGAATGTACTGAGGCCAAATTGGTCTATAACAAAGGAAAGCTGGGAAGAGTCAGGGCAATTTCTCAACATGTTACAAGATTTTTTATTCAATTAACAGGAGATTACTCTATAACCTATATTCAATTACCAGGTCAAATTTGTACTGGAGGCATGGTAAATGGTTTTGTGTTGGGAAATTACATTCTATTAACAGGGATATGCAATTAAGATATATCCAATTAAGTGGGCACCACTGTATAACCACCCCCTCCCCATGCCCCCCCCACACACACCCCAATCAAAACCATCATTCAAAGGTCTTGGATTCAGCAAATTTGATTTCTTTATTTATTGGGTTTAACAACAGTTTTTACAGCCAGGGCCACCCAACAGTTTTACTGGGGGAGGAACCTAGCCAGAGCACCCGGAGAGAACCACCGAGCAACAGTGACAAGCAACTGTCAGGCTTCTCAACATTGTTACTCCAAGCAAGCAGGGTTAGCATTGGTTGAAGACAAGTGCATCATCGATGTGCAGTACGCCTTATTTCAGTTGCCACAATTGAGATTCGAGCTGAGAACCTCTCAGCTTGTTTTGGGAAGGTTTTTTTTAGGGTCCTGCGAATATTCAAGATTCGATTCGATATCGATACCATACGCATGCTTCGAGATTGATCCCGAATCAGTCTCAGGATTCAATTTTTTCGAATCTCTCATACCAACTTCAATTTGTTACATTTCCAACAAAAATAGGATAAAACTGTCATTAGAAAATTCATTCATGTAGGCTCAATTCCTATTTATTTGAGTAATTGACAATGTTTAATTGTTAGATAAGGTGTGAATTTGGCCCAGAACATTATCCATAGTTTTGGTTTTTGAAAGCTTAACTTGTTACTATTCACGTTCTTAAGAACGTGAATAGTAACAAGTTAGGCCTTCAAAAACTAAAACTATGGACAATAGGCCTAGCTGTTTCAGCGACGGTGCTACAGAGAATATTTAGTTATTGGTGTTTAAGGTGTTCACTCCGTCGCATAAGGGTCATCACAGTGTTCCGTAACTTCTGTTTGATGCAATATGAAATAACTTGTCTTTTAAGATTCGATTCGGGATTCAATTCGATGTCGATATCAGAGACATGATTCGATTCGAGATTCAATTTGAAAAGAAATTTGTGATTCGCAGATCCCTATTTTTTTTTTAGTTCCAGCTTCATTAAGGTTTGTCTCATATCCCACTTGTAATTTTGTCATAATTAGTAATCATAAATCCTTAAAATAAAACAATAGAAAAAATGCATAGAATATTTAAAAAAAAAATTTCTGTGAGGATTTGACCGCAGAGGTGATGACATGCGACCACGACTGAGACCGAATATTCTCAGAAAAAGTATGAGGGCTGAATCTTTCTGTGACTGAATCTTCATGAACCCCTTTTTTCAAACTAAATTGCCCATTACTTATGAAGCACCATAACTAAGGCAAAAACAATACTATGAAATTTCCAAGTCTGAAATTCTATAAATTGCAAATAAATTTACACTAATTATATAGCAAAATAAAGGATGTGGTGTATAGAACCCCAAAAGTATGTGTGCACCTCACATACTGACACACAGTCGCTATCAGATATCAATGGTTCCTGAAAGTGTGCTATCGGTACCATATTTGTACCATAACTGATAATAATAAAATAATATTTCATAAGAACAACAGACACAGGAATTCAAAATGCAGCCTCAGGGCAGCATGGTGGTGAATGCCAATGCTGTCAGACTGTCCATGAAAGGGGGAGTCCTTTACAAATTGCAAATAAATTTACACAAATTATATAGCAAAATAAAGGATGTGGTGTATAGAACCCCAAAAGTATGTGTGCACCTCACACACTGACACACAGTCGCTATCAGACATCAACGGTTCCTGAAAGTGTGCTATCGGTACCATATTTGTACCATAACTGATAATAATAAAATAATATTTCATAAGAACAACAAACACAGGAATTCAAAATGCAGCCTCAGGGCAGCATGGTGGTGAATGCCAATGCTGTCAGACTGTCCATGAAAGGGGGAGTCCTTTACAAATAGGTTTTTGTTTTGTGATACTCTGGATACTCCCCATTTTTAGCTCAGCTTTGACATAGTCATATTTAAGGTTATGTCATAGCCCATTGTCCGTCTGTTTGGGAACAACAATTCAATACGGCTCGGGCTAGAGGCTTTATTTATGAACCGATCTTTACGAAACTTCTTGGGTACCTTTGTTATCACCGTGGGACGAGTGTTTTTGGGGGCGGTCCAAAATGCAAGATGGCCTTCAGCAGCCATTTTGTACAGAAATTAGTGCAATCAGTTTTTTGTTCAGAACTTATGTATGAAAGTTCTGATTTGAATAAATTTTTGTATGAATGTTTAGTAACATGGAGTACATCACATATAATAAAGAGTTTTTTCTCATGTTGAAATGATGGAAATTAGATGAACTTTAATTTATTCAGTGCTACTTACATGTATACCCAGTAAGTGCACAAGTCAATACGGCTCGGCTAGGCTGTATTTATGAACTGATCTTCATGAATCTTCTTCGAGTACCTTTGTTATCACCTTGGGATGAGAATGAGTGTTTTTGGGTGCAGCCCAAAATTCAAGATGGCTACCAGTGGCCATTTTGTACCGAAATTAGGTATAATCAGTTTTTTGTACAGAACTTCTATACAACTTGGGCTAGAGGCCGTATTTATGTACCGATTTTACAAAATTTCTTGGGTACCTTTGTTATCACCATGGGGTTAGAATGAGTGTTTTTGGGGGGAGTCCAAAATTCTCGATGGCCGCCGGCAGCTATTTTGTACTGAAATTACTGCAATCAGTTTTTTGTACAGAACTTCTGTATGAAAGTTCGGATTTGAATAAATTTGTGTATGATTGTTTAGTAACATGGAATACATCACAAAAATACAGGATTTTTTCTTGTACAGAAATTATGCAAATTAGACGAACTTTGATTTATTCAGTGCTACTTATACACAGTAAGTTCACATGTCAATACGGCTCGGGCTAGGGGCTGTATTTATGAACCGATCTTCACCAAGCTTCTTGGGTACCTTTGTTATCACCTAGGGACGAGAACGAGTGTTTTGGGGCGCGATCCAAAATTCAAGATGGCTGCCAGTGGCCATTTTGTACCAAAATTAGGTACAATCAGTTTTTTGTACACAACTTCTATACGGCTCAGGCTAGAGGCCGTATTTATGAACCGATCTTTACGAAACGTCTTGGGTACCCTTGTTATCACCGTGGGATGAGAGCGAGTGTTTTTGGGTGCAGTTTGAAATTCAAGATGGCCACTAGCAACCATTTTGTACCAAAATTAGTGCAATCAGTTTTTTGTACAGAACTTCTGCATGAAAGTTCTGATTTGAATAAATTTTTGTATGAATGTTTAGTAACATGGAATACATCACAAAAAATACGGTATAATACAGGTTTTTTTTCTCTTGCAGAAATTATGCAAATTACATGTAGATGACCTTTGATTTATTCAGTGCTACTTATACACTGTAAGTGCACATGTCAATACACTAAGGCTGTATTTATGAACCAATCTTCATGAAACTTCTTGGGTACCTTTGTTATCACCTTGGGATGAGAACAAGTGTTTTTGGGTGCGGCCCGATATTAAAGATGGCTGCCAGCTTTCACACTGTTGCTTACTGAGGTGAAGTCACTTTACCATTGCCAAGCTACCTACTAAATACCAAAGGGAAGATTTTTCAGCGCACTCTTATTACTTCAGCACCCATAATTCTCAAATATGGCATTAAAACCAATCACATACTAGTACTGCTTAAATCTATTTACGTACTCAGAATACACCATCAGGGATGCATTAGCTCAGTAGGTAGAGGTGCAGACTGCAAGCCGAGAGATCCTCGGTTCGAATCCCACCTGCGGCAACAGCTTTGTGTCCTTGGGCAAGACACTTCACCCCCACTACCCATGTGGGGGCAAGGTATGCTGTGTACTAAGGCATACTGCATGTTCTTGGTGCACCTGTCTTCGAACAAGGCTAACCCTGCTTGTGTAGTATGTTGGGGAGCTCACAGTTGCTTGCCATTGCTCAGTGGTTCTCCTGGGGTACTCTAGTTTCCTCCATCCATAAAACTGCCATGGTCACAATAAGCTGTTGTGCAGATAAATGTGACCTTAAACACCAATAAATAAATAAAAAGTACACACCACCTCATACCCGTTTCTCTCCTGTTTTTATTCACCTTGGTGTTCCTCGGTTTGCCTCGGTGTTTAGTATGCCTGCCAGAAAAGGAGTGATTTCTTTTTCTAAAAGAGCAAAACAAGAAGTAATTTTTAACAGGTAGTAACGAAATAATTTTCATGAAGTGCACAATTTTATGTTAGTTAATAGCTGAAAAAATGCAGGGTGATATTTGCAAATCTTATTTTATTACTGGCACCAGGTACTGGTAATGAAAATTGTTGTTTGTCATCAATACTTGATCAGGTTTCTGACAAAGCACATTATACTATTCCAATATGTCAGCTACTGGACATAAGCACACAATTTGATGTTGGTTTACCATTATACTGGTGCTTAGCCAGGATATCTAAGTTACATGTAGGGGCAAGAGTAATATCTAGTGGGAGTATGGCCGGGTAATAAAGAATATGATGCACAGAATCACCTGAGCCACATAGCAGTGAGATAGGGTGAGGACAAGAGGGTGTGTGACCCTCTCATCAGTGGAGGGGTCGGGTGCACCTCTCCCCCCCCCCCCCCCCCAAAAAAAAAAATAAAAAAATTCAAGACAGTAAAACACAATTACCTTGAATCTGTGTCCATTTGTGTCCATAATAAGTTGCGAACAAGCATAAATATCTAGATATTAAAATGTCTTTTGGGATGATCATTATATGGGTTAATAGGAGAGAGGGGTGGCGGCATGAATGAAATTGGGGACAGAATATTCTCTGAAAAATTATGAGGGCTGAATCTTCATGAACCCCTTTTTTTCAAACTAAATTGCCCATTACTTATAAAGCACCATAACTAAGGCAAAAACAATACTATGAAATTTACAAGTCTGAAATTCTATAAATTCCAAATAAATTTACACAAATTATATTGCAAAATGAAGGATGTGGTGTATAGAACCCCAAAAGTATGTGTGCACCTCACGCACTGACACACAGTCGCCGTCAGACATCAGCGGTTCCTGAAAGTGTGCTCTCGGTACCGTATTTGTACCATAACTGATAATAATAAAATAATATTTCATAAGAACAACAACCACAGGAATTCAAAATGCAGCCTCAAGGCAGCATGGTGGTGAATGCCAACGCTGTCCCATTGTCCTTGAAAGGGAGAGTCCTTTACAAATAGGTTTTTGTTTTGTGATACTCTGGATACTCCCCATTTTTAGCTCAACTTTGACAAAGTCAAATTTAAGGTTATGTCATGGCCCATTGTCCCCCTGTTCGGGAACAGCAATTCAACACGGTTCGGGCTAGAGGGTGTATTGGTGAACCGATCTTTACGAAACTTCTTGAGTACCTTTGTTATCACGTGGGGCGAGAACAAGTGTTTTTGGGTGCGGTCCAAAATTCAAGATGGCCTCCAGCAGCCATTTTGTACAGAAATTAGTGCAGTCGCCATTTTTGTACAGAACTTCTGTATGAAAGTTCTGATTTGAATAAATTTTTCTATGAATGTTTAGTAACATGGAGTACATCACATATAATACCGTTTTTTTCTCGTGCTGAAATTATGCAAATTAGATGAACTTTAATTTATTCAGTGCTACTTACATGTATACCCAGTAAGTGCACATGTCAATACGGCTTGGGCTAGGCTGTATTTATGAACTGATCTTCATGAAACTTCTAGGGTACCTTTGTTATCACCTTGGGATGAGAATGAGTGTTTTTGGGTGCAGTCCAAAATTCAAGATGGCTACCAGTGGCCATTTTGTACTGAAATTAGGTACAATCAGTTTTTTGTACAGAACTTCTATACAACTTGGGCTAGAGGCCATATTTATGAATCAATCTTTACAAAATTTCTTGGGTGCCTTTGTTATCACCATGGGGTGAGAATGAGTGTTTTTGGGGAGGGTCCAAAATTCTAGATGGCCGCCGGCAACTATTTTGTACTGAAATTACTGCAATCAGTTTTTTGTACAGAACTTCTGTATGAAAGTTCTGATTTGAATAAATTTGTGTATGATTGTTTAGTAACATGGAATACATTACATAAAATACAGGTTTTTTTCTTGTACATAAATTATGCAAATTAGATGAACTTTGATTTATTCAGTGCTACATATACACTGTAAGTGCACATGTCAATATGCTAAAGCTGGAGGCTGTACATTATTTATGAACCGATCTTCATGAAACTTCTTGGGTACCTTTGTTGTCACCTTGGGATGAGAACGAGTGTTTTGGGGTTCGACCCGATATTAAAGATGGCTGCTAGCTTTCACACTGTTGCTTAGTGAGGTGAAGTCACTTTACCATTACCAAGCTACCTACTAAATACCAAAGGGAAGATTTTTCAGCGCACTCTTATTACTTCAGCACCCATAATTCTCAAATATGGCATTAAAACCAATCACATACTAGCTAGTACTGCTTAAATCTATTTACATAATCAGAATACACCATCAGGTGTGCATTAGCTCAGTAGGTAGAGGTGCAGACTGCAAGCTGAGAGATCCTCGGTTCGATTCCCACCTGCGGCATCAGCTTTGTGTCCTTGGGCAAGACACTTCACCCCCCACTACCCATGTGGGGGCAAGGTATGCTGTGTACTAAGGCATACTGCATGTTCTTGGTGCACCTGTCTTCGAACAAGGCTAACCGTGCTTGTGTAGTATGCTCAGTGGTTCTCCTGGGGTACTCTAGTTTCCTCCATCCATAAAACTGCCATGGTCACAATAAGCTGTTGTGCAGATAAATGTGACTTCAAACACCAATAAATAAATAATAAAAAGAACACACCACCTCATACCCGTTTCTCTCCTGTTTTCATTCTCCTTGGTATCCCTCAGTTTACCTCGGTGTTTAGTATGCCTGCCAGAAAAGGAGTGATTTCTTTTTCTAAAAGAGCAAAACAAGAAACAGTAATTTTTAACAGGTAGTAACAAAATAATTTTCATGAAACGCACAATTTTATGTTAGCTAATAGCTGAAAAAACCTGGTGCCAGTAATAAACAGTGTAAAAATTTGTGGAATTTTTACACTGTTTATTACTGGCACCAGGGTAAGATAAGATAAATTGTTTGTCATCAATACTTGATCAAGTTTCTGACAAAGCACATTATACTATTCCAATATGTTAGCTACTGTACATGTACATAAGCACACAATTTGATGTTAGTTTACCATTATACTGGTGCTTAGCCAGGATATCTAAGTTACATGTAGGGGCAAGAGTAATACATGTATCTAGTGGGAGTCATAAAGAATATGATGCACAGAATCACCTGAGCCACATAGCAGTGAGATAGGAGTGAGGACAAGACAAGAGGGTGTGTGACCCTCTCATCAGTGGAGGGGGTCTGGTGCACCCCCCCCCCCCCCCCCAAAAAAAACAAAAACAAACAAAAAAACAAACAAAATTTGAAATTAAAGACAGTAAAACACAATTACCTTGACTCTGTGCTGCCTTGGACTGGTCACTTTCCGTGGATGGGCAATATTTCTGCGGATGCAATGATATTAGTTTTCAAACATTGTTTACAGCAATAATCAGAAAAATTTAATTAATGAACCACAGGATACAATTCAGTGCTTCATTAATTAAAATTTTATTGATGATGATTTTCTATTACCTGGAAAAAACATGCATGGACATCATGCACTGCCCATGCAAGGATTATGACCAGCAACTGTACTGTATGTCTGTGTTACTGCTATGAGCAGGGACTAATCTAAATGGGTGGGTGTGTTTACAAATATTAATATTTTTTAACACCTGATAACAAAGTAATATAAGTTTATAAACAACCACACAATTGACTTTTAATTACAATACTCCTAATTCCTATTAAACATATAGGAATGTTTATTAATTTTGTTGAATTTTTACTCTGTGTATGGAGTGTATTTGGGCCTGTATGTTTGTTAAAATTGCCCTTCCACTACGGAGGACTTTTTGAAATCAGTCTACACTGGATTGTGTGGTATTCCTTTGTGTAAGACAGTGTATTCATTGTAATAATATTCATGCATAAGTTCATGTTTTGGGTTTGTTTTAGGCCTGATAATCTACAGAATAGCATGGGTGGCGGTGTATTCAGAGTATTCCATCGCTTGAGTGCAAGAAGGCTTTGCAATGCTATATATAGCATAAACCTTGTTGCACTCCAGTGACAAATTTATCAATTTTAATAACGTGGGTAAAATATCGGACATGAACCATTTAATTTTTTTTTTTTTTAACTCACTTCGACAAAGTCAAGCAGGGCATATCTAATCACTCTCCGTCCATTGTCCATCCGTCTGTCATCCATCAACACCATGTTTTGGTCAATTCAAGTTAAAGAGTGAGTAATGGTACCAAAGGGGTATTACATTTTTGTAATACATGCCCAGCCCCATAGGGAGGGGGTGGGGTAAAATGCTCCCAAAATATTTTTAAAATGTTATGAACCAGTGGGTACAGTGACTTGATATTCGTTATGGAACTGCCTTTTGAGATGTAGAATCACGTGTGTTCAAACGTACTTTGTGAAGCATTATTTGGCTTTATAATGGCAGTGGTTAGATTTTTGGTACTACCCAAAATTTCCATTTTCCGAACCGATGGTCCGATTTGAATGAAATTCAGTATGTGGTAATATTGGGTCATAAATACTTGCCTCATGCAAAAAAAACTCCCAGCATCCCCATGGGAACCCCAGGAGTGAAAAATAGAAATGTTTTCAAACTCCCATGTTTCCCAAACCACTTGGAACAGAGAACTGTTTTGGTATGAAGCATCCTTAGGACCAGTAGAATTGAATGGTAAAAAAATGCCCTCTGTTGTTGTTAGAGAGTTCTGCAGAGGGCATCAGAATAATGTTGGCGCAGCATTTTTGCAAACATTTTAGAAAATCTTTTCTCAAGAACCAGCAGTGTTCAGAATCTTTTGATATTTGGTGTACAGCATCCATAGAGGGGTCAGATACAAGTTTGTTAAAATGAAGCCCATTCATTCATATTTGGACTCAATGCAGGAGCCCAAATTTTATGGGGAATTTTCTTTAAAAATCTTCTTCAGAACCATGAGTGAGAATTGTTTTTAGGTTTGGTACCCTCATTGTTATGATGGTCAGATTCAAGATTGTTCAAACGAAGTCCATATGTTAATATTTGGGCTTCCTTTGGAAGTCCAAATTTTAACTTAGGGCTATATGGGGAAGTTTTTTTAAAAATCTTTTTCTCCAGATCCACCAGTCAGAATGCTTTCGTATTTGGTATACAATATCTCTAAGGGGGGAGGGTGGGGGGGAGATTCACATTTTGGGCTCGCTATGGTAGCCCAAATTTGAACTCAGTGCAATACATGTATGAGGAAATTTCTTTAAAATTTTGTGCTTCAGATCCACCAGTCAGAATGCTTTCATATTTGGTATACAGCATCTCTAAGGAGATCAGATTCAACTTTGTTCAAATCGAGTGCCTGGGTTGATATTTGAGCTCCCTATAGGAGCCAGAATTGGCCAAGTAGCTGAAGAATTAGACAATTTTTATTCAGTACCCTCTAGAGGTGAAGAGTAATCTACATAGGTTGTATCAATGGGCTTGAGAGGGGAGCTCCACATTTTACATCATGATCAACTAAAGAAAAGGCATGATGCTTGGACTGTTTTTGTCACTCCTGAGGGGCTCAAAGATATGCAGTGTATCCTATGTAGATGGATTGCTTAATGTAGATTCATTCTTGGACTCTTATATCGTGTTCTGTTCTCTGTTTATATCATGTTCTGTTCAAGGTGAGCGCTTCAGGCCCTGTGGGGCCTCTTGTTTATTTATTTATTGGGTTTTAACAACACTTTTGAAAGCCAGCAGCTACAAGTTTCTTCTCTCCTTGAACCAAGCGTCTCGCCCAACTGCAGCACTCATGGTCCACTGAGTTTTTAGCTCACCTGACTTTCAGTCAGGGGAGGTGTATTGATCACTCGCCGTCCGTCGTCCGTGAACTTATTGCTTGCATCTTATCCAAAACTGCTGAACCGATTAATCATTAGGTGAAATTTGAGATGCTTGTTTGTTATGACATTGCATTTTGATTTTGTTTAAATCAAGTTGCCCTGGCCCTCAGTAGGACCATGCCCAAAAATTTTGCCTAAATCTTAAAAAATCTTCTCGTGAACCAGGAGTAGCAGAGATTTGATATGTGGTGTGCTGCTTCCTTTTGAGGTGTAGACTCAGTTGTGTTCAAGAGAAGTTTGTGGGTCTTTATTTGCCTTCATTATTGTAGGGCAAGTATTTTCACCCCGACCAAAATTTCTGTTTTTCGAACCAAGAGGCTGATTTGAACCAAATTTAATTTGTGGGTTTATTTGATCATAAGTAATTAATTTATGCCCCAAAATATTTTCCCATCCCTCCATGAGAACCGCAGGAGCTAAAAATAGAACAAAATTCAAAACGCACATATCTCCAAAACTACATGGCACTGAGAATTCTTATTTGGTGTGAAGCTTCCTTGGGACCAACAGAATGGAATGGTCTAAGCAAATTTCTGTCAGGTCTGTCATGGGGTACTTTTTCGGGACTTTGAAAAAAATGCTTAGTCAGCATTCTGTAACACTGTGGGTAATGGAGAAAGCATTTAAGACTCTTCTTCACCCAATTCACTCCTCCAAAACCTTTCAAATTTCACATATACCATCTTTGGAAGATTTTTTTACACGTTTATTGAAATCAGATCCCTGGGTCCATATTTGGGCTCTCTATGGGAGTCCAAATATTGAAATTAGTGCAGTATGAGGAATATTCTTTAAAAATCTTTTTCTTCAGACCCACCAATCAGAATCTTTTGATATTTGCTATGCACCATCATTAGGCGGGTGAGATTTAAGTTTCTTCAAGCCAAGCCTATATTTTTGCTCACCAGTGTTTCGCAAATTGCGAGAACGGTGATTTCATTCCTGTGATGTTCTTGCAAATGCTTGTTAAGAAGATCCATATTTACCATTCCCCCCAAAATATAAGCATTTTTTCATCAGATAAAATTTAATAAAATTAAATTAATTTTAGAGCTGAAACGATTAAAGGGTTTTCGTGATTGATTAATCGCATGGGTTAACCTTGGTTAACTGATTAATCACTTGCCCCAATAGGTAGCTGAATAATTGCTGTACCATTGACTATTTATATAATTAAAACTTTACTCAGCATAATGGACAAAACCGGGCAGCGCCATATACAAACATGTCCATTCAAATTTTATATTTTCAATTTTTGTCTTAAAACATAGCTTATGACCCCTCATTGGAACAAGCTCATTGAGCTTGTTCCAATAAGGGGGGGGGGGGGGGGGGGTCATAAGCTATGTTTTTGAGACAAACATTGAAAATCTTTAGTAATTCAAGAATTTCTTGTGCAAGTATCGTCTGCTACCTGCATTTGGTGAAGGGTTGAGAATGACCGTTTTTAGCTGATACAGTATAATCATCATGCAAGTGAACAAGTATTTTGGCACGTAACTGGCATGCATTTCTCTGTCTCATGCAATTGATGTGAGCCAGTGTAACAATATTTGCCTGTTTTGGAGCAAGTTTGTTCCATAGTTAACCCATACAGGGTATTTTTTGTTTTTAAAAATTTGATTAGCAGTTTCCATCTTGGTTTCAGAAAGTGATGATACATGTAAATAGTGAATTTTAGCTTACCCAATATGAAAGAAAAATGGTTAGTAATTGGACATTTTTGTATAGCATTTTGCGATGTGAATCCAGCCATCAAATACCCTGCCATATAGTACCGTACTTCAAAAGTAACGGTTTACTGATCAGTTACTTTTTATGTGTACCCATACTATGTATGGTACACAGAATGCCGGCATCCGGGGTGACCATCCGTCATTCGTCCATCCTTTGTCCGTCCGTCCGTCTGTCCATGTCCGTCCGTCTGTCCATCCGGCATCTGTATCCATTTCTTTGGCATTCGATAACTTGAAAAATATTGCTTGGATTGTCAAGTTACTTTATATTTGTGTTCAGGTTACTGATGTGCCGAGCTGTATAGTTTTTGGTGTAAATCGGATAATTTGATCCTGAGATATTAACCCATTATCCTTCAAATTGAAAATTCCTCCAATCCCTTTGGCATTCGATAACTTGAAAATTATGGCTTGGATTGTCTAGTTACTTTATATTTGTGTTCAGGTTACTGATTTGCCGAGCTGTATAGTTTTTGGTGTAAATCTGATAATTTGATCCTGAGATATTAACCCTTTATCCTTCAAATTGAAAATTTCTCCAATCCCTTTGGCATTCGATAACTTGAAAAATATTACTTGGATTGTCAAGTTACTTTATATTTGTGTTCAGGTTACTGATGTGCCGAGCTGTATAGTTTTTGGTGTAAATCGGATAATTTGATCCTGAGATATTAACCCTTTATCCTTCAAATTGGAAATTCCCCCAATCCCTTTGGCATTCGATAACTTGAAAATTATTGCTTGGATTGTCTAGTTACTATCCTTCAAATTGAAAATTCCTCCAATCCCTTTGGCATTCGATAACTTGAAAAATATTGCTTGGATTGTCAAGTTACTTTATATTTGTTTTCAGGTTACTGATGTACCGAGCTGTCTAGTTTTTTGTGTTAATCTGTTATTTTAACCCTGAGATATTAACCCTTTATCCTTCAAATTGAAAATTCCTCCAATCCCTTTGGGATTTGATAACTTGAAAAATATTGCTTGGATTGTCAAGTTACTTTACAATTGTGTTCAGGTTACTGATGTGCTGAGCTGTATAGTTTTTGGTGTTAATCTGATAATTTGATCCCAAGATATTAACCCTTTATCCTTCAAATTGAAAATTCCTCCAATCCCTTTGGCATTCGATAACTTGAAAAATATTGCTTGGATTGTCAAGTTACTTTATATTTTTGTTCAGGTTACTGATGTGCTGAGCTGTATAGTTTTTGGTGTAAATCTGATAATTTAATCCTGAGATATTAACCCTTTATCCTTCAAATTGAAAATTCCTCCAATCCCTTTGGCATGAGATAACTCAAAAATATCAATCCGATTGTCATGTTACTTTATATATTTATTCAGGTTACTGGTGTGCTGTGCTGTATAGTTTTTTATGTAAATCTGATAATTTGATCCGGAGATATTAACCCTTTATCCGTCAAATTAGACACTCCTCCAATCCATTTCTATATGTACCCATACCTTGTATGGTGTACATAATGTCGGCATCTGTGGTGGCCCTCCGTCATACAGTTTTCTACTAGTTGCGCGTATGGGTACACATATGGGTTAACCGTATCAGATCTAATTAATTTCTATAAACATGATTACTGCAATAGCCTTTGATGTGGTGGTTCAACAATCTAACAATATATGTATTTGAAGATAAATAAGCATAATTCATGTGATTAAGACACATGTTGGAAATGGATCCCACAAAAATATATTTGTGAAACCCTGACTCACTGTGGGAGCCTGAATTATAATTTAGTTCAAAATGAGGAATTTGCTTTAAAAGACTTTTTCAGATCCAGTAGTCGGACTGTTTTGATGTTTGGTGTGCAGCATCCTTACAGGGGGAGGGGTGGGGTGGGGGGGGGGGATTCAAATTTGTTTACGCCAAGACCCTGGGTTCATATTTGGGCTCACTGTGGGAGCCTGAATTATAACTTAGTTCAAAATGAGGAATATTCTTCAAAAGTATTCTTCACATTCAGCAGTCAGAATATTTTGATATATACAGTATCCTTAGGGAGGTGAGGTATAAGTTTGTTAAAGCCAAGTCCCAGGGTTCATATTTGGGCTTCCTGTAGGAGCCCGAATTGTACCAAAATTTCTATTTTTCAAATTGAGAGGCTGATTTGAAGCAAATTTGATATGATGGGCTTATTGGGTTGTACATGTAAGTACCTAATTTATGCCAAAACATTTTCCGGTTGCCCTTGTGGGAACTGCAGGATCTAAATATAGAAAAAATTTAAAACGTCCATGTCTTCAAAACTACACGGCACTGAGAATTTTTATTTTGTGTGAAGCTTCCTTACCAGCAGCCGAAAAGAATGGTAAAAAAAAATTGCCATCAGTTTTATCATAGGGAAGCTTTCCAGGACTTATGTGGAGTCATTTTAGTAATGGGAAAAACATTAAAGAATCTTCTTCTCCCATACCACTGCTCCAAAGGCTTTCATATTTTGCATATAACATCTTTGGAAGATTTATTCACATGTTTGTTGAAATCAAATCCCTGGGTCCATATTTGGACTCTCTATGATTAGATTAGTGCAATATGAGGAATATTTTTTAAAAATCTTCTTTTGATCCACTCTTCAGAATATTTTGATATTTGGGATGCTGCATCCTTAGAGGGGAGAGATTCAAGTTTGTTCGAGCCAAGTCCCCAGGTTCATATTTGGGCTCCCTGTGGGAGTCCAAATTACAACTTAGTTCAATAAGAGGAATATTCTTTAAAATCCAGTAGTCAGAATCTTTTGATATTGGTATATAGTAGCATCCGTAGGGATGTGAGATTCAAATTTATTCAAGCCAAGTCCTTGGGTTCATATTTGGGCTCTCTGTGGGAGCCTGAATTATAACTTAGTTCAGAATGAGGAATATTCTTTAAAAATCCTTTTTTTTTGAGATCCACCGGTCAGAATCTTTTGATATTTTGTATAAGCTTTTCTTATGAGGGGCAGATGCAACTAAATGTTCAAATAAATTCCCTGGGTTGATATTTAGGCTACCATGTCAGGTGAATGCCATCAGGCCCTCTGGGGGCTCTTGTTTGTTTTTTGTTTGACAACATTGCCCTGGCTCTTCTATCTATATTTTTCATTTTAAGTTAGTCAATACTTTTATGTAGGCTTCCCAAATTTGTTACTGCATGTCTGTCTGTCCTTCAGATGAAATGTTTCTTTGCTTTTCATTTGCCCCCCCCCCCCCCCCCCCCCCCCCACACACACACACACACACACACACACACAAATCTGGGCTGCAAGTATTGAGTATTTTATCAAAAAAGTGGTACTCGAGTACTACAAGTACTGAGTACTTTGGACCCAGCCTATCACAAATATATTAAACATCAAAGAGTATATTATATACTTGAAACAAATACAGTACAGTGGCTGTTTACTGCTCACTTTCCATGGATGGGCAATATTTCCACGGATACAATAATATTTGATGCCAAACACTAACTATAGGTATAATCATCATAAATTTAATAAATAATGAAGCACCAGGTACAACCCCGTGCTTCAATTAAAATTTTATAGATGATGATTTTTATTGACTGGTAAATGCACGAGTGGACATCACTGTCCACGCGTGTATTACAACCCGTCCACAGCGACTGTACTGCAACTTGTCCTCTTTGTGAACATATTTTCTACAATTTTTCTCCCTTTGACAGAATGCATGCCTGTGGGGATTAAAACCAAAATAGCGAAAGTGCACTTGTGGATATTTGCAGCACAAGCACAGCACTAATGAATCAATATTTGGTGATTTTAGGAATTTTAACAGTGTCATGAGACACCACAGTAGCAGGTACTGATCATTCTGTTGGAAAAATTCACTGTTTTATGACTTGAGGTGCCTTAACTGAGAAAACTTAGGCTTTTTCTTACAAAGATTGCAAAATATCAAACACAATGTGAAATGTGTTCAGAAGAAAGAATGTGATTAAAAAATAATGGGAAATTCATGTCACCATCAATTTATTAAAAAATTAATATAGTTTTTTAGCTCACCTGAGCGAAGCTCAGTGGGAGCTTTACTGATCACATTCTGTCCGCCGTCCATCCGGTGTTAACTTTACATTCAAATGTTGGGTAAATGTTTATTACCTAATGCCAATTCAGATTTGTTCAAATGAAGTTGCCCCCTTCTCCTGGGTGGTGCCATGCCCCCAAGGGGCACCAAAATCTTCTTCTCATCAACCAGTAGTAGAGACTTGATATATGGTATGCAGCTTCCTTTGAAGGTGTAGACTTGGATTTCTTTAAGAGAAGTTTGATGGGCTAAATTTGGCGTTGTTATTGGAGGGACAAAATTGTTGGCCCGCCAAAAATTTCTATTTTCCGAACCGAGAGGCTGGTTTGAATCAAATTTTATGTGAGGGCTTATTGGTCATAAGTACCTAATTTATGCTGAATTTTCTTTTTCTGTAGCCCCGTGGGAACCGCAGGAGCTAAAAATAGAAAAAAAGTAAAACGCCATATCTCCAAAACTGCACGGCACTGAGAATTTTTATTTGGTGTGAAGCTTCCTTAGGACCAACAGAAAGGATTGGTCCAAAAAAATTGCTATCGGTTTTATCATAGGGTACAGTTTCGGGACTTTGAAAACACTTTTTAACACTGTAGGCAATGGGAAAAACATTAAAAAATCTTCTTCTCTAGATTCAGCAGGCAGAATCTTTTGATATTTGGTATGCAACATTGTAGGGTGGGTCTGATTCGAGTTTGTTCAAATCCGCCCCCTGGGTTTATATTTGGGCTCAGTATAGGAGCCCGAATTCAAACTTTGTGCTTTTCAGGCAAATTTCTTAAAAAATCTTCTTCACCAGATTCAGCTGGCAGAATCTTTTGATATTTGGTATGCAACATTGTAGGGTGGATCTGATTCAAATTTGTTCAAATCAGCCCCCCTGGATTCATATTTGGGCTTACTATAGAAGCATTTCAGGCAAATGTCTTTGAAAATCTTCTTCTCCAGATCCAGCAGCAGAATCTTTTGATATTGGGTATGCAGCATGCTTAGGGGGGTGAGATTCAAGTTGTTCAAGCCAAGTCCCTGGGTTCATATTTGGGCTCACTGTGGTAACCCGAATTATAACTTAGTTCAAAATGAGGAATTTTCTTTAAAAATCTTCTTCAGATCCAGCAGCCGGAATGTTTCGATATTTGGTATGCAGCATCCTTAGGGGGGTGAGATTCAAGTTTGTTCAAGCCATGTCCCTAGGTCCATATTTGGGCTCACTGTGGGAGCTCGAATGATAACTTGGTTCAAAATGACAAATTTTCTTTAAAAATCTTCTTCAGATCCAACAGTCAGAATGTTTTGATATTTGGTATGCAGCATCCTTAGGGGGGTGAGATTCAAGTTTGTTCAAGTTATGTCCCTAGGTCCATATTTGGGCTCACTGTGGGAGCTTGAATTGTAACTTAGTTCGAAATGAGGAATTTTCTTAAAAAATCTTCTTCAGATCCAGCAGATGAATGCTTTTGATATTTTTTATGCAGCATCCTTAGGAGGCAAGATTCAAGTTTGTTCAAGCCATGTCCCTAGGTCCATGTTTGGGCTCACTGTGGGAGCTCAAATTGTAACTTAGTTCAAAATGAGGAATTTTCTTTAAAAATCTTCTTCAGATTCAGCAGTCAGAATGTTTTGATATTTGGTGTGCAGCATCCTTAAGGGGGTGAGATCCAAGTTTGTTAAAGCCAAGTCCCTGGGTTCATATATGGGCTCCCTGTGGGAGCCCGAATTATAACTCAGTTCAGTATGAGGAATATTCTTTAAAAATCATTTTTTTTAGATCCACTTGTCAGAATCTTTGGATATTTGGTATAAGCTTTTCTCAGGAGGAGTAGATGCAACTTGTTGAAATCAATTCTCTGGGTTGATATTTAGGCTACCATGTCATGTGGGCACCCTCAGGCCCCCTGGGGCCTCTTGTTTTAAGAAAAACTGCATACAGGGAGGTTTGGGGGGCACATCCAGGGCAATAATTTATCCCATCACTCGGTAAAAGAATATTTGACATCAGTTTGTTGAGATAAATTGGCACTTTCTATTGATATTGGTGAATTATATAGCCTCAGCCAGGGCTTATAAGAATCTGAGAATCGATTCCCGTAGAGATCCGTGCAACAAAACCAGTTAGAAACCATGTAGCTTCTCGTAACATTGTAGCTAGGATTCACATGAAAAGAACTGAGTCAGTTTAACGCTTTACCTAACACAAAGGCAGCAAATTAACCAATACAACACTAACATGACCTGGCAATAAAATTTGTACAAATATGGCTGTCATTGGAACCAGCTCTCATCAGCCGGTTCCAGTAACATCCATAATTATTACGCTTGATGAATAATGTTTATTTTTAGCTCACCTGACTGTAAGTCAGGGGGTGCTTAAATGATGACTTTCTGTCAGTCGACCATCCGTCCGTCCTGTCCGGCATGAACTTTACATTATCAACCTCTCCTCATAAACAACTGAGCCAAATTGAACCAAATTTGATATTCATGTTCCTTATATATGAATTCCAGTTTGTTCAAATAACGTTGCCACACCCATAGGGGGTCCCAAGCATTTCTCTGATAGCACGTATAAATTGTTTTCCAAAATTGAAAAAAATCTTCTCCAGAACCATGTATAAGAATCTTTTGATACTTGGTATAAAGCATCTCTAGGGGTGGGGGAGGGGGGATGGGTTCAGGTTTGTTCAAATCGAGCCCCTGAGTTAATATTTGGGCTCCCTATGGGCACCCAAATATCAACAGTGCAACATGAGGAAATTTCTTTGAAAACCTTCTTCAGATCCATCAGTCAGAATGCTTTCATATTTGGAATGCAACATCTCTAGTGGGGGGGGGGGGGGGAGGAGGGGGGGGGGGGGTAGATTGAAGTTTGTTTGAATTGGGTCTCTGGCTTAATATTTGGTCTATTTATTGAAGCCCAAAGTTTAACTTAGTGCAGTATAAGGAAATTTCTTTAAAACTCTATTTTATTTTTTCAGATCCACCTGTCAGAATCCTTTCATATTTGGCTTACAACATCTCTTAGGGGGTCAGATTCATGTTTGTTCAAGCCAAATCTATGGGTTAATATTTGGGCTCATTATGGGAGTGCAAATTAACTCAAAGCAACATGAGAAAATTTCTTTAAAAATTTTTTTCTTCAGACCCACTAGCTTAATGCTTCAATGTTTGGTGTACAACATCTCTGGGGAGGTCAGATGTAAATGTGTTCCAGTTTGGTTCCTGCCAGACAGAACCCTTTCATATTTGGTATCGCAGGAATGAGGGGGGGGGGGGGTGCAGATTTGAGTTTGTCCATTTCAAGTCTGTGGCTTAATATTTGGGCAGGGGTGGGTTAAGTTCGAGGTTGTTCATAAATGTTCAATCAAACCCATTCCTTAGAGCTTTTCCATAAAATTTGCCTTTCAGGCTGCAGTGACACAACAACCCTTGGAAGTTTGGCAGTACTTGTCTACAGCTGTCAGAATTGGAAGCAATCAGGAAGACCTATGCTAATAATCATCTGACATGGACACTAGAATTATGAATAATTTCATAACATTATTCCTACATGTATGTAGTGTCCATGAACCTTGACTAACTGAATCTAACCCAAAATACTTCTCTGAACCACCTTGTCAGGTGAGCGATTAAGGCCCCTGGGGGAGGGGGGTGGGGGTAAAAATCAGTAGTTGGTGTTGTAAAAATTAAAAAGCTGTATTGGGTAAAGGGTTAACATGTATTATCAGTATGCAACAGGGGTTCAATCATACTGACCTAATAGGATCCTGGCCCATAGCAGGTCTGAATTCTCGTAACTATTTCCGCAAGAATGCAAATGGATTCTCCCAAATTTAGAGGAACTATAAGCCCTGCACAACCCCAATTTTGAAACAAAATTGACATATTGTTTCATGGTGGTGGGGCACTATTCATCTTGCTGAATGATTAATTAAAACAGATTTTGTGAAACGGTTTTGTGTGCTGATGCAGATTTTAGTTTTATTTTGGGATTTGGGTAGTTTCAAAGAAAGCTGTGAATTCTTATCCCTCCTAACTTATTGGGTAACAGAGTAGAAATTCTGTCGGAGGCAATAACAGTTTTTAAGCCTATTTGACACAGATTGGACAGTTCTCTTCAAAAGAACAAATTTTCCATGCTTTTTACTAGACAGAAGCCAAAAGTTGAATTCTATTACAGAAATGACTCTTTCATCACATGAAAGAGGTAAATGTATCTTTGGCAGGGTTGGGTTTGCTCATAGGTATAACTGTTGTAAATATTTTAATTAGATTTACCTGCCTCTAAAAGTTGCGCTCGGAAATTATGTAATTCCCAAAACTAAGCAGTCTTGGGAAAATATATTGTTTCAATAAACATTTGAAGAAGTCTACTGACATTTTGCATTGCTGTTGAATGTTCCAGATGAAGAAAGAGGATGATTTGAGGACTTTTAGAACCTAAAAATTTGTTTGACTATTGGTGTGTTTTGTTTGGGAATTCCCTGAGAAATATGAACATGTGACCAGCACTTCCCTTTCTGTTAGTTTTTCTTTTATTTGTTGCATGACCCATGTTTAAAAATCAGAAAAAGGTTGTCTGAAGGGCTATACTTGACAAAAAAATATTTGAATGTTAAATTTAAAATGATGCGACCATATTTTTTCTCCTGAACGTTATAATTGTCGTTTATGGGAAAATATTTAGTACTGTGAAACGTATTCATGTTTGGCTGAAATTAAACAATTGCAGGAATTCGACTGAATAAACCAAAATGTTTTTGGAGTAATGGTTGCGGAATGAAATATTTCAATATGTTGGATACTTTGGGGTTCCTTCTTACGCCTTGCGTATTGTCATATTACTATCTTCAGATCCATAAAACAGTCACAGGAAAACCATTATCGACGAGTTGAATTATCACTGTTACGTAGTAAAATGGCACACATCCACCACGTATGCGGATAATCAAAAGAATGATGAATTGATGACGCACTGCGCATTGGTTTACGGAAGTCGTGGATTTGTAGTATGGAAGAGCGTCCCATACTGGGTGTGGGCCGATGGCGCTCGACCCAGTTTTGGCTTATTTTTTCGTGGTGTTTTTACACCACTTTTCTTTCCCAAATCTCTAGGGAAAGATTAAAATAGGGAGTATTTTATCCGAGTTAGGTTCTTCCACTGTAGTGCAAGCCTGTAGTAAACAATTGAAAAGTAGGTTGATAAGAAATAACGGTGAACACACCGTGAAGACAACATTTTTCCGCTATTCTCTGAAACGCAGAAAAAGAAGTAGTCTACACTAAGTTATATAAACAATAAACTACTACATAGTAGCCAACTAGCCGAACGTGCCGCTAGAAACATCAAAGAAAGGGACAGCGTGGAAAATGAAACCAATTAGATTTAAAGCCAAATTAAACAACTCGAATTCATGATACATTTTTTGTGCCACAACTAATTTATAGGCCGAGATTTTTTAACACGGATAATCGTTTGTGTAAAGAGGCTACTACATAACGATCTTTGCTGCTGTCAGAACGCCATCTGCCGTGACGTTTCCAACAACGCTCGTTAACATCTGAGTTAGCCGCCACAGAGGCTCCAACTGATCGCAAAGAATGTAAACCTATATCTAATCCTCCCGCCACCTGTTTCAGTTTGCTAACCAATCTTTCCTTAACCGTAGAATAACTAAGGCACTTGATCCTGTATATCAGTTTAGCAGACGCTTTATTTCTGACAACCTGTCGGAATAAAAATTCTGAACTGCCCAAGTCTGCATGGGCTGCGGTAATGCACCTACGAAACATAGACACTGGGCATGCTTCCGTCGTGCCCTTAGCAATGAGCACTTCGTTTCCCTGACGGAATTGATCGCACTTGCTTTTCCTGATATACAAGACCACGTATTCTCCCCTCACTGCATGTGTAACATACGTCCGTCCAGGGTGAGATAGCAGGGAGAGACAGATGTATCCCACCCCACCCACGTGATGTTATACATTTATAACGTTATTATGACGTTATGCATATCGTATCAGTTTTTTGCTACCAACTAATTCATATTGACGTCATCAGAATGCCGTGTGATCAAAGTTTGATGCTCTAAAACTCTTTAAACCCCAAGATGCCACCGTTCCTAATTGATTTCGTGGGTTTTACCTTTCGTATATACGTAACTTTTCCATGCTCTTTCCAATGGTGTCATTAGTTTTTCAAAACAACGAATACCAAATGAAATGATTATATCAGAACGTGACCGCCGATTACCTCTGGCTAACGTTACCGCTGTATGGTGGGGGAGAAAAATAATCCCTGATGGGTACGGGTGTGGGATGGGATAATCTCACCCTCGGGACAAGATATTTGGTCCAGACACTCGGCAAGCCTCGTGTCTGGCCCAAATATCTTGCCCTCGGGTGAGATTTTCCCATCCCACACCCGTACCCATCAGGGATTATAATAATCCTCCTTGACAGTAATATCATTGCAATGTAATGAAACTAATTTATCAAATCTAAGGAACCCTGCGAAGGCTAAAAGCAACATTGTTAAATCTCTCAAAATAAGAAGATCTGTCGAGTGGGTGTATTGTTTCCATGATGAAATTAACATATCAACAGTTATAAGCGCTTTCCCGCTCACGGGTTTTGATAAAATACGGCGTGCAGACTGTTTCAGATTTGTAATGTAAGAATTGTTTGTCGGATCAGGAAAATTATTAAGTTCATGAGGCCAACGGATAGCACAAACAGCCTCATTAACAGAATTCAAAGATGTCCGACTGTCTACGAGACTGGTGATGTACAAAGCCACGTGAATAGGTTGTGCGGATAATGCAC
The DNA here is from genome assembly GCA_031216915.1 of Pictodentalium vernedei. Lineage (NCBI taxonomy): Eukaryota > Metazoa > Mollusca > Scaphopoda > Dentaliida > Dentaliidae > Pictodentalium > Pictodentalium vernedei. The sequence goes on along the minus strand of CM062295.1, from coordinate 94,816,461 downwards.
TGAATCCTTTGAACGTTATAAACTGTCCCCACCTTTTAAAAGCTTGAAAGTATGTTTAAACTGTGGAATCACTTTTAGAATCAATCAAGTAAGCAGTCATTTTCTGTGCTAAAGTTGAAAGCTCCTGATGTTTGAGCGCCACCACTTACTCCTAAACTCCTATTTACAAATGTCGTCAATTTTAAGCCTGAAAAAAATATAAAGGAATATTAAACAACAACTATACCTTTAAACTGTGCAGACAATAATTTTATTTTACTCTGTTCTGAGTACCGATAATTGGCGTGTCCTTTTTGCTTACTTAATGGCACCAGGAGTGTAAGTATAAAGTCGTGATTCACCAATCGTTTATACTCAGTGGGTCCATTAACCCTTTACGTAACATGAAAAGCAGACGACACTTGCAAAAAAAATTCTTGAATAATTAATTTTTTTCATTTTTTGTCTCAAAAACATAGGTTATGACCCCTCGTTGGAACGAGCTCGACGAGCTCGTTCCAACGAGGGGTCATAACCTATGTTTTTGAGACAAAAAATGAAAATATTTTGAAAATTAATTGGCGATTTTTGAGAATAGCGCTGGCCGTTTTTGGCCGTTACGTTGGGTAAAGGGTTAAATAATTTCAGAAAAGCTAACGGTCGTATTAAGACTTCCCGATAACCTGTAGGCCGGGCCCAAATCAAAATCTGATTTTAAGAGCAATCATTGTAAAAGATAAATCTTTACTTGCAAAAATACCCTTGTGGCCTCTCCCTTTTACAGTGAGACTTTGCCGAGGGAGTGCACGTACTTCATTAACAAAGTTGACAGGTGCGTTATCTTTCAAGAACAACATGGGCCAACATGGTGCTGTTTGCCACTGGGGAACCACGAGCATACCCATCGCCTTTTCTTTTTCTAATTTTAGAACGGTTTTACTTATCAAAACGCGGCGGAGGAACTAACCAATTCATTTCATTTTTCCAACTGCGACTAAACGCATTAACTCCTTCAGTCCCAGGACACCAAAATTTTGAGTTAAATCTTTGACATTTAGCATTGTAATTGGATGCGAACCTATCGATGGTATGCGGACCCCAATCTTTATCAATATTCTCAAAAATATGAGCCTGTAAACCCCAATCATCACAATCTTTTTGTCTGCTTAGCCAATCTGCTTTAACATTAAAATTTCTGGGTATCCACTCTGCATGAACTTTTGTATCATTATCTTTAAATACTTGATAAATCTCCATGACAGTCTCCTGCAAATGTGGCTTTCTACTACCCACTTCAAATATTCGAGGAACATTCTTGTTATCTGTTGATAACTTAACTGCCTCACCACTACATTTTTCAACTGAGTTCAATAAAACTCTACGAACAGCCTCTAGCTCTCTTCACGTGGAACTCAAGACACGATCATCTGGGCTCCAAGTCCCACAACACACCTGTTCATTACTCATTAACCCCCTGCACATTGATGTCAAAATATCTAAATTTCAGGCAGAAAAAATTTCCTATAATGCAACTAGAAATTTAACCAATTCAATCTCGTTTGACAGAGCTCATTGAGCTCTGTCAAATGAGATTGAATTGGTTAAATTTCTAGATGCATTATGGGAAAAAACAGCTTCCTGAAATTTTGGTTTTTTGACATCAGAGTGAAGGGGGTTAATGCCAGTGCACCACTTACCTTTTGCTCCTCTTTCGAGCATGCCGCCATATTCTGCAAGACAAAACTCTTAAATTTGTCTCCCTCAATAAGGGAACCCTCGCTCGGGATAATGTAACCGCCATATCCGATCTCGGAAGCGTCCGACCACATATACATACTATATGTATCAAACGCATCCAAAATTGAAATATCAGCACCTTTCAGATTTAAATCAGTGCAATTGTCTCTCCAAAATTTCAGTTCTGCAATAGCATTAGAATCTACAAAAACTCTATGTTTCCAGCTTGCTCTGGTATCTATACATTTGTACAATGACCTAGTTTTTAAACTTACCAGACCACCATGTAAAATCTGAGTAGAGTAGAAATGATCTGCTCGGCAATGCCAGCGAGCTCCCTGACAGGGACTAAGTAAATATTAACATAAAGTTTCTTCAAAACCATTTCAATACTGCCTTTCAATTTTGCTATTGTTTCGTCCGTTACCCGGATGATGCCTTCAGCGGTGTCCCATCTTAATCCCAACCAAACAGTGTTTTGACAGGGAAGCCATTGACACTTTCTTGTGCCACCAAGAAACCCAAATTTGAAAGATCTGCTTGGATTTGTTCACTGTCCGGTAGAGCCAAATCGAATGAGGAATTTCCTCCCAAACCATCGTCCAAAAACATGATAATTCGTTTTTCACTTTTTCTCCAAAATGTAACTGCTTCCCTCATTACTTTTGAAAATATGTACCCTGCAGTTGAAATCCCAAACGGTAACACATTGAAAACATAAAACTTGCAAATTCCGTCCGCATTCCAAGAAAACCCAAGGTATGTTCTATCTGGTGTGAAAATTTCTACATGGTGATAAGCGGATTTTAGGTCAATTTTAAATACAAAATCTCCCTTTTTGAACAAATGTCTAGCAACTAAAGTATCCTCATATTTAAATTTAAATAGGTATGAATTGATATGTCTACAATCCAAAACTAGACGGGGCCTTCCCGTCTTACCATAGGTAACGGTAAGAGGGTTAACTACATTAAGACATCAATAACTTCTGATATACAACCAAGATCACGAAATTTTTCAATTTCTTCTGAAATAAAAGCCGTATTTTCCAAAGCTGACTTATTGTTTTTCATGAAACATCGGGGAGGTATTTGTAAGAAAGGTATTTTATAACCTTGCCAAATCAAATTCAGAACGTTATTATTGCAACCTATTTGTTGCCAAATATAATAACGGGATCTGAGTCGTCCGACTGGCGAAGATGTTTTTGAAAAACCGTTAACATTTATTGCACGCTTCTGTTCATCCATACACCTCTCGTCCTTGACGGATCAACTGAAACGATCGACTCGAGATACAAAAGAGCTGCGATGATTGTTGTTTTGTTCATTCTGAAACAAAGCTCTGGCGATTCGATTCGTATCATTATGGCCTGAACTAGGCCGGCTTGTTTAGTCTTCCAAATAATCTCCCACCCCTGTCTCGTCAGAAAAAGAAGAAACAATACTTATCGTATGTTGCACGTTGGGACAATCTGCCCTCCAGTGTCCTCCAGAACCGCATGCAAAACATTTACCTGGCCTTTCGGAGTTTGCTGTCAGTGATGTGGCTGTGACGTCTTTGAAACTTTGAGTAGGAACGACCGAATATGGTTTACTTCGTAAATCTTTCCTCCTTTTCTTCAGTCTCTCTTCCTTAATTTTTCTAGTTGCTTTGTTTTGAACCCTCACAATCTTCCTCTCATCATCGGAATCTTCTGCAATGGGATTGGCGATGTACTCCTCGACCACTTTTCATCCATTTTCACTAATATCTGCGATTTTGATTAATTTTTGTCGGTGTAAAATCAGCTCCATACCTTCTGATACAGACACTTTAGCCTTCTCCACACCTTCCATGGTCACAGGGTTTTCAGCCAAGTTAGCGTGTGCGACTGACAGTTTATTGTAAACGTTAGTGTTATGCTTATATTGATCTTCAAAATCTTTTTTGCGAAACTTATGCGAATCTCCTAAATTGTGCTATCTTGGCTTACTGCTGTGATGATATATCCTTTTGACTGTCAGTCACTGATACGACTTTCAAACGTTCCAAGTTTAGAATCCAAAAGCTGTTTCATGTTATCTAAGAGTTCATTTTGGGAGGCCTTGACTGCCTTCCCAATTTCATCTTGGATCAGTTGAGAGACGTTAGCGTCCATTTTAATGAGAAGTACAATGCGAGAAATGTATAAAAACAAAAAAGTTGACTGGTCGAAGCAATGGCGACGGTCAGAATTGAAAATCGCTATTTTCCCGCTGCTCTCTAAATAACACATGTCAACAAGAAAGAACATTATTGGTTCTTTAAACCCAAACACTGAAACGTCGTACCTAAGTATTTTTCCCATTGGCGGAAAAAATTCTAATTTTCCGATTGGTCCTCGTGACCAATTTCCAAAATAGAAATAACGGTGAAGACAACATTTTTCCGCTATTCTCTGAAACGCGGAAAAAGAAGTATTCTCCGTACTTTTCCCGAATGTGTCAATGTTTTCCAAGAAATACGTTCAACTTCCATAATAAAGCCTCCGAAAAGCAGGAAGAGGCCAATACAAAGCCAAATGTCCTGCTAGAAACTTCAACGACAATACCATATAAAAAAGTGGGGTTCCGTTCATCACTAATTACTGACTTCTTAATGTCCACCTCCATTTCGTTCGTGTCACACTGACTGAAATCTTCACCTTCAATTAATGCATGAGTGGAATTCCTGTACACGGCTGTTTCAAACATTTCACTCACACGTTTACAGAAGTGGATGGTTATGCCAACACCCCCCCCCCCCCCCACAACCACACACATATATATCCAAAACCTATCGTTCAAACCACTCACTTTGAAAATCGTAAATCGTTCGGCGGCCCTTGTCCCCAATAGCCAAATAGACAAACATATTTCAATGACGTATGCAACTTCATCTTTTACATGCAATCCTACTTAGTGAATCTTTTTATTTAAAATAGAATATGTTTTCATTTTTGGAACTCAATTTAAAAAAAAATGTCCATAATCCATTATAACTATATATTTTCATCAGTTCATTGAATCCTACACCTTACGTAATAAGATAGATATATGGTTTATTGCAAAAACACCAGAAACAAGGCAGATTGCATGTTACACAACTCACAGTACAGAACATTAATGTCTTGAAGATGATGAATTAGTAATTGGTTATTTTCATGTTACGTGGAAGGTTTATACAATGTGTCACACCATTAAGTACCTATAGCCTTTCTTCTGCTCTTGAAGAATTGAAGGATCATATTACAGATGATATTACATAACGGTGGAATTTCAATCTTCATAAGTAGTGTCCAATTGATTACCAAAAATAGTCGCTGACCGATTACCGGTTATTTGAGCCCACAATCGGCCGATTCTGATGCCGATTCCGATTGTAATACAGTGCACTACAAGACAAGTCGAGCCTCGAAAGAACTGCATTAAACTGAACACTTTTCGAAGTGTTGAACTTCGTTGACTGGGGTCCCAGTAAAATTACCAGTCGCGCACACTTGGGCGGTACACGTGGCTCTCAGAGCCACGTTTACCGCCCAAGTGCGCGCGACTGGTAATTTTACTGCGACTTGAGTCAATGGAGTGCATCCTTCACTTTTCCGGTATGCTCTGGCGATTGCTGCAAGAGTGCTCAGTTGTAAGCTTTGCATTCGTTTAACACGTATATCCCGTAAAGGGGCTTGTAGAGAGATTGGGAATACACATTGTGGTTGTTTCTCAATTTTATTGAATGGTATCATCGACATCATTTTACATTAACAATTGAACAATTGCAGAAGATAATAAAATGCGATTCAGAAAAATCACAAATTGCTTGGCAACAATCGGTTGAACCGATGTTCCAGGAGGCGTTGCCGTTGTCATCCGATTGCCGATAATCGGCCGATTGTGGAGGCCGGTTCCGATCATCGGTTGAACACTATTCATAAGGAAGATGAATTTCTCCGAACTTTCCATGATGACGAAATGCGGTATTCTCCACCTATTTTGCCAAATGAATCAGTTCAGAGCCATTCACATTCCTTTCACTCAATGACAATGTGATATTCAGTTTCAATAACTCCCACTGTACATACGCGACATAGCCTTTTTTACAGGCAAGGGTGGTTGGCTGTGCCTTCCTTTTTCGATCATCAGGTAGTGGTCGCTTATGCGCAGGCGTGTGAACATTCTTCACTTCAACAGATGTTGTGTATAGCAAATAATTTTCCAAGTTGAACGTTTCTTTAAACTTTCTATAGGTCCGTAATTTGTTTTTTCCGACTTTTTTCTCGTCATTAAATATATCCGAAAAGAAGGTATTAAAATGTTTACTTTCAAAGCTTCTGTGGATTTTGCCCGAATTCACAAAAACTTTGACTTGATACTTGTCTCCGGGGGATATGTGTGTTAGTATCAGCTGTAATATCATGATACTTTGCTATCATTGAATCTGGCATTGTATACTTTTCAGATTCAATTCTAGATTCGGCGAGTATAGTGGTGAAGATGAATCCACATATAATTTTGTTACATATTTCATCATTATCCCGGCATTTTCAAAAATGCGGGGATATAGTTGTGATCTCCGTCCGTCCGTCCGTCCGTCCGTCCGTCCGTCCCTACGTCCGTCCGTCCGTCTGTCCGTCCTTACGTCCGTACGTCCGTCCGTCTGTCCGTACGTCACACTCTGAAAGGCTCCTAGGGTATTCAATTCGAAACGTTTAAACTATGCTAATGTGTTCAGGTAGCAACTCTAGATTTGCATGAAGGTTTCGGAATTTTGATTTGGCCCCCAAGTGGTTCCCGTGGAACCACTTTTATTGTTAAAAAATCAGTTTTCATCGAAAGGCCCCTAGGGTATTTAATTCGAAACGTTTAAACTATGCTAAGGCGTTCAGGTAACATCTCTAGATGTGCATGAAGGTTTCGGAATTTTGATTTGGCCCCAGGTGGTTGCAGTGGAACCACTTTTATCGTTGGAAAATCAGGTTTCATCGAAAGGCTCCTAAAGTATTTAATTCGAAATGTTTAAACTATGTTAATGTGTCCAGGTTACATCTCTAGATGTGCAAGAAGGTTTCGGAATTTTGATTTGGCCCCAGGTGGTTCCGGTGGAACCACTGTTATCGTTAGAAAATTAGTTTTCATCGAAAGGCTCCTAGGGTATTTAATACGAAACATTTAAACTATGCTAATGTGTTTCAGCGGAAATGCGGGGATACACCATCGTGTGCTTTGCACACAAATAGCTCTATCTAGTTTGTATTGTGGTTTCTGTGTAGAAAGGATAACGTCCAAGTTCGGCTCTGGCTGTGTGAATGGACGATTTCGTATTCACACCAAGTTGGAGTTTGCAGAATTTGAGATGAACTTGCTCGCACGGCCCTTGGAGAATTACTGAGTTCAGACGCCTTTATCTTAATATGTAACCAAAAATCATATGCCTTTTCCATCCTTTGTCAGTGTATATTTTCACGTAGTGTGTGATATGACAGTCTACCACCTAATACTGTGCAGTGCCTATGGTTAGTCAGTGTATCTTGGCAAACCAACTAACTCTGTTCAATGCACAGGGCTAGTCACTCTTAACTTTCTGGTTAAATACGATCTTCTCTATTATGCAGCTAACCCTGTGCATTACACAGCCTAAGTGAATGTACATCTCCATGTTCCATGTAGTGTGTGATATGGCAGTTACCAGTGTTTTTTTTATAACCAGGAGCCAATAATATAAAATTTTACAATTGTATTTTCTAGAATTATATTTTCTACTTTAGGGTCCTGCGAATATTCGAGATTCGATTCGATTCGATATCGATACCATACGTATGCTTCGAGATCGATCCCGAATCAGTCTCAGGGTTCGATTTTTTCGAATCTCTCGTACTAACTTCAATTTGTTACATTTCCACCAAAAATAGGATAAAACTGTCATTAGAAAATTCATTCATGTAGGCTCAATTCCTAGTTATTTGAGTAATTGACAATGTTTAATTGTTAGGAGTAGGTGATAATTGAGAGTTTAACAACCATTTTGTACATGTACGTGTACAAACTACGTTTACCAACGTGGGATTCAGTGTTAAATCGCACGCTTGTTCACAAAAATGTTCAATGGTCTTTGAATCCCCTGTTTTTTGTGACTCCTAGATCGCACTTTTAACGTTCAAATACACGTGGTGAACGTTGAATGTCACACGTTTTTTAAAAAAAGGTGAAATTGTGCATTCACACTTTTTTTTTCACTTTAAAAATTTTTGTCAACGTTCCCATCGCAGATCAGACCATCGATCCATCGTTGGTGAACGCGAGCAAAATTCTGGGCTAGCATCAAAAAAAAAAAGTTTGTGGATTCTAGACCAGTGGTCCAGAATGCTCAATTGTTTTGAGGCGGTGGGTTTTTCCCATTTATGACGTCATTAGGGGAATTCCCATAGTGGGAATTCCCAAACTCAGCTAATCAACCAATCAGATTGCTTGATTCTCCGCTAATTGACCAATCAGATTGCTCGATTCTCATAAACTTGATCATACAGAGTTATCTCCCCTCGTCGTGGGGTGGGGGAATACCCGGATTTTTTTTTCCAAAAAAAACTTGACAGACAACTGTCAAACGCTTCCATTTCTGACGTGAGCGGGGGGAATACCCGAGGAAATAAATAAAAAAAGTGATCGATATATATAGGAGAGAGAAAAAAATATATAAATAATAGTTATTTAGAAAAATAAATATATCAAATCGAATAGATAATAAAAACGTAAATCATGTGTGCTTCCCAGACTATTAGAGCGAGGTTTCTTTTAAACATGCTGATGAGAGCATACGCAATCTGCGTGAACAAAGAACTACGTCCCATCTTGTTAGAACGATGCGTCGGATGTCGGGATCATCTAGACTTCAATCACGAGAATCATTCGTGTCTGACGATGGAAAGGGAAGATATGGTCGACATGTATTTCGAACCGGCGTTCGAACGCGTTAGATTCAACGATGTGATCACGTTTTGGAAGAGATTAGTCTTCTGTAACAATCAAGACAAGCCTACAGTTTCGGAAGAACTGAAATTGGCGCGTAAAAGTCTGACTTTAGAAGACAAGGGATGCATCAAGAAATTATTGCTGAATGAAGCATACGTCTAAGTTTTTTTCGTTGATATAAAATAAGGGAGAATAGAAAATAAAAATAAATACACACATAAAATTTTTTATCTAATATTAGAAAGAAACAAAAATACAAAAATGAGAACCAGAAATAAATTGTATCCGACGTTAGTGGACGACGAGGATTTGAAGCCGATCGCCGTTTTGCTGATGGCACCGTCGCTAGAAGAAAGAGAAAGAGGAGAGAGGTATCGCATCGATCAAATCAATAGAATCCAAGAGTATCTAACTCGAGAGAGAGATTCTCGTCGTTTCCTCAAGAAGAAGTATTCGCGTTTCGTGAAATTCGTCAACGCGATCGACACGACACTCATCACGATTTCCATGGGTTTACACACGGCCGGCATCGGATTGTTGTCGACCGCGGTCGGCATTCCAATCGTGTTGACCGTAGAAGGAGTGGCTCTCGCCGCTGGATTGTTTAGCACGCTTGGAAACTTTTTGAGTAGGAAATTATATCTGAAGGCGAGGAAACACGACAAGATTCGCGTCTTGGCCGACTCCAAGATCGACACGATATCCGAAATGATCTCTATGGCGTTGAAAGATGGTAGGATATCGGATGGAGAATACTTCGCGATATTGAGCGAGAAAACGAAATACGATGCCATGAAAGAAGCCGTGAGAATCAAGACTCGTCAGATCATCAAGGAAGAGATGAAGGATTCTCTCATGGAAAAGGGGAGGAAAGAGGCCAGGGAGGAATTCAGTAAGATGATAGAACTCAAGAGCAGCGATTGAAAAAAAAATATATAAATAATAAGAACAGAATTAATTATTAAATTTATATATAAAATAAAAAAACGAAATTAATTTAAATAACTCTTAAAAAATGTATTGCGTAAAGTGTAAGAGAGTTACCGAGACGAGTAATTCTAGAGAAGTGCAAACTAAAAACGACAGACAGATGCTTCGCAGAATTTGTGACGTGTGTGGTTCTATCAAGACTAGATTCGTCAAAAAAAAAACGCGAGCAAAGGTAAAGACATCGTGAATAAAATGAACAATAATCTACCTTTCGAAATGCATCTGCCCGGTCACAGTTTCACTGGACCCGGAACGAAATTGAACAAAAGACTCAACGCCGATCTGACACCCAAATCTTGGAGCAAACCTGTGAATAGGGTGGACGCGGCCGCGTATCATCACGATCTGTGCTACGCCAGACATCCCGACACCAAGACTCGCAACGACGTCTGTGATAAAAACATGTTGGGGAAATTGAGAGGCATATCGAATCTGACCAGGAGAGAGAAGATGGAACGTTCGCTGGTCGGCAATCTGATCGGTGCGAAACGTCGATGCGGATGGGGCGTTCAAAAAAAAAAGCGCATCTGAAAAGAAGAAGAAACGATTATTGATGAGCGAATTGGCCGAGGAGTTACACAAACCCATAGTGCATAAATTTCAAAAGAGAAGGGTGTTCGTGAAGGGTCTGGATGATATTTGGTCTGCCGACTTGGTCGACATGAGATCGTTTTCGAGGTGGAACGAGGGCGTCAAATATCTATTGACGGTCATCGACGTATTTTCCAAATACGGTTGGATCAGAGCTTTGAAAATAAATCGGGACCTTGCGTCGCCGAGGCTCTGAAGAGCGTGTTCGACTCGTCTTCTCGAAAACCGAGTAAATTGTGGGTGGATAAGGGAAAGGAATTCTACAACAAGCACGTTCATCGATTGGTAGACCTCTACTCGATCGAAAACGAAGAGAAAGCCAGCGTGTGGAACGTTGGAATCGAATGATGAAGGAAAAAATGCACAGATACTTCACGGCGAATTCGACCAAGAAACACATATACGCTCTGAACGGTCTGGTCAAAGATTACAACAACACGCAACACAGATCGAGCAAGATGACTCCCGTAGAAGCTAGCGATCCTCGAGACGAAAAACGGGTCTACGCGAATCTATATCCAGAGAGATCTAAGATCAAGAAGAAGTCTAGAACGCCGAAATTTGCGGAAGGTGAACAAAAAAAAAATTTTTTTTTATTTACTCTCTTTAACATTTTCTTGTTTACACACATATATATAAGAGAGAAAAAAATAATAAAAAATAATTAAAAACTATTTTTAGATAAAGAAAGCAAGTTAATTAATAAACAAAAAACTAAAAATCCTTTAAAATGACAAATATACTAGATATAGCACAAAGCACAGTGAAAGATGAAAGTATTCAAGAATATGAGGTTCACGAATACGAACCGGTAACCGGAATGAGTTTGAACAATGCGGGAGAGATAAGAATCAACGTTGAAACTCAAGATTTATTCGTACATCCTAGCGAGAGTTACATAGTGGTGCAGGGACGTCTGACCAAGGAAGATGGGAGCAACTACGCCAACAACGACATGGTTACTCTAGCCAATAATGGCATCATGTATCTATTCAGTAATATAAAATACATGCTATCCGGACTAGAGATAGAATCTGTGTTTCATCCCGGTCAGGCCACCACGATGTTTGGACTCTTGACGTATCCTGATGATTTTTCGAAATCCAGAGGACTTAATCAGTTGTGGTTGAAAGGCACCGTCGGCCCTGCTAGCGCCGGCGCCGCCTTGATATTCGACTACGTCATCAAGATGTCCAGACCTAAAGGAACGTTTTCGTTCAGGATACCTTTGAAACACATCTTCGGATTTGCGGACGATTACAACAAGATCATGTATGGATTCAAACACAATCTGACGTTGATTCGAAAAGGAAACGACGACGCAATAGTGAGACTCACTGCGACCGATGCGGGTAAGATAACTCTACACAAGATATCGTGGTTCGTTCCGCACATGGAGCCTTCAATTGTGGAGAAAGCGCGTCTCTACAAGATCATAGAATCCAAGAGTAAATTACCCGTGGGATTTAGAATGAGACAGTGCGACATGGCTAGCATTCCTCCCTCCTCGAATCACTTCGATTGAAGATTGATGGTGAAATCCACTTCTGAGAGACCGCATTTCATCGTGGTTGCGTTTCAGACCGATAGGGACGGGTCTCAGGAAAAGAATGCGTCGCTGTTCGATCACTGCCATTTGAGAAACATGCAAGTGTTTCTGAATGCCATGAGATATCCAGCAATCGATTAAAACGCGTCGTTTTACAAGAACGATTTCTGCAGACTGTACGGCGACGCCACTGATTTTAGAAAGAAGTATCACGGTCTAGACGAATTGATGAGCAACCCTAACATGTCTCCCGGCGAATACAAGTCGATGTATCCCATGTTCGTATTTGACGTCAGTAAACAGAGTGAACGACTCAAGAGTAGCGTCTTAGACATTCAGATCAAGATGCAATTCGATAGGAACTTTCCGAGAAAAACTGAAGCCTTCACCCTGGTCCTGTCGGACAGAGAATTACAATTCGAATCGGATGGAAATAAGATGTCGATCATTCGATGAGAGACGAGTGTGTGAAAAAAAATTAATAAACGTTAAAAATGTGGATGTAAGATTAATTAAAAACCAAAATCTCGAAAACAAAATGGATGTTTTTGACACGAAAACAACAAATCGTCTGTTCAGAAAAGATTACTACGACGTTAAAAAAAAAATACTTGGAAAAATGAATTCGAATTGAATATGAAGAATATAACACAAAAAAGGATGGAATAGTTGTGATTTTGACGAATATTGTTTAAAAGAAAAAGAAGAGTTTGATCTCATAAGATCTAATGAAGAAATTATAAAAAATACAATTTTAAAATGTCGCAAATGTAAAAAACATCAAATAAAAATCGAATCTCAACAAACTAGATCTGGTGATGAACCAACAACCGTATTCGCAAAGTGTATAAATTGTAATCATAAATGGATAGAAAATTAAAAAAAGGATGCAATTTTAATCATCATTATAAGTGGCAAAATTCTTTTACTAAAGAAAAAAAAACATTTCAGATCGTGAAAATTGAGAAAAAAAGGAAACGTTATTATAATATATGGTAATATTGAAGAAGAAGGAGAACAAAAAAAAATGAGATCTAAAGATGATCTCATTACTTTTTTTTTGTTTTTTTGTTTTTTAATAATCACACATTATTTTTTTTTAATTCATTATTTTCCACGCGTTCACTGTTTGTTCAAAGGATCTAGTTCGATCAGTAGACTCACCACGGAAGTGGCAGCTTCGGGATTATTGGTTTTTGTAACGAAATTAATCCTGTCTCCGGCGTTCACTTTGAGAGGCGTGCCGAACGTGCTAACATTCGCGTGTTGATTCTCAGTCTTTTCGATGCTGTATCTCTCATCGCTCTCTACACCATTCACCATGAGATTGACGACCACTCTGTTATTCAAATCCGAGGAAGCCAGACTCATTCAAAGGATTTCACCTCCCAACGGCATGGGATATCCCACCTGACCATGTTTCGATCTGCTACCTCCATTTCCGAAAGACCACTCAGCTTTTCCCTCTTCTAAGGCGCCGGCCTCTTCGGCCCACACAGTGATCAATTGGTTAGCATATTTGACTTTCTCCACCACCGAAATCAGGGTGCAGGCATCCGTCATGTTCACGGGATCCGGTAGATTCGTGAGCGCGTGTCCACCCATGTCTAGTTTACCTTCCATGATGTCACCCTTTCTCCAGACCGAGTTGTCATCCACGTACTTTCTGCTGACCGTGCTGGAATCGAATTCGGGATCGTGATCGAGACCGAATAAATTGTGACCGTTCATGTTGATTCCACTCTCCATCGTTCCGCCAGATTGTTTGTTCAGGTAGAGATCGTCCACTTGCGATTCTAGGTATTCGTGTGATTGTATCACAGCAGAACCTACGTAGCCCTTGTTGACCGCGGTTGAGTCTGCATCCGTGTCGTTGATCTCCGACAGATTCAATATCTTATTGAATCCCGCAATCACATCCGATTTCATTTCTCGTCTGTCAGACTTTCTCTGTTCCAGATCTACATAGTGTTTGGTCGCCACGTCCTTGGGATTCGTGGGAGTGGCCACGTTCGTTATCCTGTTATAATTGGCGTTCAATTCCGATCTATTTCTCAGGTGTTCGCTGAATCTCACGTGAGAGTCATCCGTGTATTTCTTGGTCGCGGCATCGGTGGGATCTATGGGATTCGCGACGTTCACCAAACGTTTGGATTTCAGATCGAGATCGTCGGTCATGGTTTTATCCACGTAATTATCTAGCAGGATTCGTTCGAAATTGACATTCCCCCTGTCGACGTATTTTTTAGTTGCAGCATCTGCGAGATTTATCGGCTCAGGAAGATTGTAGAGCTTCTTATCATTCATGTTCAAAGGTTCTTCTCGAGATTCGTATCTCCAAACATAACATTCGTCCAAGTTGGCAACGTCGTAACCATCGTCGACTTCGAACGTCTTCCTCTTCTTTCTTGGGTTGACTTTTTCATCGTCACTTCTACCAAATTTATCGACTGGCATGTTGTTGTGAGGATTTTTTTTGTTTTTAGAAAAATATATTCAAAACGCAGTTTATTAAAAATGAACTATGTTATTTTATTTTTCGTTTTTATTCGATTAAAATTTTTAAAATAAATTTTTATCTTTATATATACTATAAAAAAAAAATCTCTCTCTAATGTAAATCATTGAGAAAGTCTTGAAATCGATCTCTTTCAGACCATCTCTTGAGAATGTAGAGACACAGGTGACAGCAAAACACTTGATCTGGTGATTGCACTTGTTCCGTGTTGTAATGAACCATCGATTTGTTGAAATAGTTCTTTATTTCTTTTGGCGGCGAGATTCCGTAGCTGTCGAAATAATAATTTTTCTTCTTCCCGTTCTTGATCCACGCCACCCAGTGAGTGCCTTCACCCGATGAATCATCTAGTTTTAAAATTCCGCATTCCGATTGTTGAGGTCTTCTCTTCGGCAAGGCATCTCTGGAAAACACGCCTAGAAAATCTTTGATTTTCAAATCCTTTGCCGCATTCAACAGATCGATGTTGGATAGGGGTTCGTTAGGTAAGACGACACCTTCTATGGATATCTTTATTTTCTTACTCATAAATGTGTATATATTTTTTTTATTTATTTATTTTATTATAATTCACTAAAATGACGTTATTTTTTTTTTATTTTGTTCTTTTTCTTTTTAAACTAACACTCTCGATGTCTCTATCGATTTCCATAATCTTGAATCTGTCTAATTCCTCTTGATTTTCTGGAATCTTATCATTCTTACTCATATCTATAGAATCCAATCATCCACAATCATATCATCTAAAATTAGATCTAAAGTCCAATGTCCGAGTGCTAAAGTGTTTATTTTATCGTCTAACACAAATCTCTTATCGTCATCGGCCGTCAGCGAAATCTTGTTGACTATTTTGGTATACAACTCGTGATTTTCACTTCGAATCGATTTCATAGTCTTATACACCGAACCACTTCCTAACAGACAATCTTTATACTCTTGGGAAGAGATGTTTTTCTTCACCACGCACGCTTTAACTCCTTTGCACTTCTTGATCTCTTCATCATCTTCTAGACAATAAGCATGCAGTTTGGGTCTCAAGCACACGAATTCAACAATTTGTTTACCACTGCTCTCATCCTTAAATTAACCCAACACCTTCTTGTTGTCATTCGATTGAATGCTAGACGGGTGATCGACGGGATAATTGCTCGTGTCGAACCACTCAGCCACGTCCTGAGATATATCTTGGTAGACGTCTTTCATCTCTATCTCGTAAACTAAACTGTCCGTGTCAGTGAACAGTAGTTTGGCTTTATCACCAAATTTTCGTTTGACATAATCGTAGTGAAACTCGTACATCAATCGCTTGCTGATATCTAAGATGATCGGTCCGAGATAATACGGTTTGTCGAACTTCAGTTGCATCTTTTGCATGTGAACGGCCACTAGATTTTCGTCGAATATGGTTCAGTGTTTGTAATTGGGTTTCACCACTAATGTTTTAGCTCTTTTCTCAGACGTGACGAGTCGAACGTCGGTTCTCTTCCTGATGTTTTCCATCAATTTACCGTACACGCAGTTGTTCATGAGTTTGAAGAAATCTTTTTCGAAATCGTTCTCAGCTCGAATTCTGAGATTTGTGTTCAGATCGATGTATTTTTTCATCCAGGGCTCTTCGCCGAATCAAATGATGCGATGTATGTTGACTAATTTCATCCCGTAATCGACGTACTGTTTCAAATTCTCGCTGTAGACAACGTAGTTACGTTTGTTAAATAAATTGGGAATGAGTTTTTCCTCATCTCCTTTGTTCGGTTCCATTCGTTCGGGAGCCAGCGGTTAATCGTTGTGTAGATCGTGTAATTCTTCCGGATAGTTCAAATCGACTTCTAAAATGCAAGGATAGTCTCTCCATTTTGCATCTCTTCCAGTTTCATCACCCATTCCAAATTTCCAATCAGTAAAGGATGACTCATAGCCCAACCGTACAGATTATTAGCGTCCCAATACTGTATGTATTTATTTGATCGTTTCGAATCAAAACCTTCTTTCATGTAGGGATTGTTAGCTTCAGAATATCTGTGAGAGATCATCGAGATGCCACATCTTGCAGCCCTTTCGAACATGAGCAACATGTTCATGTCGGATAATAATTCCAACTGGACTTCGGTGGTCTTCAACAGAGCGTCCCATGCCAGACCGGGTGCGGTGAAATACCAAGCGGGATCCAGATTGTAATTTCGGCAACAGACGTCTCGAAAATTTTCGAACACGTCTGCCAAGAGCAGAACGTCGGTCTTCAGATAGAGATTGTGATAATCTCTCATGGTTTTCATATCAAATGATTTCCACACATTTTTAGCGTGTTCGTAATTCTCATCGGAAATGTCAGATCTGTATAATTTCGAATAAAAATCTTCTTTCGAAGGTAGTGCGGTGTCTTCGAATCTCTTTACATCATTCATGTAATTGTAAGGATAGACTCCTTTCCTCAACATGACGTCTACTCGTTCTCCAAAATGTTCGCTCGTGATTTTAAATTTATCCTTGCTCATGTTATCAACTAATTTTTCCAGAGCGGTCGACATGAATTTAAAACTGTTGATGAAACGTATGCCTCTACGAATGGATTTCGTTTTTTCTTCCAACGTATTTCCGTCGATTACTCTTTTGTTCTCCATGAGCTTCCATTTCGTGAAGGAAATGTATCTTTCTTCACTGTTCGCGATGCAATTTAATTCTTCATGTGAGGTGCCGAGATTTTTCATGAACAGATGACTGTCGTAACCCGAGAGATTGTGAAACATCACCGGATAGAAAACGGCATCTCGATATTTTAAATTACACTTGCTGTGAGCCGGACCACGATACAGACCCGTGTAATGATCGTGGTCGCTGACCTTCTTATTTCCCTCTGAATTCTCGTCGAACGATTGTCTGCATATGTGACATTTGGTGGCTCTGTTATTTTCGTCCTGCTGCTCTCGCGTGATGATCATTTTTGCTGGTGTTTTGAATTTGTTGTATAACATTTGAATTTTCGATTCTAACTCTTCCACAAACCTTTGAGCCACGTCGTCGTCTTCTTACTGTTTCGTGTAGGTGAAGGGACCCAGGTCGTGTTGCGAGTCGAAAGCGCATTTCACGTAAATGCAATAGCCCGAAGGTATGTGTTTTTGATATCTTTCGACATAACTTTGAAGAGCATTGGGTTGACAGGAACTCATTTTTGCGGTGAAACATTCGAAATCAGCGTACACGACAAATGGTACTTTTAACCTTCTATTGTGATTTTCAAACTTCATGATGGTGTTGGGTTTGGGCATTTCGACGGCGACACCTTGATTTTCGTTGCAATATTCCTGATGTTTCACCAACGAGTCTTCGCTGTGAAACACGTTCATGCAATTGCAACATAAAGATATCTTTCCGTTACGATTATTATTTTGTTTCG
Organism: Pictodentalium vernedei; assembly: GCA_031216915.1. NCBI lineage: Eukaryota > Metazoa > Mollusca > Scaphopoda > Dentaliida > Dentaliidae > Pictodentalium > Pictodentalium vernedei. Next base: position 94,798,741 of record CM062295.1, on the reverse strand, counting down.
ACAGTAATCGGCTCGGATGTTTAACCCAACAATAATGACGATTGTCACCATTTGAAATCAATAATAAAATAATCGTCTTTCTCTTCCGATATACAAAGTCTGTCTGAGAGGATAGATCCTTCGTTTTTCGTTGATGTATCCCAAGACGTTCACCGCTATGGTGGGATTTTGAGCCTCGAAATGTTTGATGTGTTTTAACTCTGTTGGAAAAGTCACTCCGGTCCAATCGAGATTTTTAGAAGTTTCCTTGTAACGAGAAACTCTATTGGAGTGTATTTCGACAGGGTATAAAGCGGAGGTGACTGCCCATTTAAAACACTGATCATCTTTATTTCTCACGTTGACCACGGCGTGTTTCTTAGTCAAGAAATACGGTAATTCCAAGTAGGAAGATCCTTTCAACGGATCATTTTTATTTATGTGAATTTCGAGTTTCAACACCTCATCGAACGTCCAATTACTACCTTCATGTTGATAATTCACGAGAGACGTCAACATCTTGTCTTTCATTTTTCGAAAACGTCCGATAAATCCGAACCTCGAAATACGGGTTCAATGTTAGATCTGAAATATGCATTTTTCACGATGCTCTCGCCAGACTTCACGTCGATTTTATTCATCACGCAATGGAGTATCACTTAATTTTTAGTCCCACGTTCATGTATTCACGAAACAAATCCAATACTTTTTTCTTCACCCGTTCCATGAACAATTTCGGATCGATTTTCTTGAACAAGGGAACCATGTCGAAAGTTTTAAAAACGCCTTTGATCGCACTCTCCCGTTCTACGGGTTTCGATTGGAATAGTTCCACAATGAGTTGTGTTACATATTCTTCTACTTTCCCTTCGTCGATTGCTCGTTGAATTTCTCTTGATATATCTCGTTTGTCTAGAATCTGAAGTGCATCACTCGTTTTCGTTTTAGTTTTTCTTTTCTTTTCTTTGGAAACCTGATGTTCTTCAACGGCTTTTCGTTTAGTCGTCTTCTTATTTTTCACAATCGAAATGTTTTTGGTTTTTTTCGACATCGGCATTTCGATTCCTTTTACTATCTTCTCATTTTTCACAACCGATGCATCTTTTGACGTCGTTGCTATCGACATTTTGTTTGCCTTTCTAGCATTTCGCAAATATTCTTGTATGACTTCAATTTTTTTTGATTTAGTTCTATGATTTCTGAAATGTAAAATTTGTAATAGTTTACAAATCTCGTTTAACTGAGGTACGGTTTTCTCATTTAAATTTACCATTCTTTTATCTGTTTGCTTCATTTGTAAGAATATTTTTTTTGAATTCTGTATTAAATAATTTGTTAAAAAAGTTTTGCTTTTTTACTCTTTTTATATATATAAAAAAGTTAAATTTTAACATCTTTTTTTTCTTTAATACAAAATTTAAAATATACATTATTTACAAGAATTCATAAAAACCAAATAATCGATCATGACAACAACACCTAAAAGATGCGAATTAATATTGAAACGAGACGAAGCGTATAAGAAATTCGTTTTTAATATCTATACATTACAACAACACGATCCCATTGAATTGAACGAGGTCGAGATGGAGGAGTTAGAGTGCTACTACACCAAATATCGGATGTGTTTGAAATTGGACGAAGCCATGCTCGATTTGTTTTACAAGTACCAAAGCGATCTGCTGAATAATATCATCATTGCTGAAGACAGAGAATTCGACAAGGGCAATTTGTTGTTGTTCTATGGAAGTTACATATATCCAATAATCTCACTCGAACTTGTGGACAAATCAGGTGGTGAGAGCACATTCACCAATGTAAAAAAACTCAAAAGAGTAAAGATAAACATTCAAAACATTTTCGTAAGTGGAAAAATGACGAATGTCAACATGCTAATAACGGACTTGGAAATATAAACAATAGAGAGATTGATTTTTAGTGAAGAAGAAGGGAAAAAAAAGTAATAAGATCTAAAGATGATCTCATTACTTTTTACAAAAAATTTTCACATTAAAGAAATTAAAATTAAAAAAACAACTTTTTTATATATATATATATATATAAAGAGCAAAAAAAAAACTTTTTAAACAAATTATTGAAATACAAAATTTAAAATATACATTATTTGCAAGAATTCGTAAAACAAAAAAAACTAAATAATCGATCATGACAACAACATCCACGATGGAATCTCGACATAAACGTCGACGTTGTTTAATAAATCGTTATTCTCCAAAAAACCAAGAAGAAAAAATCGTAATTTATATTTATGTGTTTCAAAAGAAAATGATACAATTTGCGATAGAAAATTGAATCGTAATACTATTAGCGAACAAAAATTAATTGACAATGTCATTCGAACTATTAAAAAAGAAGGTTCAAGACAAATAGAACTCTTACGACTTTTACGCGAAGTCTTGCACGAGGTTCAAAACAAATTTCCGCAAAGCAGACGCGTGTTATAAAGAGAAAAAAAACTTTTACAAACAAATTTTTCACATTAAAGAAATTAAAATTAAAAAAACAACTTTTTTTTTATATATATAAGGAGCAAAAAAAAAACAAAACTTTTTTTAAACAAATTATTAAAATACAAAATTTAAAATATACATTATTTGCAAAAATTCGTAAAACAAAAAAAAACAAATAATCGATCATGAGGACAGCAACACCTAAAAGATGCAAATTGAAATTGAAATGAGTCGAAACGAATAAGAAATTCAGTCATAAAATCTATAGATTACAATGACACGATCCCATCGAACTGAACGAGATCGAGACGAAGGGCTTAGAGTATAAATACGACAGATATAAGATGCCTTTGATATTGGACGAAGCCGTGCTCGATTTGATTTATGAGTACCAAAGCGATCTGCAGAACATCGTCATCGCCGAAGATAGAGAATTCGACAAGGACGATTTGTCGTTGCCCTATGGAAATTACATATTTCCAAACATCTCACGCGAACTCGTGTAGAAATCGGGTGGTGAGAGCGAGTTGACCGATGTAAAAAAACACAAAAGAGTAAAGATAAACATTCAACACGTTTTCGAAAAAGGAGAAAACATGAGTGTCAAGATGCTAATAACAGACTTGGAAATATAAACAACAGAGAGATTGATTTTTAGCGAAGAAAAATGAAAAAAAAAGTAATGAGATCATCTTTAGATCTCATTTTTTTTTTGTTTTCCTTCTTCTTCACTATTACCATATATTATAATAACGTTTCCTTTTTTCTCAATTTTCAGCGTCGATTCTTCTTTTTCTTTTTTTCTTTTTTTTTTGTGATATGATACATTTATAACAACATTTTTGTTTATCCGAATCATAATTATGAACGAATGTTGTGCATCTCTTGGTAACACTCGCATCATCACCATTCTCTTCAGAAGGTAGTGGTGACGGTGGAAAGTGTCTCATTCCCAACAGTCTATCCCACACTTTATCTATCTCTTTCATCAGTTCTTTCCTCATATATCCATCATTAGCGTCTAACCATTTTTCCACTTTTTTTTGTTTCTTCGCACTCTGTCTCGCGATATTCGTCATTATCGTCTAATTGTTTCTCCACCTTTTTATCCATTTTAAATATATTATTTTATACTTTCTATGATTTATATTTTATATAATTTTATATTATAATAACATATTCAAAATCGGTATATTCTTAAACGGCGAATTCTCACTGAGCAACAAACCCTTGCCGAGTCGCTCAACATTCTGTCCACTCTTCAGATAGAGACCGTTTCCTGTCAGAGAGTTGCCACCTCTAACGGGTTCTAGATACAATCCTTTTCCGCTGTCATCTACATGGACACGACACACGGCTCCTCCCTTCTTCAAGAACAGTCCACTGCCACCCATTAATTTCTCAACTGCCGAACTAGTGAGTCCCGTGAGAGCTCCCACGCCGAGAGTCTTTCCAAGAAAGGGTAGTGCCTTTGTGGCAAAGGGTAATGCTTTTGCGGTGATTCCTGCCATAACGGTAGGAAACCACCTTTCATTCTCAAATTGTATCTCAGTTGAGCGGGACTCAATCTCACTGTCAACCCTCTTCCATCGCGAATCGCTTTCTCCATCCTTTTCATTTGACTTCTGGTCCAGGCGATCGAATCCTGACTGCCTCTCGTCAGATCTTCGTGAGTGAATTTGAATCTCACCGCCTCGCCTCGAGTTGTTAACGCTCTCTTAAGTTTCTTCCTCTGTCCTGCGGATATGTTCACGTTTTTAATAACATATTCTGTCATAATTCTGTTTTTTTTTAAATTATTTACTTCAATTGTTTCTTGTTTAATAATTATATTAAAATAATTTTGTAAAATTAATATTGCGTTTATTTTATTTTTGTTATCTATATATATACACAATATTTTTTTTTTTGCTTTTATATTTCTCTTATGTGAAATTGTATCGTCACCCTCTCTCTGCGGGGATCTAACAGTTCACCATTTTGATCCGTCAACGTGGTTTTGAGACTATACAACGTGTCTAAAATCACTGGTAGATAAACTAAATTTCGAGGTCGCTCCACGATCTTATAACCCAGCGACACGTTTGGAAAGAAGGAATAGATCGTCGGTTGAGCACTACCATTCACGTAGCTTCCAGCAATCACGTCCACATTCACCAGAATGCTATTGACTGCGAGAATGTCGACCGTATTTTCAGATGCCACGTGGCCTCGATACATCTTTCGATCGAATCCCAACATCTTGCCTATAGAATCGTCCGTGTTGAAATCCACTCGAAAATTATCTTCCAAATCCAACATTGTCTGTAAGGTATTAGGATTGGGAGCGAGTCTGATCTTGTTGCTTCCCTTTCCATCCGTCATCATTCGCGTCTGAATGTAATTGTTCAAATCGTCTATGTCGTAACTCCCTTTGGGAATTCGAATCTCCAACCAATCCACTCCGTCGGAATACTTGAATGAGTTATTCTTTTAGGTGACGTTGGGAAAGGAATAATAAGTCTCCAGATTCACCAACGCCATCTCGTATCTTTTCTCTCTATTCAATTCGATGGAAGGTTCGAATTTCGTAGCGAATCGAGTCGAATCGCCACTCACCACGATTCGAATGGATTGTTTTGCAGCCGTATTCTCGGCTATCCGTTCTAACAATTCTCCATGTTCGAACATTATATTTAATTTTATTTTTTTTATTCAAAACTAATTATTTGAAGATTTATTATTTTCTAAATTTTATTTTCACGCTCTATCTTATTATCATCAGAAACATAAAACTTGTCGAATCCGCACCGATATTTTCCGCGATTAAATTCGCTTGTCAAATCGATCACGACGAAATTGTGAAGTCCACCATCCCAAACCCTCTTGCAGAATCTCCTGAATTCCGCTGCGCTCATGTCGTTTGCGACGTGATCGCCGTAGATGTGATTGAGATTCTTGAGATCTTGGCGAAAGAGACATAGAAAATTAGCGTTCTCCCTTATCTTCTGTCTGGGCAATCGAAAATAATTCTGCCACAGGTAGAAACAGTCCACGTTGCTGTGTCGACCCCTAACGTAATACGATTCGCATCGGTTCTGCCTCTCCAAAAGCAGATCGTCGAAAATCATGAGATTCTTATCTTCCGATTTCAGTTCTCTAGGATCCGGAACGTCGCTAGCGTTCTCATAAAATCGACACTCGACGTTCGAAGATGCATTTCTCTTCATCAGTTCCATCGCCGCACCGTCCAAAATGGTCGAAAGTGGAGCTTCACTCTTGTCGAATTCCTCCCTACTGTCAAAGATTCTGGCTATGACGTCCTTGGGCAATCTGCGATCCATGCACTCTCGAAGCAATCTGTATTCGGGTTGGAACAAGCTCTTGCCAAACACAAACAATCTGTCGTAATCCAACCAGTCGGTCGGGACAACAGATTCATCAACAGATTGGTCTTTCCACAATTCGATTTTCCCACTATCAAACCTCTTATGCTTTTGGGAAAGAACTCGTTATTCGACCTCTTGGTCGCGGCGTCGTTCCAAGACATATCTTTAATGTTCATCTTTTGTTTTATTTTTTGTTTGTTATTTTAGATTCTTTTCAAACGCAATTTGTTTTATGTTTTTCAAACTCAGTTTTTAATGTTATTATTTATTTATATCACACCGTCGCGAGTTCTCTTCAAACCAGATCCACTCGTCATTTTGGCTAAATCTTGTATGGGTACCACAGCATCCTTAAAATCTTTCCAACTTTTCGGCGTTCGCTCTAACGCAGCTCGCTTCGCCGGCGGACTGATCAACTTGTCGATCAACGCGTCGGCTGCCCTCTTGCCAGCTACAGAAGCTATCCTACCACTGGCTTCGGAAGCGGCTTTCTTACCAGCATCCAAAGCCGTCTTCTTACCGACCTCAAACGCGGTCGATGCGAGTTTTCTACCCGCATCGCTCGTGAACGCTCGCATTATAGAATCGACGATGCCAGAACCGCCTTGAACGTAAGTTCTGACGTATCCCCTGTTCTTTATCACCAACATTTTTTATTTTTATAATATATTTTTGTTTTTTTCACTGGTAAATCGTTTTGTTGTTTTAAATACTTTTATTATTCTAGTGTAAAAATTTACTGTTTTATTTTTTGTTTGTTTGTTTGTTTCTCTCTACTTATTATATACACATCAATCCTTCAATTCGTTCTTCAGCCTTTTATAGTGGTTTTTATTCAAAACCTTCTGTCTTAACAATTCGTCAGATATAGTAACTATCTGATTATCTAATCCTGTGTTACCAGCCCGTCTGCTCGCCATCAACAAACTCAATCTCTGAGACAGAGCGTCAGAATCGCTCGGAAGAAAAGTGGTTTTCACCCCTTTGCCAGTCACCGATTCGATGAACTTCTTGTTCATATCCCATATGGGTTTCACCACTTTCGTCCACTTGTAACCTCTGTTGGCTTTGGGTCTCGTCTCTCTGGCATCGTTATTTCTCTTCATGGCGTGGGTCTGAACCAGAATGTCTCCGTAATTGTCGAAATCCTGATCCGTGTAATCGCTAGGCTTGTCGTAAAGGAGCAATCTGCGCAGTCCATCAGTCAATTCGTATCTGTTCGAACCCACGATCAATTCATCTTCGCCAATATCTACTTCTGTGTCTCCTACAAAAATTCTTCCCTCCGAATCCTTATAAAATCCATACAACAGATCTCTCTTACCGCCATCATCATCAGACGATGCGACGCTACTAGTGGTGATAGTCGAAGCTGTATCATCAGACTCGCTCTCTGTTTGAATTCCCGTGGGAACGTAATCCGGTGTAGATTGAACGGAATACCGATTTCCAAAACTAAGAGGCAACGAACCCATCCTCAAAGAACTCTCCTTTATGGGTCTCAATTCTTCGACAGTCTCCTTCCTGCTTCGCTCTTGACCCTCCGTCACGGGTTTAAATATTTTTGTGGCTTCGCGTTTGAGTTTCATCTCACCAAGACGTCTGCTTCTGTCAGCCAACTGAATGCCCTTCTTAGCACGCTCAAACTCTTCTAAAATTCGATCTCGGTGTCTAGAATCCATCTGTAAAAACATCTTTCGTTTTTAATTGTTAATGTTCCTTTAAGTATGCTAATGCGAGTTATTTTATTATTTTCAAAATTAAATGTATAATTATTTTTATGTTTATGTTTTTTTCTCTCTCCTATATATATCGATCACTTTTTTTATTTATTTCCTCGGGTATTCCCCCCGCTCACGTCAGAAATGGAAGCGTTCGACAGTTGTCTGTCAAGTTTTTTTTGGAAAAAAAATCCGGGTATTTCCCCCACCCCACGACGAGGGGATATAACTCTGTATGATCAAGTTTATGAGAATCGAGCAATCTGATTGGTCAATTAGCGGAGAATCAAGCAATCTGATTGGTTGATTAGCTGAGTTTGGGAATTCCCACTATGGGAATTCCCCTAATGACGTCATAAATGGGAAAAACCCACCGCCTCAAAACAATTGAGCATTCTGGACCACTGGTCTAGAATCCACAAACTTTTTTTTTTATGCTAGCCCAGAATTTTGCTCGCGTTCACCAACGATGGATCGATGGTCTGATCTGCGATGGGGACGTTGACAAAAAATTTTAAAGTGAAAAAAAAGTGTGAATGCACAATTTCACCTTTTTTAAAAAACGCGTGACATTCAACGTTCACCACGAGTATTTGAACGTTAAAAGTGCGATCTAGGAGTCACAAAAAAACAGGGGATTCAAAGACCATTGAACATTTTTGTGAACAAGCGTGCGATTTAACACTGAATCCCACGTTGGTAAACGTAGTTTGTACACGTACATGTACAAAATGGTTGTTAAACTCTCAATTATCACCTACTGTTAGGTAAGGTGTGAATTTGGCCCAGAACATTATCCATAGTTTTGGTTTTTGAAGGCTTAACTTGTTACTATTCACGTTCTGAAGAATATTTAGTTATTGGTGTTTAAGGTGTTCACTCCGTCGCGTAAGGGTCATCACAGTGTTCCGTAACTTCCGTTTGATTCAATATGAAATAACTTGTCTTTTAAGATTCGATTCGGGATTCGATTCGATGTCGATATCAGAGACACGATTCGATTCGAGATTCGATTCGAAAAGAAATTTGTGATTCGCAGATCCCTGTTCTACTTATTAATATAACTAACTAAAATAAATCATTGGCATTTTAAAAGATATGGCAATTTGCCAACTGATTCATTTTAACTCATTGCACTGTACAGGCTTAGCGTAAGTCTAGTCTTTATCAACTCTTTACCCAACGTAATGGAACAAACCAGCTGACACCATTCTCAAAAAGCGTCCAAACTCAGCGTATGTCCCATCACTAGAATGGATAGTGGAAAGGTTTTTTTTCAGTAAATTGCAAAAATGAAAACATATTCTGTTTACAGTTAATAGCTTGGTCGATTCATTCCAATAAATAAATAAATAAATAAATAAATAAATAAATAAATAAATAAATAAATAGCCAGGTGCAGTTTGGTGAATACTGTGCCATGGCCCGTAATTAACTAAAGTGTGCTATTATTTCATGTCTACAATAAATGGGCTTGGTCATCTGCCATTGGATGGATTGTGAGATGTTAATAAATAAATAAATAAATAAATAAATAAATAGCCAGGTGCAGTTTGGTGAATACTGTGCCATGGTCCGTAATTAACTAAAGTGTGCTATTATTTCATGTCTACAATAAATGGGCTTGGTCATCTGCCATTGGATGGATTGTGAGAAGTTAGTTTTCATTAATGAATTCCGAAAATGAAAACATACTCTACTGTCAATAAACTGGTAGAGTGCTGGAAGCCTATATTTGGGCTTTATTCTGAAGTGCAGGAACTGCAGCTTGAAGGCTTCAAATTCAGTGGCGGTGCTTCATATTCTCTTTGAAGTGATATTATTTAGTCTGTTAGGATTTGCCTTGTTACAATTTATAGGAGAGTGCCCACAGGCACTGTCCTATAAATTGTAACAAGGCAAAGACACTCGAACAATTTGTATGGCCAAAAATAATTCAGCACTCTACCAGTGCTTGTTCTCAGTGTTTCTAGAAATGTCTCTCATATTTGTTTTTGTCTTTTTTTACTGTTTTTCACTGAGAGGCGGGGGTCTCCATTCCACCTGAATTTGTTTCCAACGAGCGCTGTTATGAAAAGTAACAATTTCTCCAAATGATCGGTATGGGTATGAGAATACAAACACTTATACTGGGATGAGGTCCCTCCGAGGTCTTGTTCGAATCCTAACTCCTCCCAATTATAAAAACACCTATCACAGTTTGTTCAGACTTCACATGGAAAATTTAACAGAGGATATTCAAAGTTTCTCCATTCTACAGAAAAAATTTACGAAACGATGTTTGTGCATCAGGTCTGGACCAAGCCGTTGTTGAGGACCAGACCTAACTTACTGGGCGAGTTTTGTAAATTTCATTTAAAACTTGGGACGAGTTGAAGAACCTAATTATTACTTAGCCCTTTGAAACAGGTGGTATCTTCCATGTCAGTTTAGTGGAAGCAATTGGAAGAGTACATATTTATTATATGCGGTAGACGTATTAATATTTCCAAGGTGCAGCTTTGGAGATGCACATTGAAAATATTGATTGGTCTACCCCACACTTTAACTTAGCAGCCATCCTATTTAATTGAAGTATGACGTATCCTGTTCTTATTCCAAATATAAAGAAAATAGATAAACCTCCTCAGTGGCGGCGCCATGGAGGGGTATGTGGGGATACTTACCCCTCCACTTTTTTCGCCAAGCGTAGTAAAACAATACTATCATTTTAATTTTTGTTGTATTGAACCTTGCGGTGCGGTGTAATGGCCGGTATGCTTAATCCCATATTCCCAAGTGCACTAAATCAGAGAAGTTTTGAAATTATGTTTAACCCCCCCCCCCCCCCCCCCCCCCCCCCCCCCGTCCCCACACATACACGCTAGCTGCAAACAACAAACAAGAGTCGAGGGTCCAAATTGCAACAAGGCATGCCGTGTTTAAACGGACTGAATGATATCCATATTCGCATGATTTTGTTGCAAAACCGTTAAAAATTTCCTCAACTTAGGTAGAGCCCCCCCCCCCCCCCCCCCGAAACTCGCCCCAGCTCGGCGCTGCACTATCCCCAACTGTACCCCCTCACTTCTGTAACTCTGGCGCCGTCACTAAACCTCCTGTGTGAGCTGCCATAAATCCAAGATAATCCATATAATCATTGGGTGTTTTATTGTTGAGGCTGGGTCGAGTTGCCCAGAATAATCTTGAGTAGAACATCACGTACCCGGACGACCCTGGTTAGGGTGACCCCGGTGGACGACCCGGGAAGAGACATCGAGTCACGCGTTGGTTGTCATGGTAGCCTGCGTGAGAAGTCATGTTGTGACGTCATTCCCGTGGCGATACGTGGTCTCAGTGCCCAAATCACTAAAAAACACACCAAATCACTTCATTTGGTACGGATTCCCACATTCCCCACCTCCTCCTCCCGCTTTTTCCAATAATAGGCGCGTTCCTTTGTATAAGAGTAGTTTCCTGGTTTGGATGTTCCCCAAATTCTTGGTTACTTCGCAGAATTATCCAAACAGTCCCGGCAATCACTCCAAATTACTAAAAACTACCGAAACCGACATGGCGGTTCCCCATTTTGTGTTTATATAAGAGTAGCACGTAGTGCTGTAAGGCGCGTTCTATTAAATTAGAATGCATGTCTAGTTCGGATTTTCTCCAAATCCTCTGTTTCTTCCTGTTGTTTGGATTCCTTTGGAATCACCTGCTTCTTCTATCCTGGTCTATTCTATAGCTTATTCTCTCCATTCCGTGGCCTGTCCTGCCTATGTTGTGACTTCCCCGGCCTCCCTATAAAGCATTCTGGCTTCTCTAGATGGATGGATTTGTCTGCAAGTGTACAAGGTGTACATATCACATGTAGCAAATCGGCACATGTGGATGTGCTGATGGGTGCTTGTTTGCTAGTGCACAATGTGCGCACAACACATGTAGCACATCGTCACATACGGGTATTTGATGATACCTTTGACAAGGTGATGTACTATTTGGGGATACCTTTTGATGTACGCCACTGGTTAATTTACTGCTAATTCTATTTCTAATTCATACTCTCTTGTCACTGGTATCTTTGTTCAGTGCTTTAACCCTTTACTCAGCGCAGACGATATCAAAATTTATTATTTTAAATATCATTTTTTTAAATGTTTCAAAAAATTTCAACAGAACCATATCATGTGACCCCTCGTTGGAACGAGCTTGACGAGCTCGTTCCAACGAGGGGTCACATGATATGGTTTTGTTGAATTTTTTGGAAAAATCATATTTTTTCAACTGCTGAATTTGCATATTTCGCGGGTGGATGCGGCCGATTCGTTGGGTAAAGGGGTAAACTTTTACGCAGCCCGAATTGTAAAAAGGTTCTTGAATAATTACAAATGTTCTTTCTTGTTTCAACAGCATAGTTTGTGGCATCTCCTCAGAACGAGCCCAACGAATTTCTCTGAATGAGGCGTCATTAGTTATGTTTCGAAGACAATGTTTTTTTTAAAAATAATTATATTTTAATAGTTCTTTTGTGAATATCGTTAGTCGGTTTTAGATAACACCATCAAGTGCATCCTCCAGATCCGCGCCCACAGTGTGTCACAAAGCACAACTCCTTGAGCAAAAGCGGAGATACATCATACGTCCGATTGGGCAACACAAGAAGAAAAGGGATATGAATGCCGATGAGGATGGGACAGACGCAACGGAATTTAACAGAATTTAAAAGTCGTATCTTAACGACAGCGCAAATTTCACGAGTTAATGGTGGAATCAAATAACTCCTGTCACGAGGGCACCGCTAGATCGAACAAATACTGGACCAATAATGTTGAAATCGAAAATCAATCAAAAAGGCATAAGGCATAAATTTAATAAATTTAACACATAAAACATATTGTGAAATATTGCTTTTATATGTGTCTTTGGAAACAGACTTTGACCTACCAATGACCCGTGTTACCCCACCCAGGAGGAATTTTCTACCGCCATTTTTCTGAAAGTATATGGAAAAGGCAACCAAACTGCGTTTTCTGACATTGGAGCGCTGAGCCGTTTGACCGTTACGGGTGTTTTATGTACGTTAACGTTTTATACCTCTGCTCATCGTTAAGCAAGATACAATATCATTCATTAAAAAAATTGAAATCACAAAGAACTCAATAAATGCATATAATATTTAAAGCCATGTAATATAGAGGTTGTCAGAATTAATTGTAAGGTACCTTACCGCTCGTACTTTACTGAAAGTAAAAAAAAATATTCTGAACGGATGAAAATTAATGTTTATGTCGAATTCGCAGCTGCTTTCTGGAGAAAGCATATGATATAAAGTTTTTTTTGTTTTTTTTTTAAATCTTATTTGTTTTACACAGATTGGCGAACAAGTTATGCAACTTATATTAACGCCTCCCCTTGACCCAATGGCGCAGTTGTGTGGTATGTCCTTCGTAGCGGCAACTTCGTGGCCTCGTTCTTCTCGAATACTACGTAGGGATATTTAGCTTGTACGTAGTGTGTCTCTCTCCGCACAGAGGACAACCATTTTACGCCCCCAACCGATAGGATGGTACGCTGTGGCAGCATCAACCCCCGCAATTGATGCTGACAGAGTATTCGGACACCTCGTGAACTTTCCCCGACCGGGGATCGATCCCGGGACCTCTAGCATGAGAGGCCAGCGCACTTATCAACTCGGCATGCACTCTCACCACAATACGATATAAAGTGATTTTATGGACTTATATGTGTGTGAAAATGATTGTATGAGTGAAATATTGCATTGTTGATATTCACCACATTGGTCACAAAATTGTATAATGTTAGTGATAACAATTATTCGTTGCCGAAATAGAAATACAAATACAGATTTGACTTAACCCTTTACCTAACGAATCGCCCGCATCCGCCCACGTAATATGCAAATTCAGCAGCTGAAAAATATTATTTTTCAAAAAATGTTAACAAAACCATATCATGTGACCCCCACATTGGAACGAGCTCGTTGAGCTCGTTCCAACGAGGGGTCACATGATATGGTTTTGTTAACATTTTTTGAAAAATTTGAAAAAATGATATTTAAAATAATAAAATTTGATATCGTCGGCGTTGGGTAAAGGGTTAATTGTTTATCATTTGGGTTTTTTTGCGGTATATTGCAGTTATTGCCCATATTTTGACGACAAAGGTATTCAGCACTCGTTAAGAAGTATGGTAACGTAATTTTGAACTTTTAAACAATTGCCCTCCGCATTGTACATTATTATAATTTATTGTGGTTTTGATGTCGTTTTTCCATCATTAGCTCTATGAACAGCTTATGTCAAGTGTCTATTATCATTGAGAGAAAGGGGGAAGTTGAAAAGAAGGCACGTTCGCCGTCGTGGGAGTCTATGGTTTCCATCGACTCCCACGACGGTAAACATGCCTTCTTTTCCAATTGTCATTCACGGCATGTTTGCCTTGTGTCTAAGTGCCAATGTGTCATTAAATTGCTGCGTCAATGTGTCACTGAAGTGCTGTGTTCTCAACTATGTACACTGTTGTCATACAAGACAGTTCTTGCCTATCACAGGAAGGAGAAAAAACTTCATTAGTGATACACTATGTTCACAGAATTCCTTTTCCATACTTCTATCTCTAAGTAGAGGCCTTCAGTGTAGTTCGAGGTAAGGTGGTCTCTTCTTCAACGCAACAGTCAATGCAGGTACTAAACCCTTTGTGGTTTAATTCCAGTCAACCAATAGTGATCTATGAGACTTCGTAATGGCAAATAAAAGGAGACGGAACAAATGCTTGCAGGGACAGATCAGGACTATTTAAAATACGCTCTAGCCTCGGAGCCTATTTTTTCAATTCATGCCCCAGATTTCAATTTACGGAGTCACACTGCTGTTTGTAACACACACTGCAAGTATGTAATAGCTCTCATCATTTTCATTTAGTACACTATAGCAAACATTAATCTTCACTGTGGTTTCTGGTCAAGTCTTGGCTGCCTATTTAGGCAGCCAAGACTTGATCAGAAACCACAGTGAAGATTAATGCTTGGTAATTAAGACTTGAAGTATTAACTTAAGCACTCTACAACAATGATAAATGATAATCATATATATAATACATGTAAGAGTGTCTCTCTCGATTATCCATCGAAAGAATATCAAAATATGATCTGAGAAGTTACGCGCCAACTGAGAAGCCTATTTCTGAGATTTAAGAGCCAGGTCCTGATGTTTCAGAACCACATACGCACTGGCGCATGCCCAGGTCGGTCCCTGTGCGTGTTTGTAAGTAGGTGTGGAATTCAATGTTATTCTATCAGATACGCGAATATAATTTTCCCATATTATGTATTGGGGTAGCACACAGACCACTGTAGAGGTCAGTATCATCCGTGTGGGTCGTTTGCTCGTACATTGAAGAAATCTGAGGAGGTTGCAGGCGGGGTTCGCCCAGACCCCAGAGGAACCCAAAAATGAGATAATAACTGAGAGTGAGGATAGGAAAGCGAATGGACAGAGAAGTGGATTCGTTTTAGGGTAAGAGTATCTACAATTTGCTCTGATGTCAACGGACTCCAATGAGACTCGAGTTTTCAATCAGCAGCAGACCAGTATATATGTGGGTTTGCGAAAGCAAAGTGGAGTGGGTGAGATCGGCTCAGAGATGGGTACTAATTGATTTCGGTTTACGGGGCCCCGTCCACGAACCGGGATGCGAACATTGCCACAAAAATGCAAGAGAAAAACGAAGATCCCATCACTTAAATATCAAGGGGAGATAACATCACAATTAAGTTGGATGAGAAATGTTGTGTGAAACATACCCATGTATACTTAGTCACCAGGTTGAGTGTTTGAAAGTCGTTTACCTCCCAGTCTACATTCTCGACCATACTCAGGGCCGATATAATAGATCTGGAATAGACGCCCAGGCAGTTACATCTCCAGGGGTGGGGGTGGGACAGTCCATTAGAAATGGGGGCAGTTTGTTTCACCTCCGGGGATGCTCAAAACCCCAAAGCTCTCTCTAAGTTTGGGCATCTTAGGATAGTACCACATATTGAAAGGGAATTGATTTGATCTCGGTACTCTTACTGTGGAATTTCTGGTTCCGCGTAATATCATTAACCCTTTACCCACCGTAACGGTCAAAACCGGCCAGCGCTATTCTCAAAAATCGACAATTAATTTTCAATATTTTTTCATTTTTTTTTTGTCTCAAAAACATAGGTTATGACCCCTCATTGGAACGAGCTCGTCGACCTCGTTCCAATGAAGGGTCATAATCTATGTTTTTGAGACAGAAATGAAAAAAATTAGTTATTCAAGAATTGTTTTTTGCAAGTGTCGTCTGCTTTTCATGTTTGGTAAAGGGTTCAATTTCGAGTTTGAGTGTGCAACAAAGTCTGTTATCATGCACAACATTCGATGCAGAGAAGGGTGAGAACCAAGTGTTATTTATTTATTTATTTATTTATTTATTTATTTATTTATTTATTTATTTATTTATTTATTTATTTATTTTTATTTTTATTTTTTTATTTTTTTTAATTCATTGGGGTGTAACGACGCTTTCAACGGCTAGGATCACCTCGTGTTGGACAGTTTAAAAGGTGGGGAAAGTCGGAATACCCGGAGAGAACCAGCGGCGAGTAACGTTAGATTTCCCAGCGTGCGGACTCCACACAAGCAGAGTTAGCATTGGTTTAAGGCAAGTGCACCATTGGCGTGCAGTACGCCTTAGTACGTGGGTACTCGGAATTATGTGCCTTACCCAAGGACACAACACGCTTGCTCCTGGTGGGCGTCGAACTGTGGACCTTTCGGTTGGAAATCCATCGCCGTATCCACTGAGCCATCGCGCCCCTCCTAGTTGTATTTCGAAAATAACAGTTTCACCTCTATTCATCTAGCGAAAAATGGTATTAGTGACGTATTTTAACCAAAACTATTGTATTTTATAATAATTCGTGTTACAAAGTACGCCCTAATCATGTTATTTTACTGGGGGCAGCTGTACAGTACTACTCACCTTCCACAGTAGGGCAAAATTACCGCGGACACACTAATATTAGATTTTAAACACTGATTTTAGGAATAATCATTAAAAAAAAAATAATTTATGAAGCTCCGGGTACAACCTGGTGCTTTATTAATTAAAATTCTGATGATAATTTTTATTTATTGGTAAACGCATGCGTGGACATCACTGCCCACGCGTGAATTACGACCAGTCCACGGCGACTGTGCTGTATGTGTTTAACCCTTTACCCAGCGAATCGCCCGCATCCGCCCGCGTAATATGCAAATTCAGCAGTTGAAAAAATATTATTTTTCAAAACATTTCAACAAAACCATATCATGTGACCCCTCGTTGGAACGAGCTCGTCGAGCTCGTTCCAACGAGGGGTCACATGATATGGTTTTGTTGAAATATTTTGAAAAATTTAAAAAAAATGATATTTAAAATAATAAATTTTGATATCGTCTGCGTTGGGTAAAGGGTTAATGTAATAGTCACACGTATGTAAATTATTTCTAAAACTAAAGTACGGTAATGTAAATGAGAGAAAAATACGGGGAAGTCTCAAACATTTGCTTTTTATATTTCATACTAATTTGATATATTCTCGTTAAATAATCTTGTTGAGTTCATATAGCTTACAAACATCAGACCATTTACATAACTTTAGGACAAATTTGACCTGTTAACTGGTTGAGGGCTAGATTATTTTTGGTGGTCTGAATGTGTTCATCAAGATTTTTCTATTACAAATTGTTGGAGAGTGCCAATAGGCACTCTCCAATAATTTGCAATAAAACAAATTTAGATAGACAAAATATTATTTGTATTTGGCTGGCTACGGATAACTGAATACCCCTGTTAATTGAAAAAAAAAATCATTGGCAAGGTAGCTATTCAGTAAAGAGAATTTACCAGATTTCTTATAACGTTGATTTTCCACATCAACAGCAATCATATAAGATGGCAAGGACATTTTATCTACATGTATATTTCCTGCACCAAATATAATGATATCCTGCACCAAATATAATGATATCTGTAACTCAAAGCGTATATTTATTGGTGTTTAAGGTCACCTTCACGTATAATGGCCATACCGCGACCTCAACATTACCATGAAATCTTGTACAGCTCTCTTGTGCTCCCCTTTTAGAGAGCTTCCACTCCAGGTGTTGGCTGCACGGTCCAATTTTACCAGGAGACCGAAGCTTGTATACGAGCTGATGTGGTTTTCGTTTAGCAAAATGACAAACGTTAACTTGGCTTTTTATTGCAAGCCATTTAGAAGCAACTAGTTCACATATAATCCGTCATTAAGAATATCTATCAGTATTACACCAACCGACACCAAGTTTTCTTTTTGCTCTTCGTTTAGTCAATGAATTTTTAAAGTAATTTGCAAAATTTTATTCTTCCCAGGAAAAATATTAACAAATCTCACGAATTAATGGAAACAAAGTGCCTGTATTATATGTCACAATGTGCACATTGTCGGTATAATGAACACAAAAAAAGTTACAGATCATCAAAAGATGGTGAAAAGATCGTTTTCTTATTTTTAAATGGGTTTCAACAGAGAATAATAGTTGAGCGTTCAAACTGACTGGGATAAAAATTGTAAAAGGCCAGCTAACTCTGCATGAAACTGCTTGTAGTCTGTGATATGAGGCGCACATCGATGGTACAAATTCGTGAACATTTTTAATTTCAAATTTTATATAAAATTCCTATACCCATGGTGTTAAATTTACTGATAGCTTTAGGAAGTTAAGTGGAATTAACATTCCCGTAAATCTCTTCCAAAAAACAAAAATTAACAGTCATGTCTTTTCGGTTTTCTCTGATGCCAATGGTTTCGGTTTCGCTTAACCTTTTACCCCACGTTACCGCCAAAACCGACCAGCGCTATTCACAAAAATCGCCAATTAATTTTCATTATTTTTTTCATTTTTGTCTCAAAAACATAGGTTATGACCCCTCGTTGGAACGAGCTCGTCGAGCTCGTTCCAAAGAGGGGTCATAACCTATGTTTTGGAGACAAAAAATGAAAAAATTAGTTATTCAAGAATTTTGTTTGCAAGTGTCGTCTGCTTTTCAATAGTGATTTAGGAATAACCTTTGGTAGTTTGTTTTGTTTTGAGTTGGGTTTTTTTTTTTGTTTTTTTCTAGTTTTTTTTAGACTTCTGTTTGGTTCCGCTCGATTCCACCCCGATAAACTTATTAATAATTCGATGTAACAAAAAGGGCGTGACGTGTAAACGTAGGTTAATAGACAGTGCGATTGCAGCAGACTTATGCGCCGCAAGCAATCCCTTTTTGAACGTGGTCGGGTTATTTTTTATTCATAATGCTATAAAGCACGTCGTGTTTTAACTATTATTATTATTTTTTGAGCCAGAAGCGTGTACATGTTTTAAATATCTCTTAGGGACAATTGAGGCGAGTTGTTAATATTAATTACAACTCTGCAACAAAACAAAATTGCTTGTCAATGGATGAAAACAAACAGTTCTCTTAAAAGCATGAAATTTACGATTTTACACATGAGCAAACATTTGAGTAATTTACGCCAAAACTTACCGACATAAAACCAAAAACATAAAAGCGACCGAATGTATGCAATAGAATGCACCATTAGTTGTAACCCATCATACTGTCATGTTTTTTTTTTTCAAAGGAAACACAATAGTTTAGCTACATAATAAATTTTAAAGCAGTTTTCATCCCACGGAATCAATGATGTTTTCCGAAATTAATCAGGAGTGTGTGTGTGTGTAAGGGGTGGGGGGGGGGGAGAGGGCTCGCGTCTTGCATCGGCCAAAATTGAGTGTCGAGGACCCGTTCCGAACGGGCGCTCCACGTGCAGCTTTGGCCGTATTGAGATGCATCTTTGGTTTGAGACTCTAAAATGGGTATCCCTCTCTTGTAGTAGGGGATCGTGGAGTCCACCTCCGGAAAATATTTTAAATTTAGTACCCAATGCATTTTAAAAGAAGTGGGAAATTGTTGTTAGGTTGTGCGAGATACACACAGCTAGATCGGTTTAATAATAATAATGCAATGTTAACGTCTAGAATCCACTGTCGGACACCGGGGTTTGTCGTTACTGTGGGAAATAGATTCACGCCGCGTATTCAGACAAAACTCAAGGAGTGTCGCCTGAATCCGTGCGTGAACGTATGTCTCACCGTGGCGAAAGTCTGGCCATTTTTGTATGTACCGACAAACGTAATATTAATGTGTGTCCAGAACATGTTCGATGTACTGTTTTTAGAACAATTACCTATTAACTGGCCATAATTATATTGATAATGACTACTAATCTATTAACAGACCACTCATCATTGGGTTCACCAGACGCGCGATAAATGGCCATAAAATTGCATGCCTAAGTAGCGGCGCATGAATTCTTTACTGGTCTGTTTAAGTGTTTCGAAGGCCGTCATACAGACAAATATTCTCATGCCTTTAGCCCGAGTGAGATATTTTTCAAAAATATATACACTTTTAAACAAGAAAATCGCAAATATAAGTTGTCACCCTGACATCCACCACAGCCCTTTCCGACTTATATTATTACTCCGTGGCATAGGTGTTCACACCCTTTATTCATTCTATGACATTCTCAGCCCAGCTCAGCTCAACTCAACTCAACAGAGCATACTGCCGGTGCGCCACAGACGGGCAAGCAAGGCAAGCACCTCAACAGGTCCCAATTTTACACCTAGGTACGGTGAGGATTGCGTGGTACTGGTAAACATTCCCAGCGTTCACAGCTACATGGTACGCGATTCAACGCGTCGCAGAGCCACACACCCAAACTTCGCTGATCGCACACCAGCCACTACTACGGAAAGCAGAGAGGTCACTCATCCATGGATTAATCGGGCTCGACGCTGCTCAACTTCGGTGATATTACGAGAACCGGTCTCACTTCGCCAGTGCTCGCCAGGTCTCACTTCGTTTAGTGCGCCTGGTAAGACGAGTGATTGCCCGCTCTATGGAGTATTCGTGAAGATCAAGCCATTCCGAGTCTTGAAATTGTATGGGAACGGTGTCCCACCCAGACAAGTTAGTGAAACGGAGTTCTCCACGTTCGCGGGGAAAGCACGAGTGCGCGGAATGCTTTTACACGCGTCATAACAAAAGTGGTAAATTGTTAATATCATACTAAAAATATAAGCTATTACGACACTGAATTCGCAAGCAACTTGGTTACTAAACGTGTAGGAGAATCAAAAAACCCAAACGAACCATCTCCACATTTTGGAGATGCCGTTTTGCAGTCACTCGCTTAAATGTATTCGTGACCTCGGCTTTTATCGAGTACTTGTTGAAGTAGATGGACAACTGACGAAGAGGGGGGTGGGGCGGATATGACTATGAATAACCAATGCTCTACAAGAACTAAATTTCTCATAGATTTTCGATTTTCCGAAGCTTCACAATCGCCTTCGCTTTAAGCCTTTGGACCCGACCTCAATTCATAATGTAGAAAGTTGCACTGTGAAGATCAGTGGTAAACCAATCAAAATTTTTAACGTGCAACCCTAATATTGATTGACCCCCCACTCCCCCCCCCCCCCCTCAAGTAATAAACACAGACTCTACCAGTTGATTTTTTGGAACTGACATAGAATATACAATCAAGGTTCAAAGGGTTAACCCTTTACCCAACGTAACGGCCAAAACCGGCCAGCGCTATTCTCAAAAATCGCCAATTAATTTTTATTATTTTTTAATTTTTTGTCTCAAAAACATAGGTTATGACCCCTCGTTGGAACGAGCTCGTCGAGCTCGTTCCATCGAGGGGTCATAACCTATGTTTTTGAGACAAAAAATGAAAAAAATTAGTTATTCAAGAATTTTTTTTTGGCAAGTGTCGTCTGCTTTTCATGGAAGGTAAAGGGTTAAAGAATATACTTTGATGTCTGTGAAAAATGAATAGGTTGAGGATGTGTACAATTTTTTTTTGTGGCAATACAAATTGAATATTTACAACATGTTTTAGTTATTAGTGTCAAAAAACAAGTGTTAAGACATGGGGAGGCCACCAAAAATTTGCAAGACGTGACGTGGGGGTGGGTGGGTCTCTTGAGTGCGCCAAAAATGTGCATTTCCAACTTGTGCAATTTTTTGAATTTTTTAAAAATATATCAATATATCAGCTAATATATACCATCATTTGTGTTTCAAACCTTAAAGATGATGTTGTACATCACACTCTTAACATAAACACAACATCAGGAGTCTTTATATGTGAGAATATTGGGTTTAAACTGGGAAAATGTCACACGTTAGTAGGGGGTGGGTGCCTTGTTCGAAATGTAGAAAATGTGCAGACAATATTTTGGGAACAATTCAAATGAAAATTTGTTCCCGTATATGTACACCTGCTCTGGCCAAGCCTGATAATGAACAGCTTGTCATTTGTAGATTGGGCCCACAGCAGCCCACAGAGGTTTAAATTGGTGGTACCAGTTTAACCCTTTACCTAACACGAAAAGTAGACGACACTTGCCAAAAAATGATTGAATAACTAATTTTTTTCATTTTCTGTCTCAAAAACATAGGTTATGACCCCTCATTGGAAAGAGCTCGACGAGCTCGTTCCAATGAGGGGTCATAACCTATGTTTTTGAGACAAAAAATGAAAAAATAATAAAAATTTATTGGCGATTTTTGAGGATAGCGCTGGCCGGTTTTGGCCGTTACTCTGGGTAAAGGGTTAAGAACATTATGAAAACCCCCTAAAGACAGCTGTGCCTACTAAGTTTATTTTGGATTTTAATGGGAGAGTGGGGGGTGGGTGTCTGAGAACGGTAGTAGAAAATTTGCACGTAGTGGGTGGGTGGGTGTAAAAAGGAGCCGAATAAAAAATAGGACGTCACGTCTTGCAAATTTTTAGTGCCCCCCCCCCCCCCCCTGGTTATGATGGGGAAAGTTGACCCAAGTAG
Organism: Pictodentalium vernedei; assembly: GCA_031216915.1. NCBI lineage: Eukaryota > Metazoa > Mollusca > Scaphopoda > Dentaliida > Dentaliidae > Pictodentalium > Pictodentalium vernedei. The sequence goes on along the minus strand of CM062295.1, from coordinate 94,776,242 downwards.
TATAGCTCGCACGTTTTGGGCCCTATTGGCAGGACCTCGGTGCAGGACCTCGGAAGTGACGTCATGTCACGTGACCGAGTGGCGACATGTTGTGTTGTCATGGTAACCCGCGTGAGCGGCCATCTTGTGACGTCATTGTCATGGTGATGGGCGATGTGAGTGTGCATGCGCAGCGCGTGTTGTTAGGGTGATACGTGTTTCCGTCGTCCATTTTGTATACTGGAGGCCGCCATCTTGGTTTCTATGGTAGCACGTGGTTGCTTTATTACCCAATTTTTCTGCAATAGGACGAGGTATGTTCGGAGGGTGTGTTCGATTGAATCGGAGTAAATCTAATTACCACAAACAACCCGACAATCCCTCCAAATCACCAACATCCACCCAACTTTTACTATTTCGAATTCTTTCAGAATTCTCTGCTTCTATCTATATATGCAATAGCTTTCCTCTACCTGACCATGTTTCTTTGTTCTGGAGTATACTCCAGTAGCGTAGAAGAGCCTATTAGTTGGAACAGCTTCACCTTATTATTACTATATTTAGCAGTTTCTGGTCTATTCTTGTTAGTTCTGACCCTGTTCCAAGTACTCTTGTTGTTTCATATATCACGATCATTTATAACCAATCAGATTGCTTGATTTCCCATAATCTGTATGCAGAGTTATCTCCCCTTATTACAACAAAGTCGTATCCGATTCTCATCACCTCTATATCCAATGGCCATATCCCATGGAATCCCATTTTTGGGAAACACCCGTGGCTATGGAATCCCTTTTCTGTCGTATGAGACCATGAGGTCTATGTAAAAGCCCTCCTTGAGTCCTCATTTATTATCCCTCATAGCCTCATTGAATTTTGAGGTTATGAGGACCATTAAAAACCCCTCAATGAGATATAATTTACTACGACTCTTAGCCTAATTTCAGTATTTGAGGATACCTATGGCCTGGTATTGTATTATTCGAGGATACCTATCGAGGATACCATTAGGAGAATCCCTTTTTTGTCGTATGAGGCCATGAGGGCTATGTAAAAGCCCCCAATGAGTCCTCATTTATTATCCCTCATAGCCTCATTGAATTCTGAGGTTATGAGGACCATTAAAAATCCCTCATTGAGGGATTTTTAATACGACTCTTATCCTCATTTCAGAAAAAAGGGATTCCGCAAATGGGATTCCTTCTGGAGAATCCCTTTTTTAAAAAGTCAAATGAGGCCATGAGGGCTATGTAAAAGCCCTCAATGAGTCCTCATTTATTATCCCTCATAGCCTCATTGAAGTTTGAGGTTATGAGGACCATTAAAAATCCCTCATTGAGGGATTTTTAATACGACTCTTATCCTCATTTCAGAAAATGGGATTCCTAAAAAGGGATTCCACAAATGGGATTCCAAAAAAGGGATTCCACAAATGGGATTCCGTTTCCATCTTGTCGCCAAAGCTCCAAGGCCACTACTGGCTATGGTCTATTTACAGCAGGCTTGTTCCATTGCGGCCTTGTACCAGTACTATTGACTAAACTACCATCCATTAATATTGACTTGTACCACTACTTCCTAGCTATACCTTCGCCCAGGCCTTCAAAATGTTCCATCAGTGTTAAAATATAAAGCATTCCGTAACTGAGATTTCTAGCCGAGTCCGTAAAATTTGGATTTCGTGATTTGACATATACACTCGAGGGTATTCCCCTTCCCTGTTAGAAGAATTCAGTTCAATTGGGCGATAATACCTTCATTGGGATTACAGTTCAAAAATTCATTCAGTTAAAATTCAGATCACCTTTCGTTCTTGAACTAACAAGAATAGACCAGAAACTGCTAAATATAGTAATAATAAGGTAAAGCTGTTCCAACTAATAGGCTCTTCTACGCTACTGGAGTATACACCAGAACAAAGGAACATGGCCAGGTAGAGGAAAACTATTGCATATATAGATAGAAGCAGAGAATTCTGAAAGAATTCGAAATAGTAAAAGTTGGGTGGATTTTGGTGATTTGGAGGGATTGTCGGGTTTGTTTGTGGTAATTAGATTTACTCCGATTCAATCGAACACACCCTCCGAACATCCCTCGTCCTATTGCAGAAAAATTGGGAAATATAGCAACCACGTGCTACCATAGAAACCAAGATGGCGGCCTCCGGTATACAAAATGGACGACGGAAACACGCATCTCCCTAACAACACGCGCTGCGCATGCGCACTCACATCACCCATCACCATGACAATGACGGCACAAGATGGCCGCTCACGCGGGTTACCATGACAACACAACATGACGCCACTAGGTCACGTGACATGACGTCACTTCCGAGGTCCTGCACCGAGGTCCTGCCAATAGGGCCCCAAACGTGCGAGCTATACTACTGACCCATGTGTAACTAGATTTCGTGCTTGGTAAATACGATGGCGTTTGATGAAGGAACGCTGTTACGCTATGACTACCCTCACCGTGTAACAGCTTTCACGTCATCAAACGTCATCGATGGGAGGAGTTTTTGCATTGATTAACCCTTTACCCAATGCAGACGATATAAAAATTTATTATTTTAAATATAATTTTTTCAAATTTTTCAAAAAATTTCAACAAAACCATATTATGTGACCCCCTCGTGGGAACGAGCGCGACGATAATATGGTTTTGTTGAAATTTTTGGAAAAATAATAATTTTTCAACTAATGAATTAGCATATTACGCGGGAGGATACGGCCGATTCGTTGGGTAAAGGGATAACCTGACCCCACCTTTGTATGTGTGTGCGTGTGTGTGTGAGTGTGTGTGTGGGGGGGTGGGGGTGGGGTGGGGGTGCTAAAGTGAGTTGCGCCGTTTTTCGCTGATATTCCAGAAATCAGTCGTGCGTATACAAACGAACGTTGTCGAGTACCACACGACAACGTTCGTTTAGGGCCGCACGAATGACCCAAAACGACCCAAAACGGACCCAAAACGGACCCAAAACTACCCAAAATGACCCAAAACGGCCCCAAAACGACCCAAACCGGACCCAAAACAAACCCAAAACGGACCCAAAACGACCCCAAAACGGACCCACAACGGAACTGAAATGGACCCGACACTGGTCAATGACTAATACCTGACGGTACGTTATCTCTCGTTAACGAGTTACCTCTCGTTAACGAGCGATAACGCGCCACAGGTGCTAGCCAATGATTAATCAAATGGGAGGACGAAAATATGACAATATAGGTCAAAAGTGAACAAATTTATTTGATAGCACTGTAAACGGGGATTGGTCAAATAGTACCACGATCGAATGGTACCACGGTCACTCCGCTTTGTTTGGAAAGTCTGGAATATCTTGAAGGTTTCTTGAAGAAACCATGCCAACATGGATGTCATTGGAATTTGGAGCCGATTTCCATCACGCTGCTTATTTTTGGGCCAGGTAAAAGGTTATAAGTTGTTTTCATCAAATTGTAATCTAAACAACATTGTTTGGATTTGTTCCACTGATTTAAGTAATAAATTAATAATCACGACGTGATGTCTTGCAATCTCTATATTTATATCTCCTTTTTCGAGTTGTGTTTTACGATATGGAGTAGTGCTTTAACCGGGCATGGCAGCCACAATGAAGATAGAGTGCACCGGACATTTTATGTGCTTCTTTTTTATATCCACACTTTTTATTTTCAACTGTTTTCTCGTTTAAAAATCTTTTGGGGTCAGGTGGGATTCGTTTTGGGTCCGTTTTGGGTTTGTTTTGGGTCCGTTTTGGTTCGTTTTGGGTCCGTTTTGGGTCCGTTTTGGGTAGTTTTGGGGCGTTTTGGGTCAGTTTTGGGGCGTTTTGGGTGAATCGTGCTGCCGTTCGTTTATATACGCATCCACTACGGAACAGTTTACTATGTGTAAATATGGGCTGTTTCGATCGTACGGTCAACATAAGAATAGCCGCTGAGAACTGGCTATCACCCGGTTAAGTAGAACGATTGCCCGGCCACGAGAATGGATCAAGCGCTGCACAACTAATGGCTACCAACGAAAACATGATAAAAGCCAGCTTCACTGAATATTTCCGCATTTCAGTCCCTACTACAAAACACAATTCAGAAGTAGGCCTAAAACGTTGACGAGGTGTCAGTTAAAACATTGATAAATAACGTTAAATGGATTTGGTGCATTGCATCGGAAGAGGGGATTACGATTGAAATACAATGAAGGCGTGTGTCTACTAATATTTATAATATACTACTCAAAATTTGCTGACCACCAAATATTTGACACATCATTGTGAAATTTGCCTGTGACATATTTGCGATATTTTTTGTGGATATCATTGAGGAATGTATTGAGATCTGTGTTTAATTAGCTCACTTGACAGGCAGACTTTTCGTGACAATCATGGAAAGCATGTATATATACCCCTTGATTTTCATGATGTTTTCGTGTACTGTCTACATGTACATGACATGTGTAGGGTATTCGGTCTTCATTTCAACACAAACCCTTGTGATTTAATGATTGAATATGGCAAATGCAAATGTAAGAAGACATTTGTCTGGATCAGAAATGTGGCGGACTGCAGGGATGGTGGATCAGGGGGCTACCCATCGTCAGGTTGGTGAAGCCCTTGGTGTACACCATACGGTGATCACCAGAGCATAGCCAAGATTTCAGCAGTATGGCACACCAGTAAGACGACATGGTGGTGGCATAGACAGGGCAACATCTGCAGCTGAAGACCGGTTTTTGATCATTCAGGCCTTGACAGCCAGACACGATATGAAAGGGCCATGGGACACGTTGGATGGACCAGAGAAGATTGGCGACCTGTCCTTTTTACAGATGAGTCAAGGTACTGCCTAGACTACGCAGATAGGCGTTCTAGAGTATGGAGAAGACCAGGAGAGCGATTCCATGCAGCCAACTTTGCTGAGCATGGCCTCTGTGGTGGAGGGTCAGTCATAGTCTGGACGAACAGAGAGCTCTGTGTCCTTGAACGCTGTACATTGACTGCATACTGATAAGATCCTAGATGTCCACGTCAGATTGTATGCAGGTACAGTGGATGATAGATTTATTCTGATGGACGAGAATGCGTGTCCCCATGTTGCCCATGCTGTCGGGGAGTACCGACAGAGGGAGGGGATTGAGCGTATGGGCTGGCCAGCAATATCCCCTGACCTCAATCCAATCGAACATGTCTGGAATGAGTCGCAGCTTGCAATTTCAGCCCGCCCAGTCTAGCCAAGAAGTGTCCAGGAGCGTGGTGCTATGCTGGTCCAGGAATGGAACAACATTCCACAAAGGACCACCAGGAACCTGACTGGGAGCATGAGAAGGCGTTGTCAAGCTGTAATTAACAGTAATGTGTCTCATACTCGATACTGAAGCCATACCAGTTCGCTCCATCAACTTTTTATAATATTGAAAAAATTTCCTCTTTTACCAAAAATATCCATTTTCCATGGGTATCATATTCAAAAGCTAAAAAATAATGTCAAACACAAATGAAATCTTAATTTCTGTACTTAAATCATAAAAGATATAATTAAATAAAAAACATATACACTTTTAATTACAATATTTCAACTAAAGCGTAAAACAGGTAGTTGGATGTACTTGGTGCTTAGCAAACTTTGAATAGTATATAAAATGTCTTCAAAAATATATAAACTCGGTGTTCCGTGAGATGGAAGTTGGTCTGTTGTAGTTGGAATATTTGTCAATGGAGATTATAGTATAACCCTACGAACCCGAAAGACAATTTTTCCGTTCCAGAAACATGATACGTCATACTTTCATTTAGTAAGATGGCTGCTAAGTTAAAGTGTTGGGTAGACCAATGAATATTTTCAACGTGCAGCCCCAAGGCTAGATGTTGGAAATATTAATTGGTCTACCCCAAAATAATAAATATGGACTCTTCCAATTGCTTCCATTGAACTAATATAGAAGATACCACCAGGTACAAAGGGTTAAAAAACAAGGCGTTTGTTTGTGGATAGATACATGTAGTTGTCGTGCCACATGGGCTTCCCAACTTTTAATTTAACAAGCACGTACCGGGCTCAAAATTGGTCCTGCGGGGACCCAAACATCCCAAATCAGCCACAGACCTCCATTTGCAGGAGACCGACTGTTCCTGTGACGTGTGTTCAAGAAGCAAATAGCCTTAAAACGTACATAATTACAGCAAGAACGTGTCGATTTCTGAGACTACAATCCAGGTGAAAATCTCCTGGCTGGACTATTATTGGGAGGGGAGGAATAACCCCTACACCCTACCCCCTCCGTACAAGTTATGAACTTGCATCCACGGTATCTTTGATGTCATCCATTCGGCCGCGTAATGTAGAAGCGTCAGTAGTTGTTCACCGCACTGTATGAGTATGACGAATCTGTGGGGAAAAATAATAAGAAAAATAGGAGCTTTAGCTCAGTCATATTTTGTCGAATTTGACAATATTTCTAAGTCAGCTTTCATGATTAACCATTAAACTGACAACAGCTGTGGTTGTAATCTGTTGGATCTTGCTCACAACATCGTGTGAACAGGGGAAAACAAAAATCTGTTACTCAGGAATAAATCGACGAATATGAAGGAATTTTGAACACAGTTAACTGCATGTTTACACATTAACTCCGGATATAAAATTATGAAATGGATTCACCAACCGGACGTCTACCTTTCCTTCCGAACACCCTCAGCAGACAATGGTTTGACTGTCTATCTTGCGTAACTGGAACAAAAAATGCTCGACATCATTTCCAATTTACGCACAGGTTAACAAATCTTTTAGTCATGAGATGGCTGCTCAAACAATTGTGATCTGTTCCGTTGAACCCAACCTGAGGACAAACAAATGGGAAAGATGTTGTTTCTCAGCATGCGTATCGCCTTACTGCAGGTTACGCATGACATCATTACCGTTAAGAATGTTGATAAAATCACGCTGCTCTTTCGTCAGCACTCAGGCAGGTGTTTGCACATGATGAATTAAGACATTTGTTATCGGGAATAAAAAAGTCGTTAAGGTATAGAGTAAATGTATGATTTGCAAAACTACTCTAATATCTGTAAATGTAATAAACATTAGAAGTATTTAGGAATGTGGTGTTTTTCGAAGTGTACCTCTTACTTGTAAGACTCTTCAAATTAGGGTCCTGCGAATATTCGAATTCGATTCGATATTGATACCATACGTATGCTTCGAGATCGATCCCGATTCAGTCTCAGGATTCGATTTTTTTCGAATCTCTCGTACTAACTTCAATTTGTTACATTTCCAACAAAAATAGGATAAAACTGTCATTAGAAAATTCATTCATGTAGGCCCAATTCCTATTTATTTGAGTAATTGACAATGTTTAATTGTTTGGTAAGGTGTGAATTTAGCCCAGAACATTATCCATAGTTTTGGTTTTTGAAGGCTTAACTTGTTACTATTCACGTTCTTAAGAACGTGAATAGTAACAAGTTAGGCCTTCAAAAACTAAAACTATGGACAATAGGCCTAGCTGTTTCAGCGACGGTGCTACAGAGAATATTTAGTTATTGGTGTTTAAGGTGTTCACTCCGTCGCGTAAGGGTCATCACAGTGTTCCGTAACTTCCGTTTGATGCAATATGAAATAACTTGTCTTTTAAGATTCGATTCGGGAGTCGATTCGATGTCGATATCAGAGACACGATTCGATTCGAGATTCGATTCGAAGAGAAATTTGTGATTCGCAGATCCCTACTCCAAATACTCAGTAACCATTCATCAGGGGCGGGCAGGGCCAACAAAAGTTACCGGGAAATAGAGCTGAAACGGTTAAGGGGGTTTTCCTGGTCGATTAATCACGAGGATTAACCTTGGTTAACCGATTAATCACTTGTCCAAATAGATATCCGACTAATTGCCATACCGTTGACAGGGACCGATCAGGACTATTTAAAATACGCTCTAGCCTCGGAGCCTATTTTTTTCAATTCATGCGCCAGATTTCAATTTACGGAGTCCCACTGCTGTTTGTAACACACACTGCAAGTATGTAATAGCTCTCATCATTTTCATTTAGTACACTTTTGCAAACATTAATCTTCACTGTGGTTTCTGATCAAGTCTTGGCTGCCTATTTAGGCAGCCAAGACTTGATCAGAAACCACAGTGAAGATTAATGCTTGGTAATTAAGACTTGAAGTATTAACTTAAGCACTCTACAACAATGATAAATGATAATCATATATATAATACATGTAAGAGTGTCTCTCTCGATTATCCATCGAAAGAATACCAAAATATGATGTTACGCGCCAACTGAGAAGCCTATTTCTGAGATTTAAGAGCCATGTCCTGATGTTTCAGAACCAAATACGCACTGGCGCATGCCCAGGTCGGCCCCTGCGTTGATGATTACCGCATGAACCCTCTATCCAACGTAACAAACAAAACCGACTAGGTCTACATACAAAAGTCTCCATTCAAATTTATTATGTTTTCAATTTTTGTCTCAAAAACATAGCTTATGACCCCTCATTGGAACGAGCTCTTTGAGCTCGTTCCAATGAGGGGCCATAAGCTATGTTTTTTTAGACAAAACTCGAAAATTTTTAGAAATTCATGAATTTATTTTGCAAGTATCGTCTGCTAGCCGCAATGGGTAAAGGGTTAAGAATGACCATTTCCAGCCACTGATACAGTATGATGATCATGCAAGTAAACAAGTATGTCAGCAAGTAACTTGCATGCTTTACTTTGTCTCATATAATTGATATGAGTCAGTGTGACAATGTTTGCCTGCTTTGGAGCAAGTTTGTTCCTTTGTTAACCCATATAATACAGTAGTTCAAAAGTAACGCTTAATCGATCAATTACTTTTTTTGCCTGCTTTGGAGCAAGTTTGTTCCTTTGTTAACCCATATAATACAGTAGTTCAAAAGTAACGCTTTAAGGATCAATTACTTTTTGGATCGATCAAGATGTTGATCATTGATTAATCGATTAATCGGTTAACCGTTTCAGCTCTACCGGGAAATGCTCCGGGGTGGATCCGGATACATGTTGATTTTTCGAACTGAAATAACGCTGCTTTCTATCATCTGAGCGATCAATGACAGTCAACATGGCGGATACTTCGATGGCATTTTTGTATCAGCGTTCATCGCTATTTCGGCAAAAATGGTTGCAACAGGGGTGATCTATCGGGCCAACCATAGTTCGGAGAAATGGGAGAAAAATTTGATTTTATGAACTGAAAGAACGCTGTGCCATTGTATCGGAGCGATCAGTGACGCCCTTGACTGTTGTTACATCGAAATGCCCTGTCCGTGGACAGCCAATGGCAGTCCACATAAAAGCATTTCGATATACCGGTAGTTTAGACAATCAGATCCATTTTGCCTTTTGGTCATTATCGCGTAATTTCACGCAGCACTAACAGGCGTTGGACTGTGTAATTTTTTACTTTTTATTTATTTTTTTTTTTTGGGGGGGGGGGGGGTTGGGGGCACAAGGGCCCCCAACAGGGGTCTCCCCTGGAACTTTCAGGATGGATTATACGGCCAGTCCGCCTTTGTCATTCGTACTGCACAAAATGAAATGACAAAACATTAAAACAACACACAATTCTGGAAAATAAACAGGCGCGAAATTATGATCTCAAAATTTTCCGACATGGTGGGTCGAGAGTTAAAGCATTCAGACAGTGTTTCCCCGGTCGATGACCGTCGATACCAACTTTGAACCTAATTCAATATACTTCTTAAAACAATAATAAACGTTGTTTAGGCCCAGAAAGTAGACCTTCTGTTTCTCATATGTAAAATTGCATGTGGGCGGGCGGGCGGTTTTTTATTTTATTTTTTTTAATTTTGTAGCTATTTTTGTGACATCAAAAGTTCATGTTCTTGGTTTGTTTTATGTTTTAGGCCTCATAATCTACAGAACAGCATGGGTGGTGGTGTATTTCGCCCCTTGAGTGCGAGAAGGCTTGCAATGCTAAAGCATTGCAAAGCCTTGTTGCACTCATGGGACAAATTTATCAATTTTAGTAAAATATCAGTCATAAACCATTTAATTTTAATTGTTTTAAATTTGCATTTAAAGATCGCATGTGGCACCCAAAATGACCAAAGGGAGGAGGGGCTGAGAAACAGATTTTTTACTTATTTGGCCTTATTATTATTATTTTAAAGAATTACTTCTGTTTTCCGAAAGTAATTATTTAAAATAATAATAAAACACGAACAAGCACTCTCATGCAGAGGATATATGAAAAATAAAAGCGTTTTTGCAAAATAAAAACTGTGGTTTCGTAAAATGACCAACTTGTTTTCAAATTGTTGGCTTTCAGAGCAAATTTTGGCGTTCCAACGACCAACAATTTTCCCGGCAGACATGACATGGGGCGGACAGTTCCTCTCACACCCCCCACTCTCCGCTAGCTTCAAATCTGAAAAAAGGACAAATATTCAGTAAAATGCCTCAGAGATTCGCGAAAAGCGAAGGAGCCGACCATCCACAAATGTTATTCAATAAATATAAAAAGTCTAGCAGAAAATGGGAAACAATAACATTAGTATAGCATGTATGAAACGTGCCACATTGGCCGGATCTCATGCCTGATCTCATATGTGACGTCATGTCACGTGACCTGGTAGTACCATGTTGTGTTATCGTGGTAATCCGCGTGGGCGGCCATCTTTTGACGTCATCCCATAGTGATACGTGATGTGAGTGTACGTGCGCAGCGCGTGTTGTTAGGGTGATACGTGTTTCCGTCATCCGTTTTATATACTGGAGGCCGCCATCTTGGTTTCTATGGTAGCACGTGGTTGCTATGTGACCCAAAAGCTTATAATAGGACATGGGTATGTTAGGAGGCTATGTTCCTTTGTACAGGAGTAATTTCCCGATTCGTATAATTACCACAAACAACCCGACAATCCCTCCAAATCACCAAAATTGACTTTATTTACTACGGATTCCCAATTTTATCGGCTTAGCACGTAGTGCTATGATACCGAGGGCATGGGGGGGGGGGGGAGTTCGATTGAATAGGAGTAATTTTCTCGCTTGGATTTTCCCCAGAATCCTCATTTAGTTCGTAGAATTACCACAGACAACCCGACAAGTTGTACTATTTCGAATTCTTTCAGAACCCCCTTCTTCTATCTATGTAATAGTTGCTTTTGTCTACCCGGTCCTTTATCCTGGAGTATACTCCCGCTTATTATTACTATATTTAGCTTTTCTGGTTCTGTTCTTGTACTATTCCGAGCACTCTTGTTGTTTCCTTTACGTAGATCACCCAATCAGTTCACTTTACTGGTGCTAACTAACAAAGCAGATTGCTTGATTTTCCTTAATCTCTATGCAGAGTTATCTCCCTTTATTATAACGAAGTCCTATCCGATTCTTATCACCTCTATATCCAATGGTCATGTCCCATGGAAACCCTTTTTGTGAAATATCTCTGTTATGGAATCCCTTTTTAGTCGTATGAGGGTTATGTGAAAAGCCCTCAATGAGGCCCCATTTACTACCCCATGACCTGAATCAGGGCTGGGGTCTATTACTATCAATGTAATATATTAAATTACTATTACTTTTAATTTTTTTATTATATTATATTACAATTACTTTTAGAAATTTGATAATTATATTATATTACAATTACTTTTAAAAATTATTAAATACTACTTTTTTATTACTTTTATTACATTTGTCAATTACCAAACATCGAATTTTGTTACATTTTATTTGTCTGCCTCTCTGACTTAAACCATTACCTAACATAGAGACTAAAAACGGTCAGAAAATTAAAATTCCTTAATAAAAGCATACATATATGGATACCATTAGAGCCGACTTGACATGATGGTTCTAATGATATCCACACATGCATGTTATCATGGACAAATTGCAATTGAAACACATATTAAACATTTCCAGTATCTCAATTGTAATAAAAAAATAAAACAAGTGATAAATATTACTAAATTATTTTTCAGCCTATTATATTATATTGCTATTACTTGTAATAAAAACGTCTCTATTACTTACTACTTTATATTACTTTCAAAATTGTAATATATTATATTACTTATTATATTACCCCATCTGGACCCGATTCATTATTAGTTACACGGTGTTTCAGCTGGGACTGTACTATCCTTCTGAGATCCGTATTTCCCAAAGGTGACAGCCTCAGGAAATACGAATCTCAGAAGGGTAGAACAGTCCCGTCCACGCCACTGAAACACCGTGTGACGAATTTATTACCTTCCCCCTTCAATGTGTAGAGTTTTGGTTTATTATGTAATCCCCAAGCGGTATTCCAGTGACGAAAACCTTGAAAAAAGTACTAATTAGTGAAACTGAAAGAAACATATCTTTCTTTATTATTGAACAAGAACGATTTGGAGTTATTTCCCTTCTATTGAACTCAAACATTTGGGAGACATGAATTCAAGGACATTAGGAAATGACGCGTCGTTATTATTATGGGTCACAAGTAGACTTTATAAGTGTTTTATTCGATAGAGTGGTGCGTTGTGTGTGTTGGAGAATCGGGGACACTATATATATATATATATTCAAACTTGTACACGTGATTTAATAAGTTTCACTGAAGAGACAATTCATATAACGATATAGGTTGCATGTTTCTCGAAACCACAATGGATCTGTAGTGTAGAAACACCACAGCAGAATCCCTCTACTCGACAGTAAAATTGGACATTGGGGGTATGTACTAGTGTTCAACCGATGATCGAAACCGTCCAAAACACATCGGGCGATTATGGGCAATCGGATGACAACGGCAACTGCTCCTGGAACATCGGTTCAACCGATTGTTACCAAGCAATTTGTGATTTTTCTGAATCGCATTTTATTATCTTCTGCAATTGTTCAATTGTTAATGTAAAATGATGTCGATGATACCATTCAATAAAGTTGAGAAACAACCACAATGTGTATTCCTAATCTCTCTACAAGCCCCTTTACGGGATATACCTGTTAAACGAATGTAAAGCTTACAACTGAGCACTCTTGCAGCAATCGCCAGTTCATACCAGAAAAGTGAAGGATGCACTCCATTGACTCAGGTCGCAGTAAAATTACCAGTCGGCACACTTGGGCGGTAAACGGGGCTCTGAGAGCCATGTTTACCGCCCAAGTGTGCGCGACTGGTAATTTTACTGGGACCCCAGTCAACGAAGTTTAACACTTCGAAAAATGTTCAGTTTAATGCAGTTCTTTCGAGCCTCGACTTGTCTTGTAGTGCACGGTATTACAATCGGAATCGGCATCAGAATCGGCCGGTTGTGGGCTCAAATAACCGGTAATCGGTCAGCGACCATTTTTGGTAATCGGTTGGACACTAGTATGTACACATGTTTTATTTCAGGTTTTCGGAATATTCTTATGAAATAATATTGTTCTCATTTTAGTTATGAGTGTGAATGTTTATAATTACTGACGAAAATGTTTGATGCGATCAGAGGAAGGCCACCAAAAATTTGCAAGACGTGACGTGGGGGTGGGTGGGTCTCTTGAGTGCGCCAAAAATGTGCATTTCCAACCTGTGCAATTTTTTGAATTTTTTAATAATATATCAATATATCAGCTAATATATACCATCATTTGTGTTTTAAACCTTAAAGATGATGTTGTACATCACACTCTTGACATAAATACAACATAAGGAGGCTTTATATGTGAGAATATTGGACTTAAACTGGGAAAATGTCACACGTTAGTAGGGGGTGGGTGTCTTGTTCGAAATGTAGAAAATGTGCAGAAAATATTTTGGGAACAATTCAAATGAAAATTTGTTCCCGTATATGTACACCTGCTCTGGCCAAGCCTGATCATGAACAGCTTGTCATTTGCAGATTTGGGCCCACAGCAGCCCACAAAGGTTTAAATTGGTGGTACCAGTTTAACCCTTTACCTGACATGAAAAGCAGACGACACTTGCCAAAAAATGATTGAATAACTATTTTTTTTTTCATTTTTTGTCTCGTTCCAATGAGGGGTCATAACCTATGTTTTTGAGACAAAAAATGAAAAAATAATAAAAATTAATTGGCGATTTTTGAGGATAGCGCTGGCCGGTTTTGGCCGTTACGTTGGGTAAAGGGTTAAGAACATTATGAAAACCCCCTAAAGACAACTATTCTTACTAAGTTTATAAGCTTATTTTGGATTTTAATGGGAGAGTGTGGGGGTGGGGGGGGGTGTCTGAGAACGGATGTAGAAAATTTACACGTAGCGGGTGGGTGGGTGTTAAAAGGAGCCGAATAAAAAATAGGACGTCACGTCTTGCAAATTTTTAGTGCCCCCCCCCCCCCCCCTCTTGAGGCGATGGATAAAAACGGCGAAGCGTGTCATAGAATGTCTGTCTACCCCCTTTAGCTATCACATGATATTCTCATACACCCCGTTGAACCTCATATCGTTACAGTAATCAGGATTTACAATTTAGATCATGCGGCAAGGTCAATCAAATAATGACAGTTGATCAGATGAAAAACAATTTTATTTTCATAAATCCTAACTTCCAGAATTGAACATAGAGTTGTCTGCTTGTATGGATGTTAAAGAAGCATGGATTATAAGATACTAAAATAGACCAACGTATTAATCAGGTTGCCAACTGAATATTTTGACAGTATGCTAATTACATAATTAGATTATTAGCCTATAAAAATGCATTAATACTTCTATTCTCTGGTATTCTGTGGTTGATATGACTGCTATTTTATTTAGTGTATTTGATTGAGTATAGCTTTTCATTCTTTAAAGTTTTGACGAAAATTGTCAGCCGTGATCTCACCGACTCGTTTCATTTCATGGAAGATAATGACCCCCTTTTATAATATATCTTTTCCATCGCCATGGTATAGCATTAGATGCCGGTGTGACGTAAAGCACCAATACATAATTAAAAACAGGTTCCCGCATGTGCAGATACTATTTTATACCGAGGCATTATACAGGCGTATTTATTTATTTATTTATTTATTTATTTATTTATTTATTTATTTATTTATTTATTTATTTATTTATTGGGGTTTAACGATACTTTCGATAGCCAGGGCACCTCGTGTCGGACGATTTTACGGGTGGAGGAAGCTTGAGTACCCAGAAAAAGCCACCGAGTAACGGCGAGTAACTGTCATGCTCTCCAACGAACTAACTCCACACAAGCAGAGTCAGCATTGGTTGAAGTCAAGCGCACCATCGACGTGCAGTATGCCTTAGTACATCGCACCATCTTGCCCCACGTGGGAATCGAGATTAAGTGCCTTGCCCAAGGACACAACGCAGTTACTCCTGGTGGGGATCGAACCGTGGCCCTTTCGGTTTAACCCTTTACCCAACGTAACGGCCAAAAGCGGCCAGCGCTATTCTCAAAAATCGCCAATTAATTTTCATGATTTTCTCATTTTTTGTCTCCAAAACATAGGTTATGACCCCTCATTGGAACGAGCTCGTTCCAATGAGGGGTCATAACCTATGTATTTGAGACAAAAAATGAAAAAAATTAGTTATCCAAGAATTTCTTTTGCAAGTGTCGTCTGCTTTTCATGTTAGGTAAAGGGTTATAGTCCAAAAACCGTAACCACTTAGCCACCGCGCTCTATCACATGTGTTTATCATTTTGAACTTCAGAGGCCGTTTTCCAGACGGGTCACAAGCAACTACGTCGTAATGTCATTAAAGGTGGTGGCTGCAAGGTAAAGGTGTGGTGTAGACCAATCAATAGTTTCAACGTGCATCCCTAAGGCTGCACGTTGAAAATATTAATTGGTCTACCCCTAAATAATAAATATGGACTCTTCCTATTGCTACCTACCATGGAACTGACATGGAAGATACCACCAGGGTTCAAAGGGTTAAAGAGCTTATGATGAAATGCAGAGAGATCTCATGCAATACATGTTGCTACCCAATTTGCAATTTTTAAACCACTTCCCCGGTCCTACTTATTGGGCGCTGTGATGGTCAAGACTGCACATAATCAAAATTATATGCCGATTTCAAAATACTGTCAGAAATGCTTAACCATTATGGGGTACCGAAAGTGGAGGAAATCACCAATTTGGGCAAAACACTGAAACACTTCACCGAAAAACTCAGGAACGAATATTTGAATTCTTTTAAAGAAGAAATTTTTAATGATAATAAACGAACGGGTAAAAACAAACTTCGAACCTATCGAACATTTAAGAGTGATTACGCTATAGAACTATTTCTCATTCATACAAAATCACATGAAGCAAGAATTAATTTTACGAAACTGAGAATTAGCAGTCACAATCTCGCTATAGAGAGAGGGCGACACATGCAGCCCCCCATACCACTGAGTGAAAGATTATGTCGCGTTTGCTCAACGGGAGATGTTGAAAGTGAAAAACACTTCCTCATTGACTGTCCAGCATACGAATCAGAGAGAAAGCAACTGTTTGATATTGTATCGAATGCCCGGCCGGAGTTCTATGCCTTGAACAGCTTAGACAAATTTCAAGTGATCATGAAAAATGACAATCCCTCAACATGTGCTGCCGTCTGTAACATAATCCAGTTGTTCTTTATAAAGCGTAACTTTTTAATCAGTAATTAAAATATCCATGAACATGAATACATGAATCCATGAATACAATATCATTTTAAGCTCAGGGTTCAATTCATAGACAAGCATTCAGTCCTGACTAAGAGCATAATTATCAAGCTACATATGTTTACATGTTGTGGAGGCATATTTTCACGCAGATAGTATTGTGTTCTCTGTAAATATTTGTATTTGTATATATTTCTTGAAATTTCCGTTTCATTTCCAACACTCTTCACATTTGTATGAAGGTACAAAGATTGTATTGTAATTTCAGTTACAAATTTATTCATAACTTACTTGTATGCAATCTGCCTCATCGAAGGTGTTTTTTGCAATAAATCTAATCTAATCTAATCGAAAGCAACTTGAAAACTATCATTTTCTTATGAATCTAATGGGATTCATGTCTTACATTTCATAAGACATTCGGCCAAATACACTTTCGAAAAAGTTGAGAAAACCGGGGTGGTGCAACACTTTTTGCGTAGTATATTTTATCGCCCCTGTAATCATCTTAAATGTGGACTATGCTAATCACCGTTGTAAAACTAACATCGGAGATACCATTCCGTAAAAAGGTATAGCACCTGGCGTAATCATTATGCGTTCGACACGCGTAGTTAGATTATTGATAGTTTCGGTATGTGTAGAATGTTTATATGTTGGCCTTCGTATTCCACGCCAAATTATAACACATTTTATTTCCATTTTGTAAAGAGTCCATTATAAAGTAATGCTATACTAGTGTAACGCATATACTAAGAACCTATTAGACACAGGTCAATAATGAAACAGGTGTATAGGCATGGTTCACGCTTACTTAAATCTCCCAGCCACCAGCAAAACATTCTATAAAAAAACATGTCAATAATATCTCCCGGGAGGGTGTCGGCTCATTGCACTGCATAGTTCGGTACGTTAGTTACACTCTAAAATCAATTGGGTTAAAAATCAACCTAAATCAACTCGGTTGAGGAGTGAATATGGACCCAAAATCAGTGGTAATCGTACAAGGCCGCACGCGTAGTAGAAGACTGTAGTGTCCCCGAAAGGGGTCGTTGTTGTTTCCTTCAAAGACGTCCTACCAAACAGAGACAGCCTGAGGCAGACAAAACTTGCCAGTGATGGCCATCACTTAATATCATCTCCGAAGTGGCAGACTATACTTGCCTGAAAATCCAGATCGACTGCACCCTCGGGGAGAGGTAGTACCTTTGTGAGAGGACCCAACCTCTCACTCTGGTCCTCACCCGAGGGTTCAACCGACATCAGTCAAAGAGACCGTCACGCCACAACCGGTGACACCTGCAGAGTACCTGAACCTGTTCCTCCTTCAACACGAGTAGACATGTGGAAATTAGTCATTAACAGTCACTGAGGGTCGAAAGGGGCTTGTTCCCCATACCGTCCCTGCGCGCTAAACCATTCCATTCATTAAGACTGTAGTATTGGGTGACTACAATAGAAGCTAATCATATGACAGATCACGGATTAGGTACTAGGAACCATACACGCTAAAAACTAAAGTGTTAAAAACTACACTTGAAGCAAGAGGGGGGGGGGGGGGCACTAAAAATTTGCAAGACGTGACGTCCTATTTTTTATTCGGCTCCTTTTTACACCCACCCACCCACCCACTACGTGCAAATTTTCTACTATCGTTCTCAGACACCCACCCCCACTCTCCCATTAAAATCCAAAATAAGCTTATAAACGTAGTAGGCACAGCTGTCTTTAGGGGGTTTTCATAATGTTCTTAACCCTTTCCCAACGTAACGGCTAAAACCGTTCAGCGCTATTCTCAAAAATCGCAAATTAATTTTTATTATTTTTTCATTTTTTGTCTCAAAAACATAGGTTATGACCCCTCATTGGAACGAGCTAGTCGAGATCGTTCCAATGAGGGTTCATAACCTATGTTTTTGAGACAAAAAATGAAAAAAATTAGTTATTCAATCATTTTTTGGCAAGTGGCGTCTGCTTTTCATGTTAGGTAAAGGGTTAAACTGGTACCACCAATTTAAACCTCTGTGGGCTGCTGTGGGCCCCAATCTACAAATGACAAGCTGTTCATTATCAGGCTTGGCCAGAGCAGGTGTACATATACGGGAACAAATTTTCATTTGAATTGTTCCCAAAATATTGTCTGCACATTTTCTACATTTCGAACAAGACACCCACCCCCTACTAACGTGTGACATTTTCCCAGTTTAAGGCTTTAAGCCCAATATTCTCACATATAAAGCCTTCTGATGTTGTATTTATGTTAAGAGTGTGATGTACAACACCATCTTTAAGGTTTGAAACACAAATGATGGTATATATTACTGATATATTGGTATATTTTTTAAAAATTCAAAAAATTGCACAAGTTGGAAGTGCACATTTTTGGCGCACTCAAGAGACCCACCCACCCTCACGTCACGTCTTGCAACTTTTTGGTGGCCTCCCCCTGCTTGAAGTGCTGTATTTAACACTAACTAAGTGCTGAATTAGCACTTTGTTCAAGTGTAGATATCCCTGAACTTGACAGGTGTTACAATAATACCACTTGACAAGTGTAATGTCGCGACACTTAAAAGGAAGCAACGCAGATGACGCGGATCAGGCTCGAACTCTCGAGCCTGATGCGCGTCATCTGCGTTGTGTTCTTTTAATTATGTACCCACTAAGCGCAAATCAAATTATGGACGATTCTGGAAGAACCACCAATGCTAGACACATGGGAAGTGCCATCCATTCAAGTTTCAGATGTCTGACGATTGTAATGTCTAAGTGCTTAAAGCATTGCACTTTGAGTGTTAAAATCAAACCCTAAGAGTTAGAATTGGTTTAACACCTTGAAAGTGTCAGTTTTAACACTTTAGTTTTTAGTGTGTACTATCATCCAACATGTATCCTCCACAAGGTAACCTCCAAAAGGTATTCTCAAAAGTTATCCTCCAAAGGTATTTTCCAGTACTACATCACCATGTCATAGGTATCGTCCATTATCTATTGACTAAAGTGATTTTTTTGATTTGATTGGTTGATAGATACGTGGTATGAGACCATATTCATTGAAACCCAGGATACGTCCACCCAGCCACTGACAAATTTCCCATACCCAGTGGAAGCCTCGTTCCGAAATCTACAAATTGTCCATACCACGTAGAAGACGCCTCATTCCAGTTTTACAGTGTACATGTATTATATTTTAATTTTTTATCTCCAAAATATAGCTCATGACCCCTTATTGGAATGAGCTTGTCGAGTACCCTCCAATGTGGGGTTCATAAGCTATGTCTTTGAGACAAAAAAGAAATTCAATAATTTTTTTTTATACTCGTCATATCGGCATATTTTCACAAAAACTCTTTTGCACAAAAATTCCACAGAAACCTGTATGGCTCGACAATGGAAGATGAAAGATCTCATGCTGTGTGTGTTCACACATGAAATAGATTGTACTTCTAAAACGGAAAGTCAATAGATAAATTCGTTACCCCGTGTCTGATCGCGTGGTACTGTTTTTACCCACCCGAAGCCAGCCGTATCTCATTCGGCCTTCGGCCTCATGGGATACGGCTGGCTTCGGGTAGGTAAAAATCCGTACCACGGGGTAACTAATAATACCCAGATAAAGATAATAGTCGTAAGAGGAGTCACTCCCTCGAGCAGTTGCTCGATAGATTATTTGCTCGATAATATTCGAGTCATTCGAGCAATCTGAGATAGTTAGCATATCTGTAATAATGCTACAAGTCAGCAGTAATCGTACAAGGCTGGGAGCGCGGTGGCTCAGTAGGTAGAGATGCGAGGATACAAGCCGAGAGGTCCTCGGTCGAATCCCACCTGCGGCAACCGCGTTGTGTCCTTGAGCAAGATACCTCATCCCAATTGCCCACGTGGGGGGTACGGTGGCGATGTGTACTAAGGCGTACTGTGCGTCGATGGTGCACTTGTCTTCAACCAATGCTAACCCTGCATGCTTGTGTGGAGTTAGTACGGTGGGAGGTCCGACGGGTGCTCGGTGGTTCTCTCTGGGTACTCCGGCTTCCTTCACCCGTAAAAATGTCCGATGCGAGGTGACCCTGGCTGTCGAAAGTGTCGTTAAGCCCCACTAAATAAATAATCTTACAATGCTGTAAGGGGTGGTGGAGGAATATAGTATTGGGTAACTACAGTAGAACAGATGATTCTTTCATCCAACTGTGTAAAGGGAATTAACTGTTCGTAAATCTCATGGATCCAATTAAGAATCTTATTTTTCAAAAATACAAGAAAATAAATTTGTTACTATAAACCGTTATATTTGGGTTGATCACGTTCTTTCTACCATCTGTGTAAACGGAAATAACCCCCCCCCCCCACCCCACTGAACCATTTTCAGACACATTGTCCCGGGAAATTTGTACAGTTCCATCGCCAGGTAGGTTGTTCTCGTAGCCAAGGCCCGATGGATCTAATGCTGCATTCAGTCAGAGGCGGACTGACCGTATGGTCCACCGGGCAATTTCCCGGTGCCCCCCCCCCCCCCTCCCTATTGGAAGCCACACAGGGCTTCCAAAATTTACGCAGCCCAACACATGCTGGCGCGTAAATTTTTTGAAAATGGACAAAAGGCGAAATGGATCTGATTGCATAGACTGTGGGTATATCAAAATGCCCTCTACGTGGACTGCCATTGGCAGTCCACGTAGAGGGCATTTCGATATACCAGCAGCCTAGTCTGCCAGTGATCGATCAGATGCAAGGAAACAGCATTCTATTGGTTCGTAAATTTTCTCCCATTGGGCCGAATTATGGTCGGCCTGATGAGTCCGGAGCTCCCTTTGGTGCAATTATTTTTGCCAAGTGAGTGACAAAGATGATACAAAAATGCCATCGAAAATGCCCTCTATGTGGACTGTCATCGAGCGCTCAGATGCAAGGAAGCCGCGTTCTTTTGCTTCGAAAACTCAAAATTTTGTCCGGGTCCGGTGCCCCCTTAGTACGATTCCCGGCAAGTTTTTGGGCTCAGTTTGCCCCTGCAATTATTAATTTTGACTTTTACCCCGATTAAAACAAATCAATAAAAAGCTCCGACTCTCTAAACTTACACCATTTCCATTCCATGCAGACAACTTGATCCAGATGAGAGTTTTGGGATCACTTGAACCTCTAGGTTTTCATTTGTAATTGTACTTCGCTAAAGTTTCACTTTTTATTCCTTTACAGTAGTGACAACAGTAATGGTGTTGACATATGACAACTTACATGTTATTCGTGTGTCAACACTGTACGTTAGTCAGCTCCGCTACCATATTTCACCTCATTACCAGTAGGGGTAATTTGCTATATCAACCTCATTTACTCACTGTTAGGATTTAACCCTTTACCTAACGTAACGACCAAAACCGGCCAGCGCTATTCTCAAAAATCGCCAATTAATTTTCATTATTTTTTTCATTTTTTGTCTCAAAAACATAGGTTATGACCCCTCGTTGGAACGAGCTCGTCGAGCTCGTTCCAACGAGGGGTCATAACCTATGTTTTTGAGACAAAAAATGAAAAAAAATTAGTCATTCAAGAATTATTTTTGCAAGTGTCGTCTGCTTTTCAGGTTAGGTAAAGGGTTAATCACGATTCTGAAAGACGGTCACGATACCTGGGAAATCTAGAGCACGGAACCAAGAATCACGCATGGCACTGTTTGTGTATGGAACTGAAGTTTTTTAAATTGAAAAACTGCCTGCCCCAAAGTAGCTTTGTAAGATTTCGTCAGCCCTTTGACGCCTGGACATTTTATAATGCTGCTTATCTTGAAGAACCCTTTTCGCTTTTCTCAATCAGATCCGGAGTACTCCTTTCTTCACTTGCTTCAAAGTTCAAACCCGTCTTCATTTTTAGAATCACAAGAATCGCACGCTATTCACTACCCACTTCAACATCAACTCCTTCTTCACTGCCGTCACCAGTCTCCTCTGTTTGAAGCAGTGGCGATTGGTGACGGCAATCAAGAGGGAGTTGAAGCCAAGAGGTAGTGGTTATAAACCTAGCGATTCTGAAAATAAAGACGAGTTGGAAGCGGGTTTGGGTTTTCACAATTCTCTCTTAGGAAAAGAATTTTTCCGCATGGAGATGGCAGATTGTCAATAAAATATGTTCATTTTGTTGAAAATAAATGCGTCCTGTTTCTCTCGTAAATTTTACTTGATATTATCCGGGACATTTCCCGTTTCCCGGTTCTGAGTGTGACTTCATTCCCGTTCCCGTTACTATAGAAAACCGGTGCGACAGGAATGGAAGTCCGTAGGAAAATTAGTCCCTCTGGACTATTATTCCGCGGAATTATAGTCCTAGGTCTAACATTTCTAGGAATAGTCGTCCGGCGGACTACTATTCCTAGAAATGTTAGACCTAGGACTATAATTCCGCGGAATAATAGTCCAGAGGGACTAACGTTCCTACGGACATCCATTCCTTTTACACCGAGAATATATTAAGCCCCATTCTCTGTATTGCCCAAAGTCCTAAAAAAGTGTTAAATGTTATTAAATTCTTCATATTATCAATTTAGAGATTGGCGTTTGTTGAACATTTTTAAAAAATGAGAAAAACACACAGTAAAACCTGGAGGGCGTTGTTTTTATGAAAAATCACAAAAAAAATTCATGAAAAAAATCAAATGAATATATTAATTGAAGAAAACAATTTCGCTAATACTATAAAGGGCCGATCAGCCTGTCTGATAAACCTTGCATTGTCTTCGATTTATACAAGAACATCTCAAATCTTCAAGTCTGGCAATGTTTTTCTGACTACTTACTTTGATGAACTGCAAAAAATTATTGCACAGAAACTTGTGTTGGCTGTTGGCTGAAAAGAATCTTAACCCTTCACCCAACGAATCGGCAGCATATGCCCGCGTACTTTGCAAATTCAGCAGTTAAAAAATTTTGTTTTTAAAACAATTTCAACAAAACTATATCATGTGACCCCACATTGGAACGAGTTCGTCGAGCTTGTTCCAATGAGAGGTCACATTATATTGTTTTGTTGGAATCTTTTAAAAAATTTTAAAAAAAACAAAGTTAAAATTATAAATTTTGATATCCCGTGCAGGGACCGATCAGGACTATTTAAAATACGCTCTAGCCTCGGAGCCTATTTTTTCAATTCATGCGCCAGATTTCAATTTACGGAGTCACACTGATGTTTGTAACACACACTGCAAGTATGTAATAGATCTCATCATTTTCATTTAGTACACTATAGCAAACATTACTCTTCACTGTGGTTTCTGATCAAGTCTTGGCTGCCTATTTAGGCAGCCAAGACTTGATCAGAAACCACAGTGAAGATTAACGCTTGGTAATTAAGACTTGAAGTATTAACTTAAGCACTCTACAACAATGATAAATGATAATCATATATATAATACATGTAAGAGTGTCTCTCTCGATTATCCATCGAAAGAATATCAAAATATGATCTGAGAAGTGAAGATTAACGCTTGGTAATTAAGACTTGAAGTATTAACCTAAGCACTCTACAACAATGATAAATGATAATCATATATATAATACATGTAAGAGTGTCTCTCTCGATTATCCATCGAAAGAATATCAAAATATGATCTGAGAAGTTACGCGCCAACTGAGAAGCCTATTTCTGAGATTTAAGAGCCAGGTCCTGATGTTTCAGAACCCTTTACGCACTGGCGCATGCCCAGGTCAGTCCCTGCCGTGTCTTGCGTAAGGGGTTAATAACATATATCTCTAAAATATTGTCGGATATGAGCAGCTTTTAGTTAGTAAAATTTTCAGAAGTTCAAATATCTCATTTTCTCTCATATTCTAATATTCATCCAAAGTTGGTGGTTAGCTCAGGACCGATAACTCTTTCGCCGATAAAGGCTTTCGTGTGGACATTGGGTCAAACTATAAAGGCCAGCTTACCCTATCTATAAATTCGAGCCCGCGGTGGATCTAATAGCTATATCGATAAACGAATTGCGCTTCGGATCGAAAGGTCGACAGTTCGATCCTGACCAACGAGAACAGTGTTAATCCCGATTGCCCAAGTGGGAACACTGTGACTTCATGTACCAAAGTGTACAGCATGCACGTCGACGATACACTTGCCTTCGACTAATGTTAACTCCATTTGTGGTGGATTAGGAAGCTGAGGAGGTCGACAGTTACTTGCCGTTGTTTGGTGGTTCTCTTCATGTACTCAGAATTCCCCAACCCCTAAAACTGCACGGCACAATATAACACTTTCAGTTGAAAGTATCATTGGACCCATTCAGGGACGTCGCGACAGGGTGTGTGTGTGGGGGGGGGGGGGGGGGGGGGGGGAAGGGGGGTCTCACCCCCCAATATTTGTCAGAACCTCAATGGTTGGAAATTCGGAGGGCAAAAATATCAACAGTTAGAAATTTAAAAAAACTACTGAATATACGGTATAATTCACTAACAAACCTATTTTTCCGACTGGAGGACCATAATAAGGAAATATTACGACTACCGAGACTTTCGGGTGAAAATCGGGTCAAAGAATTCCGATTCCACGCGGCCTGCAGTCTGAATGACATCAGTTAGAAGAGTCCATAATCACCATTTGGGGTAGACCAATCCATATTCTCAACGTGCAGCCTTTGGGCTGCACGTTGAAAATATAGATTGGTCTACCCTACAAATTCACTGAGCAGCCATTCTACTTTTTAAATGTATGGTGTGTCATGATCCTGGACCGGAAAAGCGGTCTCACGGGCTCAAAGGGTTAATAAAAAAGTACTTGTTGTCATGTCAAGTGCCTGTGAAATGCTCTAGAAACACAAAACTCCCACTTTCCCAAAGGCGATGTTTCAAATTTGTCCGTCAGACAGTAGGCGTATGAGCCACTGGGGACAATTCGGGCAAAGCAAGATATTGAAAATTTGTATCCAACTCGAATTAAAAATGTTTCCCTACAAAAAAATCACTGAATTTGGAACAGAAAATTAGCCTTATAACTATTACCAGAACCCATGAAAACGCGTCTGAGCACACCAACTTTTCAAAATTTTCTAGGGGAGGACCCCAGACCCCCTGCTAAAGATTCGCGCCTTTGGCACTCGCAGTTTCGCGCCTACCATCCTACGGTGCTCATGTGTCGGGATTCCCAGTTAGAATTTCAAAGGGTCTAACCCCCCCCCCCCCCCCCCCCCCCACACACACACACACACCCATTAAAAGGCCTCTAGCTACGTTCCTGGACGCAATACGTGTATTTGATTATTTGCACTCAAAACTGTCGTTCAGTGCAATAGCGTGCACTAATGAGAAGGCTAATCGATCCTCTAACCGTTGTGAGATATGCAATATTGCACTTGTGTGAACTTCATTTTGTTCGTGTGACGAAAGCGGACAATTATCTTTGTTGGGCATATTCTCTTATTAAAATTGGAGTGGAAATCCGAGAGGATGTTAGTATGATGCTTTCTCGGGGAACGTGGGTGAACGCCATTTCCTTACCATTTTCTGAGAGGGAACGCCGTTCCGTCCACAATATCAAAACCTAGAATGGCTTGATCTTGACGAATATCCAACAAACTATGCAGCTGGCAAAACAAAGGGGTGCTCGCTGTGTTCAACACAGTGAGCATTCGTTCGTATTGATCAACATTAACCTTTTACCCAGCGTAATGTCCAAAACCGGCCAGCGCTATTCTCAAAAGTCGCCAATTAATTTTCATTATTTTTTTCAATTTTTGCCTCAAAAACATAGGTTATGATTCCTCATTGGAACGAGCTCGTCGAGCTCGTTCCAACGAGGGGTCATAACCTATGTATTTGAGACAAAAATGAAAAAAAATTAGTTATTCAAGAATTTTTTTTGCAAGTGTCGTCTGCTTTTCATGTTAGGTAAAGGGTTAAACCCATTTTATTTATCTGTAAGTTACTTGCACTGTAAGTTACACACCTGTACATATACAGTCGGGTATAAATATACAGAATGACGTCACGGAAGTGACATCCTTGATAAGTTGTACGTGCATTTGTTTCAACTTTGTAACTCAATCAGGTCTTACAGAGCATTTCCACCCTTTTCTCAATAAACGGAGGGAGGGTGAAACATTCTAATGATTGCCAGCGTGGGGGCACGGTGGCGCTGTGTACTAAGGCGTACTGCACGTTGATGGTGCACTTGTCTTCAACTAATGCTACTAAACCTGCTTGTGTGGAATAAGTACGCTGGGGAGTCTTACAGTTGCTCGCCGTTTCTCTGGATACTCCGGCTTCCTCCACCCGTAAAACTAAGGTGATCATGGCTGTCGAAAGTGTCGTTAAACTCCAGTAAATAAATAAATAAATAAATGGCTATCCCAACAACGCATATAGTCGACCATTACTGCAACGATAAGCCCCCGTACCATTACTTCAAAATTTCAGAAAGCATCACTGGATGTCAGTATGATGCTCGCTACTCACACCGACGCAGAGCGCGCCTGCAGAGTTGTCTGAATGTTGGTACATATGATGAGAGTTCATCCTTATTCTGTCACGCCCATTTTCACCGAATTAGATGGCCTATATATTATGCCTGCATGTGAGGAAGTTTAATCACATTTATAATTTATAGTTGTAAGTCTACCATCTAATTAAATGTTGGAAAGGGCTCTCTGAGGTCTTTCAAGCAATTAATCAGATGATACTGTTAGTTTTCGGCTTTTCGCATACCAGATCGTGCATAGAGCATCATGAACATAGGCAATAATAGTCCGCAAGATACGGGTTAACCCTTTACCTATGAATCGGTCGCATCCGCCCGCGTAATTAACAAATTCAGCAGTTCAAAAAATATTGTTTTTCAATTAACTATATCAAGTGACCACTCGTTGGAACGAGCTCCTTGAGCTCATTCCAACGAGGGGTCACAGAATATGGTCGTGTTGATAGAAGTAGTGAAGGTACCTTTTCATGCCTTTTTAGTAGGATCTCATCGAAGGATCTCATGTGACGTCATAGTCACGTGAGCCAGTTACGTCATGTTGGGCTAATATGGTAGCCCACGTGAGCGGCCATTTAGAGACATCATTACCATAGAGATACGTGGTGTAAGTGCGCATGCACATTGCGTGTTGTTAGGTGTTGACAGGTGTTTCCGTCGTCCATTTTGTATACTGGAGGCAGCTATCTTGGTTTCTTTGGTGGCACCTGGTTGCTTTGTAACCCAAAACTAATAGGACGAGAGTGTGTGTTCGAAGGGTGTGTTCGATTGATCGGTTGTGAATCGAATTATATTAAACAATCTTGACAACTATTTTACTTGTTCCCCTTGCATTGCGTCGCTACTCATCTGCTTTTGTAAACAAATGAATGTCGACAGAAAATTTAACGAAAACATAAAATGCTTGCAAACACTTGGTAGGCTGGCGAAATAAATACATTACGGTGTCACATGAGGCGCAGCGAGAACAATATTAAATTCGCCTTGTATTGTTCTCGCTTCGCCTCAAGTGCAGACTATCCGCCAACTAAACGTTCGCCAGCTTACTTTATTTATTAGTATGTGTTTTTCAGAATTATGAGGCATTAGGGGTGTCCGTAGGAGTATTTTGAAAGTGTGTCACGCCCACATCTCAGGCATAGAATGGCCTATGGACCTGGGGCCAACACGAAATGAGTCGACACTCGATGGAGGTTCAAAATATGGGTCAAGGTCACTGAGGCCACCCAGCGGTCATTTAGTGCATTTTTCAGAATTGCTGGAAATCACATTTTTGACCCTCTAATGCATTCCCGAGGTTCATAATGCATTTTTACACTCAAAAAGTTGGCGTGGCCAAAAATTTTGAAAGTGGGTCACGCTCATATCTCAAACATGCTATGACGTATGGACCTGGGATCGACACTAAATGAGACGACAATCAATGGAGGTTCATTAATATAGGCCAAGGTCATTGAGGTCACCCAGGGGTCATTAAATGCTTTTTCAGAATTGCTGGAAATCACATTTTTTACCCCCAATGCATTCCCGAAGTTCATACATGCATTTTACAAGAAATATAGTCAAAAATATCAATTGCTGATTCCTTTTTTAATGCTATGCACAGCAGTTTTTCCAGTTTCTTGAAAACTTTTATCTGAATCCTGTAGGAAAATCTTTAAACGCTGTTTATAAAAACCTATTTCCGAATTCTTTAAAGATATTTTAGTCCCGAAAATAAGTCTCCATAAATTCTTTTTCTATATAATTTAGAATAATGCTCACCATTTTCACAGGCTAGAATTTACTGGTTGAAGTAAATTCTGTTTCTCTAGTTAGTGTTGGCTTTATAAATAAAGCCGTTGTTATTTGATGAGTTTCATATCGTCCGCGATATCAGCTCTCGGTAACTTGATATAAAACTAACCAAGTAATAACCTTTAAATATATCACCTCCTACAAACTTCTGAGATTTGAATTGGATTTCACCCTTTACCCAACGTAACGGCCAAACCCGGCCAGCGCTATTCTCAAAAATTGCCAATTAATTTTCATTATTTTTTCATTTTTTGTCTCAAAAACATTGGTTATGACCCCTCGTTGGAACGAGATCGACGAGCTCGTTCCAACGAGGGGTCATAACCAATGTTTTTGAAACAAAAAATGAAAAAAAATAGTTATTCAATAATTTTTTTGCAGGTGTCGTCTGCTTTTCATGTTAGGTAAAGGGTTAAGACGTTGCGTGTGAATTGTGTATATATCACACACAGTCTGTTCAAATTTATATACGAGCAACAGTGATCTCCCCTTTGTTTATTCATATATAAAAATGGATACAAACGATAGCCACTTCACATTAAACAAGTGGAAATTCTACGATTTATTGCACTAGATTGTTCAGTATACAGGGAGAGGAGTCAGTGAGGTATATTCCCGACACAGCTTGTCAGTGATCTAATATGGCGTACGCGTTGTTAGTTGATTTCGTATTAGTCTCGAGATTCACCCTCGCTCAATATAAAATTAGATGACAACGTCTATACAATGTTTAATATTAGGACCCAATGAACTGTATAACTAGCATTATATCTCACGTGACTTCCTTGCATTCTGATTGGCTGAAAGATGATAGCCTATTTCGTGTAGTTTGCATCCACAGAACTGGCCAGGCACTACACCCAGGCACTACACGTTTTCTATTTTTAGCACACTACTATATCAGTTTTTGTTCATACTGGGCGAATAAAACTAATCAGGCTAAATTTAAAAATCGATTCACAAAGGCACAACATCCACAAAACGACCCGGAAAGAAATCTTTGTGGAAAAATGTATCGCTTTTCCATTGTTGAAGTCACATTTTTCGAGGCGTTCATTTTATTCCTTGAGAAGATGATCCATATCGCGTTTCGAAGAGAATGATCCATACCTGGGTCCAACTTTCATGAGAACGCGTCTGGATGTGAAAAATCTTTTGTTTCGCTGCTCATATTATTTCGTTATTTAATTGAATGTTTTGGGCAGTAAACGAATAAATAAAGGAATTCAGTTGAATCTTCGGAGTTTGTATCCCGTGGTGACCCATTCGGTAATGTATACGTGTGACAAATGTGTGGAAATTATCAAACTGCGTTGTCAAATTTCGAAAATTTTAGTTTTCATTCGCGAGTTGCGCGATTCTAGAATACACAGTTCCGTTTGGGGGAAATGTTTTGTTTACCCTTGCTGACCGATTCAAAATTTGTCTTCTGCTCATATCAATAATCCAAGTTAGCCGTGTTTTGGAAGAAGAAAATGTTTTTTAAAAACTACATGGTATTTTTTTCTATATAACGCTGGTTGGTAGGGCTGCTACTTTGGTAATAGATTAACAAATCGGACAGATGTTTTTCTTGATGGGTGTTCGATATAATATAAGGATTAGTGCATGTCTTGTCGTTGACTACGCCCATATAGTGCCCAGTGAGGTGGTGTAGTTCCATCCGCTTCGCGGCGGGAACTACACCACCTCACTGGGCACTATATGGGCGTAGTCAACTCCAAGCCATGCACTATTCCTTAAATATTATTTTGCCAGCAAGCTTCTTTAACCCCTAACATTCGGGTAGTGTAACAATATTTTCTCCAATCACTTTGTTTTTCTCTTGTTCAACGATGAATTTAACAAATTATATCTTGTTTGACAGACACCACTGGGGTCTGTCAAACAAAGTATATTTGGTTAAATATCAAACTGCATTATGGGATATATTTACAGCTGATAACTTTGCAATGTTTACATCAGAGTACAGAGGATTAACCAATCAGCGTGCAGTATTAGTCACTTAAGATTGAACCAAATACTTTCACCTCGCAGTTGAACTCACCCCATAGGGGTCAATGTGAGGTGAGTAGACGTCATTTTGGTTTCCCAATAAACATTCTCGCCTCGCCTGGCCTCCTATAAATACACATCGCGGAGAGTACGATGCTAAAAAATCTCATCACGTAATACAGTCTTCGGCAATGTATAAACCAAGTATCGCCTCGCCCAATATTGTTATTGCTGAGCTCCATAAGACACCACACCCGCCAACTAAGCACACTATAACTTATTGTTCGCACAAGACACGGACCCACGTCTCACTCGTCCAAGTGTGCTAACAGGATATTCTATTTGCAAGCTACTTGGCGTACATTGGTCACCGTTAGCCGAGGTTAAATACAACGCATCACACTTCATCTGACCGCCACAGTAAGTTCCAAACACAAAGTAAGGTGTGCTAAAATAATGTTAGGAGAGTGAGTGGTAAACTGAGCAGGAATTGTTGGGCCTGGAGTACCTGAAACAAAAGAGAAAGAGATATTATAGTGCAATACAGTGGCCATATACATTCTTAAATTTCTGTTGCTTAACATCTTTTTAAGTTATTTATTTTATCTTTTTATGTATTGGCGTTTAAGGCCACTTCCCGCTTGGCTATCTCAGTCATGACCGCAGCATAGGTATGAAGTCAACTTTAGCCAATCATTTATATCAATAGTGCCCACATTAGGGGATTTTCACCACCGGCGTTGGTTCCTGATCCTATTTTACCATTAACCCTTTACCCAACGTAACGGCCAAAACCGGCCAGCGCTATTCTCAAAAATCGCATATTAATTTTCAAAATATTTTCATTTTTTGTCTCAAAAACATAGGTTATGACCCCTCGTTGGAACGAGCTCGTCGAGCTCGTTCCAACGAGGGGTCATAACCTAATGTTTTTGAGACAAAAAATTTAAAAAATTAGTTATTCAAGAATTTTTTTTGCAAGTGTCGTCTGCTTTTCATGTTAGGTAAAGGGTTAACCCTTTACCCAACGTAGTGGTCAGCTCTATTCACAAAAATCGCCAATTAATTTTCATTATTCTTTTCATTTTTCGTCTCAGAAACATAGGTTATGACCCCTTTTTGGAACGAGCTCGTCCAGCTCGTTCCAAAGAAGGTCATAACCTATGTTTGTGAGACAAGAAATGACAAAAAATAGTTATTCAAGAATTTTGTTTGCAAGTGTCGTCTGCTTTTCATGTTAGGTAAAGGGTTAAAGCAGAAATTGTTTCCTAAACAAAAAAAAAAGATCGGCTCCACTTCCGGGGTTTCCCATTGGGATATTTATTTGGCCCCATTATCTAAAAAATAGAAACACGACACTTTTAATAAAAATTTCTTGAATAACTCTAAACTTTTACTTTTTGTCTCAAAACATAGGTGATGACCTCTTGATGGGACGGGCTCAACGAGCCTGTTCCATTAAGGGTTCATAAGTTGTTTGTCAAAGGTAAAATTGAAAAACTCAAAACATCGTGTGAATTGCGACGGATGTACAGTACGTGGAGAGTGGATTGTAACTAAATCACTCGCGGAGTGGGGTTATCACAAAGCGATAACTTTCAAATTTTGTACATATCAGCAAAAAACACAAGCAATGTTTCAGCCAATGGACCTCCGGGTTTAACCCGGAGGTCCACTGGCTGAAACTATGCTTGTGCTGGTTTGGCTTTGCAACAAATTTGCAATTATTGCTAGGGTGGAATCTCCACTCTTCGGGTGATTTAGTAATAATACACTCTCCACGTACTGTATATAGCAGTAATGTTTGGTAAAGGAGTAAAAATAAAAACGGTTTGTGGATTTTTGTTATACAACCTTTCTTCAATAACAGATTTCGTAACATCTGTTGGAGTAAGTCAAATAAGTTGGTTTCCGAAGAAGACAAAATAGTTTTTAAAAATCCAGACTAAACAGGTCTAAGATAAAAAAATAAAATAATTTCTGAACTGGGTTTTACAATTGCTTTCGCTATGAACGCGTGCTAAAACAGAATATATTCATAACCGAAATCCGTCGAAATATGATAAATTCAGATAATTCATCATCATATTTTTCTATTATTTTTTCGAATAATCTAAATGCTCTTGTTTTATACTTAATTGATTTTGGCAATGAATAATAAAATTATGTAGATTTATGCAAATGGTCTTCTCATGGGAGGAGATGGAATAATTGAATTGGGTAGAATTTATTTTACGCTCAGGATAGTTTTCGTAAAACTCAGACACAACAATTCGATGTGTTAGCGTGAAGTTTAAAACATCTTTATTCTTTGCAGTTTGAAATAATGTGTCGGCGTTATTCTGACACTGCAAAGAGGCGGACTGGATCAAAACAAGGTACCGGAAAGTCGTCCCCTGAGTTCCAATGTGTTCTATGTGCCTACCGGCACATAGAACACATTGGAACTCAGGGGACGAAATGCATTTGAGAAGGGGGGTGGGGGGGGGGGGGGGCGGATCCGAAGAAAATGTAGATTTTTTGAACTGCTTCCTTGCATTTGAGCGATCAATGGCAGAGCACATAGAGGGCATTTCGAAATAATGTTGTATCACCTTTGCCGCTCATTCGGGAGCAATGGTTGCAACGAAGAGCACCCCGGATCCATCGTGCTATAGTTTGGAGCAATGGCAGCAAATTTTCATTTCTCGAATTGAAAGAATGCTGTTTCCTTGCATCTGAGATATCAAAGGCGGACTGAGCTGCTTGAATAGGGGGCGCGGTGGCTCAGAAGGAAGAGGTGCAGGCTGCAAGCCGAGAGGTCCTCGGTTCGAATCCCACCCGCGGCAACCGCGTTGTGTCCTTGGGCAAGACACTTCACCCCCATTGCCCACGTGGGGTCACGGTGACGCTGTGTACTAAGGCGTATTGCACGTCGATGGTGCACCTGTCTTCAACCAATGCTAACCCAGCTTGTGTGGAGTTAGTATGTTGGGGAACTGACAGTTGCTCGCCGTTGCTCGGTGGTTCTCTCCGGGTACTCCGGCTTCCTCCACCCGTAAAACTGTCATGGTCATGATTAGCCATTGTGCAGAAGTATGTAACCTTAAACACCAATAAATAAATATAAATAAATACTGCTTGTATATCGAAATTCCCTCAATGTGGACTGCCATTTTCTATATACCAACAGTTTTTGCAATTAGCTCCACTTCGCCTTTTGATCATTTTCACGAAATTTAATGCACAACAGTTATCAACAGGTCTTGGGCTGCATCAATTTTGGGGGTTAAAAGTAGTGTCCAACCGATTACCAAAAATGGTCGCAGACCGATTACCGGTTATTTGAGCCCACAATCGGCCGATTCTGATGCCGATTCCGATTATAATACCGTGCACTACAAGACAAGTCGAGGCTCGAAAGAACTACATTAAACTGAACATTTTTCAAAGTGTTAAACTTCATTGACTCGGGTCCCAGTAAAATTACCAGTCGCGCACACTTGGGCGGCAAACGTGGCTCTCAGAGCCACGTTTGCCGCCCAAGTGCGCGCGACTGGTAATTTTACTGCGACCTGAATCAATGGAGTGCATCCTCCACTTTTCCGGTATGAACTGGCGATTGCTGCAAGTGTGCTCAATTGTAAGCTTTATATTCGTTTAACACGTATATCCCGTAAAGGGGCTTCTGGGGAGATTAGGAATACACATTGTGGTTGTTTCTCAACTTTATTGAATGGTATCATCGACATCATTTTACATTAACAATTGAACAATTGCAGAAGATAATAAAATGCGATTCAGAAAGGGAGCGCGGTGGTTCAGTTGGTAGAGGTGCAGGCTGCAAGCCGAGAGGTCCTCGATTCGAATCCCACCTGCGGCAACCGCGTTGTGTCCTTGGGCAAGACACTTCATCTCCATTGCCCGCGTGGGGGCACGATGACGCCGTGTACTAATGCGTACTGCACGTCGATGGTGCGCATGTCTTCAACCAATCTAACCCTGCCTGTGCTGCAGTGCGGAGTTACGATGTTGGGGAGCTGGCAGCTGCTCGTCGTTGCTCGGTGGTTCTCTCCGGGTACCCCGGCTTCTTCCGCCCGTAAAACTGTCACGGTCATGATTAGCCATTGTGCATAAATATGTGACCTTAAACACCAATAAATAATAATAAATAATACGATTCAGAAAAATCACAAAGTGCTTGGCAACACCCGATGTTCCAGGGGCCGTTGCCGTTATCATCCGATTGCCCAAAATCGGCCGATTATGGTGGCCGGTTCCGATCATCGGTTGAACACTAGTTATAAGGTGCTCCCGATAAGGGGTCCCCACCGGAAAATGTCCCGGTGGACCATACAGCCAGTCCACTTCTGACACTGCATTGAGCTCACATTGTTTTACTAACATTCAGCCGGTGTATCTATCGAAAACCTGTAATAATCATTCGTTTTGTTTTATCAGTTTATGTCAGCATTTGAAGGTGCATTTCAAGACAGCAGTACGGAAGGCAACATTAACTCTTAACCCGAGTATTTTCCAGATATTTTGCATCAAATGTAGTCATGGTTGTTATGAAGCAGCCATGACTAGATGTAATGAAAAAATCATTTAAATTTAACTCAAGAAATCATTTGTGAAAAATCCATTCAATTTACAAGGGGGGGTCTGGATTAAGTGTGCCCAAATTTGACTTATTTCAGGGACATGAAAATCCTGTCGTGGGAAGGAATATCCTCCAGCAGCATGTAATGAGTTAATAATACCTGCGCGTATTGTAATTCCCATATTCTCTTATATGTGAAGAACAAATTTGAAGGTACTGAATACATTGTTTTATCTATAGACTAAAGTGAATTTTTTGATATGATTGGTTGACAGATAAGGGGTATCAGACCATATTCATTGAAACCCACGATACGTCCGCCCAGCCACTGACAAATTTCCCATACCCAGTGGAAGCCTCGTTCCGAAATCTACCAATTGTCCATACCCCGAAGAAGACGCGTCATTCCAGTTTTACAGTGTACATGTATTATATTTTAATTTTTTATCTCCAAAATATAGCTCATGACACCCTATTGGAATGAGCTTGTCGAGTACCCTTCAATGTGGGGTTCATAAGCTATGTTTTTGAGACAAAAAAGAAAAAAAGAAATTCAGTAATTTTTTATACTTGTCATATCGGCATATTTTCACAAAAACTCTTTTGCACAAAAATTCCACAGAGACCTGTATGGCTCAACAATGGAAGATAAAAGATCTCATGCTGTGTGTGTTCACACATGAAATAGATTGTACTTCTAAAACGGAAAATCAATAGATAAATTCGTTACCCCGTGTCTGATTACGTGGTACGGGTTTTTACCAACCCGAAGCCAGCCGTATCCCATGAGGCTTCGGGTAGGTAAAAACCCGTACCACGTGATCAGACACGGGGTAACTAATAATCTCTTCACCTGTAGCGGTCCAGGTATAAAGGGCATTTACCAACCAGCCTGGTTGGTCCGGATCTCTTAGTCTCGTGGTAAATCGGTCGCTTTGTGTGCTAGAGGTCGACGGTTCGAACCTCGGCTCCCGCACTTATCTCTCCTCCTGTTACATTTGGGGGCTTGTCCGATCCTCAGCAGTAGGTGGCACTTTGGGTGTTTCGACCGCTCTGAGGGAGGAACTTGGGTGAGATTCACATGTGGTGAATCTCAAAAGAAGGGGAGAGTAGTGTAGCGGTCGAGGTATAAAGGCCATTTACCAACCAGCCTGGTTGGTCCGGATCTCTTAGTCTCGTGGTAAATCGGTCGCTTTGTGTGCTTGAGGTCGACGGTTCGAACCCCGGCTCCCGCACTTATCTCTCCTCCTGTTACACACCTTCGGAATTGGCCAAATCCTCAAAGTAATTCAAAGAATAATCGTCCTTGAGAATGTTGTTCATACTGAAGTGCCAGGGCATGAGTTATTGTCGTGGACACGTACAGCCCCCCCCCCCCCACCCACCCACCCACCCACCCACACCGCAAAGCTTGACCTATAACAAGAGCACGTATGGTTAAACGTGAACGACTGAGTAGAGTTATTAGTCCCCTACGGGAACCGTAAGGGACTATAGGATTGCACTCCGTCCGTCCGCCCGTCCGTCCGTCTGTCTGTTTTTTATGTTACCACCTCTCCTTCCAACATGCTTTAAGCTACACCTTGCATATTTGGTACATGGATAAATGGTTCTGAGGGGATGATGCACGCTCAAAATTTGTTTTCAAAATCCAAGATGGAGGAATGGCGGCCATTTTTGTTGTGTTTTTTAAGCTTTTTTTCTCTATTTTCATGTTACCACCTCTCCCACCAACATGGTTCAAGCTACACTTTGCATATTTGGCACATGGGTAGAGGGTTGGGAGGGAATGATGCACGTTCAATATTTTTTTTTCAAAATCCAAGATGGCGGCATGGCGGCCATTTTTGTTGTGTTTTTAAGCATTGTTCTCTATTTTATGTTACCACCCCTCACTCCAAATTGGTTCAAGCTACACTTTTTATATCAGGCACAAGGATAGAGGGTTGTAATGGGATGTTACACGTTCAATATTTTTTTTCCAAAATTCAAGATTGCGCCATGGCAACCATTTCTGTTGTGTTTTTTTTTTTTGTTCAAGCTGCACTTTTCATATATGGTACATGGACAAAGGGGTTGTGAGGGGATTATGCACGCTCAATGTTCTTTTTCAAAATCTAACATCTGTCTGTCTGTCCGTCTGTCTGACTGTTTTTATGTTACCACCTCTCCCTCTAATATGCTTCAAGCTACACCTTTCATATTTGGTACATGGATAAATGGTTCTAAGGGGATGATGCACAGTCAATATTTATTTTTCAAAATCCAAGATGCCAAAATGGCGGCCATTTTTGTTGTGTTTTTTAAGCTTTTGTCTCTATTTTATGTTACCACACCTCCCTCCAACATGTTCAAGCTACGCCTTTCAAATATGGTACATGGATAAAGGGTTGTGAGGGGATTATGCACGCTCAATATTTTTTTTTCAAAATCCAAGATGCTTATATACTCTAGTGTCTTCTGTGACAAAAACACCTTATGTCACAAAAGCGCCGTAGGGGACTAATATCACCTCGGTGGTCAAACACTTGTTATTTTTACTTCCGTGCAATGTTTTGGAAGCGCCCATAGCCATTATTTGGGATAGGCGAATCAATATTTATTTTCGCTTTTGGAACCTCAAGGCACCTTCAACTGGTAGGGTTATAGCGCATCAACGGTTTTCTAAGTAAATGAAGCAGTAGCAACAAGATAAAACCGCGAGCAGAGGGATTACTGCCATTCCTTCCAAGCACATGTAGGGTTAGCATTGGTTGAAAACAAATGTAGCATCAACGTCCGCCTCAGCATACTGCTTACTCGCCCTAAATCATTTTGGAAATTGGAATTAAGTGATTTGCCAAAGGACGCAAGGTAGGCGTAAGCTTGGAACAGGCGTGTAGCCAAGATTCCATTATGGGGGGGGGGGGGGGGGGGGGGTAGCCAGGGTTTTTTTTGGGGGGGGGGGGAGGCGGGGTTGATGGAGGTGGGCAAAGATGATATTTGAAAGGCCGCTGTGTAGGGGCCTCACCCAGTCGTAACTAGGCCTCTCCGAGCCGATAAAATTTTGAAAAATTTAGTGCTCTAAGAGCGAATCGGAGGATTTGTAGCGCGTAGCCCCTATATTGGAGCCCAATTCGGGGATTTATGTCGCATGAAAATTGCATTGGGCCAATGTTAAGGGGGTGGGGCAGCGAAAATTTTATGGAGGACACCTAAAAACAACCCACCCACACAACAACAGTTACGCCATTGCTTTGGAACTTGGAAATGAGGAATCTCAGAAAACAAAGATGAGATGGAAGGAAGGTTTGCTTCTCCTGGTAATTTTTTTAATGGCACCGAAGAAGTACACTTCTCACATAGTGAAAATTTTAAAATGTACGTCACAAGATCCTGACGTAACGTAGTATGAAGAATGCGAACTACAGTAGGCTTATTTGATAGGTATACGGTGGATGTAAATCTACCATATAAAATATTAAAAAATCCATAATTATATATAATCACACATATTTGTAATGGTATTGCACTGTGATATTTAACCAGATAAGGATAAAAGTGGCACCAACGAAGTCAGATGGGGTCAAATAAAGATTCTTAAACCTTTATGCTTCTTTCTGTATGATTCTTATTCTTAAACTTTCAAGTTTGAGACCCCATTTGTGTTTGAGGTCCGTACCAAATGGGTTCATCTGGGCTACCCTCTTTGAGGGCCTATTATAAACGGTCGTGTGAGTTATTCACGCCCTTTCTAGTTCGTTCTAGTAGTTGAAAAGACGTGAAACTTTAACATGGTTTTTGTTTAATGGTTTTTTTTTTTTGGGGGGGGGGGGGTGGGTGGGGGGAAAGGGAGGGCCACTAAAAATTTGCAAGACGTGACGTCCTATTTTTTATTCGGCTCCTTTTTACACCCACCCACCCACTACGTGCAAATGTTCTACTACCGTTCTCAGACACCCACCCCACGCTCTCCCATTAAAATCCAAAATAAGCTTATAAACTTAGTAGGCACATCTGTCTTTAGGGGGTTTTCATAATGTTCTTAACCCTTTACCCAACGTAACGGCCAAAATCGACCAGCGCTATTGTAAAAAATCGCCAATTAATTTTTATTATTTTTTCATTTTTTGCCTCAAAAACATAGGTTATGACCCCTCATTGGAACGAGCTCGTCGAGCTCGTTCCAATGAGGGGTCATAATCTATGTTTTTGAGACAAAAAATGAAAAAAATAGTTATTCAATCGTTTTTTTGGCAAGTGTCGTCTGATTTTCATGTTAGGTAAAGGGTTAAACTGGTACCACCAATTTAAACCTCTGTGGGCTGCTGTGGGCCCCAATCTACAAATGACAAGCTGTTCATTATCAGGCTTGGCCAGAGCAGGTGTACATATACGGGAACAGGTTTTCATTTGAATTGTTCCCAAAATATTGTCTGCACAATTTCTGCATTTCGAACAAGACACCCACCCCCTACTAACGTGTGACATTTTCCCAGTTTAAGCCCAATATTCTCACATATAAAGCCTCCTGATGTTGTATTTATGTTAAGAGTGTGATGTACAACATCATCTTTAAGGTTTCAATCACAAATGGTGGTATATATTAGCTGATATATTGATATATTTTTAAAAAATTCAAAAAATTGCACAAGTTGGAAATGCACATTTTTGGCGCACTCAAGAGACCCCCCCCCCCCCCCCCCCCACGTCACGTCTTGCAAATTTTTGGTGGCCTCCCCCTGGGGGGGGGGCAGATATCGTCGACTGAGTGCTAGAATGTCCTATGTCTAGGGGACGTATGTCTAGGGGACATAGGACATTCTAGCACTCATGCGACCATATGTCAAATAGTACAAATTTACTACTGGATACAGCAAAAGTAGAAATCATTGAAACCGTACAGAATGTACAAAATTAAACAAATCCACTTACTTACAAAATTAAAGGCTCTTGCACATCAGGCGCAACGCCACTAAAACGAACTCGGCGAAGGTTTCCTCCTATCTGTAGTTAGGGCGAAGCGTGATATGTGAAACTGCGGACTATCAGGAAAGAAGACCAACCCAAGGGCATCAATGTTCCGAAAACATACCACGAGTCTCAAGCAAAACATCGTTGCGTCAGCGCTCTGGTAGAAACACTGATTATAAATTCCGGTTCACAACGGTTTCACGTCGGGAAGCTGTTGCGTAAACTGCGGTTGTTAAGTTGCAACTAAGTTTAATTTTATTTTTTTGCCTTTTCAAGCGGAGAGAGCCGATCAGTTTCGTTTTCACAAACAAACATTTCATGGTCTGTTTAATGTTTTATATGGATGTTCCGTTGGTAAGGGGTAATCTTCATTTTTTTAAAGTATCGTCTTCTGTTTTTTTAAAGTACCGTACAAAATGAAAATGAAAAGCTTATCAGGCATTGTTTTAGCTGCTGCCAATTTACCGTTGTGTACCGTGTCAGGGGGCGGCGGAATGACAGGGGACACAGGAGGGCACATTCCCCACCACCCCATCTCCATCTTGTAGTTATTTTTCAAAGGTAAGTTACATGTTTACTCGCTGAAATGGTGAATTTGGAGCATGTAAATGTGTGACTATATACAGGCATTCCCGAAAGAGATTATCTACAAAAATAAAACTATCAAATAGCTCATAACGTAAAATATCGTTCACAACACGTTTAGTACGGGATTGACGTTAGACGTCAGCGTCGACGTGTTAACGTTGTAAGTTGCTTTCGGAAGAATTGAATTAATTTTCTCTTATTTTTCATCAAC
Organism: Pictodentalium vernedei; assembly: GCA_031216915.1. Classification (NCBI taxonomy): domain Eukaryota; kingdom Metazoa; phylum Mollusca; class Scaphopoda; order Dentaliida; family Dentaliidae; genus Pictodentalium; species Pictodentalium vernedei. Next base: position 94,735,081 of record CM062295.1, on the reverse strand, counting down.
TGTCTACCTACACTCTAAAAAAAGAATACAGTCTGGTATTCCAGGATACCAACAGTATATGAGATACCTAAACACTGAATAGGGATAACCTCCCTTATATTTTGCGCGTATAATATAAAATGGATGGTTGTGGAATACCCAACTATCGAAGAACAGGAGTTACATCTCCTTGCATATCCACCACGTGAGCAACTTGGCCGCCAAGCGCGCATCGTCTGTATCAACAATGGCGGTTTCGATCGAAGCCCTGACCTTGAAAACGTGAATGAATGGCTCATATATAGGAAGCGGGTTGAATGATTTGGTTCAAACTGTATTTGATTTATGTGAGTTGCAGTGTATCTCTTCAATATCTGTTGAAGGTTATTAAAGGAAGTACATAACTGCATAACTCAATTTTCTTCTTTCATTTTTTCATAGAGACATGATTTGTGGAGTTATCTACACAATAAATGTATCTTGGTCCGTGAGGGAGGCTCATACTTCTTCAGCTATTCATACTTCTGTCTGGTTCTTTGGATCTCTCAATGGAGCAATATTTTAGACTACCTCTCCCATGTATATGTTGTGTACATGAACAGGGTGTGTGTGTGGGGGGGGGGGGGGGGGGGGGGGCTAACTAAGTACTAAACTTTTGGTTCCTCGGAGCACCATTGTATAGTTAATTGAGTTGAGATCTCTATTATAGAACCACAATAAAGTACCAAACATTTGGCTTTCTAAAGGACCAAAAACGAAGTACCAGACATTTTGGTACCCCAAACGGGTCAAGTTGAGTATCACATTTGGTGTCACAGAGTATCTAGAATTTTTAGAGTGTAATACAAACAGCAGACGATATTTGCAGAAGACATTTCCTGACTAAATATTTTTATTTTTTTTTTGTCTCGAAAACATAGCTTATAATCCTTCATTGGAACGAGCTCGACAAGCCCACGTCAGTGTCGCATCATAAGTTATGTTTTTGAACAAAAATTGAAAAATATTATAGTGTCCAACCGATTACCAAAAATGGTCGCTGACCGATTACCGGTTATTTGAGCCCACAATCGGCCGATTCTGATGCCGATTCCGATTTTAATACCGTGCACTACAAGACAAGTCGATGCTCGAAAGAACTACATTAAACTGAACATTTTTCAATGTGTTAAACTTCGTTGACTGGGGTCCCAGTAAAATTACCAGTCGCGCACACTTGGGCGGTAAACGTGGCTCTCAGATCCAAGTTTGCCGCCCAAGTGCGCGCGACTGGTAATTTTACTGCGACCTGGGTCAATGGAGTGCATCCTTCACTTTTCCGGTATGAACTGGCGATTGCTGCAAGTGTGCTCAGTTGTAAGCTTTACATTCGTTTAACACGTATATCCCATAAAGGGGCTTCAAGAGAGATTAGGAATGCACATTGTGGTTGTTTCTCAACTTTATTGAATGGTATCATCGACATCATTTTACATTAACAATTGAACAATTGCAGAAGATAATAAAATGCGATTCAGAAAAATCTCAAATTGCTTGGCAACAATCGGTTGAACCGATGTTCCAGGAGACGTTGCCGTTGTCATCCGATTGCCCATAATCGGCCGATTGTGGTGGCCGGTTCCGATCATCGGTTGAACACTAAAATATTATAAATTTTGGCTGGCGATTTTTTGTGGACAGCACTGGCCAGTTTTCGTCGTTACGTTATACAGGTAAAAGGTTAAATTACACATTATATGATGAGAAGAATCTCAAATTCGTCCCGATTTGACATGAAACTTCTTAACCTCGTTCACCAAAATCGATCTGAGCCTCCGTAAATCTCAGCTCAGATTAGGGCTGTCACGATTTTTCAATTTAGGAATCGATTAATCGTCGCAAATAATCGGTGATAATCGATTAATCGTACCTTGGTGACCTTCCCTCTCCCTCTCTTTGAAGTCGATAAAAATGAAGTTCAAGTCAGTTGACCTACCTCAAGTAAACAACGAAGACGATCATCTTTTAGGCACATTCAAAGCTTCGATGTTCTGAACTTTTGAACCGTCAGTGTAATAATCAAGACCGGTCGGCAGTTGCGAACTTCGCAACTGCCGATCGGTCTTGATTATTACACTGACGGTTCAAAAGTTCAGAACTTCGCAACTGCCGATCGGTCTTGATTATTACACTAACGGTTCAAAAGTTCAGAACTTCGCAACTGCCGATCGGTCTTGATTATTACACTGACGGTTCAAAAGTTCAGAACTTCGCAACTGCCGATCGGTCTTGATTATCACATTGACGGTTCAAAAGTTCAGAACACCAAACCTTTGATGAATGTACCTGAAAGACAAATGCTTCCAACAGTTTCTTGGGGTTTAACATCGATGTTCTTAACTCTTTACCTTTGGAAACAATAGTTTTTTCATCAAATTTTCTTTCAATTATTAAACTTCTAAAACGGGATACAATTTACCGATTATTCGACAACGAAAAATACTAATCGATTTCGCTGTTACCGATCAATAATCGATTAATCGTGACAGCCCTAGCTGAGATCGATTTTATTTTAGTGATGACAGTGTACAGAAAGTTCATATGAAATCGCGACTCGTTTGAAATCCTCAATTTTGCAACATTTGACCAATGAATGCCATCTTTGGACAGTTTGGTCAAAACATAACGAGTGGCCAATACTATAAAACTTTTACAATCAATATAATTGTATTTTCCAGTTATGACTTAAATGGGTTAAAATAAACCATTAGCATTTTCAAGGATCTGGCAATTTGCCAGTTGGCAAATTGACAAGTTTTAAAATGCTAATGATTCATTTTAGTCAGTTATATTAATAGGTACAAAATACAGTTCTAGAAAATACTACTGTAAACGTCTTATAGTATTGGATCCAGTTCGTGGTATCACCATAAGAAGAGAGACAATAACCGAATTTGGAGAAATACTAATTGCAAGAAACTTCTTTGAGGGGTTTTACATTTTATACCAAAATGTTAGCATGTGCCCTCGTTTATCCCTCTATCCTTAAATCCCCAGTCAGCCACAAACTGCCCCCTTTATATTGCATTCATTAACCCTTCACCTAACATGAAAAGCAGACGACACTTGCCAAAAAATTTCTTGAATAACTAATTTTTTTCGTTTTTTGTCTCAAACACATAGGTTATGACCCCTCGTTGGAACGAGCTCAACAAGCTCGTCCCAACGAGGGGTCATAACCTATGTGTTTGAGACAAAAAAATGAAAAAATAATGAAAATTAATTAGCGAGTTTTGAGAATAGCGCTTGCCGGTTTTTGACCGTTACGTTTTTCAAAGGGTTAATTTACAGTGTTTTACATCATTGTTGGCTGCCTATACGAGCAGCCAACAATGATGCAGAAACATCAGATGGGGGTGGGGGCATGAACATAGGTGGAAATTTTTATTTTGCAGATTTTTTTACTCACCCATCATTTCCTGCATATTTTTCCATGCCATTTTTGGGACCCACCACTTCTCATACATTTTAAAAACAAAACTTCAACACCCCAACACCAACTCGAAACGCGTAATGCACACATGCAAAACTGGTACGCGTTTACCATAGTGCACGTAATAATTAAGGAATATCCACGGAGATTGTTTTGTTCACGTAATAATTTATGTCCCGCTAAAGCTTTGTTGACAAAATTTCTGCACAAGTTCCTGCGAGTTCAGCAGACTATTCCGGCAAAAACCGACAAATCAGCCCTATATAATGTGACAGATCTGCACAGCAGGATAGCTATCAACAGTGGCGTAGATAGCTTTTCGCTGGCGGAGGGGCAAGCCCAGAATTTTCCGACAGACCGAAAATTTTCCGACAGTGTAACAACAACAAAAACCCAAACAAACAGAAAGAATCTGTTGTTTACTGCAAATATACTGAAAATTGGCCTTTTTTTACTAAAAATTTACCCAAAATGGCATGTTTTTATCCCCAAAGCCAGCATTTTAATGTTATTAGGCATAAATTCGCCTAAAAATGGTCCCAAACAATTTCCGACAAAACTTCTGGTGGGGGGCCTCCCCCCCCCCCCCCCCCCCCTTATCTACGCCACTGGCTATCAAAAAGACTTTTTTTGTTAAATCAGACTTTTTTGTTTTTGTTGAAATAAAAATGAATATTTTCTTTTTTTCTCATTTTAAAAAATCAGTCACACCTAGCTATTTTGACAGTATTACATATACTATGCTTCATTTTTAAGAATGTTCCATAAAACTCGAATATGAATGAATTATGTTGTGAATGGATATTTTAGTCGATTTTAGGAGAAAATTGTCGGACATTTTTTTTCTGTTCAATATCGGACAACCACCCCGAACCTTAAGTCAGTTTCGGGAGGGGGAAAATTCTCCAATATTTTTCATATTAAGGGGGTGACCTTTGTTAATAATGCCTCTAAATGGGCTTTTATGGTCAATTGGAGACATTTTGTTTCTGTTTGGGGTACAAAAGATGCCATAACAGTGAAAAATGAAAAAAAAAATCTATTAACTGTTCATGCACATTTCATTTGACACTTCTCCACCCACCCAACCCATCTATGTTCACTCAGTCCCCCCCCCCCCCCCTCCCTAGAACACTGTTAAATCATCTACAGCTGTTTACATGTATACACGGTGGTTGTTATTGTAAAATTAATCAGAGGAATGAACCCCTTTGCTGCCACGCCCCCTTTAGCCATATATGTACGCCTGTATGAGAGGAAGTTAAAATTTATGACGTACTTGAAACGCAATCATCTGATAAATTATTGGAAAGGGCTCTCTCTCTGAGCCTTTTCCAACAATTAATCAGACGGTAGGTTCGATCTGCGCATACCAGAACATACAGATAATGATCATAAAATAGGTGACAATGGTAGCTTTCGGTAGCGTAAGTGTTAAGGTTAAACAAGCGAGATGACCATATCTGGTAAACACTATTAGATAAAATCACCGTTCTAATTTTATAATTTTTTACCTCGAAAACATAGCTTAGGCCTAAAAAATCTGTTTCTCAGGCCCTCCCGCATGGTCCTTTTGGCTGCCGCATGCTCTCTTTTTATAACCAATTTAAACTTAAATAAAATAAAAATTAAATGGTTTTTGTCTAATATTTTACCCAAGTTAAAAAAATTGATGAATTTGTCCCTTGAGGGCAAGAAGGCTTTGCAATTGCATTGCAAAGCCTTCTTGCACTCAAGGGATGAAGTACACCACCACCCAAGCTATTCTGTAGATTATGAGGACTAAAACTTCAACCAAGAACATGAACTTTTGATGGCAAAGAAGTAATTACTGAAATAAAAAATAAAATAAAAAACCGCTCGCCCGCATGTAATTTTACAAATAATGGCCTGAGAAACAGAAGGTCTACTTTGTGTGGCCTTATAACTCCTCATTATTTATTTATTTATCATTCTTAACGCCACATCATCTACCAAGACTATATCGTAGCGAGAAAACGGTAAAAATATGAAATAAAAGGATTGAATAAAAATTGGAAAAGATACTAGAAATGTCAAAGACAAGAGTGCTGTGAATAGGAATGAGAGATGATAAAAGCAAAATGAATTCCTTATGAATCAACCTGATGATCTGAGAATTGAAGATTTCTTGGTTGAAAGAATAAAAAGAATTTAAAAATTTATTAAAAAGGTTGATTACTTTCAGAAATGGGAGAATTTTGTGCGAATGATAAAATAGATGTCTTGGAGATACAGTGGAACCCTGTTAATTGAATAGCCACTTTGCCAATGAAAAGTATTCAATTAATAGGAGTATTCCATTAAGTCACTTTCCTGTATTCTAAAGATAAACTTAGCATTTATTCTATTATATCTTGTTTGGCAGAGCTCCATGAGCTCTGTCAAACCAGATATAATAGATTTAAATGCCTGTATTGGATGTACTGAGGTCAAATAGGTCTATAAACAAAGAAAAACTAGGGAGAGTTAGGGTAATTTCTCGACGGTTTACAACATTTTTTATTCAATTAACAAGAGTTTACTCTATAACCTATATTCAATTAACAGGTCAAATTTGTACTAGAGGTATGGTAAATGGTTTTCTGTTGGGAAATTATATTCAATTAACAGGGTTATTCAGTTGAGATATCCAATTAAGTGGGCTCCACTGTACTACGATGAAATACTGCCCCATGGCATGATTAAAATCAGCGCAGTGTGAAAGAATGTGCTCAACTGTCAACGCCTGAAGTCAAGGAACACACTCTGGTCGCATATCACCCTCTAACAAAAAGGAATGTGTAAGTCTTGTATGACCAATGTGGCATCGTGTTAGAATTACACGATCTTTTCTACAAAGGTTACTGGAAGGATATTTATCAATAACCCTTTACCCAACGTAACGGAAAAAACAGGCCAGCGCTATTCTCAAAAATCGCCAATTCATTTTCATTATTTTTTCATTTTTTGTCTCAAAAACATAGGTTATGACCCCTCGTTGGAACGAGCTCGTCGAGCTCGTTCCAATGAGGGGTCATAACCTATGTTTTTGAGACAAAAAATGAAAAAATTAGTTATTGAAGAAATTTTTTTTTTGCAAGTGTCGTCTGCTTTTCATGTTAGGTAAAGGTATTATTAACAGTTGGGACGTGCTCATCGGGATAAGGGTTGGTTGTCTAGTTTTCCTGTACACTAGCAACATCCGGATGGAGTGTGGGGGCAGTTCTGTTGTTCTTTTCAATTTCTGATTCACACTTTTAAAATAAAACTTCAACTCAAAAGTTACTCTGATGGGTGTTATAATACTTTCTCCCCAAAACAAAAATCTTTGGAATAGAGACAACTGCCGCATTGCTCTTCTACATCCATTGGAACACGGCTTTAAACTGCATATTGTTTTCGTTATAGTATCAACTACGATTCACTGAGAGTTTAAAACTAAACTTTATGTTGAGATTTTTTACGACAACTGAGAAGCTTTTATTTGATTCAATTTGCACCGCGGGTTTTATTGTCTGTTTCATAAAATGATGCGGATGATTGTACATGAAAACCATGTTCTCCCCAAAGTGTCCTTAAATTCCGACTTGGAACGGTTCATATGCAATTAGTCGTGTTTAGCAACCGTCAGATGCGGAGAATTATCATTTATTTATGACGAAAAATTATTCCTCTTGCTTTCTTTGATATACTCACATTAATTTTTTCATAATATCCAGGGGAATTACGAATTTCTATTTCAAGTTTGGGAAGGTTTACGCACGCATGTATACGTAATATAGCACGCGATTTTCTACATAGCTGACCTGTAATATACATTCCAGTCACAGTGGAGATATTGCAGGATTTTTTTTCATCGCACCAGTCACGCCTCTTGTTAACATAAACTCTATAAGTAAGTGGTGGTAAGTGGCAAGCGGTGTTACAACCGATAATGTTACAACGCCGCATAATGTTACACCAACGCATAATGTTACAAAAAATGTAGTAAACAACAGATAATGTTATAAACTCCGATAATGTTATAACTTTTTTCAACCCGTTATGTTATAAAAATCGACGCATAATGTTATAATTTTTTTCAACCCGTTATGTTACAACAAATTAACCGATAATGTTATAACTTCTGTATACTAATTCCAGTTACAGCTATTACAGATAGACTTGACCACTTACCATTTATTGCCGCATAAAGGTATGTAATATTTATACTAAAGGTTTCTGCTCTGCTTAAGGCGAGGAGACACCCTCCCCCAACTCCCGGGGATTTATCATAGAATGACCTAGTCATGTTACATAGACGCGGATTATCCTGGTAACTCAATCGTGTGACGCCATTACCATGATCGTGCAGTGCCTAACATGGTGAAGGCGGAGGTGGTGGGGGAGGGGTGCTATTTTATCCGGTTGGAACGTTTACCAACATGCGTAGTCTCCGCTTCCAGAAATGTAGTGTACCATACTCCCCTGTCGCCTTTGGGGATAGGCAAATGCCTCTGTTTCTGCTTGTTTTGGGCATCTAAAACTCATTTGTCGCATATTTCTTAGTCATAAGAATATCTTATTGTTCATTAATTTGACATTTTAACAACTAACAGTGAACAAAAATGAGGTGGAGTTAAAAGAGGTTAAAAAGTTGGATGGAGTGAGATGGGCAGGTTGGTAGTGTCGCACGGAAGCCGAAGAATAAGATGCGAGACTGGGTAGGAAGAGGAATGGGGTTTGGAGGATTGAAAGGGGTGGACAGGTATTAGGCTGAGAAAGAGAGGAGGTCATGGATTAGTACATCAGGGTGATTGTGCAGAGAAAGCCATAGGGAAATACTGTAAGAGAGTAGTGCTAGACGGTATGATAATGTAGATGGTGGAGATGTTGGAAGAAGTGAAAGTGATGAATTTGGGGTCCTGCACCGGGGTCCTACAAAATGACTCATTTTCAACATACATAACTACTCAACAAAATCACCAACACCGCCACAACACCAACATCAACTCAACTCCACCACCACAATCTCCTCCTTCTCCCTATACTGCCTGTTCTAATGATTCCGCCTTTTCCAGAACCTGTAATCCCAAATTCATCACTTCCACTTCTTCCAACACCTCCACCATCTATATTATCATACCGTCTAGCACTACTCTCTTATAGTATTCTCAGATAGCTTTCTCTGCACAATCACCCTGATGTACAAATTCATGACCTCCTCTCTTTGTCAATCTAATCCCTACCCACCCCTTTCACTCCTCCTAAACCCCATTCCTCTTCCTACCCAGCCTCGCATCTTATTCTTCGGTTTCCGTGCGACACTACCAACCCGCCACATCCACCATATGTACCTCCGTTCATCCAACTTTTTGACCACTTTTAACTCCACCTCATTTTGTTCACTGTTATTTGTTAAAATGTCAAATTAATGAACAATAAGATATTCTTATGACTAAGAAATATGCGATAAATGAGTTTTAGATGCCCAAAACAAGCAGAAACAGAGACATTTGCCCATCCCCAAAGGCGTCAGGGGACTATGGTACACTACATTTCTGGAAGCGGAGATTACGCATGTTGGTAAACGTACCAACCAGATAAAATAGTACTCCTCCTCCACCACCCCCGCCTTCACTATGTTGGGCACTGGATGATCATGATAATGACGTCACATGATTGAGTTACCAGGATAATCCGCGTCTATGTAATGTGACTTGGTCATTCTATGATAAATTCCCGGGAGTTGGGGGGTGGGGGCGTGGGTGTCTCCTCGCCTTAACCAGAGCAGAAACCTTTTGTATAAATATTACATACCTTTATGCGGCAATAAATGGTAAGTGGTAAAGTCTATCTGTAATAGCTGTAACTGGAATTAGTATACAGAATTTATAACATTATCGGTTAATTTGTTGTAACATAACGGGTTGAAAAAAGTTATATCATTATGCGGAGTTTATAATAGGGTCCTGCGAATATTCGAGATTCGATTCGATATCGATACCATACGTATGCTTCGAGATCGAGCCCGAATCAGTCTCAGGATTCGATTTTTTTGAATCTCTCGTACTAACTTCAATTTGTTACATTTCCAACAAAAATAGGATAAAACTGTCATTAGAAAATTCATTCATGCAGGCTCACTTCCTATTTATTTGAGTAATGTTTAATTGTAAGGTAAGGTGTGAATACGGCCCAGAACATTATCCATAGTTTTGGTTTTTGAAGGCTTAACTTGTTACTATTCACGTTCTTAAGAACGTGAATAGTAACAAGTTAGGCCTTCAAAAACTAAAACTATGGACAATAGGCCTAGCTGTTTCAGCGACGGTGCTACAGAGAATATTTAGTTATTGGTGTTTAAGGTGTTCACTCCGTCGCGTAAGGGTCATCACCAGTGTTCCGTAACTTCCGTTTGATGCAATATGAAATAACTTGTCTATTAAGATTCGATTCGGGATTCGATTCGATGTCGATATCAGAGACACGATTCGATTCGAGATTCGATTCGAAAAGAAATTTGTGATTCGCAGATCCCTAGTTTATAATATCATCGGTTGTTTACTACATATTTTGTAACATTATGCGTTGGTGTAACATTATGCGGCGTTGTAACATTATCGGTTGTAACAGGCCCCACGAAGGCGTAACATTGTCTGTGTAAGGGTGAACGGGTGTGATTAATAATTTTCTAGTCGGGACATTTTCGTAAGGATTGGAATCTAAGGTATCAATGCTCTCTCTTGTTAGTAATCATGTACTTTCATAAAAGACTAGATTGCAACTTGGTCTTGTATCACACACACAATCGATCGTACAGATCGAGGCCTGTAATACTCGATTCGGCCTGTTGGGCCTAGGCATGACCAATTTGGCGTAACGGTACGGCACATGTTACTTGAATAGGAAGTTTCGTCACAGCTATCACACGTACATTTTATTTATTGACCAATTAAATTTCCAAGAAGTCTTGAGTTTTTTAACCATACCCCGGCTTGACTCGTATTCCAACTTCATCATCAGGGACGTAGCTAGGGGCCTTTTAATGGGGGGGGGGGGGGGGGGGGGGGGGTTAGACCCTTTGAAATTCTAACTGGGAATCCCGACACATGAGCACCGTATAGGATGGTAGGCGCAAAACTGCGAGCGCCAAAGGCGCGAATCTTTAGCAGGCCGTCTGGGGTCCTCCCCTAGAAAATTTTGAAAAATTGATGTGCTCAGATGCGTTTTCATGGGTTCTGGTAATAGTTATAAGGCTAATTTTCAGTTCCAAATTCAGTGATTTTTTGTAGGGAAACATTTTTAATTCGAGTTGGATACAAATTTTCAATATCTTGCTTTGCCCGAATTGTCCCCAGTGGCTCATACGCCTACTGTCTGACGGACAAATTTGAAACATCGCCTTTGGGTTTTGTGTTTCTAGAGCATTTCACAGACACTTGACATGACAACAAGTACTTTTTTATTAATCCTTTGAACCCGTAAGACCGCTGTTCCGGTCCAGGATCATGACACACCATACATTTAAAAAGTAGAATGGCTGCTCAGTGAATTTGTATGGTAGACCAATCGATATTTTCAACGTGCAGCCCAAAGGCTGCACGTTGAGAATATGGATTAGTCTACCCCAAATGGTGATTATGGACTCTTCTAATTGATGTCATTCAGACTGCAGGCCGCGTGGAGTCGGAATTCTTTGACCCGATTTTCACCCGAAAGTCTCGGTAGTCGGAATATTTCCTTATTATGTTCCTCCAGTCGGAAAATAGGTTTGTTAGTGAATTATACCGTATATTCAGTAGTTTTTTAAATTTCTAACTATTGATATTTTTGCCCTACGAATTTCCAACTATTGAGTATTGAGGTTTTGACAAATATTGGGGGGGGGGGGGGGGTGAGACACGTCCCCCTGTCGCGATGTCCCTGTTCATCACCAAGGTTTGCCTTCGTCGAAGGCATACCTTGATGATGTAGTTGGACTACTTGCTAGTCGAGACTTGAGCCATGCCATCACAACCGAGGCAAATCAGGTTTAATACCCTCCCCCCTCATCTATTCGCTCATCACCCCCCCCCCCCCTCTCTCTCTCTCTCTCTCTCTCTCTCTCTCTCTCTCTCTCTTGCCCATTGTCTGGTTTTAAATTTGGGGCCTCACAACAGACCAAAATATGATCAGGGAGTTTCAATTTGATTTACATACAAATCAACTTTGCGAAGAAGCTATATGTCACAAGGGGAAGCATTTGGACCACCCGGTTTGTGAGAAGAATGTGTTTTTGTTTTACAAAGTATACAGAATGTTAAAATGTCGGGGCCCAGATGGGGCTTCCAGATGCAGCCGACCAGCACATTCTATGAGAATGTTGATTCAGCTTATTGTAAGAATGATTTTTCAATTTTTATTTATTGATCGCTGGTGACAAAGGTTAGTTTCAACGTATATGGCTATATCGTGACCACAGCACAATTCTCAGGTCAAGTTCGGCCAACCTTTATACATATTATTCAGCCAATTTAAGAGGACTTCGATAACAGGCGTTGGATACAGGGCCATGTTTTAACACTATAAAACATAACATACCATAATCAACAAGCACTCCTTAACTTCTGGGGGTTACCCACGGGATTCAAACAAATAGTACCTGTGTTCAGGTATAAAAAAGTTACAATCCTTTTCTTCTTTTTTTTTGAGCCGCTGTAGTGCCCTCATTTCCATCTTTATGAAAGAAACAAAGTTGGGAATCGTCCGGTGGGGAAATGTCCAGGTCGGGAGAAATGTCCGGATGGGAAATGTCCGGATACCTGTTAAATGCCAAATGAACTAGCATTGGACAACTTTCGTCCCAGGAAGAGATTTACAGGAAAGGTAGCTCCCCTAAATTTAATACTAAGAGGATGGGAATTTCATTTAAAAATTGAAATTTTGAAATGTTAGCGAAGTTGTAGCATAGATGTGCGCATCATTTCACAAACTTAAGGCATGTTCCTGTAGAGACGTATGAATGTACAGAAGCTGGCTTCATAATTTTTTCCCAATCAGTTTAAACGTTTGACTGTTATTCTCCGTTGAACCCTTTACCCAACGCAGACGATATCAAAAGCTATTATTTTAAATACCAATTTTTAAAATTTTTCAAAAGATTTCAACAAAACCATTTCATGTGACCCCACAGTGGAACGAGCTCGCTCCAAAGAGGGGTCATGTGAAATGGTTCTGTTGACATTTTTTGAAAAATAGTATTTTTTCAGCTACTGAATTTGCATATTACGCGGGCGGGTGTGGCCGATTCGTTGGGTAAATGATTTAACCCTTTACCTAACGAATCGCCCGCATCCGCCCGCGTAATACGCAAATTCAGCAGTCGAAAAAATATTATTTTTCAAAAAAATTTCAACAAAACCATATCATGTGACCCCTCGTTGGAACGAGCTCTAAATTTTGCTATCGTCTGCGTTGGGTAAAGGGTTAACACCATTTAAAAATAAGAAAAATGCGTTTTCATCATCTTTTGATGTTCTGTAACTTTTTTCTGCTTATCATATTAACATTGTGCGTATCGTGACATATACTACAGACACTATCCTTTCCATTAATGTAATAGCTAGGGGGTGTGATTTGCTTATAATTTGCTTGCCGCAAAAAGTCATGTTTCCTTTTGTAACTTTTACTAAACGAAAACAACAGACAGCTCCCAGAGCCGTTTGTTGTTTTCGTTTAATAAAAGTAACAAAGTAAACTTCGCATTGTTTTCTACTGATGTCATTGGTGTTTTCTCAGCAATTACATGTTTCTTAATTGGACCTTCCTCGCTAGTAATTTCAGGGGAGATAACTTTATCGAATGTCGATTTTCATGATGATATTTTGTCAGGGATGAGAGTACCCAATTTAAGTATGTTTGGCAAGGGCCTGTAGCTTGCATACCTTACCTTATTGCACCAGTCGACAGGGACGCCGGAGCGAATTTCGGATTGAGGGGGGGGGGGGGGGGTAAGGGCATGACGGGCCGACCCTAGTTTATTAACACTCAGTATACAAACCACGAATACTATTCTCGATTGAGTCTCAATCGAGAATAGTATTCGTGGTTTGTATACTGAGTGTTAATAAACTCAATTTTTGACATGATGTGAAAAATATACGCAGTTCGCGTTTGATAAGATTAACCCCCCCCCCCCCCCCCCCCCACACACACACACAGGCGGCCTGTGTGAGGAGCATAATCTTCTCAAACGCGACTGGCGATTTTTACTTGATAACCCGCACATTCATCCAAGGGGCGAACAAAGAATGACTAATGATCATGTCCTTTTGGGTTATCCCCCCCTTAACCGTTACACAAGACAGTGACTGACATTTCGTCGCCTGAGTGCTAGAATGTCCTATGTCCCGTAGGGCACATTCTAGCTCTCAGGGAACGATTTCTCGCGGAAACTGGATACAAGAATGTCGTCGAAACATATTTCGGCTTGGTCGTTTATCAGACAGAGCAGCCCCATTCAATGAAAAATATATGGTTGGGGGGGGGGGGGGGGCTAAAGCCCCCCCCCCCCCCCCCCCCCGGCTCCGGAGTCCCTGGTCGAGACAAAAGACATCCTGCTCAGTCACCACATCATAGACCACCGAAAATGTACGGAGGTGGGTTTCCGTTCATATCCATGCACTGGCGCCTTCACTCGAACATACAATCAATATCGAACGTTCTCATTTTCAAAAAAGTTGGGAATAGACAGTATTAGATAATTTCAACCATATTAGGTTTTAAAGTAACTTGAATAGTTGACTATTTCTATATCAAGGAGGGCTTGAAACATTTGAATTTTTGCATAAATATCATATTTTTCTACTTTTTTTTACTGTATTTTCTGTGGAAGTGTGACTGTGTAATAAGGCTTCAGCAGCATCATTTTGTAACTTGTACGGCCAGGAAACGAAAGGCTGTATACCTTTTTCATCGGCTGGAAGTGTAAAAACATATTCTCCAACGCCATTTTTTCCTCCAAATTGTAACAATGCAAGGGGGATAACTCGATAAGACGCTGGAAAAACAACATTTCGACAGCGGTTACATATTTTCTCTCGTGTGGACACTGTATCAATATATATGTATATATCCCTTCTCTACCTTCACCCAAACCTTAGTTTTGTAGGAGTTACCAAGCAAACACCGGTACCGGAATACAACTGGTGAATGGAGTTTTTCACAGGTGGCTAATGAATGAGTGAGAGAAGATATCTCAGCCTATAGTCCTACAGTTCATAGCCCCCTCCCACACACACACTCACCGCATGCCCTTCACAAATGAATGTCCCAGTAAAAAAACATATTTCCTGGTAGCAGTTTAAATCTTTACCTAACACTGTTAGAATATGAAACTGGCAAAAACATTTTTGAATAACTAAATGTTATCAATTTTTGTCGTATCATTTTTTACCTCCAAAACATAGCAGTAGGTATTATTTGCGGGTTCAAGCATCATCGTACATGTACGTGTACGTGTACATGTACACCTCCATAGGATTTAGTGTTAAAATCGTGTACATGTACAAGATTTTAACGTTTTTTAGGGTGCTTTAGAATCCATTTGCGGATTCAAACATCACTGATTGTATCCAAGAATGACAGAAAACGCATGAAATTTTACGTACAATACATGTACCGTTTTGATTGAAATCGGTAAATGGATTTCTCCCATAGGATTCAGTGTTAAATTGCGAGCAAAAAAACGTTTTGCGGTTTCTAACATCATCCTCTCGCCGATTCTAACAATCCGCGTCCGTACACGATTTTAACACTGAAACCCAATGGAGGCGTACACGGAGATCCGCTCTGCGGATTTTAGGTCCGATGATGTTTGAATCCGCAAATGGATTTCTCCCATAGGGTTCAGTGTTAAATTGCGAGGAAAAAACGTTTTGCGGTTTCTAACATCATCCTCTTGCCGATTCTAACAATCCGCGTTCTTATACACGATTTTAACACTGAAACCCAATGGAGGCGTAGACGGAGATTTTGAAATCGACTCGCGTGAAGAGGTGATGTTTGAATCCGCAAACCCACTGTAGCGTTTCTCGAAGTGAGACTGGCGCACGTTATTGCGAGGTGGGGTCTCGACGAGCACTTGATGGAAATGTTTTGAACGAAGAGTGTTGTCGTCGGTGTGTTGGAAATTCGCGAACCCAGTCACGTCTTCCTGAAGTAAAAAAACTAACACATGTTATCGTAATGAGTGAATGAGGTTTTTTGTTCAAAAGAGTCGATTATGAATATGGTCTGTATTATAGACATTCATGTTTTCTCTTGATGGGACGGATAGAAATTGAGTTTTGAGGGTTTTTTTTTTTGTTCGAAAGAGTTGATCTGTAATAGATATTCGTGTTTTGTCTTGATGAGAGAGATTGACTGTTAAGCGTTCGTTCGAAAAAAGTCAAACACTTATCGGAATGTTTAAAACGCATTTTCCGCTCAATTAGGTTTTGAGTGGTAAAATTTTTAATGTATTCATGATAGCAATCGCAGTCATCAAAGGATTCTCTCTTAATTCGACACTCAGTGAATTGATGTGTGAATGAAAATCTTTTGACAAATGTAAAAACTACTGTCAAAATGCGTTAAATCAGAAACCGGTTTGTCATGTACTGTTTAAACGTATTTTTTAAACTTCAATTAACACAGTCAGTTGAGATGTGAATATTTTCAGATTATTATATTAAGACGGAAAGAGTTTTTTATTACTTAAAACATAAAAATATAATTAAACATTTAATTTTGAAAATAATAAAAACAATTAAAACGAAAGATGTTTTTACAGATGGATCCTAGACGCCGAGATTTAATTTTAGACCAGTATGAACGTGCTAAGAAGGGCATTCAGTCTGCTGACAGGAGCAGACGTCTTGGTGAGATGGAACTCAAACGCGAAGCCACAAAAATATTTAAACCTGTGACGGAGGGTCAAGAGTGAAGCAGGAAGGAGATAGTCGAAGAATTGAGACCTATAAAGGAGAGTTCTTTGAGAATGGGTTCGTTATCTCCTAGTTTTGGAAATCGGTATTCCGTTCAGTCTACACCGGATTACGTTCCCACGGGAATTCAAACAGATATGAGCGAGAGCGACGATATGGCTTCGACTATCACCACTAGTAGCGTCGCATCGTCCGATGATGATGGCGGTAAGAGAGATCAGTCGTATGGATTTTATAAGGATTCGGAGGGAAGGATTTTTGTAGGTGATACGGAAGTGGATATTGGGGATGATGAATTGATCGTCGGTTCGAACAGATACGAATTGACCGATGGTCTGCAGAGATTGCTCCTTTACGACAAGCCCAGCAATTACACGGAACAGGATTTCGACAATTACGGAGACATTCTGGTCCAGACCCACGCCATGAAGAGAAATAACGATGCCAGAGAGACGAGACCCAAAGCCAACAGAGGTTACAAGTGGACGAAAGTGGTGAAACCCATATGGGATATGAACAAGAAGTTCGTCGAATCGGTGACCGGCAAAGGGGTGAAAACCACTTTTCTTCCGAGCGATTCCGACGCTCTGTCTCAGAGATTGAGTTTGTTGATGGCGAGCAGACGGGCTGGTAACACCGGATTAGATAATCAGATAGTTGCTATATCTGACGAATTGTTAAGACAGAAGGTTTTGAATAAAAACCAGTATAAAAGGCTGATGAACGAATTGAAGGATTGATGTGTATATAATAAGTAGAGAGAAACAAACAAACAAACAAAAATAAAACAGTAAATTCTTACACAAGAATAATAAAAGTATTTAAACGGCAAAAACGATTTACCAGTGAAAAAAACAAAAATATATCATAAAAATAAAATATGTTGGTGATAAAGAACAGGGGCTACGTCAGAACTTACGTTCAAGGCGGTTCTGGCATCGTCGAATCTATAATGCGTGCGTTCACGAGCAATGCGGGTAGAAAACTCGCATCGACTGCATTTGAGGTCGGTAAGAAGACGGCTTTGGATGCTGGTAAGAAAGCCGCTTCCAAAGCCAGTGGTAGGATAGCTTCTGTGGCTGGCAAGAGGGCAGCCGACGCGTTGATCGACAAGTTGATCAGTCCGCCGGCGAAGCGAGCTGCGTTAGAGCGAACGCCGAAAAGTTGGAAAGATTTTAAGGATGCTGTGGTGCCCATACAAGATTTAGCTAAAATGACGAGTGGATCCGGATTGAAGAGAACTCATGACAGTGCGATATAAATAAATAATAACATTAAAAAACAGAGTTTGAAAAACGTAAAAAATTTGTGTTTGAAAAGAATCTAAAATAACAGACAAAAAAAAAATAAAAGAAAGATGAACATTAAAGATATGTCTTGGAACGACGCCGCGACCAAGAGGTCGAATAACGAGTTCTTTCCCAAGAGCATAAGAGGTTTGATAGTGGGAAAATCGAATTGTGAAAAGACAAATCTGTTGATGAATCTGTTGTCCCGACCCGACTGGTTGGATTACGACAGATTGTTCGTGTTTGGCAAGAGCTTGTTTCAACCTGAATACAGATTGCTTCGAGAGTGCATGGATCGCAGATTGCCCAAGGACGTCATAGCCAGAATCTTTGACAGTAGGGAGGAATTCGACAAGAGTGGAGCTCCACTCTCAACCATTTTGGATGGTGTGGCAACGGAGCTGATAAAGAGAAATGCATCTTCGAACGTCGAGTGTCGATTTTATGAGAACGCTAGTGACGTTCCGGATCCTAGAGAACTGAAATCGGAAGATAAGAATCTCATGATTTTCGATGATCTGCTTTTGGAGAGACAGAACCAATGCGAATCGTATTACGTTAGGGGTCGACACAGCAACGTGGACTGTTTCTACCTGTCACAGAATTATTTTCGATTGCCCAGACAGACGATAAGGGAGAACGCTAATTTTCTATGTCTCTTTCGCCAAGATCTCAAGAATCTCAATCACATCATCGCAAACGACATGAGCGCGGCAAAATTCAGGAGATTCTGCAAGAGGGTTTGGGATGGTAGACTTTACAATTTCGTCGTGATCAATTTGACAAGCGAATTTAATCGCAGAAAATATCGGTGCTGATTCGACAAGTTTTATGTTTCCGATGATAATAATAAGATAGAGCGTGAAAATAAAATTTAGAAAATAATAAATCTTCAAATAATTAGTTTTGAATAAAAAAATAAAATTAAATATAATGTTCGAACATGGAGAATTGTTAGAATGGATAGCCGAGAATACGGCTGCAAAACAATCCATTCAAATCGTGGTGAGTGGCGATTCGACTCGATTCGCTACGAAATTCGAACCTTCCATCGAATTGAATAGAGAGAAAAGATACGAGATGGCGTTGGTGAATCTGGAGACTTATTATTCCTTTCCCAACGTCACTGAAAAGAATTACTCGTTCAAGTATTCCGACGGAGTGGATTGGTTGGAGATTCGAATTCCCAAAGGGAGTTACGACATAGATGATTTGAACGATTACATTCAGACGCGAATGAAGACGGATGGAAAGGGAAGCAACAAGATCAGACTCGCTCCCAATCCTAATACCTTACAGACGATGTTGGATTTGGAAGATAATTTTCAAGTGGATTTCAACACGGACGATTCTATAGGCAAGATGTTGGGATTCGATCGAAAGATGTATCGAGGCCACGCAGCATCTGAAAATATGGTCGACATTCTCGCAGTCAATAGCATTCTGGTGAACCTGGATGTGATTGCTGGAAGCTATGTGAATGGTAGCGCTCAACCGACGATCTATTCCTTCTTTCCAAACGTGTTGCCGGGTTATAAGATCGTGGAGCGACCTCGAAATTTAGTTTATCTACCAGTGATTTTAGACACGTTGTATAGTCTGAAAACCACGTTGACGGATCAAAATGGTGAACTGTTAGATCTTCGCGGAGAGAGAGTGACGATACGATTTCACATAAGAGAAATATAAAAGCAAAAAAAAAAAAAAATATTATATATATAGATAACAAAAATAAAATAAACGCAATATTAATTTTACAAAATTATTTTAATATAATTATTAAACAAGAAACAATTGAAGTAAATATATTTTAAAAAACAGAATTATGACAGAATACGTGGTTAAAAACGTGAACATATCCGCAGGACAGAGGAAGAAACTTAAGAGAGCATTAACAACTCGAGGCAAGGCGGTGAGATTCAAATTCACTCACGAAGATCTGACGAGATGCGGTCAGGATTCGATCGCCTGGACCAGAAGTCAAATCAAAAGGATGGAGAAAGCGATTCGCGATGGAAGAGGGTTGACGGTGAGAATGAGTCCCGCTCAATTGAGATACAATTTGAGAATGAAAGGTGGTTTCCTACCGCTATTGGCAGGAATAGCCACAAAAGCATTACCCTTCGCCGCAAAGGCGCTACCCTTTCTCGGAAAGACTCTCGGCGTGGGAGCTCTCACGGGACTCGCTAGTTCGGCAGTTGAGAAATTAATGGGTGGCAGCGGACTGTTTTTGAAGAAGGGAGGAGCCGAGTGTCGCGTCCACGTAGACGACAGCGGTAAAGGATTGTATCTAGAACCCGTTAGAGGTGGCAACTCTCTGAGAGGAAACGGTCTCTATCTGAAGAGTGGACGGAACGTTGAGCGACTCGGCAAGGGTTTGTTGCTTGGTGAGAATTCGCCGTTTAAGAACATACCGATTTTGAATATGTTATTATAATATAAAATTATATAAAATATAAAATCATAGAAAGTATAAAATAATATATTTAAAATGGATAAAAAGGTGGAGAAACAAATTTATCACCTGGATGAAAAGGTGGAGAAACAATTTGACGATAATGACGAACATCGCAATCCAGAGAGCGAAAAAATAAAAAAATGGTTAGATGCTAATGATGGATATCTAAGGAAAGAACTAATGAAAGAGATAGATAAAGCGCGGGATAGACGGTTGAGAATGAGACGATGTTTCCCACGGTCACCACTACCTTCTGAAGAGAATGGTAATGATGCGAGTGTGTACCAAGAGATGCACAACATTCGTTCATAATTATGATTTGGATAAACAAAAATGTTGTTATAAACGTATCATATCACAAAGAAAAAGAAAAAATGAAGAAGAATCGACGCTGAAAACTGAGAGAAAAGGAAACGTTATTATAATATATTATGATGATAGTGAAGAAGAAGGAAAACAAAAAAAAAAAAGTAATGAGATCTAAAGATGATCTTATTACTTTTTTTTTTCATTTTTCTTCGCTAAAAATCAATCACTCTATTGTTTATATTTCCAAGTCTGTTAATAGCATTTTGACACTCGTGTCTTCTCCTTTTTCGAAAACATGTTGGATGTTTATCTTTACTCTTTTGAGTTTTTTTACATCGGTCAACTCGCTCTCACCACCCAATTTTTTCACGAGTTCGAATGAGATGTTTGGAAATATGTAATTTCCATAGGGCAATGACAAATCGTCCTTGTCGAATTCTCTATCTTCGGCAATGATGATGTTCTGCAGATCGCTTTGGTACTCGTAAATCAAATGGAGCGCGGCTTCATCCAATTTCAAAGGCATCTTATATTTCTCGTATTTGTGCTTTAAGCCCTTCGTCTCGACCTCGTTCAATTCAGTGGGATCGTGTCGTTGTAATCTATAGATTTTATGACCGAAATTCTTATACGTTTCGACTCGTTTCAATTTCAATTCGCATCTTTTAGGTGTTGTTGTCTTCATGATCGATTATTTAGTATTTAAATAATAATTTGTTTGAAAAGTTTTTTTTGCTTTTTATATATAAAAAAGTTGTTTTTTTAATTTTTAATTTTCTTTAATGTAAAATTTTTTTAGTAAAAGTTTTTTTTCTCTTTATATATATATAAAAAGTTAAATTTTAATTTCAATCTCTCTATTGTTTATATTTCCAAGTCCGTTATTAGCAAGTTGACATTCGTCATTTTTCCACATACGAAAATGGTGTGAATGTTTATCTTTACTCTTTTGAGTTTTTTTTCATAGGCGAATGCGCTCTCGCCACCCGATTTCTTCACGAGTTTGGGTGAGATTATTGGATATATGTAATCTCCATAGGACAACAATAAATCACCCCTGTCGAATTCTCTGTCTTCGGCGACGATGATATTATTCAGCAGTTCGCTTTGGTACTCGTAAAACAAATCGAGCGCGGCTTCACCCACTTTCAAACACATTCGATATTTGTGGTAGTAGCACTCTAAGTCCACCATCTCGACCTCATTCAATTCGATGGGATCGTGTGGCTGTAATGTATAGATATTAAAACTGGATTTCTCATACCCTTCGTCTCGTTTCAATTTCAATTCGCATCTTTTAGGTGTTGTTGTCATGATCGATTATTTGGTTTTTATGAATTCTTGCAAATAATGTATATTTTAAATTTTGTATTTAAATAATAATTTGTTAAAAAAAGTTTCTCTTTATTTCTCTTTATATATAAATAAAAGTTAAAAAAAAAAAAATTCTTACAAAATCAATTTTGAGGTAAAAACAATGATCAAGTCCAAACATCCGAATTATAGTCTAGAACGTGCAAGACTTCAAATGTTTAAAAATTGGCCTTCTCATCTTGCTCAAAAACCCGAAGATTTAGCCGCTGCGGGTTTCCTTTACGTGGGTAGAGGCGACAAAGTCAAATGTTTTTGTTGTGACATACATTTGATGAATTGGGAACCTCACGACGTACCTTTACTAGAACACATAAGTAATATTAAAAAAGGCGAATGCAATTATTTGAACAAGATTGATCAAAATCCAAGACGAAGAGAGGGATAGAGACAAAACCCAAAAATTATTGATGGATATGTTACAACTCGGATACACCAAGGAACAATTGTATGATGCGTTAAACATCACGAACAAGACCTTGTCTCAATTCATAACTTTAGAACATCTCATCAAATTCATGGCGGAAGCGGACAAGTTATCGTCACTCGTCGAAAACAAACCGAGTAAAATGTCCACCACCAAGTGTCTGGTCTGCGAAGGTGTCGCAAACGTCTTGTTTCTACCATGTGCACACCTGCGTTACTGTAGAGAATGTCATTCCAAAGACGAGAAAACGTGTTCGGTTTGCGAGTGAGAAATAAAAGCGGTCTTAAATTGTTTTTGAATAAAAACACATTAAAGAAAAAAAAATTGAATTTAAAATTTAACTTTTTTTTTTTTTTTCTATTATGTATATATAAAAAGAGTAAAAAAGCAAAACTTTTTTAACAGATTATTTAATACAAAATTCAAAAAAAAAAAAATTCTTACAAAATGAAACAAACAGATAAAAAAAAATTGGAAAATTTAAATGAGAAAACCATACTTCAGTTAAACGAGATTTGTAAACTATTAAAAATTTCACATTTCAGAAATCATAGAACTAAATCAAAAAAGATTGATGTCATACAGAAACATTTGCGAAACGATGGAAAGGCAAACGAAATACTGATAGCAACGACGTCAAAAAATGCATCGGTTGTGAAAAATGAGAAGAAGAAAAAGATAGTAAAAGGAATCGAAATGCCGACGTCGAAAAAAACCGAAAACGCTTCGAATGTGAAAAATAAGAAGACGACTAAACGAAAAGCCGTTGAAGAACTTCAAGTTTCCAAAGAAAAGAAAAGAAAAACGAAAATGAGTGATGCACATCAGATTCTAGGCAAACGAGATATATCGAACGAACTTCGACGAGCAATAGACGAAGGGAAAGGAGAAGAATATCTAGCACGACTCGCCGCAGAACTATTTCAATTGAAGTCTGTGGAATGGGAGAGTGTGATCAAAGGTATTTTTAAAACTTTCGACGTGGTTCCCTCGTTGAAGAAAATCGATCCCAAATTGTTCATGGAACGGGTGAAGAAAAAAGTATTGGATTTGTTTCGCAAACACATGAACGTGGGACTAAAAATTAAGATGATACTCCATTGCGTGATGAATAAAATCGACGTGAAGTCCGGCAAGAGCATCGTGAAAAATGCATATTTCAGATCTAACGTCGAACCCGTATTTCGAGGTTCAGATTTATCGGACATTTTCGAAAAGATGAAAGACATGATGTTGACGTCTCTCGCGAATTATCAACATGAAGGTAGTAATTGGACGTTCGATGAGATGTTGAAACTCGAAATTCACATAACTAAAAACGATTTGTTGAAAGGGTCTTCCTACGTGAAATTACCGTATTTCCTAGCAAAAAAACACGCCGTGATCAACGTGAAAAATAAAGATGATCAGTCTTTTAAATGGGCAGTCACTTCTGCTTTATACCCTGTCAAAATGAACATCGAAAGAGTTTCTTCTTACGAGGTAACTTCTAAAAATCTTGATTGGACCGGAGTGACTTTTCCAATGCAGTTAAAACACATCGAACGTTTCGAGGCGCAAAATCCCACCGTAGCAGTGAACGTCTTGGGATATGTCGAAAAACAAAATATCTATCCTCTCAGATTGACTTCGTACCTTGGAAGAGAAAAGACGATTATTTTATTATTGATTTCGAATGGTGACAATCGTCATTATTGTTGGGTTAAACATCTGAGCCGATTACTGTCGCAACAATATAATAAACATAAAGGAAAGATATCTTTATGTTTCAATTGCATGAACGCATTTCACAGCGAAAAATCGTTGGCGAAACATCAGGAATATTGCAATGAAAATCAAGGTGTCAACGTCGAAATGCCCAAACCCAACACCATCGTGAAGTTTGAAAATCACAATAGAAGGTTAAAAGTACCATTCGTCGTGTACGCCGATTTCGAATGTTTCACCGCGAAAATGAGTTCCTGTCAACCCAACGCTCTTCAAAGTTACGTCGAAAAATATCAAAAACACATACCTTTGGGCTATTGCATTTACGTGAATTGCGCTTTCGACTCGGAACACGACATGGGTCCCTTCACCTACACGAAACAGTATGAAGATGACGATGTGGCTCAAAGGTTCGTGGAAGAGTTAGAATGGAAACTTCAAATGTTATATGACAAATTCAAAACTCCGGCAAAAATAATCATCACGCGAGAGCAGCAGGACGAAAATAACAGAGCCACCGAATGTCACATATGCAGATAATCGTTCGACGAGAATTCGGAGGAAAATAAGAAGGTCAGAGACCACGATCATTACACGGGTCTGTATCGCGGTCCGGCTCACAACAAGTGTAAGTTAAAATATCGAGACGCCGCTTTCTATCCGGTGATGTTTCACAATCTCTCGGGTTACGACAGTCATCTGTTCGTGAAAAATCTTGGCACCTCACACGAAGAATTAAATTGCATCGCGAAGAAAGATACATTTCCTTCATGAAATGGAAGCTCATGGAGGAGAAAAGAGTAATCGACGGAGAGACGTTGGAAGAAAAAACGAAATTCATTCGTAGATGCATACGTTTCATCGACAGTTTTAAATTCATGTCGACCGCTCTGGAAAAATTAGTCGATAACATGAGCAAGGATAAATTTAAAATCATGAGCGAACATTTCGAAGAACGAGTAGACATCATGTTGAGGAAATGAGTCTATCCTTACGATTACATGAACGATCTAAAGAGATTTGAAGACACCGCACTACCTTCGAAAGAAGATTTTTATTCGAAATTATATGAATCTGACATTTCCGACGAGAATTATGAACATCCTAAAAACGTGTGGAAATCATTCGATATGAAAACCATGAGAGATTATCATGATCTCTATTTGAAGACTGACGTTCTACTCTTGGCAGACGTGTTCGAAAATTTTCGAGACGTCTGTTGTCGAAATTACGATCTGGATCCCACTTGGTATTTCACCGCACCCGGTTTGGCGTGGGACGCTCTGTTGAAGACCACCGAAGTCCAATTGGAATTATTATCCGACGTGGACATGTTGCTCATGTTCGAAAGGTCTGCAAGAGGTGGCGTCTCGATGATCTCCCACAGACATTCTGAAGCTAACAATCCCTACATGAAAGAAGGTTTCGATTCAAAACGGTCGACTAAATACATACAGTATTGGGACGCCAATAATCTGTACGGTTGGGCTATGAGTCTCCTTTACCGATTGGAAATTTCAAATGGGTGAAGGAACCGGAAGAGATGCAAAAATGGAGAGACTATCCT
This sequence comes from Pictodentalium vernedei, assembly GCA_031216915.1. Classification (NCBI taxonomy): domain Eukaryota; kingdom Metazoa; phylum Mollusca; class Scaphopoda; order Dentaliida; family Dentaliidae; genus Pictodentalium; species Pictodentalium vernedei. The sequence continues at coordinate 94,709,555 of CM062295.1, read as the reverse complement.
TGCATTTTAGAAGTCGATTTGAACTATCCGGAAGAATTACACGATCCACACAATGATTATCCGCTGGCTCCCGAACGAATGGAACCGAACGAAGGAGACGAGAAAAAACTCATTCCCAATTTATTTAACAAACGTAACTACGTCGTCTACAGCGAGAATTTGAAACAGTACGTCGATTACGGGATGAAATTAGTTGACATACATCGCATCATTCGATTCGACGAAGAGCCTTGGATGAAAAAATACATCGATCTCAACACGAATCTCAGAACTCGAGCTGAGAACGATTTCGAAAAAGATTTCTTCAAACTCATGAACAACTGCGTGTACGGTAAATCGATGGAAAACATCAGGAAGAGAACCGACGTTCGACTCGTCACGTCTGAGAAAAGAGCTAAAACATTAGTGGCAAAACCCAATTACAAACACCGAACCATATTCGACGAAAATCTAGTGGCCGTTCACATGCAAAAGACGCACCTAAAGTTCGACAAACCGTATTATCTCGGACCGATCATCTTAGATGTCAGCAAGCAATTGATGTACGAGTTTCACTACGATTACATCAAACGAAAATTTGGTGACAAAGCCAAACTACCGTTCACCGACACGGACAGTTTAGTTTACAAGATAGAGACGAAAGACGTCTACCGAGATATATCTCCGGACGTGGCCAAGTGGTTCGACACGAGCAATTATCCCATCAATCACCCGTCCAACATTCAATCGAATGACAACAAGAAGGTGTTTGGTAAATTTAAGGACGAGAGCGGCGGTAAACAAATCGTCGAATTCGTGGGCTTGAGACCCAAACTGTATGCTTATCGTTTAGAAGATGAAGAGATCAAGAAGTGCAAAGGAGTTAAAGCGTGTGTGGTGAAGAAAAACATCTCTTTCCAAGAGTATAAAGATTGTCTGTTAGGAAGTGGTCCGGTGTATAAGACTATGAAATCGATTCGAAGCGAAAATCATGACTTGTATACCGAAATAGTCAACAAGAGTTCGCTGATGGCCGACGATGATAACAGATTCATATTAGATGATAAAATAAGCACTTTGGCACTCGGACATTGGACTGCGGAACTAAATATAGACGATATGAATGTGGATGATTGGATTCCAGAAAATCAAGAGGAATTAGATGAACACAAAATTATAGAAATCGATAGTGACATCGAGAAAGTTAGTTTAAAAAGAAAAAGAAAAAAATAGAAAAAAATAACGTCATTTTTAGTAAATTATAATAAAATAAATTAAAAAAATATATACGCATTTATGAATAAGAAAATAAAGATATCCATAGAAAGTGTCGTCTTACCCAATGAACCCCTATCCAACATCGAACTGTTGAATGCGGCAAAAGATTTGAAAATCGAAGATTTTCTAGGAGTGTTTTCCAGAGATGCCTTGCCGAAGAGAAGACCTCGACAATCGGAATGCGGAATTTTAAATCTAGACGATTCAATGGGTGAAGGCACTCACTGGGTGGCGTGGATGAAGAGCGGGAAGAAGAAAAATTATTATTTCGACAGCTACGGAATCTCGCCGCCAAAAGAAATAAAGAACTATTTCAACAAATCAATGGTTCGTTACAACACGGAACAAGTGCAATCACCACATCAAGTGTTTTGTGGTCACCTGTGTCTCTACGTTCTCAAGAGATGGTCTGAAGGAGATCGATTTCAAGACATTCTCAATGATTTACATTAGAGAGAGATTTTTTTTTATAGTATATATAAAGATAAAAAATTATTTTAAAAAAATTTAATCGAATAAAAACGAAAAATAAAATAACATAGTTCATTTTTAATAAACTGCGTTTGAACATATTTTTCTAAAAAACAAAAAAATCCCACAACAACATGCCAGTCGATAAATTTGGAAGAAGTGACGACAAAAAAGTCAACCTGAGAAAGAAGAGGAAGACGTTCGAAGTCGACGATGGTTACGACATTGCCAACTTGGATGAACGTTACGTTCGGAGATACGAACCTCGAGAAGAACCTTTGAACATGAACGATAAGAAGCTCTACAATCTTCCCGAGCCGATAGATCTCGCAGATGCTGCGACTAAAAAATATGTCGACAGGGGGAATGCCGATTTCGAATGAATCCTGCTGGATAATTATGTGGATAAAACCATGACCGACGATCTCAATCTGAAATCCAAACGTTTGGTGAATGTCGCGAATCCCATAGATCCCACCGATGCCGTGACCAAGAAATACGCGGACGACTCTCACGCGAGATTCAGCGAACACCTGAGAAATAGATACGTTCTGAAAACGATGCACTCGGAATTGAACACCAATTCTAACAAGATAACGAATGTGGCCACTCCCACGAATCCCAAGGACGTGGCGACCAAACACTACGTAGATCTGGAACAGAGAAAGTCTGACAGACGAGAAATGAAATTGGATCTGAATGCGGGATTCAACAAGATATTGAATCTGTCGAAGATCGACGACATGGATGCGGACTCAACAAGGGCTAAGTAGATTCTGCCGTGATACAATCGCAAGAATACCTAGAATCGCAAGTGGACGATCTCTACCTGAACAAAGAATCTGGCGGAACCATGGAGGGTGGCATCAACATGAACGGTCACAATTTATTCGGTCTCGATCACGATCCTGAATTCGATTCCAGCACGGTCAGCAGAAAGTACGTGGACGACAACTCGGTCTGGAGAAAGGGTGACATCATGGAAGGTAAACTAGACATGGGTGGACACGCGCTCACGAATCTACCGGATCCCGTGAATATGACGGATGCCTGCACCCTGATTTCGGTGGTGGAGAAAGTTAAATATGCTAGACAATTGATCACCATGTGGGCCGAAGAGGCCGGCGCCTTAGATGAGGGAAAAGCTGAGTGGTCTTTCGGAAATGGAGGTAGCGGATCGAAACATGGTCAGGTGGGATATCCCATGCCGTTGGGAGGTGAAATCCTTCAAATGAGTCTGGCTTCCTCGGATTTGAATAACAGAGCAGTCGTCAATCTCATGGTGAATGGTGTAGAGAGCGATAAGAGATACAGCGTCGAAAAGACTGAGAATCAACACGCGAATGTTAGCATGTTCGGTACGCCTCTCAAAGTGAACGCCGGAGACAGGATTAATTTCGTTACGAAAACCAATAATCCTGAAGCCGCCACTTCCGTGGTTAGTCTACTGATCGAACTAGATCCTTTGAACAAACAGTGAACGCGTGGAAAATAATGAATTAAAAAAAAAAATAATGTGTGATTATTAAAAACAAAAAAAAAAGTAATGAGATTTAGAAAGAGGTTCAATCTCTCTAGATCACATTACTTTATTTATTTTTTTTTTGTTTTTTTGTTTTTAATAATAACTCATTACTTTTTATTTTTTTTTGTTTTTTATTTTTTTTCACACACTCGTCTCTCATCAAATGATCGACATCTTATTTCCATCCGATTCGAATTGTAATTCTCTGTCCGACAGGACCAGGGTGAAGGCTTCGGTTTTTCTCGGCACGTTCCTATCGAATTGCATCTTGATCTGAATGTCTAAGACGCTACTCTTGAGTCGTTCACTCTGTTTACTGATGTCGAATACGAACATTGGATACATCGACTTGTATTCGCCGGGAGATATGTTGGGGTTGCTCATCAATTCGTCTAGACCGTGATACTTCTTTCTAAAATCAGCGGCATTGCTGTACAGTCTGGAGAAATTGTTCTTGTCGAACGATGCATTGTAATCGATTGCTGGATATCTCGTGGCGTTCAGAAACACTTGCATGTTTCTCAAATGGCAGTGATCGAACAGCGACGCATTCTTTTCCTGAGACCCGTCCCTATCGGTCTGAAACACAACCACAATGAAACGCGGTCTCTCGGAAGCAGATTTCACCATCAATGTCCAATCGAAGTGATTCGTGGAGGGAGGAATGCTAGCCGTGTCACACTGTCTCATTCTAAATCCCACGGGTAATTTACTCTTGGATTCTATGATCTTGTAGAGACGCGCTTTCTCCACGATCGAAGGCTCCACGTGCGGAACGAACCACGATATCTTGTGTAGAGTTATCTTACTCGCATCGGTCGTGGTGAGTTTCACTATTGCATCGTCGTTTCCGTTTCGAATCAACGTCAGATTGTGTTTGAATCCGTACATGATCTTGTTGTAATCGTCCGCGAATCCGAAGATGTGTTTCAAAGGTATCCTGAACGAAAACGTTCCTTTAGGTCTGGACGTCTTGAGGACGTAGTCGAATATGCGCTAGCAGGGCCTACGGAGTCTTTCACCCACAACTGATTAAGTCCTCTGGATTTCAAAAAATCATCAGGATACGTCAAGTGTCTGAACATCGTGGTGGCCTGACCGGGATGAAGAACAGATTCTATCTCTTGTCCGGATAGCATGTATTTTATGTTACTGAATAGATGCATGATGCCATTATTGGCAAGAGTAACTGTGTCGTCGTCGGTGTAGTCGCTCCCATCTTCCTTGGTGAGACGTCCCTGCACCACTATGTAACTCTCGCTAGGATGTACGAATAGATCTTGAGTTTCGACGTTGATTCTTATCTCTCCCGCATTGTTCAAACTCGTTCCGGTTACCGGTTCGTATTCGTGAACCTCATATTCTTGAATACTTTCATCTTTCACTATGCTTTGTGTTATATCTAGTATATTTGTCATTTTAAAGGATTTTTAGGTTTTTTTTGTTTATTAATTAACTTGCTTTCTTTATCTAAAAAATAGTTTATAATTATTTTTTATTATTATTTTTTTCTCTCTTATATATATATGTGTGTAAACAAAAAAAATGTTAAAGAGAGTAAATAAAAAAATTTTGTTTTCTTCATCAAAACATCGTCTTCTGTAATTGTTGTTCGTAAAACTTTCCGATGATCTCTTCTCCATCCAAAGCTTCGATTTCATAAGTCACCAGATCGGTGTGAAATATTTTGATTATCACGAAGATTTCCGAGGTCCATCGAGGAGTATAACCCTTTTCGAAGTGCTTCTTATAAGCGTAAATTCTCACTCGATCGCCGACCGCAAATTTCGGCGTTCTAGACTTCTTCCTGATCTTAGATCTCTCGGGATATAGATTCGCGTAGACCCGTTTTTCGTTTCGAGGATCGCTAGCTTCCGCAGGAGTCATCTTGATTGATCTGTGTCGGGTGTTGTTGTAATCTTTGACCTGACCGTTCAGAGCGTATATGTATTTCTTGGTCGAATTTGCCGTGAAGTATCTGTACATCTTCTCCTTCATCGTTCGATTCCAATGTTCCACCACGCTGGCTTTCTCTTCGTTTTCGATCGAGTAGAGGTCTACCAATCGACGAACGTCCTTGTTGTAGAATTCCTTTCCCTTATCCACCCACAATTTACTCGGTTTTCGAGAAGACGAGTCGAACACGCTCTTTAGAGCCTCGGCGAGGCAAGGTCCTGATTTATCCTTCAAAGCTCTGATCCAACCGTATTTGGAAAACACGTCAATGACTGTCAATAGATATCTGACGCCCTCGTTCCACCTCGAAAATGATCTCATGTCGACCAAGTCGGCAGACCAAATGTCATCCAGACCCTTCACGAACACCCTTCTCTTTTGAAATTTATGCACTATGGGTTTGTGTAACTCCTCGGCCAATTCGCTTGTCAATAATCGTTTCTTCTTCTTTTCAGATGCGCTTTTTTTTTTGAATGCCCCATCCGAATCGACGTTTCGCACCGATCAGATTGCCCCCCGGCGAACGTTCCATCTTCTCTCTCCTGGTCGGATTCGATATGCCTCTCAATCTCCCCAACATGTTTTTGTCGCAGACGTCATTGCGAGTCTTGGTGTCGGGATGTCCGGCGTAGCACAGATCATGATCACACGCGGCCACGTCCACCCTATTCACAGGTTTGCTCCAAGATTTGGGTGTCAGATCGGCGTTGAGTCTCTTGTTCAATTTCGTTCCGGGTCCCGTGAAACTGTGACCGGGCAGATGCATTTCGAAAGGTAGATTGTTGATCATTTTTTTCACGATGCCTTTACCTTTGCTTGCGTTCTTTTGTTTGATGAATCGCGTCTTGACAGAACCACACGCGTCGCAAATTCCGCGAAGCATCCGTCTGTCGTTTTTAGTTTGCACTTCTCTAGAATTACTCGTCTCGGTAACTCTCTTACACTTTACGCAATACATTTTTTGAAGAGTTATTTAAATTAATTTCGTTTTTTATTTTATATATAAATTTAATATTTTTTTTTTTTTAAATTCTGTTCTTATTATATATATATATTTTTTTTTTTTTCAATCGCTGCTTTTGAGTTCTATCATCTTACTGAATTCTTCCCTGGCCTCTTTCCTCCCCTTTTCCACAAGAGAATCCTTCATCTCTTCCTTGATGATCTGACAAGTCTTGATTCTCACGGCTTCTTTCATGGCATCGTATTTCGTTTTCTCGCTCAATATCATGAAGTATTCACCGTCCGATATCCTACCGTCTTTCAACGCCATAGAGATCATTTCGGATATCGTGTCGATCTTGGAGTCGGCCAAGACGCGAATCTTGTCGTGTTTCCTCGCCTTCAGATATAATTTCCTACTCAAACAGTTTCTGAGCGTGCTAAACAATCTGGCGGCGAGGGCCACTCCTTCTACGGTCAACATGATCGGAATGCCAACCGCGGTCGACAACAATCTGATGCCGGCCGCTTGTAAACCCATGGAAATCGTGATGAGTGTCGTGTCGATCGCATTGACGAATTTCACGAAACGCGAATACTTCTTGAGGGAACGACGAGAATCTCTCTCTCGAGTCAGATACAATTGATTTCTACTGATTTGATAGATGCGATACCTCTCTCCTCTTTCTCTTTCTTCTAGCGACGGCGCCGTCGGCAAAACGCAGTTCGGCTTCTCGTCCTCGTCGTCCACTAACGTCGGATACAATTTATTTCTGGTTCTCATTTTTTTGTTTTTTTTCTTCTAATATTAGATAGAAATTTTATGTGTGTATTTATTTTTTTTTATTTTCTACTCTCCCTTATTTTATATCAATGAAAAAACTTAGACGTATGCTTCGTTCAGCAATAATTTCTTGATGCATCCCTTGTCTTCTAAAGTCAAACTTCTACGCGCCAATTTCAGTTCTTCCGAATCTGTGGGCCTGTCTCGATTCTTACAGAAGACTAATCTCTTCCAAAACGTGATCACATCGTTGAATTTAATGCGTTTGAATGCTGGTTCGAAATACATGACGACCATATCTTCCCTTTCCATCATTAGACATGAATGATTCTCGTGATCGAAGTCTAGATAATCCCGACATCCGACGCATCGTTCTAACAAGATGGGACGTAGTTGTTCGTTCATGCAGATTGCGTATGCTCTCATCAGCATGTTTAAAAGAAACCTCGCTCTAATAGTCTGAGAATCACTCATGATTTACGTATTTTTTTTTATTATCTATTCGATTTGATATATTTATTTTTCTAAATAACTATTTATTTATATATTTTTTTCTCCCCTATATATATATCAATCAAAAACGTGACAGCGGGCTCGCGAATTTCCAACAAACCGACGACAACACTCTTCGTTCAAAACATTTCCATCAAGTGCTCGTCGAGACCCCACCTCGCAATAACGTGCGCCAGTCTCACTTCGAGAAACGCTACAGTGGGTTTGCGGATTCAAACATCACCTCTTCACGCGAGTCGATTTCAAAATCTCCGTCTACGCCTCCATTGGGTTTCAGTGTTAAAATCGTGTATACGAACGCGGATTGTTAGAATCGGCAAGAGGATGATGTTAGAAACCGCAAAACGTTTTTTCTTTGCAATTTAACACTGAACCCTATGGGAGAAATCCATTTGCGGATTCAAACATCATCGGACCTAAAATCCACAGAGCGGATCTCCGTGTACGCCTCCATTGGGTTTCAGTGTTAAAATCGTGTACGGACGCGGATTGTTAGAATCGGCGAGAGGATGATGTTAGAAACCGCAAAACGTTTTTTTGCTCGCAATTTAACACTGAATCCTATGGGAGAAATCCATTTACCGATTTCAATCAAAACGGTACATGTAGTGTACGTAAAATTTCATGCGTTTTCTGTCATTCTTGGATACAATCAGTGATGTTTGAATCCGCAAATGGATTCTAAAGCACCCTAAAAAACGTTAAAATCTTGTACATGTACACGATTTTAACACTAAATCCTATGGAGGTGCACATGTACACGTACTCGTACATGTACGATGATGCTTGAACCCGCAAATAATACCTACTCATAGCTTATGACCCATCATTGGAAGGAGGTCAACTGACTCGTTGCGATGAAGGGCATATGCTGTTTTGGAGACAAATTGGTGTTTTTGCATTTGAATGGCGATTTTTGTGAGCTGGTCATATATTTCCGAAACGCTGGATGAATATTTAAAGTGGGTGCGCAGTTACTCAGAGGTTAGAGCATTGGACTCCAACCCGAAAGGTCCACAGTTCAATATTGACCAGCTGTAACTGCATTGTGTCCTTGGGCAAGGCACTCAATCCCAAATGACCATGTGGGGGCACGGTGACGTTGTGTACAACGGAGTACTTCACGTCGATTCATGACTTGCCTTCAACCAGTGCTAACCGAGATGGTACGGAATTAGTTCGTTGGGGAGTCTGAGAGTTGCTCGCCGTTGCTCGGAGGTTCTCTCAGGGTACTCCGACTTCCTCCATCCGTAAAACTGTCCGACACGAGGTTACACTGGCAGGGATGTGGCTAGAGGGTTTCAACTAGGGGGGGGGGGGGGGGGGTGCCACCAGTGTAAATTCCATCTGTGAGTGGTTTGGCTAAGTGGTTGTACTGCAGCGCTTGGTGATATCTTTTAACCCTTTACCCAACGAATCGCCCGCATCCGCCCACGTAATATTCAAATACAGCTACTGAAAAAATATTATTTTTCGAACAATTTCAACAAAACCATAAGTAGTATGTCATGCACGTTTCAGGTGGAGGTTGCAGGACCTCGGTGCAGGACCTCGGAAGTGACGTCATGTCACGTGACGTAGTGGCGCCATGTTGTGTTGTCATGATAACCCACGTGAGCGGCCATGTTGTGACGTCATCTCCATAGTGATACGTGGTGTGAGTGCGCATGCGCAGCGCGTGTTGTTATGGTGATACGTGTTTCCGTCGTCCATTTTGTCTACTGGAGGCCGCCATCTTGTTTTCTATGGTAGCACGTGATTGCTATGTTACCTAAGGCCTACAATAGGACAGGGGTATGTTCGGAGGGTATGTTCGATTGAATCGGAGTATTTTCTGGAACGACTTCCCTGGATAATTACAACCCGACAATCCCTCCAAATCACCAAAAACCACCCGAAATCACCGAAATTGACTTTATTTCCCCAATTGATCGGCTTAGCATATAGTGCTATAGTACTAAGGGGTACAAGAGGTGCATTCGACTGAAGTGGAGTAATGTTCTGGATTAGAATTCTCCCAGAATCCCTTTTTGATCCCTATCCCATGACGTTTTTCCCCTATTAAGAATAGCACGTAGTGCTATAGGACAAATTTACCCAGAATTCTCTGCTTCTATCTATATATGCAATAGTTATCGTCTATCTGACCCTGTTCCTTTATTCTAGAGTATACTCCAGTAGCGTACAAGAGCCTATCAACTGGAACAGTATACCTTATTATTGCTATATTTAGCAATTTCTAGTCCATTCTTGTTAGTTCTGACCCCATTCCAAGTACTCTTGTTGTTTCATTTATCTAGATAATAACTAACCAATCAGATTGCTTGATTTCCCATAACCTGTATGCAGAATTATCGCCCTTCTGTATAATAAAAGCCTATATCCAATGGCCATATCCCAGGGAATCCCATTTTTTGCAAAACACCTGTGGCTATGGAATCCCTTTTTTGTCGTATGAGGCCATGAGGGCTATGTAAAAGCCCTCAATGAGTCCTCATTTATTATCCCTCATAGCCTCATTGAATTTTGAGGTTATGAGGACCATTAAAAATCCCTCAATGAGGTATAATTTACTACGACTCTTAGTCTCATTTCAGTATTTGGGGATACCTATGGCGTGGTATTGTATTATTCGAGGATACCTATCGAGGATGTCTTTAGGAAAATCCCTTTTTTGTCGTATGAGGCCATGAGGGCTATGTAAAAACCCTCAACGAGTCCTCATTTATTATCCCCCATAGCCTCATTGAATTTTGAGGTTATGAGGACCATTAAAATCCCTCAATGAGGTATAATTTACTACGACTCTTAACCTCATTTCAGTATTTGAGGATACCTAAGGCCTGGTATTGTATTATTCGAGATACCTATCGAGGATACCTTTAGGAGAATCCCTTTTTTGTCATATGAGGCCATGAGGGCTATGTAAAAACCCTCAATGAGTCCTCATTTATTATCCCTCATAGCCTCATTGAATTTTGAGGTTATGAGGACCATTAAAAATCCCTCAATGAGGGATTTTTAATACGACTCTTATCCTCATTTCAGTATTTGAGGATACCTATGGCCTGGTATTGTATTATTTGAGGATACCTATTGAGGATACCTATCGAGGATACCTTTTGGAGAATCCCTTTTGTGTCGCATTAGGCTATGTAAAAGCCCTCAATGGGTCTAATGTAGTCTTACCAACCGCTTCCATCTTGTCGCCAAAGCTCCAAAGCCATTATAGGTCTATGGCCTATCTGTCCTATCATTAGCTTCTACAGCAGTCTTGTTCCATTGTGGCCTTGTACCAGTACTATTGGCTTCTGTTATTCTACCCCATATCTCATCCATTACTTCCTAGCTATACCTATCTCAGTCTCGACTATAACATTGATCAAGGTTGAATCAGATTTCCCCTGTATACTTATAAGGCATTCCGTTATTGAGATTCCTAGCCGAGTCCGTAAAATTTGGATTCCGTGTTTTAACATCAATACTCGAGGGTATGGAAAGGGTTTGATAACACCCAATTCAACAATGACTACAAGACTCTGAACAGAGACAACCAACCACTATAAAACAATAAAGGTACAGATCCAACATAACCAAGATCGAAGTAAACATAACAAAGTGAAAGAATGTCAAACTAGTCGGATTGATCGAACAAGTTTGACAGACTTAACAGAACAAAGTGAACAAAGATCCAACACAACTAAGATCGAAGTGATCAAAACAAAGTGACGAAAATCGAACTGAACAGATAGAAGAGAACTGACCCAATGAAGGTATCGAACTGAATTGACCAGAACAAAGTGAACAAAGTTCTGAACTATAACCCTAAAGAATATTAACACCCTTTGAACTTTTTGAATGAACTTTTTATATCTAATATAAATAAACACTCCCTTTTGAACTGAACGATTTTTTAAACTTAATGAAAATATAAGGAAAGGTGATCTGAATTTTTAAACCACAACCCATTAAACTAAATTCTTCCAATAGGGAAGGGGAATACCCTCGAGTGTTGATGTTAAAACACGGAATCCAAATTTTACGGACTCGGCTAGGAATATCAATAACGGAATGCCTTATATGTATACAGGGGAAATCTGATTCAACCTTGATCAATGTTATAGTCGAGACTGAGATAGGTATAGCTAGGAAGTAATGGATGAGATATGGGGTAGAATAACAGAAGCCAATAGTACTGGTACAAGGCCACAATGGAACAAGACTGCTGTAGAAGCTAATGATAGGACAGATAGGCCATAGACCTGTAATGGCTTTGGAGCTTTGGCGACAAGATGGAAGCGGTTGGTAAGACTACATTAGACCCATTGAGGGCTTTTACATAGCCTAATGCGACACAAAAGGGATTCTCCAAAAGGTATCCTCGATAGGTATCCTCAATAGGTATCCTCAAATAATACAATACCAGGCCATAGGTATCCTCAAATACTGAAATGAGGATAAGAGTCGTATTAAAAATCCCTCATTGAGGGATTTTTAATGGTCCTCATAACCTCAAAATTCAATGAGGCTATGAGGGATAATAAATGAGGACTCATTGAGGGTTTTTACATAGCCCTCATGGCCTCATACGACAAAAAAGGGATTCTCCTAAAGGTATCCTCGATAGGTATCATCGAATAATACAATACCAGGCCTTAGGTATCCTCAAATACTGAAATGAGGTTAAGAGTCGTAGTAAATTATACCTCATTGAGGGATTTTTAATGGTCCTCATAACCTCAAAATTCAATGAGGCTATGAGAGATAATAAATGAGGACTCGTTGAGGGTTTTTACATAGCCCTCATGGCCTCATACGGCAAAAAAAGGGATTTTCCTAAAGATATCCTCGATAGGTATCCTCGTATAATACAATACCACGCCATAGGTATCCCCAAATACTGAAATGAGACTAAGAGTCGTAGTAAATTATACCTCATTGAGGGATTTTTAATGGTCCTCATAACCTCAAAATTCAATGAGGCTATGAGGGATAATAAATGAGGACTCATTGAGGGCTTTTACATAGCCCTCATGGCCTCATACGACAAAAAAGGGATTCCATAGCCACAGGTGTTTTGCAAAAAATGGGATTCCATGGGATATGGCCATTGGATATAGGCTTTTATTATACAGAAGGGAGATAACTCTGCATACAGGTTATGGGAAATCAAGCAATCTGATTGGTTAGTTATTATCTAGATAAATGAAACAACAAGAGTACTTGGAATAGGGTCAGAACTAACAAGAATAGACTAGAAATTGTTAAATATAGCAATAATAAGGTATACTGTTCCAGTTGATAGGCTCTTGTACGCTACTGGAGTATACTCTAGAATAAAGGAACAGGGTCAGATAGACGATAACTATTGCATATATAGATAGAAGCAGAGAATTCTGGGTAAATTTGTCCTATAGCACTACGTGCTATTTTTAATAGGGGAAAAACGTCATGGGATAGGGAACAAAAAAGGGATTCTGGCAGAATTCTAATCCAGAACATTACTCCACTTCAGTCGAATGCACCCCTTGTACCCCTTAGTACTATCGCACTACGTGCTAAGCCGATCAATTGGGGAAATAAAGTCAATTTCGGTGATTTCGGGTGGTTTTTGGTGATTTGGAGGGATTGTCGGGTAGTTTGTGGTAATTATCCAGGGAAGTCGTTCCAGAAAATACTCCGATTCAATCGAACATACCCTTCGAACATACCCCTGTCCCATTGTAGGCCTTAGGTAACATAGCAATCACGTGCTACCAGAGAAACCAAGATGGCGGCCTCCAGTAGACAAAATGGACGAAGGAAACACGTATCACCCTAACAACACGCGCTGCGCATGCGCACTCACACCACGTATCACTATGGAGATGACGTCACAACATGGCCGCTCACGCGGGTTACCATGACAACACAACATGGCGCCACTACGTCACGTGACATGACGTCACTTCCGAGGTCCTGCACCGAGGTAATGCAACCTCCACCTGAAACGTGCATGACATACTACTACCATATCATGTGACCCCTCTTTGGAACGAGCTCGTCGAGCTCGTTCCAAAGAGGGTTTCACATGATATGGTTTTGTTGAATTTTTTTTTTTAAATTAAAAAAAAAATGGTATTTAAAATAATGAATTTTGAAATCGTCTGCGTTGGGTAAAGGGTTATGAACTCTTCTGAAAATTTTCACTAGTCCTGAAACGGAAAAAGCATCATTTATAATGTGTCTGAGTCAGAAAATTTACCGGATTGATGGCAGAGTCGAAATTTTGAGGCCATGTCAAATTTCCAGTTGGAAATAAAAGATTAAAATTTCTCATCATCAGTTGGAATTTTAATATTTTTCATGAACAATGTTAATTTATTGAATTTCCAACTCTTTGATTTTTGACCTCGGAATTTCCAACTATTGACAAAAATACTCCTAGCTGGGGTGCCCCCCCCCCCCCCCCCCCCGCCTTACACACACACACACACCCTGTCGCCACATCCCTGGACACTGGTGGTCGAAAGTGTTATAAAACCTTAATAAATAAATAAGTGAAGATTAGGTTTAAAGCAAATTTAGGGAAGGAACACATGAAGTATTGAATTACTTCTCATCTCGTGGAGTTGTCATAACTATACTTTCCACATTCTTCTCAATGTACCGATTAACCAGGGCACCACGGACATTGTACACTTGTTGACTTTCACTACCAATCTGGATTAAGCTGGACAAATTTGAGATTCGGGACAATAAAGTTTGTTGACGAATGAGGCATAAAGGTATCTACACTCTAAATCCAAGGGCGTCACTTAGGGGTCTGAGGGATATGACCCCACGCACGCACCCATCCACTTCGTTATCATTTTGCAGTCGGAACATTTTCATCTTGATTGAAGTCTGTGATATCGATTCTCTCTTGGTAGTGTGTACTTTCCCTGCAGTAATGTCACACACACATTTGGCCATATAAGTTCGAGGTCTGTAGTACCCGCCTCGAGCTGTTGAGCAACACTGAGCAATGGCGCGGTACGTTATAATGAAGTAAGAGGTTACGTCACAGATACACATGTATATTTTTATCCACAAATAAATGTTCAAGCAGTTGTGAGGGTCTTTTTTGACTAGTTATTTATTCCAACTACATCATCAAGGCATGCCTAATATTACTTCATCATCAAAGCATGCCTTCGTCGAAGATTTGAGACGGCATTACAGTCGGGACAAATCAAGTTCATACCCCGGCGGCCCACCCCCTTCAATCGATCATATTTCAAATGTTCATCCCATTTTTGTAATTTCTACATGATGTCATTCTTCTGGTGTCAGATTCTTTGTAGGACGAACACAAACTCTCTTACAATGAGACCAATATGACTATTTGTTTATTCATTTTTGGTGTTGAAGGTCACCTATTTCTGCATAATGGCTAATTGGGCCCATTTTAGAGGACTTCCACCCCAAGCATTGGTTTACCACTGTAAACAAGCACTGCTTCACTTCCCGGGGTTCCCAATGGGATAAAATTTGAATGTAGGGTGTAGAGTGTGGAGTCCTGAGTGGATTTAGCGTGCGATTTATCGATCGAGGACATCCTCGTTTTGCACTCTGTCCTCTGTTTGAAGTCCAGATTCGTGAACCACATTTACACCAATTAAAAGAGCACACCCACATTGTCTCTTTTAATTCCAACACACGCCGAGCAGATGAACATATTTAATTTACAAGCTCAGAAGCAGATAATTTATGAGCCACATATGTTGATGTACCTTGTCTCCAAAATATGGTTCATGTTTTCCACATTATGACACACTGACACTATTCCCTTTAGTTTGAATTGTGCTTTCAAATGAAGCATTCTGGTGGCTTCCTCCCCGCGGGAACCCCGGGAGGTGAAGCAGTGCCTGTTCACTGCGGTAAATAGGCTCAGTTTTACTGGTAAAATAGGACCCAGTCACTAGTGCTTGGGAGGGGCAAACCCTCTCTAAAATGGGCAACATGGCTTATTAACGCTCATCCCTGGCCTTGAGTTGATACTCATGTTGTGGTCATGATTAGCCATTGAGCAAAAATATGTGACCTTAAACACCAATCAATAAATAAATAAATAAATAAATAAATAAATAAATAAATAAATAAATAATAAATAAATAAATAAATAAATAAATAAATAAATAAAAATACTGGTGGCTTCGGGGATAGAAGATTCCAGAATACGTCATTTGAAAGCTCAGTAGTATGTCTCGGGCTTTTCACCCCCTATTTGAGGGACCCCGGAAGTGACGTCATGTCACGTGACCTAGTGCCGTCATGTTGTGTTGTCATGGTAACCCGCGTGAGTGGTCATGTTGTGACGTCATCCCCATGGTGATACGTGGTGTTGTTGCGCATGCGCAGCGCGTGTTGTTAGGGTGATACGTGTTTCCGTTGTCCATTTTGTATACTGGAGGCCGCCATCTTGGTTTCTATGGTAGCACGTGATTGCTATGTTACCAATGGCTTCTAACAAGACATGGGTATGTTCGGGGGTGTGTTCCTTTGTAGAAGAGTAAATATGATTACCACAAACAACCCGACAATCCCTCCAAATCACCAAAATCCACCCAAAATCACCGAAATTGACTTTATTTGATACGGATTTCCCATGTTATTGGTTTTATTGACTTAGCACGTAGTGCCATAGTACTAAGGGGGTATAAGGGGTGCGTTCGATTGAACAGGAGTAATGTTCTGGCTTTGAATTCGCCCAGATTCCTTTTTTGGATCCCTATCCCATGACGCTGTTCCCATTAAAAGACACGTTCCTTTGGTCATTACCCAGAATTCTCTGCTTCTATCTATATATGCAATACTTTTCGTCTATCTGGCCCGGTTTCTTTATTCTAGAGTATACTCCAGTAGCATAGAAGAGCCTATCAGTTGGAACAGCTTTGCTTATTGTTACTATATTTAGCTACTTTTGTTCTATTCTTGTTAGTTCTGACAAAAATTTGTGAAATATGAACTACTGAGAGTTCATTCCCTCGCTTCTCAAGTGAAAAAATCAAGGTATCGTTGTTGTTAATGTTTGGTGTTTATCCCTTTATCTGACATGAAAAGCAGACGACACTTGCAAAAAAAAATTCTTGAAGAACTAATTTTTTTCAGATTTTGTCTCCAAAACAAAATTGTTCCACTTGACCGCTTCCAGTGGGGCTGCGTTACTTAAACCGGTTTTCCCCCGACCCGATTCATTTTGCAGAACCTCCAAGTTCCTCACTACCGTTGCTTTAAATGGACTACATCAGTTCGATAAGTTATACTGGGTAACCCCACCCTCTCCAAATAGTTTTACTAACGAATACAGTATTACAGCTATTTCTTCCAAGTCGTTTTACTAATTTCGGTATTCTTCTACCCTTTCTGTCAATTTTTTTTGCGTGATCTCGGAATATGCCTCTACAAGTAACACTTAAATTCGCTTCTGTGTATTCTTCATATTCTCCAGTTTTCCCCGCTGACTTATCCTTCGCGACTCGTCTACACTACAGCCCACAGGTAGTGTTCAACCGATGATCGGAACCGGTCACCACAATCGGCCGATTATGGGCAATCGGATGACAACGGCAATGGCTCCTGGAACATCGGTTCAACCGATTGTTGCCAAGCAATTTGTGATTTTTCTGAATCGCATTTTATTATTACTGCAATTGTTCAATTGTTAATGTAAAATGATGTCGATGATACCATTCAATAAAGTTGAGAAACAACCACAATGTGTATTCCTAATCTCTCTAGAAGCCCCTTTACGGGATATAGGTGTTAAACGAATGTAAAGCTTACAACTGAGCACACTTGCAGCAATCGCCAGTTCATACCGGAAAAGTGAAGGATGCACTCCATTGACTCACGTCGCAGTAAAATTACCCGCCGCGCGCACTTGGGCGGTACACGTGGCTCTGAGAGCCACGTTTACCGCCCAAGTGTGCGCGACCGGTAATTTTACTGGGACCCCAGTCAACGAAGTTTAACACTTTGAAAAATGTTCAGTTTAATGTAGTTCTTTCAAGCCTCGACTTGTCTTGTAGTGCACTGTATTACAATCGGAATCGGCATCAGAATCGGCCGATTGTGGGCTCAAATAATACGTACTGTAAAAACACATTCGCTGAACAAAGTCTCAAAGTGGACACTTAGTGTTGGTATGTGTGATACTGATAGATATTCTTAATGACGTATTATATGTGAAGTACGTTACTTTTAACTAACGAATACAACAGACCACTCCGAGAGCTGTCTGTCTGTTGTTTTCATTTATTAAAAGTAACAAAATGAAACTTGGCTTTATTTTCTTCTGATACCATATGTGTTTCCTCAACAATAATTATTATCTGGTTCTCAATTGGACTTTCCTTCCTCGCTCATCTAATAATTTCAAGGGAGATAACTATATCAACAGTCGATTTTCATGGTGAAAAAAATCAGGAATGGTGCCCCTGGAGCCCACAATGGGAACGCCCCCTATATGTACGTGAAAGTGAGAAGAATTTAGGGTAGTGAAAAATTCTCTGATCTGGGTTATTTATCTATTGGCGTTTGAAGGTACTTTTAGCATCTGTCCCTATATCATGACTGCCTTTGTTTACCAAAGTTTGAACCTGCCACCCACTTTAGGGACGAGCTCGTTCCAAAGGGGGGGGGGGGGGGGGGGTCACATGATATGGTTTTGTTGAAATTTTTCGAAAAATAATATTTTTGCAGCCGCTGAATTTGCATATTACGCGGGCGGATACGGACGGATACGGGTGAATCGTTGGGTAAAGGGTTAAGGAGCCTTGTTCTACTGGGCAAATATTTGGGATATTCTATAATTCCAGGGTCTCCGTTACTCCCAGGCGCGGGAACATTTAACACAATCTTTCCTCGCCTTTCCCGATTTCCACTCGCCTTCAGTGGCCTCGATTTTATCTTCAACAACAAATAACCCCTAAACGATCCATCGAGGTACTCCTCAAAAGCAGGTGCATCCTTTTTTTATATAATCCGTCCAAAGACTAGCAAAGAGCTATTGGCCCTAACTCCAGCACGCCAGCTCGGTACAAGTGACCAACCACAAGAACAGTTATAAGTGTCTTGCGCATGGACTTGCAGCAGATGTCTTCGACTGACAACGATAAAAGGGAGATTACTCTAACTACTTTTAGACACATGAAAGTGCAAAATTTTGCGTTGCTGGACGTCGGGGTAATCATCATCATTAACGTTAATAAAAATATAGTACTTTGATCATAGTAATTAGTGGAACTGAATTGAAGCAAGCCGAGCCCATATGTGCTGGTAGGCTAGTCAAAATCGATAACGCACCCTTCCGGTTGCATTTATTTTTCTTAGCCCTTGCCCCAGGGGGAGGCCACCAAAAATTTGCAAGACGTGACGTGGGGGAGGGTGGGTCTCTTGAGTGCGACAAAAATGTGCATTTCCAACTTGTGCAATTTTTTGAATTTTTTAAAAATATATCAATATATCAGCTAATATATACCATCATTTGTGTTTCAAACCTAAAAGATGATGTACATCACACACTCTTAACATAAATACAACATGAGGAGGCTTTATATGTGAGAATACTGAGCTTAATCTGGGAAAATGTCACACGTTAGTAAGGGGTGGGTGTCTTGTTCGAAATGTAGAAAATGTGCAGACAATATTTTGGGAACAATTCAAATGAAAATCTGTTCCCGTATATGTACACCTGCTCTGGCCAAGCCTGATAATGAACAGCTTATCATTTGTAGATTGGGGCCCACAGCAGCTCACAGAGGTTTAAATTGGTGGTACCAGTTTAACCCTTTACCTAACATGAAAAGCAGACGACACTTGCCAAAAATGATTGAATAACTATTTTTTTCATTTTTTTGTCTAGGTTATGACTCCTCATTGGAACGAGCTCGACGAGCTCGTTCCAATGAGGGGTCATAACCTATGTTTTGAGACAAAATATTTAAAAAATAATAAAAATTAATTGGCGATTTTTGAGAATAGCGCTGGCCGGTTGTGGCCGTTACGTTGGGTAAAGGGTTAAGAACATTATGAAAACCCCCTAAAGACAGCTGTGCCTACTAAGTTTATAAGCTTATTTTGGATTTTAATGGGAGAGTAGGGGGTGGGTGTCTGAGAACGGTAGTAGAAAATTTGCACGTAGGGGTGGGTGGGTGGGTGTAAAAAGGAGCCGAATAAAAAATAGGACGTCACGTCTTGCAACTTTTTAGTGCCCCCCCCCCCCCCTTGCTTGCCCTGAATAATTTGTGTAAAATATATACTTTTGAGTTTTATTATTTTATTTTCAGAGTTCATTGATTCATTGATTGATTACTGTGCTGATTGCTTGATGATTACAATGATGATTGCTTGGATGTGATACATGTATTATAATTGATCTACACAGTAAAAATGGAATAAACGAACCCGATAACGTCTGCACGCCTCTTTTGTGTTTTTTATCCAGGGGGGGGTTACACCAACTCAGTAGAAATGTGGTTGCTCATTCTGAAATCTGTCGAAAAACTCTGTTGTTCTGTTCCATAATGTTTAGTGTCCAACGGATTACCAAAAATGGTCGCTGACCGATTACCGGTTATTTGAGCACACAATCGGCCGATTCCGATTGTAATACCGTGCACTACAAGACAAGTCGAGGCTCGAATGAACTACATTAAACTGAACATTTTTCAAAGTGTTAAACTTCGTTGACTGGGGTCCCAGTAAAATTACCAGTCGCGCACACTTGGGCGGTAAACGTGGCTCTCAGAGCCACGTTTACCGCCAATGTGCGCGCGACTGGTAATTTTACTGCGACCTGAGTCAATGGAGTGCATCCTTCACTTTTCCGGTATGAACTGGCGATTGCTGCAAGCGTGCTCAGATGTAAGCTTTACATTCATTCATTTAACACGTATATCCCGTAAAGGGGTGTCTAGAGAGATTAGGAATACACATTGTGGTTGTTTCTCAACTTTATTGAATGGTATCATCGACGTCATTTTATATTAACAATTGAACAATTGCAGAAGATAATAAAATGCGATTCAGAAAAATCACAAATTGCTTGGCAACAATCGGTTGAACCGATGATCCAGGAGCCGTTGCCGTTGTCATCCGATTGCCCATAATCGGCCGATTGTGGTGGCCGGTTCCGATCATCGGTTGAACACTAATAATTTTAGACTTCTCCCCCTCCCCCCCCCCCCCCCCCCCCCCCCCCCCATCGGAGAAAAGCTATCGACATCTCTGCTCCCCAGAGTAACACACTTTACTGATTTACCAATTTTGTATACATCGAAACCAGAGGCGGACTGGCCGCATGGTACACCGGGAAATGTCCCGGTGGTCCCCCTATTACGTGTCCCTTAGGGCCCCCAAAATTGATGCAGCCCAACAAATCTTGGTGCATGAAATTTCGTGGAAATGGCCAAAAGGCGAAATGGATCCGATTGCAAAGTCGGTGGGTTTAACGAAATGTCAAAGGCAGTCCAAATGGAGAGCATTTCGATAAATGCCGTCTAGTCTGCTAATAATTAACCACATGCAAGGAAACGGCGTTCTTTCGGTTCGAAAAATGAAACTTTTCTCCCATTGGGCCGAACTATGGTGGGCCCGATGAGCCTGGGGCCCTCTTTGGTGCAACTATTTTTGTGAAATGAGTAACAAAGATGATACAAAAATGCCATTGAAATGCGTTCTATGTTAACTGCCATTGATCGCCAAAATGCAAGAAAGCAGGGTTCTGTCAGTTCGAAATATCGAAATTTTGTCCGGGGCCGGGCCCTCTTGGTACATTTCCCGGCATACTTTTCTTGGTCCAGTCCGCCCTGATCGAACCCGTTACTCGTCGAACGCAATCACTGGTGCTATATAATGGAGTGGTTTAAAGCGAAGTTTTTGAATGACGAGGAGTTAATTTCTGGTATGGCAATGAGTGAGGATTATGTGGGGAAGAGAAAAAAAAGAAGAGAGTTGAACGGAAAATTCAAGGCAAACTTAACCCTTTGAAATCTAGTGGTATCTTCCATGCCAGTTCAATGGGAGCATCTGGAAGAGTCCATATTCATTATTTGGGGTAGACCAATCAATATTTTCAACGTGCAGCCTCGGTGCTGCACGTTGAAAATATTTATTGGTCTACCCACACATTTACTGAACAGCCATCCTATTTAATGACGTTATGACGTATCATGTTCTTGACCGGAAAAGCGGTCGCTCGGGTTCAAAGAGTTAATTAAGATTCTGGGTCGAAAGCAGATATTCGTCATCTGAGTGGAAGAGAAGGACGTGACAACTGTTACTTATTCCCAGTTCCTTATTCGACATCGTTAAATCGCTTCATAGCGAATGTCGAATAAGGAACTGTGAATATGTAACGGGTGTCACGTCCCCGGAAAAAGAGAGAGTTCAGCTACCAGAAAGTCGCCGCTTCCCCAATGGAGAAGCCGAGACATTCGGAAAGCTGAACTGGGAGAACAGGAAACTTCATACTTCGTGAAAAGAATGAGAAAAATTAACACCGTCATGAAACTGCAACAGATCTGAGAATACTTTGTAATTATTTGTTTTGGTTTTGGTTGAATAAATAAAGAGGTTAAGACCGAGTTATCAGCCCGGGGTAACTTCATATCAGCCTGAGACCGAAGGTCGAAGGCTGATGTGAAGTTACCCAGGGCTGATATTAAACTAATCATGTTATAACCTCCAATTACACCTGAGCAAACATTATCATTAAGCTTCAGTAAGAATATCAACATGTCCAGGGCGTTGATTTCTATTGGAAAATGAAGGGGACATTGCATGCCCGAAATTATAGCCAGGGACCGACCTGGGCATGCGCCAGTGCGTATTTGGTTCTGAAACATCCGGACTTGTCTCTTAAATCTCAGAAATAGGCTTCTCAGTTGGCGCGTAACTTCTCAGATCATATTTTGATATTCTTTCGATGGATAATCGAGAGAGACACTCTTACATGTATTATATATATGATTATCATTTATCATTGTTGTAGAGTGCTTAAGTTAATACTTCAAGTCTTAATTACCAACCATTAATCTTCACCGTGGTTTCTGATCAAGTCTTGGCTGCCTAAATAGGCAGCCAAGACTTGATCAGAAACCACAGTGAAGATTAATGTTTGCTATAGTGTACTAAATGAAAATGATGAGAGCTATTACATACTTGCAGTGTGTGTTACAAACAGCAGTGTGACTCCGTAAATTGAAATCTGGCGCATGAATTGAAAAAATAAAATAGGCTCCGAGGCTAGAGCGTATTTTAAATAGTCCTGATCGGTCCCTGTATAGCGCTCACAACGTACCGGTGTAGACACTGAAGATTACTCCAGCATTTCCTATTTTACACGCGCAAAATAGATAGTTAAAATGGACAAGGGGCGTGGAAGGGAAAGAGATCAACAAAGGAAAAACGAACCAATCTGCTACATATTCCCTGACTGCTTGTACACAAATGTTCACCAAGTCTCCACCTTTTGTGTTTGTTATTGTTTTGTTTTGAGCTTGTTTTGATATCAGTGGCGGCGCCAGAAATTTTTTTGTGGGGGGGGGGGGGGGGGGGCAACTAGGGGGGCAGACTCCCATGAAGGGGGGCAAATACGTAAAGGATCATATCATTACTTTGTTATGAGGTAGTCCAAACTTGGACCCAAAGTCCGAGAGAGAGAGAGAGAGAGAGAGAGAGAGAGAGAGAGAGAGAGACTCATAATGCCCGTCTGTCGTAATGCGAAATCCATGAATTTTTTTAGACAAGGGATATGGAGAGACATGCCTTTGTTGGCTCATAACTTAATTATAACTTATAAGTATCTGCATCCGAGTCTTTAAATCTCTACTGCCTGGATGTGTTCATCAGCTAGCCTGAGGCTTTGGGCTAAGTGTGTATGGGAAATTATTGGGAATAAAAAAAGAGAGGGGTGTGTGTGTGAGAGAGAGAGAGAGTGACTGAATGTGTTTGTGTGTGAGGGTGGATGAAAATGCATGCGAGATGGTTGGGGGGAGCAACTGGGGGAGGGGGGGGAGGGGGGCAAAGCCTTCGTTTGGGGGGCAAATGCCCCCATGCCCCCCCCACCCCCACCCCACCCCACCCCACCCCCGTAGCGCCGCCACTGGTTGATATGTTCATTATGTTCTGCATATAAATTTTTATCTGAATAAAAAAAAACTAAAAAATTACACGCTCTCCGACATGCAGCCTTTGTTTCGCACTACTCGTTAAAAATTTATTCATCCAAGCCAGGGAGATAAGAGCCAAGAGGGCATTTACTCATGGCTGACAAAGTTAGCTCCCCTTAACTTCCTAAAGCCGTCAATAAATTTAACACCAAGGGTATGGGAATTTCATATAAAAACTGAAATTTCGAAATGTTGGCTAATTTGTATTATCGATGTGCGCATCATTTTACAATTCCGTGCATTTTTCTGCAGAGTAGTATAAAAATACAGGAGCTGGCTTTTTACAATTTTTTCCGAACCAGTTTGAAAGTTTGGCAATTATTCTCTGTTGAAATCCATTCAAAAATAGGAAAACGGCCCATCACCATCTTTTGATGTTCGGTGTTTTTTTTTTTTTTTTTTTTTGTTTTTGTCTGTTCATTGTATCAGCAGTATGTGCGTCGTGATATATAACACAGACACTGTCCTTTCCATTAATATAAAAGTCTTGGAGCTGGATTTGCTAATTTGTTTGCTGGGGGGGGGGGGGGGGGAACAAACTTGTTCCAAAACTTGGATACACTTTCTACTGATGTCATAGGTGTTGTCTCAACAAACACTTGCTTTTTAACAGAGGGAATCAGCAGTCACCATGCTGGATCACGTGTGTGGGGGGGGGGGGGGGGGGGGATACGTCACCTTTGTTTCCAAAATAAATCGCACGTGGATTAACTAACAGGCACAATCCTGCTCTGAAGATCGCGGGCGCGAACTCGATTCAGCATCAAATAAATAGACATTGGTATATATTACACGGTTAATCCTAGGTGTTAACCCTTTACCCAACGAATCGCCCGCATCCGCCCGCGTAATATGCAGATTCAGCAGCTGAAAAAATATTGAAAAATTTCAACAAAACCATATCATGTGACCCCTCATTGGAACGAGCTCGACGAGCTCGTTCCAATGAGGGGTCACATGATATGGTTTTGTTGAAATTTTTCGAAAAAAAATAAAAAACGATATTTAAATTAATAAATTTTAATATCATCTGCGATGGGTAAAGGGTTAAAATTAAATTTTATAATAAGTATCAATTAAAATATTGTGAATAATATGTAAAATTCCAGTTGAAAACAAAACTTTTGGTTAAGAACTCATTGAAATGTGACTGCGTACGGTCGGAAAGGGGTTAATACATATAGGTATTTGCATTGTTGAGTTATACGAAGAGAAATGAGTGACATATGAACCGATTGCCATCGCTTCCCACTTCGCTCCA
This sequence comes from Pictodentalium vernedei, assembly GCA_031216915.1. Taxonomy (NCBI): domain Eukaryota; kingdom Metazoa; phylum Mollusca; class Scaphopoda; order Dentaliida; family Dentaliidae; genus Pictodentalium; species Pictodentalium vernedei. The sequence continues at coordinate 94,684,650 of CM062295.1, read as the reverse complement.
CACGTATTTATTGTTTTGCTAACAAATGTGGAGTGTGCCCCAAGGACGTTGGAAGCACGGGGGCAGAGGGTGCAGCTGCCCTCCCTGGCTTCGAACCACGGCGGCGAGAGGCAAACAATGCCCTTCCCAGTTTCGTCTTCAATTTATTCTCGAAGTAAAGATAAAATACACCCCAAACCCGTTCTGGAACCTTTCAAAATTCAATGAAGGGTTTGGGAGGAGGTGCCCCGTCCCGATAGGAGGGGGACATCTCCTCTCAAACTCTTCACATCTCGGGTTTTCGGCTTTCGAGACATGTCTGCTTCGGCATGTCATGACTGGGCTGCTAGTGCGAGTAAATGACCTTTTCCTGGGGTCTGACCCCCTCCCCTGCTCTGAAGTGCTTTCAGTGCCCCTGGTGTGCCCACCCCACCTGACCAAGCATGGAGAATGCTGATAAAGTCTATTGGACCTTCCTCGCTCGTCTAATAATTTCAAGGTAGATAACTTTATTGAAAGTTGATTTTCATGTCGAAAAAATCCGTGATAAAACATCTTTGTTTCCAGGCAGACAACACTGTACTGGAAAAAACGCTCAGAATTCACGATTCTTCCTGCTCACTATTAGCCGGACCGTCAGTTCTAGGGCATCCAGATAGTACTACTTAGAGTTCTACGTTCGCTACCTTATAGTTAAATAAGAAGTTGTGAAGCCCATGCATCACGACCACTACTTCGAAGAATGCATGCCTTGGTGTAGATGGAATATTTCTTCATTCGGGGCTAGCAATCAGGGGCGCCGAACGCATTTCAGGGCATGGGGGGGGGGGGGTCAGACCTCGGGAAAATGGCATTTACTCGCACTAGCAGCCCGGCCATGACATGTTGTGGCATGCATGTCGCGAAGGCCAAAAGCCCAAGGTGGGGGAGTTTGAGAGGTGATGTCCCCTCCCGATGGGAGGGGGGCACCTCCTCCCAAACTCCCCCATTGAATTTTGAAATCTCCCAGAACGGATTTGGGGCATATGTTAGCTTTACTTCGAGAAAAATCACCCCCGTGGTTCGAATGAGGATGAGGAGCTGCCTCCGTGCTTCCGGCATCCCTGCTTCGGCATGTCAGTCGGGATAAATTGGGTTACACCCCACCCCAATTCGGTCATTTTTGTGACGTACGTGTGTTCAGCAACCTCAAATCTTATATATCGAGGAAAGTCCCTGTTATGGCGGAGAATATTTAAAAAGATAAACATATGTTCAAATACAAAAGTCTACGTGCTCTGTGTAGGCAGTCAGAATTTTCTTTCTTTTTGTTGATGGATTTGAACACCACAGTTGATCTGTATTGATATATACTCGGATTAATATTAATTTTTTTTTCTCAGCCAGTATGCTCTTGAGGTATCCTATTTGATTGTCAGAGCTAGCATACAGGAACCGATTCACAATCATCATACATGGAACTGAACCATACAACTTTAGGATATACTTTCGTACTTGGGTATCCCATAACCACGCCTGTTTCTTGGTCGCGAGGTGTTGCCAAACAATGTGATACATACCGAATCCCATCAATAGTTCTATCGCGGTTTCTGTGCTGGTGGCCATAAACATGAACAACAGATTTCAAAGCCCTGATGTTTTCTTCAAGACGTTTACAACCTGCATATTTGGAAAAATTGAACAATATTTTTGGTCTACTTGAGGAAGACATACTTTCCAAACCAATAGATTTTCTATAAATGTTGATTTTTTCCTTTTCCAACTCAGTCGGTATTATTAAATCATATCTTGGTAGAAAGTGACTGAAAGAAATCACCGGAGAAGCATACTCCTTTTCAAGAAATGTCTTGTTAAAATCCGCAAAATATTTCGACCTCGATATACTAAGACGAGGCCATTTGCACAGATAGTTATCCATCCAACCATCTTCCATCTTACTGTTGTCGATTTCTTCTCCCCATGTGTGGTACAAGGAGTCGCCCGCGTCATCGTCTGGTGTAGCATACCACGAATGTAACGGCACAATCCATGCCCGCTCCTTGTCTGAAATTTGAACGTGTGCCGATTTTGTTTGAACATTTATGGACTCGCACAAACGGATGATGTCGTGAAACTTCTCGATCGAGTCCCCCACATATCCGTATCGAATCCACAGTTCATGGTTACCTGGAGCGAGAGAAAATTTATATGATTAACCCTTTACCCACCGCAGACGATATCAAAACATATTATTTAAATATTATTTCTTTCAGTTTTTCAAAAAGTTTCAACAATATCATATCATGTGACCTCTCACTGGAACGAGATCGTTCCAATGAGGGGTCTGATGACATAGTTTTGTTGAAATTCTTGGAAAAATATTTTCTTTAAACTGCCGAAATTCCATCTTATGCTGGGGGTGCGGCCGATTTGTGACGTAAAGCGTCGAATGTTTGTTTACTGTGGTTTAACGACACTTTCAACAACCAGGGTCACCTCGTGTCGGAGATTTACGGGTGGAGGAAGTCGGAGTACCCGGAGAGAACCGCCGAGCATCGGCGAGCAACTGTTAAGACTCCCCAACGTACTAACTCCTAACAAGAAGGGTTAGCATTGGTTGAAGACACGTGCACCCTCGACATGCACTAGATAGTACCATCGTGCCCTCACGTGAGCAATCGCTATTAAGTGCCGTGCCCGAGGACATGACGAAGTTACTCCTGGATGGGATCGAACCGTGAACTTTTCGGGCAGATGCTGCCGATTCGTTAGGTAAAGTGTTAAATGTTTGTTTAACCTTTTACCTAATATGAAAAGCAGACGACACTTGCAAACAAAATTAGTGAACAACTAATTTTATTCATTTTTGCGTCAAAAACATAGCTTTTGACCTCTCGTAGAAAGAGCTCAACGGGCTCGTCCCAACGAGAGGTCACAAGCTATGTTTTGGGAGAAAAAGTGAAAAAAATAATGAAAATTGAATGGCAATTTTTGTGACTAGCGCTGGTCGGTTTTGGCCGTTGCGTTGGGTAAAGTGTTAATGGGGTTTAACGACACTTTCAACATCCAGGGTCACATCGTGTCGGACAGTTTTAAGCGTGGAGGAAGTCAAAGTACCCGGAGAGGACCACCGAGCACTGCGAGTAACTGCCAGACTCCTCAACTTAACCCTTTACCTAACATGAAAAGCAGACGACACTTGCAAAAACAATTCTTGAATAAGTAATTTTTTGCATTTTTTGTCTCAAAAGCTCGTTCCAATGAGGGGTCATAACCTATGTTTAGGAGACAAAAAATGAAAATTAATTGGCGATTTTTGAGAATAGCGCTGGCCGGTTTTGGCCGTTACGTTGGGTAAAGGGTTAATAACTCGGCACTAGCAGAGTTAGCAAAGGATGGGGGTCAAGTGCATCGTTGACGTGCAGTACGCATCAGTACACAGCACCATATTGCCCCTACATGGGCAATCAGCAGTCCTTGTCCTTGAACACAACGCAGTTACCGCCGGTCGGGATCGGCCCGTCGACATTTCGGTTTACAGTCCAATGTACTAACCAATGAGCCACCACGCCCCCAGAAGTGATTAAATAAAACCGAGGCTAATCCTTCCACTTGGCACCAAGCCACGAAAAGTTTATACAAAAGCAGTTAGTTGTCAAAATAGCTTTCAAAATCAACATTTTCTCCTGTTTCCAATAAATATGTTCTTAGTAAATTGGCACACTTTTTGTTGCACTTGGCAGGGGGGGGGGGGGGGGGGTCTTCCAAAAAATTCCGGACACAAGGCCTAAAATATTTTTTTCCACCTTTTGACCACCACCCACCCACCCACGTGTAAAAAAAATATTTTTTTCCTCTGACCACTTGGACACCCACCCCACCACCTATATTTTTTCAGTGCATCACCACAGTGGGTAATGAAAAATTATTGCACTGAGCTTCCAGTTGTCAATCCTTGCCTTAATTTGAATCCTAATCTACTGTCTAAACTAATTATGTACACATCAACCAGCATCAACAGAAGCATTTAGATTTCACTAAAGAAAATTGTTATTAACTCCTTTGTTATCAAGCACGCATTTATTTTAACTGGGAAAAATTTCATTGTTATTTTTCGCTGTGAGAAAACTTTCGAGGAATTGATTGATACACTGGTCACTGATAGATACCAGAATTGTAGTTGTTTTGGCAGTATATAGGTGTATGTTTCAGTCCTTGTGTTCTGGTGGTTCTAATACCTGATGACAGAGCTTTCAGTTGAGCATTTGTAATTCATGCATTTCAATAATATGCCTATATACACTATGGCGTAGTGTATACTGGCATATTATTGAAATGCATGAATTACAAATGCTGAACTGAAAGTTCTGGCCTAAATGCTCTCATAATAATTATCATTCATGTGTTAAGTTCCGAGACTGAAGAAACAGTTTAAATTTAGTGAAGAAGTTTTAATTTTAATGACCTGACTACAGGCTAAGTGTCTAGGCTTGAGGTTTCAGCCAATTGTCATTACTCAAAAGATAGTAGATAGCGTAGGAAAGCTGAAAATCGGTCACCTAACACTATTGTATATCTCACTGTCCGTCCTGGTCCGTCTCCGAACAAATGTCAGCACTGATTTCTGCATATAACAGCATATAATGTGAGAATTAGACTATTTTTGTGAACATCAAATAGAGGATTAAAATAATCTTCCTTTGCTGCATAGTATTATGCTCAGCTACTCATCTATATACTTTGGCTCAGGCAGGGTCAGTTTTCAATTCAAATTTTAACTGTAACTTTTGTTTCATGTTTTCACGAGATAGCCAGCCAAACCCTCTGTGAAAACCCTGGTACTATCACTATGAGCTTGAATTAAGTAAGTGGGGTTTTATATCAAAGATGCACAGTGAGAATTTTCATTAGTTTCAGGTTACAAGAGCTCTACTCAGAGAAACTGGGCATTTAGATTATTTTCCGTAAATTCTTTACATTATTTTAGATGTTCTGCTAAACACATTGCTACTCATTGTAAAATCCAAATTGTGCCGTGATGATTCAGCTATGAAAATTATGTTAACTATTCCCAAATTAAAATTCATAAATTTCCACTGATTGTTTTTAGTCAAACTGGAGTACACAATTCTTTAATGCATCTAATTTAATTTACAAAAAAGAGAACAAATCCCCTAATCAGCCTAGTGGGGCCTTATTCACTAACCCTACATGACAAACAGGTGCCTTTTAGACTACTAAACAACAATATAGCCTTGTTAAGTGAAAATAATTTGAAAAAAAACACCAGGAAAAAAATTGCAACTCCAGGAAAAAAGGTGTTTTGGTCCCCATCCGACCACCCACCCACCCCGGCCTTGTGTCCGGAATTTTTTGGAACCCCCTCCCCCCCCCCCCCCCCCCCCACTGCACTTGGTTGTATTTTCTGGTGTTACTTTTGTTCTCTTTTCTCAAATTTCAGTTTCAGTAGGGAGCGCGGTGGCTCAGTGGTAGACTGCTGGACGTCTATGCTAGAAGTCCCGAGTTCGATCCCCGTCGGACGACCCGCGTTGTGTCCTTGGGCAAGGCACTTTATCCCGGTTGCCTACATGGGGGGCACGATGACGCCGTGTACTAAGGCGTGCTGCACGTCGATGGTGCACATGTCTTCAACCGCTGTAACCCTACTTGAGCTGAGCTTGAACAGAGTTAGAATGTTGAGGAGCTGACAGTTGCTCGTCGATGCTCAGTGGTTCTCTCCGAGTATTCCGGCTTCCTCCACCCGTAAAACTGACACGGTCACGATTAGCCATTGTACATAAGTATGTGACCTTAAACACCAATAAAGGAATAAATATAAATATTCAGTTTCAGTATGACTTGCAAAACGATTATTAAAATTAATTTGAACCAATTTTAATTGAGCAGAAACCAAAAAAACTGCATCACACCCCTTAGCAACATAAAAAAATAATTCCTACACGACACATATGTATTTTTAGTTTCATTAAAATGTTTGTGTAATAATTTACTTCAAAATATTCAATTAACCATTTGTTTTTATTTTTTCAAACATATAAATGAGCTAGTAAATAAATATTTTTAATAATATAAATAATCAGGAGTTTTTCGGCCTTTTACTAGTTATTGTGACTTCCTCTTTTTACACCGTAATAAACCACGGTGTAAAAATTCAAAGATACTGTGGATTAAAAGTTATAACCTACCTCTCAGCCAATCAAAAAGCAGCAGTATTTCATTCCATTTTGAAATAAGATTTACTGCACGCCTATGCTTTTATTTTCATAAAATACAAGTAGTATGTCTCGCATGTTTGGGGCCATAGTTGCCGGACCCCGGAAGTGACGTCATGTCACGTGACCTAGTGCCGCCATGTTGTGTTGTCATGGTAACCCGCGTGAGCGGCCATGTTGTGACGTCATCCCATAGTGATACGTGGTGGTAGTACGCATGCGCAGCGCGTGTTGTTAGGGTGATACGTGTTTCCGTCGTCCATTTTGTATACTGGAGGCCGCCATCTTGGTTTCTATGGTAGCACGTGATTGCTATGTTACCTAAACCCTTCTTATAGGACAGGGGTATGTTCGGAGGGTATGTTCCTTTGTAGAAGAGTATTTTCCCCGATTCGTAGAATTATCACAAACAACCCGACAAGTTTTACTATTTCGAATTCTTCCAGAATTCTCTGCTTCTATCTATATATGTAACAGTTTACGTCTACCTAGTCATGTTCCTTTGTTCTAGAGTATACCCCAGTAGCGTAGAAGAGCCTATTAGTTGGAACAGTTTACCTTATTATTACTATATTTAGCTTTTCGGGTCTATTCTTGTTAGTTCTGACCCTATTCCAAGTACTCTCGTTGTTTCATTTATCTAGATTATAACCAACCAATCAGATTGCTTGATTTCCCATAATCTGCATGCAGAGTTATCTCCCTTGTGTATAATAAAAGCCTACATCCAATGGCCATATCCCATGGAATCCCATTTTTGGGAAACACCCGTGGCTATGGAATCCCTTTTTTGTCGTATGAGGCCATGAGGGCTATGTAAAAGCCCTCAATGAGCCATCATCTATTATCCCTCATAGCCTCATTGAATTCTGAGGTTATGAGGACCATTAAAAATCCCTCAATGAGGTATAATTTACTACGACTCTTAGTCTCATTTCGGTATTTGAGGATACCTATGGCCTGGTATTGTATTATTCGAGGATACCTTTAGGAGAATCCCTTTTTTGTCGTATGAGGCCATGAGGGCTATGTAAAAGCCCTCAATGAGTCCTCATTTATTATCCCTCATAGCCTCATTGAATTTTGAGGTTATGAGGACCATTAAAAATCCCTCAATGAGGTATAATTTACTACGACTCTTAGCCTCATTTCAGTATTTGAGGATACCTATGGCCTGGTATTGTATTATTCGAGGATACCTATCGAAGATACCTTTAGGAGAATCACTTTTTTGTCGTATGAGGCCATGAGGGCTATGTAAAAGCCCTCAATGAGTCCTCATTTATTATCCCTCATAGCCTCATTGAATTTTGAGGTTATGAGGACCATTAAAAATCCCTCAATGAGGTATAATTTACTACGACTCTTAGCCTCATTTCAGTATTTGAGGATACCTATGGCCTGGTATTGTATTATTTGAGGATACCTATTGAGGATACCTATCGATGATACCTTTTGGAGAATCCCTTTTTTGTCGCATTAGGCTATGTAAAAGCCCTCAATGGGTCTAATGTAGTCTTACCAACTGCTTCCATCTTGTCGCCAAAGATCCAAGGCCATTAAAGGTCTATGGCCTATCTGTCCTATCATTAGCTTCTACAGCAGTCTTGTTCCAGTGCGGCCCTGTACCAGTACTATTGGCTTCTGTTATTCTGCCCCATATCTCATCCATTACTTCCTATACCTATCTCAGTCTCGACTATAACATTGATCAAGGTTGAATCAGATTTCCCCTGTATACATATAAGGCATTCCGTTATTGAGATTCCTAGCAGAGTCCGTGAAATTTGGATTCCGTGTTTTAACATCGACACACGAGGGTATTCCCCTTCCTTATTGGAAGACTTTAGTTTAATGGGTTGTAGTTTAAAAATTCAGATCACCTTTCGGTATATTTTCATTAAGTTTAAAATTCATTGAGTTCAAAGGGTGTTAATACCTTCATTGGGGTTATAGCTAAAACATAGTTCATTTAAACAGTTCACTTCGATCTTGGTTATGTTGGATCTTCGTTTTGTTCAGTTCAAGGTGTTAATATTACATTCCTTCATTAGGGTTATAGTTCAGAAATAAAGTTCATTCAAACAGTTCAAAGGGGTTTTAATTACATAAAGTTCATTCAAACAGTTCAAGAGAGTTATATTTAGGGGTTATAGTTCTAAACTTTGTTCACTTTGTTTTGTTCACTTCCATCTTGATTGTATTTGATCAGATCTATTCAGTCTGTCCAACTAGTTCGACCAATCCGACTAGTTTGACATTCTTTCACTTTGTTATGTTTACTTCGATCCTGGTTCTGTTGGATCTGTACCTTTGTTGTTTTGGAGTGGTTGGTTGTCTCTGTTCAGGTTCTTGTAGTCATTGTTGAATTGGGGGTTAGTAATCCTTTTCCATACCCTCGTGTGTCGAAGTTAAAACACGGAATCCAAGTTTTACGAACTCGGCTAGGAATTCAATAACTGAATGCCTTATATGTATACAGGGGAAATCTGATTCAACCTTGATCAATGTTATAGTGGAGACTGAGATAGGTATAGCTAGGAAGTAATGGATGAGATATGGGGCAGAATAACAGAAGCCAATAGTACTGGTACAAGGCCGCAATGGAACAAGACTGCTGCAGAAGCTAATGATAGGACAGATAGGCCATAGACCTGTAATGGCCTTGGATCTTTGGCGACAAGATGGAAGCAGTTGGTAAGACTACATTAGACCCATTGAGGGCTTTTACATAGCCTAATGCGACAAAAAAGGGATTCTCTGAAAGGTATCCTCGATAGGTATCCTCAATAGGTATCCTCAAATAATACAATACCAGGCCATAGGTATCCTCAAATACTGAAATGAGGCTAAGAGTCGTAGTAAATTATACCTCATTGAGGGATTTTTAATGGTCCTCATAACCTCAAAATTCAATGAGGCTATGAGGGATAATAAATGAGGACTCATTGAGGGCTTTTACATAGCTCTCATGGCCTCATACGACGAAAAAAGGATTCTCCTAAAGGTATCCTCGAATAATACAATACCAGGCCATAGGTATCCTCAAATACTGAAATGAGGCTAAGAGTCGTAGTAAATTATACCTCAATGAGGGATTTTTAATGATCCTCATAACCTCAAAATTCAATGAGGCTATGAGGGTTAATAAATGAGGACTCACTGAGGGCTTTTACATAGCCCTCACGGCCTCATACGACAAGAAAGGAATTCCATAGCCACGGGTGTCTCCCAAAAATGGGATTCCATGGGATATGGCCATTGGATATAGGCTTTTATTATACACAAGGGAGATAACTCTGCATGCAGATTATGGGAAATCAAGCAATCTGATTGGTTGTTATAATCTAGATAAATGAAACAACGAGAGTACTTGGAATAGGGTCAGAACTAACAAGAATAGACCCAAAAGCTAAATATAGTAATAATAAAGGTAAACTATTCCAACTAATAGGCTCTTCTACGCTACTGGAGTATACTCTAGAACAAAGGAACATGACTAGGTAGACGTAAACTATTACATATATAGATAGAAGCAGAGAATTCTGGAAGAATTCGAAATAGTAAAACTTGTCGGGTTGTTTGTTGCAATTCTACGAATCGGGAAAATACTCTTCTACAAAGGAACATACCCTCGAACATACCCCTGTCCTATAAGAAGGGTTTAGGTAACATAGCAATCACGTGCTACCATAGAAACCAAGATGGCGGCCTCCAGTATACAAAATGGACGACGGAAACACGTATCACCCTAACAACATGCGCTGCGCATGCGTACTACCACCATGTATCAATATGGGGATGACGTCACAACATGGCCGCTCACGCGGGTTACCATGACAACACAACATGGCGGCACTAGGTCACGTGACATGACGTCACTTCCGGGATCCGGCAACTATGGCCACAAACGTGCGAGACATACTACTAATACACGTTTTTTTTTCTACAAAAACCGTAGCGAACAATAATTTGTCTGAAATTCCATAAAATGTGAAATACAAAAAAAATTTCAAATTATACATCAAAATGAAGCTTGTGATGTGTCGTCTGTAGAATACGAAAATTATATGCGTTCAACGCATAGTTGATATAATAGAAGTCATAAAACGGTTCCTGGAAGTCTGCTTCCGTATTCGTACAAGGACTGGTAATAAAAACAATATTTCATGAGAACAACTCGTGGCTAAATATGGTTCAAACAGCCAAGAACCATCGCCTGTATATCTAATTACCACAAACAGCCCAACAACTAACAAAAATTACCGAAGAGGACTTTAATTATTTCGGTCTCCCACAGAATCCTGTCGGAATTAGTGGCACGTAGTACTATAGAACTGCGAGGGTGTCACTCGATTGGATTGGGTTTCTTTGAAAAAAGTTACCACAAACAATCCGGCAACTGTTCAGTTGATATCATTTCCCTAAACTCCAACGTGGAACTATATTTTTGTGAGCTTCTATGTGCAATAACATTCACCCCCCCCCCCCCCACCCCACCACCAGCATTCTGTACAAGCTATCCTACGAAACGTATACTCAGAAAAATATCCTCTAAAAGGTATCCTACAGTAGTCTCCACCAGCCCAGACTGTCCAGAGAAGTCTCCAAACTACCACTGTCTTCAGTCCCCAAATGCCCAGATGAGGAAATGTTCTATATGTTTTGGAGGCACACTGTGCACTTGCGCGCAAGCACATATCAGCACATCCAGCATAAGTCCATGTGCACATATTGTTCTCTAGCATATAAGTAACCCTCCAAAAGGTATCATCGAATAAACCCCATCGATGCCCAAAGCCCAAAACCACCAGTAGTTTCACCACCACCACACCCTCCTCTTATGTCTATATGCGGATATTGCTATGTGTTTTGCGGTACTTGCAAGCACGCACGTAGCTACAACAGGACCGGGGCGGTGTTGTTGCGGTAACCGGTTCTCGTCAGATCACCGAAGTTATGCAACGTCGAGCCTGGTTAGTCTTGGATGGGTGACCATCTGAACGTTCGATTCGGACACTTGCGTTGTGTCCTTGAACAAGGCACTTCACCTCAATTGTCCACATCGGGGCACGATGACGCCGTTTATTAAGGCGTACTGCACGTCGATGGTGCACATGTCTTCAACCAATCCAACCCTACCTGTGCTGCAGTGTGGAGTTACGATGTTGGGGAGCTGGCAGCTGTTTGTCGTTGCTCGGTGGTTCTCTCCGGGTACTCCGGCTTCCTCCACCCGTAAAACTGTCAGTGGCACGATATGACCCCGGCTGTTAATGTGTCGTTAAACCCTAATAAATAAATAAATACAACAGGACGGGAAAGATTGGTAGTAGCAGCTAGAAAGAGATTACTTCTGGGAGCAAATGGAAAGACTGTGTCAATATTGGCAAGAGCCATGACTAGGAATCTGAAACGGAAGTACTAGACAAACACAGGCACAGTGGAGGATGGCCACATGGCAGAGAGAGCTCCAGCTTAACTGTAATCATGTAATAATAGTACAATGCATCCAGGATGGGAGAAGACTATAGTAGAAGATGGGGGAATTGGAAACTTGTCATAAGACACATACCACAGTAGTGTGGATAAGTCAACAGCAGTGGAATTGGAGCTATGAAGGTCATGGGGTTATCTAGGAGCTTGGCCCTAATACTAGAACTGAGCCCCAACTATCTTCAGATAGCCACTTTCCTAAAGGTATCCCCATTAGTCATTAGTACATGGCCACGAGTCGTATGTCGGGTCACTCGGTCGAGAAATCACTCGATATTCATTTGCTTGATAAGATTCGAGTCGACCGAATTATGCATTTTTCCAGCCACTGATAAATAGCGAATTGCCCGATAAGATTCCAGTCGTCCGACTAATGTCGGTTTTACTTACAGCTCGATTGACCCTTGGGCCTTTTCGTAATGTTGTGGCAGTGGGTGGGGGTTTAGATGAATGGAGTGATCTAATTGTTCGAATGCAGACAAAACGTCTCTTGAGTTCCAATGTGTTCTATGTGCCTACTGGCACATAGAACACATTGGTACTCATGAGACGAAAGGTGGGACCAGGTAGAATGCTTTCGGGTGAGATTAGCCAGTAAGCCATAGATGTAAACCGAGAATTCTGAAAGAATCCGAACTAGATAAATAGTTGGGGGAGGGGTATAGAAGTTTCTAAATACACATGGGTGTAGGATAAAAGCCATCAGACCGCGTAGGAAATCCCTAAATATAGCTCAATGTTGGAGTTAAGATAACTAAAAGGTCGTACAAGGCAGAAACTGGGGATTCCAGGAGAACCCGATCCACGTAAACTGCTGTTGGGTTGTTTCTGGTAACTGGTCATACTCCAGTTTAATAGCGGGACAGCCTCACAGTCCTATGGCACAACGTTCTACTCACTGCGACAGAATTCTGGCGGGCGGTTTGTTTGTGGTATTTAGATATCTAATTCAATCGAACACACACCCTCCTAGAGCATCCCTCAACTATAGAGTCAGTTTAGGCTCATAGTAAACCTATGGCACAATAAAACCAGAGGCTCAAGTGAGCCTAAAATGCTCACCTGGCTCAAGTTGTCAAAAGAGATGAGTGTATCAGTAAGTGATCAGCAGCAACAGCAATTTTTTGATTTGCTATGACACAACAAAGGCAACTTTTTTTGGCCATTCAGTTCTGCTGGTCCTATGAAAGCTTTCTAGTAAGTTCTGTAAAGTTTTGTTTTCAACTACTACCCCCCCCCCCCCCGCCCCCACCCAAAAGAAAAAGCATTCCGGCATAAATGAAACACTTCTGACCCAGTTATATACTACATGACAAATATGGTTCACATCTGCCCATTGGATCTGAAAATAGAAATATTGAGTGTAGCCCAAATTTTGGAAGCCCATATTTTGACTTACTGAGTTTCTTTGAAAAAAGTTAATCTGCATCACTAAAGTAAGTTCCAAACAAGAAATCTAAGCATTATTGTAAGTGGCTTATAAAAAGATTTTAAAAGCATATTAGGCTTATGGAGCATTAACTCCACCCTAAGGGATATAGTACTTTGGAGGGGAAAATCAGAAGGGTAAATTCCACCAGCCTGAAGGTGGCAGCAGCTTCATTTGAACAAAGGAGAAAAGGTTTACTCCAAAGATGGTCTGTACCATAAATGAATGAATTTGGTCTTGTGGTTTTAAAGAATAAGAAGGATTTCAAATCAGAGAAACAAAATTCTACTGCCACCAGTAAATTCAAACCTGTGTGAAAATGGTTAAAGCATCAAAAACAAACAAAACAGAAAGAGAATGTATGGAGGCTTATTTTTTTTTTTTGGGGGGGGGGGAATATTTTTAAAGAAATCAGAAATATGTTTTCATTAACAGTATTACATGAAATAAAATATTTGGAAACCACATTGAAGCCTTGAGAGGGTTAAATTACAGATATTCATACAGGAATTAGAGAATTTCTTTCCAAGAAACCAGAAAAAACACATATGTGCACAGCACTGAAAAGGTTTGATCAAGGCTTTGAAAGCCACACTGAAGTCTTGAGATGGTTAAATTAAAGACATCCATACAGGAATAAGATAAATGTTTCCAAGAAACCAGAAAAAACATATATATTTGCATAGAATTGAAAGGGTTCAACATAAAATAAAATCTTTGGAAAACACACTGAAGTCATGAGAGTGTTAAATTAAAGATATTCAAACAGAAATCAGATCAATTTTTTTCCAAGGAACCAGAAAAAACATATATGTGTACAGAATTGAAAGTGTTTGATCATGGCATCAATGAAATTTTTGGAACCCACATTGCAGTCTTGAGAGGGTTAAATTAAAGACATGCATACAGGAATCAGATAAATGTTCCCAGCATTGAAAGGGTTCAACATGAAATAAAATCTTTGGAAAACAAACTGAAGTCCACAAATTTTCTGATACAAATAACAAGATTAGAATGTTCCCAGCAGAAATTTTGTTTTAAGAACAATATGTCAATGGAGGTTCTCAGTGAATGAAAATTTTCCTCCAGGATAAACTACTGCAAAAATGCTGACTCATCATTTTTTTCAATACCCTCTACCGGGCACCCTGATTGAACCGGTGGCAATTTTTTTTAACCAATCCCTTCTTCCGGTCCTAAGGATGCTTCATACCAAACAACAGTTCTCTGTTCCTTGTGCTTTTGGATATATGGGTTTTTCGATTTTTTTCTGTTTTTAGCCCCTGGGGTTGCCACAGGGCTGTGAAATGTTTTGTTTTGTTTTGTTTTGTTTTTTTTTTTGGGGGGGGGGGGCAGCATCAATCAATTACTTAGGACCCACTTATACTACATGCCAAATTTGGTTGAAACTGGCCCATCGGTTCTTGAAATGGAAATTTTGGGCGAAGCCCAAAATGGATATGCCCCCACAGAGCGCCCAGATATTGACCTATCAATTTCCCTTGAACAAACTTTAATCTTCTACACCAAGGGATGTTCCATACCAAATACCAAGGCATTCCATCGGGTGGTTCATGAGAAGAAGATTTTCAAAGGTTTTTAAGCTTTTGGGGCATAACCCAGAGCCCGAATATGGCAGCTGCTTCATTTAAACAAAATAGAAATGGTATACTGCATAGATGGTCTGTGCAATATATGTTTGAATTTGGCCTAGTGGTTGTGAAGAAGATGTCAAGTTTGCAAAAGGTTAACGGACGCCGGACAACAGTGATGATAATAGCTCCCACTGACTTGCAGTCAGGTGAGCTAAAAACAAGATGGAGGCCAAACATTCGGCAAAATGAACGACGGAATCGCGTCACCCTAACAACACGCGCAGCACATGTGTACTAATTCCACGTATCACTATGACAATGCCGTCACAGCTTGACGTGGCCTACCATAACAATCCCGCGTGATGTTAGTGGGCACGTGACTATGACGTCTGTAAAGATCAGATCAATAAGAACACTGTCGTCTGGACGCTGACATACTAATATCTTATAATCACTATTCATTCATTCAGGTATGGATAATCACCCTCCTGTGAAAACAATATTTTGCATAAGAAACACAAAGGTTTGGGGCAAAAGCTTCCAGACAAAAACTCACTCGGACATAAACTCCTTGGACATAATCCCACCGGACTGCCGGACAAACACCTACCTCCAAAGGGTTGAAAATGGTTGCAAGAATCCATCCATACCTGCTATGAGTGTCCCAGGATCCCATGAAGCCACCATGGTTGAACCCCTGTCGTATACTGATAACGCATGTTAACCCTTTACCCAACAAAGTTTTTAATTTTTAACCCTTTACCTAACATGAAAAGCAGACGACACTTGCAAAAAAAATTCTTGAATAACTAATTTTTTTCATTTTTTGTCTCAAAAACATAGGTTATGACCCCCTCATTGGAACGAGCTCGACGAGCTCGTTCCAACGAGGGGTCATAACCTATGTTTTGGAGACAAAAAATGAAAAAAATAATGAAAATTAATTGGCGATTTTTGAGAATAGCGCTGGCCGGTTTTGGCCGTTACGTTGGGTAAAGGGTTAAAATACCAACTGATTTTTTTTTTTAAATAAACAATATTTACCGATGAAGCCTTACAAATATCGATGTCATTGGAACCGGTCAATGACAGACACATTTGTACAATTTTATTGACAAAGTGTCAGGACATTTCAGGTCATGTTAGCATTGTATTGGTCAATTTGCTGCCGCTAGTTTGGGTAAAAGGTTAAATTGACTCAATTCTTTTCACGCAAATATTAGCAGGGGTGCAGCGAGACTCTACATGGATTGGGGGGGGTTGGGGGGGGTCGGGGTTGGGGTTGGGGGGGTGTTTTGGCATTGTATCCATTTAGGGATTTGGTCGTTTGGGTTGGGTTTTTTTTGTTTTGTTTTTTTGTTTTTTGGGTGGGGGGGGGGGGGGGGTTGTTTTTTTAGGTTTTTGTTTCGTTTTTGTTTTGTTTTTTGTTTTTGTTTTTTTTTTTTTGTTTTTGTTTTTTTTTTTTAGGGGGTGGGGTGTACACAACTCTTCCCTTAAAGTTCGAGAACCCATAAACCAAGTACTATATCCTCGGGGTTGTTTTAAATAATCTTGGAGACCATCATTACCATGGTGTTATACATCAAATTTGAGGCAGTGACATGTCAACTACCTAGGGGAAGTGTCTAAAACGGATTCAACTATACGATGACGATGGAGGGGAAGCAACTCTACCTTATCTGAGTCATCAATGGTCAGGTATTTCCGACGTGTTACCCCGGTTTCGAGTGTGCTGTCGTTCAAAAGATAGGATCAAATCCATTTTTCGGCATTTTTTTCATAAATCGGTCCACTAGCACTAGCCCTATTCGCCAGTTACCACATATGAAGAATATATGTTATTTCGCACTCAAAGGAGTCCTTGAAGTATATGCGAAGCGGTTTGTATCCAAGGTTTCGTTTAAAACCCGGAATCGCGGACCTTATAGGTACAGGCATGTCGTCTAAAATGCCCCGCAACCCCCAGCGCCACCCCTGTTGAACATGCAGCTTATTTCGTCAACTACAGTTGCACAAGCCCCCCCCCCCCCCCACCACACACACACACACACACACACACACACCAGATCGGTGATCTTCGCGACGCCCCTGTCCCCTGTCCCCTGTCCCCCACTCCACTTATCATATATTTAATAGGCGCTTAATATGTTACTTACCTGGTACATAAAACACTTGATGAAAAATGGAAGCCAAATGTTGTAACGTCTCTCTGAGAAGCGGTAATGAATCGGTGACATCTCCAGCTACAAGTAATACATCATTTCTGTAAGTATCAGCACTCCACGACTTAACGAGTTTCAGGTTATCCTTGTAGTCCACGTGTAAATCTGATATGGCAAGTACTCGTCTCATTTCTCGAAGAACGCTGCTAGCTCTTGTCATAACTATGGCAAGAGCCTCATTCTAACCCTGTAATAAATGATTGAGATATTGACGAGCAGATATATAGAGGATATGGAATGAGTGTTTTTCTCATATAATATTTATGAAACGAGTCTACAAATTTTCCGTTTTTGGCGAGCCCAAACGGAAAATTCGGACGAGTTTCATAAATATCATATGAGAAAAACACTCATTTCATATTCTATTTATCATATGACACACACGCACAAATTAGCCACTTTGTATAATTTTTTAACCCATCACCTAACTTGAGTTGGAGACGGCACTTGGAAAAAAACATCCTCGTATAACTAAAAAATTTTCATTTTTTGCTTCCAAAACATAGGTTATGACCCCTCATTGGAACGAGCTCGTCGAGCTCGTTCCAATGAGGGGTCATAACCTATGTTTTGGAGGCAAAAAGTGAAAATATAAAAAAAAATGAATGGCGTTTATCTTGTAGGTAAAAGATTAACACACTATAACCCACCCTAAATAGGACATATAACGTAAATTCTCCCTTCTGAAATTATGCAAATGTGACCCAGTTGTATTTTGTTTAGCCAATCAAATTGTCCAGTTTTGAAATTGACCAATGAAAGCTCCCAACTCTAATTATGAAAATGTGGTCCTGTTGTATTTTGTTCAGCCAATCAAATTGTCTATTTTTGAAATTGACCAATGAAATTGACGGAAGGCTTTTTATCACTGATTAATATGAAAACAAAATATCAAATGTTTTAAAGTGAACAAAATGGACGATTCATATGATAAAGGTACTTACTAAATAATCCTAAGTTACAGGTTTCACTTTGATGCACATCTAGTGTAAACAATATTTATTCAGAAAGGGATATGATATAATGCATACAAGTAACTGTTATTATCACAATAGCTGTACAGAGGTTATAAAAGAGACATATGCACGAAATCAAGACAAACAGAAGTAATAGACAGTGTAAATGGAAATGATTCGGCAGAAAGCTTTTGAGCTTATTTCAGCTGCCTCACAGCTTTCTAGTTCTAACACACCAGGGTGGGCAAACTAGGCCTACGTCATCCTTCGAAACATGTACCAGTAAAATTGAAGAATTTGACAGATTGAAGGTACGCTTTCGTTCTTTAGAGTCCGTTTCTTTTAACCATTTACCAAACGAACGAAAAAAGCGGTCAGTGTTATTCACGAAATCGCCATGCAAACTTTATTATTTTTACAATTCTTCCTCCAAAACATAGCTTATGACTCCTAACTGGAACGAGATCTTTTCAATAAGGGGTCAAATGCTATGTTTTTCTATGTTTTTTAGCCCAAAAATGTAAATTTTTAGTTGTTAAAGAATCTGTTAGGAGAAGGGCTCCGGGCCTCGGGCTGATTCCATCGGCCAGAGCATATGCATGTACTAGTACGACCCGACTACTCATAAAGTGCATATACCAAGTGCAGCCCCCTCCCTCCCACCCACCCCTCCCCCCCCCCACCCCCGCACTGAAGCTTGAAATGCTTTTGAAACTCTTCGGAATATTGATCATACAACGTTCGAACTTCGATGACCGTAGCGGCGAGTTTTGGCGAAGACGAGGAGTTGCGGTATCAGCGGTGTCCGAAGTCTTGTGGGAAAATGTTGGAACATGAAAGGTCAGTGCGGCCCTCCGCTGGCCTCTTTGCACATGACCGCACTGTTATCCAAACAAAATATTCCAGCATTCACATGTTGGAGAAAAAGAAGACAATTTAAATCGGTTCACATAAGACCCAAGGAGGAGCTGGGCTTATAGCTATACCCAGCTTTCCACTTCAGCTCACTGGTTCAAGTGGGCGGTTATCTCCTCTTATCGACTATCAGAACCCATCAGCTAATTGCTACACAGATAATCGGCCAAGGTGTGAGAAAAGGAATCAGATTATACAGAATTTTAGACATCAAAGGAACAAAAGTCAAGACTTGTGTCTGAGAGATAGTTTTACGAGACATGTAGACAAAAGATCATATTTTCCGAATTGCTGCGCTTCCCAGTCATCTGTCAAACCAAAAAGCGTAAATAGCTGGCCAAAAATCAATGGAAACACTGTTTTTAAACATTTTAGAGTGATTGCACTGGAGAAAACAGTACATTTTATTTAAGTAACGGTGGAACAAAACTCAGATGGTAAACTGGCACCATTCAACAATCACTATAAAGAAAATATATTGAATTTTCAGATAGCATGCGCTTCCATAATGTGACTTATGAACAATTAATTTAATCTAAGGAATTGTAAAACTTTCACATCTCCGTAATGCTAATTTTCAATCCCTCAAAACGACATTTTCAGGGGAGATAACCAGACCGTTTTTCCACTGATCTGAAGGTAAAAGCTGGTCAAGTGTGTGCCTTCGGTACGGACCATACCACACTCTGTATCCGCATCCCGCGAACGCGGAGTGGCTCGGAGAGACGGAGGAATTAAATTCGTGGACGGGCCACGTGTTTCGACATTGTTTTGAGGGAAATAGAACGAAACAACTGGATTTTTTATCAGTTCTGTGTAACTCGTGTCAATAAAAGGGAAAATGTTGAGTATTTACAGCTAGCAATAATATTGACCAAAATTACATGAAATTAATCCATGAAAAATCAAGTTTCCTCTTACGACGTATATAAGAATGAAATACTCGACGCATGCGTCGTAAATTATAGCCAAACGTCAAAGAGAAATCAATTGTGAGATGGGTTTATTCCCACTAGACCAATTCCCTTTAGACCAATTCCCACTAGGCCAATTCCCAAAAGACCAATTCCCCTTAGACCAACTGATATGTTCTACTTTTAAAATAATTTTATATCAATAATTTGAAATATTTATAAATGTATTTAATGTTATTGATATTTTATAGATGTTAGGCTGATTTTTCATAACAATTGTTATAGTAATCACACACTTTCAAAGGATGTGATTCTTTTTTATTGTTTTGTGGTTAACAGATGTTGGGCTGATTTTAATAACAAAACAAACACAATCCTTTGTGTTATACGTGATTTCAGTAACTGTGTGGCCTACAGTGGTTTGGTGTCTTCCCATTTCATAAATTCCCATTTCATCACCTGCCTATAAAATTCTATTTTCCCATTTCATCAATTCCCACTTCATCAACAAATTTCTTTTCAGGAGTGTTTTATAATTACATGTTATACATTTTAAAAATACAATTAGCCAGTTGATGAAAAATCAATATTTTGAGGGTTTATTGTATAACCACTTTCCAGACATTTCTCAGAAGAACACACTTTAAATATTTTATTCAGAACAACTGGATTACTACACATAATAAGTGGGGAAAAGTAACATATAACATTTAAATATCAATCAGAATGTAACATTTAAAGCACAATACTCTAGTAACATACTCAGTATTACTTCAGAATGCATGTTGCTTTCTAAATTAATTTGTCTCTTTTAAGTAACAAATTAGTTTAGAATGCCTAGTGGCATTCTAAACTAATTTGGAACTCAAAAGAGACAAATTACTTGAGAAGTACAACAGGTTTAATTTCTGTTTAATTTAATATTTTTTTTTATAATTGGTAAAAAAATGCATTTACATAAGATTAAAACATATTTTCATTCTGTTGATGAAGTGGGAATTGATGAAATGGGAAAATATAATTTCAGAGACAGTTGATGAAATGGGAATTGATGAAATGGGAATAAACCAGTGGTTTATAGATAACAGTAATCACAAACTTTCAAATGATGTGAGATAGTAAATGGGGAGGTCAATGCAGAATCATTTCTCCACCAAGCCAAGTATTTGTGCTCAGAATAAATGTTACATGTTCAGTTAAAACTAGAAGTCCTGCCACGAATCGTACGCTTATCTAGGTTTAATTACGCGTATGAATTACGCGCAATTGCCGTATTGAATGGCATCCAAAGCACGGCAGGTTCTCCTGGTTACTCATAGCAAACACGGGCAATGTTTCTGCCAATGGACCTCCGGGTTACCCGGAGGTCCATTGGCTGAAACATTGCTTGTGCACAGGCCATATGTACAGAATTTGATAGCCTTACTATGGTCATATCGCGTTGATTAACGCGCATATCGACGTGCTATTTTTGCGCATTTCAGGACAGGACTTATAGTTTTAACTGTATTGCTGTTGTTATAAAGCTATATTTTTTGTAAGTTAGGAGTATATTGAATGCGAAGTTGGTAGATGGTGTGGGTGCGGGGAGGGGGGGGGGGTCAATGTAGAAACACTCTAAAATCAATTGGGTTAAAAATCAACACAAATCAATTGGGTTGGGTGAAAACGAACCCAACCTAGTTGATTTGGGTTGATTTTTAATCCAATTGATTTTAGTGTGTAATTTACTGATTTTGGTGTTTCAAGGGTTATGGTTCAGGTGCAGCTTCTAGTGTCCAACCGATTACCAAAAATAGTCGCTGACCGATTACCGGTTATTTGAGCCCACAATCGGCCGATTCGGATACCGATTCCGATTGTAATACCGTGCACTACAAGACAAGCCGAGGCTCGAAAGAACTACATTAAACTGAACATTTTTCAAAGTGTTAAACTTCGTTGACTGGGGTCCCAGTAAAATTACCAGTCGCGCACACTGACGATTGCTGCAAGTGTGCTCAGTTGTAAGCTTTACATTCGTTTAACACGTATATCCCGTAAAGGGGCTTGTAGAGAGATTAGGAATACACATTGTGGTTGTTTCTCAACTTTATTGAATGGTATCATCGACATGATTTTACATTAACAATTGAACAATTGCAGAAGATAATAAAATGCGATTCAGAAAAATCACAAATTGCTTGGCAACAACAGGTTGAACCGATGTTCCAGGAGCCGTTGCCGTTGTCGTCCGATTCCCCATAATCGGCCGATTGTGGTGGCCGGTTCCGATCATCGGTTGGACACTAGCAGCTTCCCACGTCATGTGTATCTAAGAAATGTCATGTTATAAATCTATATTTTTTGTATTTGCGAAATTGTGAAATTTCCCAAATACAAAAAAAATTATATTTGTATTAAATATATGTTTTCCTAATTATCCTTAAACAATAACAATAATGTTATGCATATAAATATTTTTTTATCAAATAAAGTGCTTTTCAGTAAATAAATGTTTTTCTAATTATCCTTAATCAATAACAGTAAATAGTCGGTCTAAGGGGAATTGGTCTGTTGGGAATTCGTCCCCTGAGTTCCAATGTGTTCTATGTGCCAGTAGGCACATAGAACACATTGGAACTCAGGGGACAAATTGGCCTAGTGGGAGTTCGTCTAAAGGGAATTGGTCTAGTGGGAAGACACCGCGAGATGTTTGGGTGCGACTCGATCAGAATTCAGACACTACAATGTTGAAAGGTCGATTATGTTCAATCGAAATTGTGTGGTGAAAGAAAAACGCGTCACGGTAAAGACGGATGGATGATCCCGGAAATTCTGAACAGCTAACAAGAAATGCGACCCGAAAGTTCGGATACAAATCGTGTTTGCTGATACGATTTATTAGCATTTAATGATTGATTGATTAATGGGTGTTTAATGTCACTTTCAACATCTAAGGTCATATCGTGACATAAAGAAGAGCAATAAGTTCAAGCTAAAGCGTTCGCTTATCACACCTCCCACTTTTAGAAGATTTTTTACTTCATGCAGTGACTACCATGGACCTATTCTTACATACTGGAACCGCGATACAAAGCAATACTCGTGATATTTTAAGGACCTGGCGGTACTATTGAATTTGAATAACATTTGTGAAATTATTAAAACAACTGTATTTTTATAAGATTAGCACTGCCACAATTCAGTTGCAATATTATGACCAGTCTCTTGCCGTGTTGAAGGGGTTAATTGTTTAATTAACCTTCAGGACATAGATGTTGAAATATTAAGATTTCAAGCCCCATATTTTCCCATAACGCACCTAGGAATTTAACCAATGAAATTTTGATTGACAGAGCTCGAAGGTTAATAGGTTAAATTCTTAGTTGAATTATGGAAAAAAATTACTGGTTCAAATTTAGGTATTTTGGCGTGTGAATTAATTAATGAGTTTCACTAGTGACAAGTAAATTGCACGAATATTGCATGTCTTTAATCCCCGGTAGGCCTACTGATATGTATTTGTTTACACTTAAACTTCACGGGTACTTAATAGGAGGCAGAATTATTTTGCTATTTGATCGTATTTTAATTTACAAATCCATGGGTTGTAGTTAACTTTAGTGGGTTGTCAGCCATTATTACGTCACTTATGCTTTCATCATCTGCTTGTGCTACCATCAAACTCAGGATGCGGTTCAGACTCAACCTCATGTTAGGGAAAGTGGTAGGGTTAGCAAACGCTAACCCTACCACTTTCCCTAACCTGTGATTGAGCCCTAACCACAGCCTGAGTTTGATGGTAGCACTATCAAACTACAGCCCACTAAAATTAACTATTACCAATCCATGAAATTATTACCAAAATCCATTTTGATTTTTGAAGGTAAATTTGTGTATTTATCATTTTTTTTATATTTTTCAAGAATACCTGTGTTACAACTGCCCGCTACTGGCTGATTTGTTGCAGGAAATTGTTACGCATTGTGTTGATCAGCATGAGATGATGGAAGTGAAATATAGACAACGGCAATAGGATGAAATAACGGGAAAACTGGGATATGGAACAAAGACACATTGTGGAGTTGTTCCCCGCAAAGTTCTCGATTCGGGTGGACATCTCAGGGTAGACGTTGGTGAGAGTAGTTCTCGTCTTGTAGTAAAAAACGAATTAAAACGAAAAAACTCAATACACCTCTTAAATCCGGAAATATGGACGAGAACATTGAGCAACTAGGTGAACTTCAAAGCTCTGACAATGTTTGTGTGCCTAGTGACATTACACACATTTCAGCTGACAATGACTCACAAATATCAGAATCTGACATTTGTGAGTCCTTGTCAGTTGAGATATCGTCCCCTGAGTTCCAATGTGTTCTACGTGCCAGTAGGCACATAGAACACAATGGAACTCAGGGGACGATATGTCTAGATGAAGAAAACGACGATCCGGGCGAACTTTTGTTGGAGGAAGTGAAGTTATTGCTTCCGGATGTAATAAAAAACTTGAAATGTGACCAAGCAGAAATGTTTGCTAAATACACTGAATTGCTGGCATCCGGAAATTTTCCTTGGATGAATATTTGCCGTTTGCTCTTCTTGGACGTAGTAGAGTGGTATTCATCTGAAAGTACCTCACAAATGCGCTACAGTTATACAGAGACATTACGATTTTGACAGATAGGGTATCTGTTCCATGGTAAATTTATCCGCTTCATGTCCGGCCCAAAGAACACTGGACAGGTGATTCACAGTGAATCTGTAAAGGGTGAACCTGACCCCTATAATGCACAGGTTAATTTTATAATCCCATCATTGGCTAATTTAAGATACCACAGTCCTTGCTTGGAGAAATATCTTCCAGGAATAAATAAACATACGATCCATGGATTAGCACCTCATTTCAAAGACAAACCACTTCTGATTGCAGTAGATGGAAATAGAATTAGCAGTAGAGCTGTAGGTTTTTAAATTTCTTGTTCGGTTTCGGTTTTGGTTTTTCAGGTGGAGTAAAACCTCGGTTCGGTTCGGTTTTCGGTTTGTTCATGATGCCAAATAAAATTCAATAAAACTCATTCTTATGTCCAGAGTCATAACTGGATGGCAGTGAAATTGAGTGAAACTCAATGAATGCCCGAAATAAGCTATAATACATGAAGAATCAGGAAGGCCAATATAATAATTACCGAAATATACAGAACTTTTATTGTGCTTGGCCATTTTTCGAGGTCTGACACCTACACACAACTTGGGGAAAGCTACAAACACAACTAAACTGAAATGTCGGAAATTCACAGAATGTAGCCTTCCCAGAGTAGTATAATATAATACATGAAGAATCAGGATGGCCAATATAATAATTACCTAAATATACAGAACTTTTATTGTGCTTGGCCATTTTTCGAGGTCTGACACCTCACTACTCTGGGATGGCAACATTCTGTGAATTTCTGCAGCAAGAGAGTATTTAATAAAAAGCGAAAAAACCTTAGATTACGGGATGTCGACGGTTTCGGTTTCGGTTTTTAAAAAAAAAACTAAAAACCTCGGTTCGGTTTCGGTTAACCTACAGCTCTACTTTCCCGTAATATCTCTAATGCGATTGAAGCGAATTGAAATAAAGAAGCATTTAGAAGATGGACTAAGCATAATTGATGATATAATTGAAAACATCTCTTCAATGAATAATAGCCCAAATTACCGATCTACGGAAGTTCATATGGCGAGACAGAATAACTATTGTGAATTGGACCAGCAATTGCTACAACAGGGCCCTAGATTTATTCGTCAGAGATCCCAGGCATGGCACACCATTCGAAGCAAAGCAAGAGTTAGGGTAGCACTGCACATAAACCACTGGGATTGGAGACTTTAAAAAAGCAACGTGAACATTACGATCGTGTTGTGACAGGTAACGTAACTGGAATGACTTATAGTGATTTACTTGAACGACACATGGATTATGGCACTAAACATGAAACTGGCGTGATAGCGACATTGACTGCTAAGGTATTACCTTTTATTTACCCAGAATTAAAGTACTTTGAAGAAAGGTGTGCAAAGATAAGGTTCAATGAAAAGGAAGATTTCATGGTTGTAAGTCCGGATGGAAGCTTGAGGAGGGGTTGGGGTGATAAGGCAGTGTTAATTAGAGCTGTAAGTTTTTAAATTTCTTGTTCGGTTTCGGTTTTGGTTTTTCAGGTGGAATAAAACCTCGGTTCGGTTCGGTTTTCGGTTTGTTCATGATGTCAAATAAAATTCAACAAAACTCATTCTTATGTCCGGAGTCATAACTCTATGGCAGTGAAATTGAGTGAACCTCAATGAATGCCCGAAATAAGCTATAATACATGAAGAATCAGGAAGGCCAATATAATAATTACCTAAATATACAGAACTTTTATTGTGTTTGGCCATTTTTCGAGGTCTGACACCTACACGCATCTTGAGGAAAGCAGCAAACACAACTAAACTGAAATGTCGGAAATTCACAGAATGTAGCCTTCCCATAGTAGTAAGAGCACCCAGACACTGTCACTGGCAGTGTCTGGGTACTCTCACTGCTCTGGGATGGCTACGTTCTGTGAATTTCTGCAGCAAGAGAGTATTTAATAAAAAACGAAAAACCTTAGATTACGGGATGTCGACGGTTTCGGTTTCGGTTTTTAAAAAAAACAACTAAAAACCTCGGTTCGGTTTCGGTTAACCTACAGCTCTATTGTTAATGTATGAGACTAAATGTAAAAGCCCTGATTCGTTTTCCCCAGATGCCTATTATAAGATTCCCAAGTAGTATATTTTGCAAATTCTTTCTGAGATGAATGCTTATGAGTGTGAGCAATTGCTCTTTACATGCTGGTAGGAACATACAACAACAGTTTGTTTTAGCTGAATTTCACAATAATCTGTAGGAGTTATGTTGGAACGAACGTATACGCCTATATGGAACAGAACGACCGCCAAGACCAACTCGCATTGGGCAACAAAGATAATTCGGGAAGGTATTAACACTTATATCACCAAGAATGTCAAACTCCTCTTCGAAGTTAAATCCACACGAGCTGCCATGTGCAAAGACCCTGTGCAATCTGTTTCAACTCAAAGTAGTTCTTATGTCATGAATGCTAATGTAGACCAAATATACAAACAGAATGGCGTGTGTATAACTTCTGGGATGCGGTTGGTTCTGTTAGTGCATGTTTTGGAGCTGCATACGAACTAAGAAGAACTGTAGCATGTGAAATTCTAGTGTATATGATAAATGATTTGGACAGGATTTTTAATCCAGATCTTCCCTTTGCTCACCCAATCGCCCATGTGTCTTAAAGCATGCCACAGTGAGCAGCTGCATATATTCCTTGAGATGGTTTTCGTGTCCAACCGATTACCAAAAATGGTCGCTGACCGATTATCGGTTATTTGAGCCCACAATCGGCGGAATCTGATGCCGATTCCGATTGTAATACCGTGCACTACAAGACAAGCCGAGGCTCGAAAGAACTACATTAAACTGAACATTTTTCAAAGTGTTAAACTTCGTTGACTGGGGTCTCAGTAAAATTACTAGTCGCGCACACTTGGGCGGTAAACGTGGCTCTCAGAGCCACGTTTACCGCTCAAGTGCGCACGACTGGTAATTTTACTGCGACCTGAGTCAATGGAGTGCATCATTCACTTTTCCACTATGAACTGGCGATTGCTGCAAGTGTACTCAGTTGAAAGCTTTACATTCGTTTAACACGTATATCCCGTAAAGGGGCTTCCAGAGAGATTAGGAATACACATTGTGGTTGTTTCTCAACTTTATTGAATGGTATCATCGACATCATTTTACATTAACAATTGAACAATTGCAGAAGATAATAAAATGCGATTCAGAAAAATCACAAATTGCTTGGCAACAATCGGTTGAACCGATGTTCCAGGAGCCGTTGCCGTTGTCATCCGATTGCCCATAATCAGCCGATTGTGGTGGCCGGTTCCGATCATCGGTTGAACACTAAAATAGAACTGACTGAGTGAGCCGGTCGATGATTGTGAACGGTTCTATTTTCACAATGACATGATTTTGGAGGGCGTCACGGTTTATTAACGGCCCGATTGGAATGATTAACAATCCGAGGGAGTATTAAAGATCCGGGACGAAGTCGAGGGCCGTTAATAGGCCCGAGGGCTGTTACTCATTTCAGGAGGGCTGTTAATAAACCGCGACGGCCGACAACACCATGTTATTACTATTTTTACCACTTACACCGGAAGCGAGCCGCGGGCCGTTCATGGAATTAATTTTCATTAACGGCCCGCCGCCCGCTTCCGGTACGACGTGGCGGACGTTACGACGTTTTACCGTACTGGTAGAATTGCGTTATTGTGCTAGGGACGTCCGCTAACGTGGTAATAATGATGTATTAGGCTACTCCAAATAGGTCTATTTCATTCTGAGGAGTACGGACTACTGGTAACTCTTTTTCTATTACCCTAAAACTTAAATTAATAACTTGATTCCACAAACAAATACGCCCAGTGTCATTCACAAAGAGTGGTATTTCTTGAAAAGTAACGTGACATGACCGCCTATTAGGCAATTTAGGCATCAACAAATAGCAAAGATGTTTCTATAAAATATCTTGAAATGTTTCACTAAAAATATGAATAAAAATGAACACAACCCTTTCTTATCTCACATTCACAGATCCACCATATTATTTGTCGCAAAACAACAACTTTTCCCCTCAGATATAGGCTTGTGCAATTTCTCGCCACTGTCGGATCTCCTGACATTTCGGTGACAATCATCCGTTTTCACAGTGACAAATCGTATTTTCCATCCGCACTTTCTTAGTGACAGCGACACTCTGGTTTTACAAAGATTTCGACATGAAATACACTCATTTTTAACTCCGGTTGATATTGTTTAGAAGCTATCGGGTCTATACAACATACACACTAAAAACTAAAGTGTTAAAACTGACACTTTCAAGGTGTTAAACCCATTCTAACTCTTTGGGTTTGATTTTAACACTCAAAGTGCAATGTTTTAAGCACTCAGACATTACAATCGTCAGACATCTGAAACTTGAATGGATGGCACTTCCCATGTGTCTAGCATTGGTAGTTCTTCCAGAATCGTCCATAATTTGATTTGCGCTTGGTGGGTACATAATTAAAAGGACACAACGCAGATGACGCGGATCAGGCTCGAGAGTTCGAGCCTGATCCGCGTCATCTGCGTTGTTTCCTTTTAAGTGTCGCGACATTACACTTGTCAAGTGGTATTATTGTCAACACCTGTCAAGTTCTGGGATATCTACACTTGAACAAAGTGCTAGTTCAGCACAAAGTAAGTGTTAAATACAGCACTTCAAGTGTAGTTTTTAACACTTTAGTTTTTAGCGTGTATATCAACGAGACAGTATGGTTAAAATGAACAAACACCTAGTACATAATGCGAATAATTTTGGACATATGTGCACGGAATTGGACAATATGCACATTTGTATACGTTGGAAAACGGTTTTTGTCCATATTTTTCTCACCGTTTTTCAATCCTATTAATCTATAGCATGTGTTTTATACGGCTGCATAGCAAATTCGGATAAAATATCACCAGAACCTTATAATTTATTAGTTTACTCACCCTTGGCGATCGCGATATTTGGTGGTTATGCCAATCCGTCTCTCCGGGTCCCTCCGTGTTCGCGGGATGCGGATACAGAGTGTGATGAACGAGTTGTCTTTATACGTTTGTTCTTGCCACTCCTCTCCCAGTTGAAGATAAAGATGAATTAAACGTGGTTGGGATATTGTTCAAAAAGAAATCCTCGGAATGTGAGGATACGTATGTCGCGTGCACAACGAAAACTAACATACATGGTCAATGACATGGCGTGGATACAGAGGCGCAAGGCGTGTGGTGTAGGGAGATCATACCCCCAATCCATTTTTTCTTGACCGACGGTAGCTGCACAGAGTATTATTACCCGATTGACATGTTCAAATATATCTGCATAGTCATAAAAATGTCACTGATGTTCGCTAGTTTGGTGATATGAGAGTCGGGCCAGCCCTAAAAATTAGGCACGGAGATTGGCAGTGACGTTATAAAAGCTGTGGCATTTCTACTCTTTCGACTGAGATCAAGGTCATCACATTTATTTATTTATTTATTTATTTATTTATTTATTTATCTATTTATCTATTTATTCATTTGGGTTAACGACACTTTCAACAACCAGGGTCAACTTGTGCGGGCCAGTTTTACGGTTGCAGTAAGCAAGAGTACCCAGAGAAAGTAGAGCTGTTGGTTTTTAAATTTATTGTTCGATTTCGGTTTTGGTTTTTCAGGTGGAATAAAACCTCGGTTCGGTTCGGTTTTCGGTTTGTTCATGAGGCCAAGTAAAATTCAATAAAACTCATTCTTATGTCCGGAGTCATAACTGGATGGCAGTGAAATTGAGTGAAACGCAATGAATGCCCGAAATAAGCTATAATACATGAAGAATCAGGAAGGCCAATATAATAATTACCTAAATATTCAGAACTTTTATTGTGCTTGGCCATTTTTCGAGGTCTGACACCTACACGCATCTTGAGGAAAGCTGCAAACACAACTAAACTGAAATGTCGGAAATTCACAGAATGTAGCCTTTCCAGAGTAGTAAGAGCACCCAGACACTGCCATTGGCAATGTCTGGGTACTCTCACTGCTCTGGGATGGCTACATTCTGTGAATTTCTGCAGCAAGAGAGTATTTAATAAAAAACGAAAAACCTTAGATTACGGGATGTCGACGGTTTCGGTTTTTAAAAAAAACTAAAAACCTCGGTTCGGTTTCGGTTATTTATTTATTTATTTATTGGTGTTTAAGGCCACATACTTATGCACAATGGCTAACCGTGACCGTGACAGTTTTACGGGTGGAGGAAGCCGGAGTTCCCGGAGAGAACCACCGAGCAACGACGAACAGCTGTCAGCTCTCCAACATCGTAACTCTGAACTCTGCACCGCAGCACAGGCAGGGTTAGATTGGTTGAAGACATGCGCACCATCGACGTGCAGTACGCCTCAGTACACAGCGTCATCGTGCCCCCATGTAGGCAATCGGGGTTAAGTGTCTTGCCCAAGGACACAACGCGGTTGCCGCAGGTGGGATTCGAATCGGTTTCGGTTAACCTACAGCGCTAAGAGAAAGAACCACCGAGTAGCGGAGAACAACTGTTAGACTCCCAGATGTTCTAACTCCATACAAACCGGGTTAGCATTGGTTGAAGGCATGTGCACTATCGACGTGGAGTATGCCACCGTGCCCCAACGTGGGCATCGGGATTGCCTTGCCAAAATGACACGAGAAAGTCACCGCTGCTCGTGATCGAACCGTGGACCTTTCGGTTTGAAGTTCATTGCTCTAACCACTCAACAAAAGCGATGCCCTCTATCGGAAGTGTGTTATTATATTATTGTCGTCAATCAATTCAGCTATCCGAAAGCCATGGCTACCGCACTCAGTTTAGATTCCGTTCAGTCAAACTGGCCGGCGAGTTTGGCGAGTGCCCAAAGACGAAATTGGAAATATAAATTAACTGTGACGGTTTTTATTGATTTCTCCTGCTATTTATTTACATTTGTGCACGAGACCAACATCTGTTTGGAATCGTATGTTTGCGTGAGTTATTAGAGTATGCTGGTTCCGGGGTACTTTCATTACGGTGTGACAGGAATGATAGTCCGTAGGAACGTTAGTCCCTCTGGACTATTATTCCGCGGAATTATAGTCCTAGGTCTAACATTCCTAGGAATAGTAGTCCGACGGACTACTATTCCTAGGAATGTTAGACCTAGGACTATAACTCCGCGGAATAATAGTCCAGAGGGACTAATTTTCCTACGGACTATCATTCCTGTCACAACGGCATTCAAACACCAAAACAAGAAGTCATTTGCAAACTGGACAGGAAAGAGCACCCATGTTCAACACACTATACAAGTATAAGCAACACATAAAATTCTATTCAAGACTAAAATACCTTGCATAAAAGTAAACAAATAGTTATATTAACGGAGATAATCGGTAAGAAACAGTTATTGTTGATTTATATTCCTGATTTCATATTTGGAAACTCGGCCCCTCCGCCGCCCCGGTCAAATCATCGGGAAAAATTGTTCACTTATTCAGAACGGAATCTGAACATGGGTTGGGGGGACAACAAAGAAAAAGAGTATATGATACATACTGGTATATAAGAACACCATAAAACAGTTTCTCTTCTGGGATTTTTTTTTTTTTGGCAGGACCAAATGTACTTATGTGAAGATTTTCATGGTGCTATGTAAGGAAGACGTTTTTCAGTATCCTTTCTTTGTGTGACTGTGCTCTGCACAACGTTTTCTTGTTTGTTTTTTTTATATACGATGAACGAAGTGATCACTCCACTGTGACCAAGACTTCAAATACTGTGCGAGGCGAGGCGAAATTATTCAAACATACTGGGATTAATTAAATACTTTGAATATATTCATAATACGTAACAACACATTACTAACTCTGTAGCCTGAAAACTTAATTTATATTCCAAGTGTATTGCCTGAACATTAGATTCCCGAAAGCAAACATCCAGTGAATGATTGACGGTGTCAACATCAATTAATATCGGTCAAAGGGGAACAACTGCAGTTACGAATCAACATGCCGAAATCCCTTTCCTTTGAGCCTCCCATCGACTCGGTTTCGATTTCTTCCTGTGGTTGTGGTGGAAAAAGTAGCAGGACACTGAGGCACTTAACTACCGAAAAAATTGTGTGTGTGTGTGGGGGGGGGGGGGGGGGGGACGTGGTATCATCATTCTGCTCTACTGTCAGCGCATATTGCCCTGCATATATATAACTTTTTCAAGCGCTTTCAACAGTACATATCATATGATACAAGGTGCCATGCAGGGCACGGCAATCCACATAGGAAGATAAATGAATTTATTCTGAATAGAACTGTTGAATTTACAAGGACACTCTGGCCTCCTTTTGGATGGGCAGCAGGGCATATGAACTGAGATGGAAATTGTACAAGGCCATGATTTATCAGGTGCCCAGCATGCCCTATCTGTTCAGCTCTATTCTGTAAGGCAGGGTACTATTCTGACAAATAATTCCTTGGCAGGGCAGTAGTTGCGTGGGCCGCGGTCCGTGATAACCGGGTAAACTGCCCTGCGAACAGAAGATTTGAATATTTGGTCCCCCGGGATTTACGCCCCCGGGGACACAACGAGTGAGGTGAGAGTGAATGGGTCCCGAACAGTCGATGACCATGACGTGAATTTTGTATGATATTCATTTGGGGAGAGGGGGGGGGGGGGGGGTCAATAAATTCCGATACACAAGTCCGGAGTGGATGGGTGGTCCAGCAGCCGGAAACATTACTTTTTTCCAGATGGACCTGGATGGACAAAAAAAATTCCTCACATCATTTTAACAGATAGTTGGAATGTGTTTAGAGGTATTTTTGAGATGATTTTACAGATGTGACCTCAAAACTAAAGGGTAGGCTAGTGAAGAACGACGATTCTACAAAATGATACGTGTCGGTGGATGACCGGATCAAGTAACGAAACTGCGCTGAATGGTAGCTGTCAGAGGGGAACTCGCGTAGAGGCCGGTTTGGATACAGGAAAATCATGCTACCTGAATTACCCGGTAAACCTCCTCAGCAGCCGATGATGCGAAGTGACGTTTAGCAATGTATCATAGGGTGGTGGGAAGGGGGGAGGGTGCTTCAAAGTCGGAAAAAAATCTTCAGGAAGGGGAGGTGGTATGTGGTCTTCGGGTGGAAAAATGTCTTTCAGCCATCTGTATATCATTTTTTTTTTAAGACGTCCCCATGTGCTATTCACTGAGGCATTGCATTTTTCTTATTTTCTTTTAAGTACATTGTGAATTCGCCGTTTTATTTATTTATTTATTTATTTATTTATTTATTTATTTATTTATTTATTTATTTATTAGGTTTAACGACACTTTCGACAAGGTGAACGTCCGAACTTGTCTTTACCTTGCGTCACAACTTCAACTTAAACCAGGTCGAAGACATTCTTTCTCATTAAGTGTACAGGTCTGAGCCCTGATCGTTCAGAGTATCGTAATAATATCCTCATTTTCGTTTATCATTTGATAGCTGTGGTTATAAACCTGAATTGGTTCGGATTTGGAGCATTTGTACATTTAAGACCTTGTTGTGGGACACTGAAGTATTGCGTGAGATAGATATACACCCCATTACCAGGGTAGATGGGCAAAGGGCAGCGTTTGCATTTTTCGCCTGAAAGTCCACTAGTGGAAAAGATTACTTTCCGAAGTCTACAGCTGAAAAAGTCTCGAGTTTTCGTTCCTAACGTATTTTACGTGTTCCGCGTATAATTGGGGTTAACGACTCCCTCAACAGTCATGGTCATATCATATCAAACAGTTTTCATTTAGAGGCAGCCTAGATAAAGTTATAGATCACGACGCCATGGAGCTCCCATGTGGGTAATCGGGTAAAGTTTCTTGCCCGTGGACACAATTCAGGATCTACAGTTACAACTAAAAGTCCTGTCCTGAAATGCGCACATGTAGCACGTTGATCTGCGCGTTAACCTACGCGTTATGACCATAGTAAGGCTATCAATTTGTGTACAATCGGCCTGTGCACAAGCAATGTTTCAGCCAATGGACCTCCGGGTAACCCGGAGGTCCATTGGCAGAAACATTGCCTGTGTTTGTTGTGAGTAACCAGGAGAACCTACCATGATTTGGATGCCATTCGATATGGCAATTGCGCGCAATTCTTACGCGCAATTAAGCCTAGATAAGCGCACATTTCGTGACAGGACTTCTAGTTTTAACTGTAACCATCGGCCTTTCCACCTGAAGTCCAATGCCGTTATGCGTAAACAAACAAGGCACAGCGCTCCCAACTACTACTACAGTACAGAGTCGCCGTGAACTGGTCGTAATCCACGCGTGGGCAGTGATGTCCACACATGCGTTTACCAGGTAATAAAAATCATCAGCAGCACTATTTTAATTAATGGACCACCGGGTTGTTCCCGGTGCTTCATTAATTAAACTTTTGATGATTATTCCTATAATTTGTGTTTGGAATCTAATATTATTGCGTCCGTGGAAATATTGCACTCCCGTGGAAAGTGACCAGTTCACGGCGGCCGTACTGTGCTATACTACTACTACTACTACTACTTACTACTACTACTACTACTACTACTACTGCTACTACGACTTCTGCTGCTGCCACCGTCGCTACTGTTGCTAGTACTGTATTAGTGCTACTACTACTAAAACTGAAAACCCTAATAAATTAACAAATTACACCAAGTAGTCATGTTAAATAAATAAATAAATAAATAAATAAATAAATAAATAAATAAATAAATAAATATTTGATTAAAGAATTATATATATAAATAGATAAATTCTCCTCCTGGTCCTCCTCTTCCTGCTACTACTACTACTACTAACTACTACTACTACTACTACTACTACTACTACTACTACTACTACTACTATACTACTACTACTACTACTACTACTACTACTACTACTAACTCCTCCTACTACTACTAACTCCTCATCCTACTACTACTACTACTACTACTAACTTCTCCTACTAATACTACTAACTCCTCCTCCTACTACTACTAACTCCTCCTCCTCCTCCTACTACTACTAACTCCACCTCCTACTACTACTACTAACTCCTCCTACTACTACTACTACTACTACTAACTCCTCCTCCTCCTACTACTACTAACTCCTCCTCCTACTACTAACTACTAACTCCTCCTCCTACTACTACTACTACTAACTACTACTACCACCTCTACTACTGCTACTAACTACTGCTACTACTAACTACTGCTACCACAACTACTACTACTACTAACTACTACTACTACAACAACTACTACTACTACTAACTACTAACTCCTCCTGCTACTACTACTACTAACTACTACTACCACAACTACTACTACTACTAACTACTACTATTAACAACTACTACTACTACTAACTACTGCTACTACTACTAACTACTATTACTACTAACTACTACTTCTACTACTAACTGCAACTACGACTGCGGCTCTAACTACTACAACCGCCCAACTACCGCTACTACTTCTACTACTCCTACTGCCACCCCTGTTACTAATTCATACTGCCTCTACTGGCCCATTATTACCAAAACAGTTACTTCGTATGACAATTAATCTCAAACACTCGGATTGATTTCATTTTAACAGATAATTATAGTTGGAATGTGTTAGAGGTATTTTTGAGATGATTTTACAGACGTGACCTCAGTAGTATGTAATGTAGTTTTGGGGCTCCATTGGCAGGACCCCGGTGCAGGACCCCGGAAGTGACGTCATGACACGTGACCTAGTGGCGCCATGTTGTGTTGTCATGGTAACCCGCGTGAGCGGCCATGTTGTGACGTCATCCCAATAGTGATAAGCGGTGTGAGTGCGCATGCGCAGCACGTGTTGTTAGGGTGACACGCGTTTCCTTCGTCCATTTTGTGTACTGGGGCCGCCATCTTGGTTTCTCTGGTAGCACGTGATTGCTATTTACCCAATTTTTCTGCAATAAGACGGGGTATGTTCGAAGGGTATGTTCCTTTGTAGAAGAGTAAATCTAATTACTACAAACAACCCGACAATCCTTCCAAATCACCAAAATCCACCCAAAATCACCGAAATTGACTTTATTTGATACGGATTTCCCATTTTATCGGCTTAGCACGTAGTGCTATAGTACTAAGGGGGTACTGCGGGTGCGTTCGATTGAACAGGAGTAATGTTCTGGCTTAGAATTCTCCCAGAATCCCTTTTTGGATCCCTATCCGTTTTTCCCATTAAAAGACACGTTCCTTTGGTCATTACCCAGAATTTTCTGCTTCTATCTATATATGCAATAGTTTACGTCTATCTGGCCATGTTCCTTTGTTCTAGAGTATACTTCAGTAACGTAGAAGAGCCTATTAGTTGGAACAGCTTTGCTTATTATTACTATATTTAGCTATTCTAGTCTATTCTTGTTAGTTCTGACCCTATTCCGTGTACTCTTGTTGTTTCATTTATCTAGATCATTTATATAAATTATAACTAACCAATCAGATTGCTTGATTTCCCATAACCTGTACTTAATCGTAGAAAGTTATCTCCCCTTATTACAACGAAGTTATATCAGATTCTCATCACATCTATATCCAATGGCAATATCCCCGGGCACCCCAATTTCGGCACCCCTTTTTTGAAAAACATATGACCTTCGGCACCCCTTTTTGTCATATGTGCTTATGTGAAAAAGCACAATGTGACACAATATGCCCTAGCACATAGGCACATGATTTATGTGCCGATATGTGCTTATGTGAAAAGGCACAATGTGACACAATGTGCCCTAGCACATAGGCACATACGGGTATTTGAGGATACCTATTGCCTGGTATTGTATTATTCGAGGATACCTACTAGAGAATCCCTTTTTTGTCATATGTGCTTATGTGAAAAAGCACAGTGTGACACAATGTGTCCTAGCACAAAGGCACATGCTTTATGTGCCGATATGTGCTTATGTGAAAAGGCACAATGTGACGCAATGTGCCCTATCACATAGTCACATACGGGTATTTGAGGATACCTATAGCTTAGTATTGTATTATTTGAGGATACCTATCTAGGATACCTTCTGGAGAATCCCTTTTGTCATATGTGAAAAAGCACAATGTGACACAATGTGACCTAGCACATAAGCACATGCTTTATGTGCCGATATGTGCTTATGTGAAAAGGCACAATGTGACACAATGTGCCCTATCACATAGGCACATTCGACCAAAATGGGATTCCATAGCCACAGGTGTTTTCCAAAAGGGATTCTTAAAAAGGGATTCCATAAAATGGAATTCCTATCCGACTCCGTAAAATGGGATTCCGTGTTTTATCATCGACACTCGAGGATATGGAAAGGGACTAATAAAGCCTAATTCATCAACTACAACAAGGTCGAAGGGAACACAACATAAACTTTTACTTAATCTTAACACCCAATATATATACTCGCCCAAAAAGAAAGTGTGCATTGCAGAAATTGATCAAACTCCAAAAAAATAATTTCGTAGGTGTAAAGAGTGTTAATCTGTTCATGAATAAGTTATATTGAACACAAAAACAGCTTTCCCCGTTAAAATTGCATTAACGTTAAATGACGTGCTGCACGTTTGTGAAAAGGCATGTTTTGCACGTGGAGAGTCTGAAAATTCATGCAGCAGTGTGAATCCTTGGGTATTTAAACACTAAAGTAAGGTCTTCCTATCGTTCACATTCAAACTTGCGCTGCTGTTAAAACGACTCCACATTAGCATGCCAAGATTGACAATGAATCAACGTCTCCTTGCCCTGGGGATGATTAGAGCTGGCAGAACACACAGAGAGGTTGCCCAGCATTTGAACTGCCACTGTAACACTGCAGACCGGCCAGTCCATCGACATGCACAACATGATGACGTTCGAGACCGACCCCGCTCCGGGAGACCCCGAGTTACCACCCCTGCACAAGATCGGTATATCCGTGTCGTCCATCTCTGGAACCGGCAACAAACGGCAACGACGTCAGCCAGGAACATCCCTAACCTGAGATGGATACATCCTCAAACAGTAATCATCCGGCTGAGAGAATACAGCTTACATCCTCGAAGACCTGCAATTCGTCCGATTTTGACGTTACGTCATCATCGTGCTCGACTGTAGAGGTGTAGAGTAGCGTTAGGGTTAGCCTAACGTAACACTAACCCTACCCTAACCCTAACCTAACCCTAACCCTAACTCTAACCTAACCCTACCTTAACCCTAACCCTACCTAACCCTAACCTAACCCTACCCTAACCGACTTCCATGCTAATTTGTTTGCTTCCATGAGGCGTAGATGCACAGCAGTAGTCGATGCAGACGGAGGTCATACCGATATTGAGTGTGTGACTTTTGTGTCTGACCCTTAGTGTCTTTGACTCTCCATGGCACCAAGAGTATTCCTTGTAGCGTAATGAAATTTCTCGTGTTGATCACAAATTGATTTATCTGTGATTGAATAAAATTTTCATGAATGAAAATGATATATATCTTTTTTAAGTGTTATTTTTTAGCATGCAAACTTTCTTTTTTGGGAGAGTATACAATAAAAATTTTAATCTGAATGGACTGTAACAAAACAGACGCAACATGAACGAAGATCGAACTAGTTGGAAACAACTGAACAGAGACAACCAACCACTACAAAACAATAAAGGTACAGAACGAAGATCCAACGCAACCAAGATCGAAGTGAACTGAACAAATTGAAAGAATGTCAAACTAGTCGGATTGATCGAACTAGTTGGACAGACTGAACAGATCTGATCAAATACAATAAAGATGGAAGTGAATTGACCATAAAAAATGAACAAAGATCCAACACAGCCAAGATCGAAGTGAACAGAACAAAGTGAACGAAGATCGAACTGATCTGGTTGAACTACAACCCCTAAATATAATCCAATGTTAACCCTCTTGAACTGTTTGAAATGAACTACAGCCCTAATGAAGGTATATATAATTAACCCTCTTGAACTGTTTGAATGAACTATAACCCCTAAATATATCCCAATGTTAACACCCTTGAACTTTTTGAACTTTTTGAATGAACTTTTTATATCTAATATAAATAAACACCCTTTGAACTGAACGACATTTAACTGAATAAATTTTAAACTTAATGAACTACAACCTATTGAACTGAATTCTTTTAATAGGGAAGGGGAATACCCTCGAGTGCCGATGATAAAACACGGAATCCCATTTTACGGAGTCAGACAGGAATTCCATTTTATGGATTCCCTTTTAAAGAATCCCTTTTGGAAAACACCCGTGGCTATGGAATCCCATTTTGGTCGTATGTGCCTATGTGATAGGGCACATTGTGTCACATTGTGCCTTTTCACATAAGCACATATCGGCACATAAAGCATGTGCTTATGTGCTAGGTCACATTGTGTCACATTGTGCTTTCTCATATAAGCACATATGACAAAAATGGGATTCTCTAGTAGGTATCCTCGAATAATACAATACTAGGCTATAGGTATCCTCAAATATCCGTATGTGCCTATGTGCTAGGGCACATTGTGTCACATTGTGCTTTTTCACATAAGCACATATGGCAAAAAAGGGGTGCCTAAGGTCATATGTTTTTCAAAAAAGGGGTGCCGAAATTGGGGTGCCCGGGGATATTGCCATTGGATATAGATGTGATGAGAATCTGATACAACTTCGTTTTAATAAGGGGAGATAACTCTATAAGATTAAGTACAGGTTATGGGAAATCAAGCAATCTGATTGGTTAGTTATAATTTATATAAATGATCCAGATAAATGAAACAACAAGAGTACTTAGAATAGGGTCAGTACTAACAAGAATAGACCAGAAATAGCTAAATATAGTAATAATAAGGTAAACTGTTCCAACTGATAGGCTCTTCTACACTACTGGAGTATACTCTAGAACAAAGGAATATGGTCAGATAAACGATAACTATTGCATATAGAGATAGAAGCAGAGAATTCTGGGTAATGACCAAAGGAACGTGTCTTTTAATGGGAAAAACGTCATGGGATAGGGATCCAAAAAGGGATTCTGGGAGAATTCTAATCCAGAACATTACTCCTGTTCAATCGAACGCACCCCTTTGTACCCCTTAGTACTACAGCACTACGTGCTAAGCCGATAAATTGGGGAAATAAAGTCAATTTCGGTGATTTTGGGTGGATTTTGGTGATTTGGAGGGATTGTTGGGTTGTTTGTGGTAATTATCCATGGAAGTCGTTCCAGAACATACTCCTGTACAAAGGAACACCCCCCCAACATACCCCTGTCTTGTTAGAAGCCATTGGTAACATAGCAATCACGTGCTACCATAGAAACCAAGATGGCGGTCTCCAGTATACAAAATGGACGACGGAAACACGTATCACCCTAACAACACGCGCTGCGCATGCGCACTAACACCACGTATCACTATGGAGATGACGTCACAACATGGCCGCTCACGCGGGTTACCATGACAACACAACATGGCGCCACTACGTCACGTGACATGACGTCACTCCCGGGGTCATCCACCGGGGTCATCCAACCTGGAGGTGAAACATACTTGCTATACTACTGACCTCAAAACTAAAGGGTAGGCTAGTGAGGAACGAAGATTCTACAAAATGGTACATGTCGGTGGATGACCGGACCAAGTAATTACAGAACTTATTTGCAACCAGTGGGTCTCATAACCGTGGTTCATACTACAGTAGAACCTGTCTTGAGAGACCGCCCTTTGAAGATTTTCAACACTAATTTATTTTTATAATCTTTATAACAGTCCATTTCAATTTGTTACAAAAAGATTTTCAACACAAATTTATTTTTATTCCTATCTGTCACATTTCAGGCATGTATGAAATTGTTTATTCAGCAATAATCCTAATTTTTTCACAGGGGTCTTATAAAAACATCTCAATCTTTAATGAGTTAGCAATTGAAACCCAATTAAGAGCTTTTAATACTTTTAATTATGTTGGTATAACCACAATGGATTTTCCAATTCCAGAACAGGTAAAAAGTTTTTGTCAAGATTTCAATCTTCAAGGGGGCGGTCTCTCAAGGCAGGTCCATTATGGCATAAAAATACAAGTTGGTACCAGGTCACGGGATCATTACATTGATCGCTCTTGCGCACCTCTGAACTCAGAGTGCGAGCATCCTAATTAACTCTATAATTATGGAAACACTGGAACTACCAGCGCGACTGAAGAGAACAATAGCAGCTCTGGGCATCTCTTGCCCTGTCTCCTGGACTGTCCGGGAGACAGGCAAGAGAGTCCATCTGAACTTGGAGTTCGTCATTGATGAGCACAACACCACCACACCTTCTTCGGGGAGAGGTAGCACCTTTTGTGAGAGGAACCCCTCTCACACTGGTCCTCACCCGATGAAGCCTGGACCTGGCCCTGAAAAGAAGAAGAGCAAGAAGAAGAAGAGTCCGTCCACCAAGCGCCGGGATTCAAGGCGCTTGGAGGCCTTCCGGAATAGGAAGAAAGAGGTGAGCGAGAGGATGGAGGTCCTGGGGGCAGCTGCCAGTTCCCCTCCTAGTCCCACTAGTACACCCAACCAACTGCCAGCTCCTGAGCCGGTACTGTTGGATGAGGAACATCTGGTGGAGACTGAGGAGGAACCGGAGGTTGCCTTTTCACCACCTCCCACCCCTCACTCCCCACTTCCTTCTCTACCGGACAGCCCGGGTGAGTCAATCTCAGCAATACAGCCACCTAAATCTGCAGTCACCGCCGAAGAATTAAGGAAAATAAGAGAGATGGCAAGACGAGCAATTGAGAAGGGAAACCGAATCGCCTCCGAAACTCAGGAGTTCATGGAACAATCCAAGGCAGATCTCAAAAAGAAATTAGACGCAATCCATTCACCAAACTCAACACTAAACTCAACATCGTCGATTTCCACATCACAATCTCAACCACCTCCAAAGAAAAAGAGCCGGAAGAAGCCTAGACGGGGTTAAGCCACCTCCCTCCTTCCTTTTCCTCCTCCACCGCGCCTTGACATCCAACAACAACAACAAACAGCTAACGAGGGTCGAAAGGGGCTTGTCCTCCAAATCGTCCCTGCGCGCCTTCGGCGCGTCAAACCATTTCGTTCGGTCACAGTGGTCTCTCAAGACAGGTGGTCTCTCAAGACAGGTGGTCTCCCATAGCAGGTCCATTATAGAGTAAAACCAATCGGTGCCTGGTAGATGTGGTCTCTCAAGACAGTGGTCTCTCAAGACAGGTTTTACTGTAATCATTCAATGAAAATCATGCTAATCGTAAGCAGAGCATAGAATTAATCACATAACCTATCATTGTAAAAATTAATCTTAAAAAAAAACAATATTTTGCGACTCTGAATTTCTTATTCTTCTATTTATTTAATTTGAAGAAATCTTTTAAAATTTGCAACTATTCAACCTTCTCATTTTCTTAAGGGCACAATTTAAAAAAAAAAAAAAAACAAACTTCAATTGTTTTTCAATATGTTTAGTTTTTTGTTAAATGTTTTAAACCCCGTATCCGTTTAATATGTTTTTCTATTTTTTTTCATTTTGAATTTCATGAGAAAGATATTTTAATCTGTTCCTTCAAGTAATAGCATGGTGCCCCGATCATGTTT
The DNA here is from genome assembly GCA_031216915.1 of Pictodentalium vernedei. Lineage (NCBI taxonomy): Eukaryota > Metazoa > Mollusca > Scaphopoda > Dentaliida > Dentaliidae > Pictodentalium > Pictodentalium vernedei. The sequence goes on along the minus strand of CM062295.1, from coordinate 94,641,658 downwards.
TGGACCTTTTGTGGCAACACTCAGTGTGTTAAGAGAAAAAAATTGTCCCGAAGTGTTTACCATGAAAAAGTGGGATAAATTACTTTTTCATGGACCTGCATTTCACGTTTAAATCAGGATCCGTACAAATGACCTAAATAATAAGCAAATCCGCACCGTGTCAGGATCCGGGAAAGCGTTACGTTCGCTGCACCAGGACCATGTATGCTATTTCCTTTACATCTCCACTATACTGTTCGGGTTTAATTTGAATAAGACCAAATGTGCGATTTGCTGTAGAGCAATTTTCGGTTATATTGTTATCTCAAGACCACTAGATATTGTCACACCTAAATATTTAATGGCATTAAGTTGTATACGATTTGTACCATCATTCCTAAGAGAACCGGATGTGAAATAATGTGGGGTTTTTTTCGAGATAAGTTCATTATAAGTTGTGGGGGATGTGGAGATCGAGCCCTATTGGTGAGGGGGGTCTGGTGGGGGCCCCCGAAAGGAAGGAAGGAAGGAAGGAAGGAAGGAAGGAAGGAAGGAAGGAAGGAAGGAAGTGAAGGAAGGAAGGAAGTAAGGAAGGAAGGAAGGAAATTCAACCCTATTCAAGGATTTCCTCATACCCTCATGGCATCAAAACGATAAAAAGGGGTGCTGCCGAAAGCCACTCGTTTGTTAGTTAGGTTTGCTGGAAGTGGGGTGCTACGGGAAGTGACCGTTCGATACCCAGATAAGGATAAAAGGGTTTGAGGTTAGACAAAGTACGAACGCGCCTTATAGCACAATTATAAGTAGGATTCTCCAGAAATGCTACCAGAAATAAACAGGTAGAAACCGAGGATTTGGAGAAAATTCGAGCAAATAAGCAGATAGAAGCAGAGGATTCTGAAGGAATTGGAACTAGATAAATAGGAAGTAACCGAAGATTTTAGGAAAATCCGAACCAGTAATGGTTTTCTTATACAAAGGAACGCGCCTTATTATTGGACAAAAACAAGGATTTACAGAAATCCGAGCCCGTTTCGCCTCTCTCTTACTACTTCCCTTCCGATGTCCCCTGTGGGGTCCCCGTGAGATGCCCCAATCTGGGCCGACCACCACATCTCTTACCACTTCACTTCCGAGGTCCCATGTGGGGTTCCCTGTGAGATCCTCAAATAGGGTCCGATCTCCACATCTCCTACTATTTCACTTACGCCTCCCTATTCCCTCCCCAATAGGGCCCTATCTCCACATCTCCTACAACTTCCCTTCCAATGTCCCCTGAGGGATCTCCATTGAGATCCTCCAATAGGTCCCTATCTCCATATCTCCGACTACTTCTCTTCCGCCTCCCCATTCCCTCTCCAATAGGGCCTGATCTCAACATCTCCTACTACTTCCCTTTCCGTCTCCTCTATTCTCTCTCCCAATAGGGCCCGATCTCCGCATCTCATACTACTTCCACTCCAAGGTCTCCTGCGGGTTCCCAGTGAGATCTCCCAATAGGGCCCGATCTCCACATCGCCTACTACTATTATATATTGCATTTTACTGTTTGAAATCTGATTCCCATTTATGAGCCCATTTTCACAATTTATCTGTTTCATTTCTTTCCTAACTTTTGAAATCTGATTCCCATTTATGGGCCTATTTTCATAATTTATCTGTTTCATTTCTTTCTTAACTCTGTATATTTATTTCCAAAATGGTTTGGGGCATATGTTTGGTTTATCGTATTTTCGGCATATGTTTTATGTGCCACTTGAATTTGCTGCTTAAACCAACAGTATCGGATTCAATTTCTTACTTCTTCCTTAGTTACATTTTCTTCTTTTTTTCTCTCTTTGTTGTTTATTTTTGTTGTTGTTTTGTTTATTTTTTTTTGTTTTTTTTTTTGTTCTGGAGTCTTTTCTGATTTAGCGTTTGTGTAGTCCCTTTCGTGGATAAAAATAAACAATTAAGTCTACCTGGATCTGCGAATTAACCGACATAATGAACTTGTTGATCTACATATTTTGGAAGAGACATACTTTTCTGAGTTGTCCCTTAAAATCTTTTACTTAATTCCAAATCCTAATCTCACGAAGATCCTCATCGTCGTTAAAATAATTGGTCGACTGCAGTAAGTTTTTAGAATTCGGATCCTGGCTAGTTTAAAAAAATTCAGTCAGACCAAGCATTAATCCTGTAGTTTTAATCAAGTAGAAACTAACACACAGTGCAATGTTTTTAATTAATTTTCCATGCATGCATTGGTCTGTTTTTCCCTCCAAATTCTGCCGGACTTTCCCGGCCGATTTAGGACTTTCTTTTGTTCAACCGCCCAGGAACAGCTTTTCCAAGTAACATGACCGTCTGAAAAACATTGGGACAAATATTGTGAAAATACACGTCTTTTTATTCAACAGAAAATTGAAAAAATGTCTCTGTTGACAAATCTCTGCCAAAAGTGTGTGGTGAACATTTGTAGAGCATTGATAACAAAACACAATTTTGAGATGTCGGCTTTGAATGCGATGCAAGTTCGTTTTAGAAAACCCAGAGAGGCGCCTATTGCCAAGAGCAAAATATTTTTCATTCCTACGAAGCCAGTTCAGGATCCGGACGAGGCCGAAGAGCTGAAAGTGCTATATCGCGAATATCGGAATGATCTTGACTCAATTAGGTACATCTTGAGCAGTTGAGTTTCATGTGTTGATCAAACTCCAACAGTAAAGCTTCAAAGGGCTGATTTTGGTCTTTCGAAAGAGTATCTTGTCAAAATGCCACCATAACAATAACAGAACTTGGTAGAGCTAGAACCAGAAGGGTTTTCCTGGGATTAATTATTTAATAGACCATTTTTAAAAGTGACATCTTACATTCGGGACTCCATTTGCCGCCCCCCCCCCCCCCCCCCCCCACACACACACACAAACTGGCTTTATTTATCAACATTGCACACATGTGTACTGAACTGCTGATCGGCATTGGAATGGAAGCTTCATTTTTCAGCTCTGTTTTATCAATTAAAATTTGACAATTTACCTAATCTGCATTTGTTCTCATCCCTGAAGAGAACAAAGGTTGGGTGTAAGAAATTTGTGTCTTTTGCAATGTTATATTCCATACTTATCATTTTTGTGTTACAGTCATTCATGTTTGTTCCGACGTTCATCTCAACTACTTGTACCTTCTACTCCTTTAAAGGGCCATTCCTTGCACAGTTGTCCCCGAGTGACAAAATTTCAGCCATAATTATGCTAAAGTACATAAGCTGCTAATTGCAGTATTTGATACGTATGACCAGGAAATCACAATCTCTTCACTGTCCATCAGCTAAGCCTAAAGTTTTACACAATGGGATTGAATAATTGTGGCTAGCGAAGATTAAAAAAGGCAAGGTTTGATACGTGAGTACAAAATAAAGATGAGAAAGATTCACAGTAGCAAACAAAGATTGTCAGACACTTTCAGACTATCCTGTAGACAGTCTTCCATTCAAGTTGGTGGGAGATATATTTGTGAAAATCAACTCCTGAAAAAGTCCTGTTTTACGTTTAACACACATGACAAAATAAAAGAAAACTCGGATCCAGAAATCAGAATATTGTCATATGTGCCCCCAAAATTGACAAGCAAAGCTAGAACCATTCAGTTAATCTTCTGAAAAAAATGTAAGCTTTGTAATCAATATAGCCAAGCCTGAAAATAGGCAACCTGTCATTTGCAAAATGAGGTCCCCAGAGGGTGTATTTGCTGATGCTATCCCACACAGTTGGCCAATTTATCCTCTAGGTACATCTTTCTGTTTTGGCTTGAGGCCTTGATTCAGACAGGTTCACAGAGGATAAATTTTGTGATGCTGCCCTGCTGTGCAGGATAGCATCAGCAAATTCACCCCTGGTTACCTCTTTTTTTCAGATGACAGACTGCTTATTTTCAGGCTAGAATATAGCAGTGCCAAACTGATGTACCCCCAGTCGGTAACACACGTGATGTCATGTGTGTAACAGGGAATGCAGTTCACAGAAGAGCTACCTATGATTTAACGAGTAGCTACTGAAACTTATGGGAGACTAACAGGCCTCAAATCATAGAGAGAAAAAAAGATTTTACTGTGTAACATCTTAACTGGTAGAGTGCTGGAAGCCCATATTTGGGCTTTATTCTGAAGCGCAAGTGCCACAACTTGAAGGCTCATATTCAGTGGATATGCTTTGTATTATCTTTAAGTGATATTATTTAGTCTGTAAGGGTTTGCCTTGTTACAATTTATGGGAGAGTGCCCATTGGCACTCCCATAAATTGTAACAAGGCAACGACATGTGTACAAGATTTGATGGCCAAAAATAATTTAGCACTCTACCAGTTAAGCAGGGGTGTTTTAACTGGTAGAGTGCTAAATTATTTTTGGCAGTTAGAATTTGTTAACATATCTTTGCCTTGTAGCAATTTATGGGAGAGTGCCAAAAGGCACTCTCCCATAAACAGTAACATGCCAAATCTGGTCGGACTAAATAATTTCACTTCAAAGGTAATATCAAGTATATCCACAAAATTTGAGGCCTTTAAATTACTGCACCGTAACACCAGAATAAGACCATATTTGGGCTTCCAGCACTCTACCAGTTAACAAATTGGGAAGTTGTGGGTGCATTTGTTGAAAAAGGAAATATTTTATGTACTTACCACCATGATATGGTTAGAAGGGGCATATCTCTCCACGTACTGGATTTTTTTGTACATTGATACAGTTCGGACATCATGGACGGGTCAGAGTCCTTGGGTGTGCATTATGTCCACGCTTACGAATCAGATATGATCCTCTATGACACCAAGGAAAATTTCCATTAATGAAGCACCAAGTGGGACCCAGTGCTTCATTGATGGAAATTTTGCTTGGTGTCATAGTGAATCATCTCTGATTTGTATGTATTGGACATAATGACCACAAATCGATTTTGACCTGTCCATGGTGGCCATACTGTATTAAGCAGGTAATGTTAAATAATGACATCACAGACCAAATGGATCGCAGTTACCTGGTTACCAAGAAGCTGATACAGAGGTTACACACGGAAATTTAATAAATATAAAACAATTCAAAATCAATATAAAACAATTTGAAAATGGCCCCTTGTAAAAAAGTACAACGTGGCATCAGAGTCCTGTTGCAAAATACCATGGTATAGCAGGGTGCTACCATGGTATACCACAGTATTTTGGGACAAAACCATGGTGCACAAGATACATTCTTAAAAGGGGTTATGTATCTAACATGTTTAAGCTTGCTTGCTAAAATTTCGAAAAGCCAAACTGGGAAATGGCGTTTGGCCACATTAGAAAATATTGCAGATCTTAAATATATGTTAAAGCCTCCGATCATCATTAGGGCATTGTTTTCAAGCCAACCGGTCCCCAGATATGATCCAACCATCAATTGGTATACAGTTAAAACTAGGAAGTCCTGTCACGAACTGTGCGCTTATCTAGGCTTAATTGCGCTTATGAATTGCGCGCAATTGCCGTATTGAATGGCATCCAAAGTACGGCAGGTTCTCCTGGTTACTCATAGCAAACACAGGCAATGTTTCTGCCAATGGACCTCCGGGTTACCCGGAGGTCCATTGGCTGAAACATTGCTTGTGCACAGGCCATATGTACAGAATTTGATAGTCTTACTATGGTCATATCGCGTAGATTAACGCGCATATCAACGTGCTGTTTGTGCGCATTTCAGGACAGGACTTTTAGTTTTAACTGTATAACAAAGACTTAAGTTTATACCTACTGCAGATTGGATAACACAAGGGCACTTATATCGGTATCCGGACATAATGTCCTTGGGACATAGTGTTCAAGGTCATTATGTCCTCGGTAGAGACTGGCTGTTTTTTGGTTTCGGTTCTGGTTTTTTGTGGAAACCGAAAACCGAACGGAGATTTTCCTGGAAAACATTCTTCAAAGCTGTGAATTTCTGTCCACTACAGCAATTGCTGCGAATACACCAATCAAACGACAAATATTCTGACTTGTATGTAGCGTTGCCCTTTGGAATGTCTTTATGTCTGTCGATCAGTTAATATTCTTGACGATTGTTGATTTGTTATAGGGTTAGGTGACCAGTCAGAGAGCTCACAAGGCCGGCTGAGCGACGTTGACCATACACATTCTCCTCCTCCCAAAAACGTGAATCTTTGCACCAAAAATGCAAAAAGGAAAACTTAAATGTTCAGGTTGGTGACAATGTGTGCTGGAAATAAAAAAAAACACTCACAAAATCATTTCAGGGAGTGTTTGTGTTTATTTATTCTATCTATCCGAGAAAGTGATAAAACCAGGAAACAGGTTGATCAACGTTTCCATGAACACTTGCCATTGTAAACTCTGAACTTATGAATATTAATGACTATTCAATGGCAATGATGAAGTGGGTAAAATGTCCCTGTCACTTTCAGTACCCAGGGCTCGATTTAACTGGATTAGCATAGCACTTTGCTCTCCAATTTCTGAATTTTGCTATTCAAGATTTATTAGTTTCAAGTGCTTTTGGATCAACTGCTAATCAATTTTCCAGGGTGAATAGTAAATTGCTATTCAAAATTTTCAGATTAAATCAAGCCCTGTCAGTACCATGTTTAAAAAATGATAAGAAGCGATCACAAACTGATTTTTTTTTTCATCACTTCAATTTTTTTACACATATAATCCCAGAAAGAAACAAAGAATAAATTCAGATACACATAATATTTATATCTTGAGTTCTTAACCCTCAAAGATGGTGTAGACCCGCATCACAGGAGGTGCAGTTATGGTGTATGTGCATACGAATTACAGACAATCTGGACCTAAGACCACTCAGTTCAAGACCAGCCAGACCTGTTTTGAAGACAACTCAGACCAGAATTTAAGACAACTCGGACCTATTTTGAAGAAACCTCGGGCTAACATCAAATACCGGTAGAAGGTGTTCCAGGGTCTCCACTGTGCCTAGATTACACATTTGGCATGCATTTTCATTTTCTTTACAAGATTTTCTCCTAAGCTCCAGCGACTGTGATCTCAGCTTGAACAACAGTGACCCCCAACGTGACATTAAGGTACTATTCAAAACCTGGCTTCTTATGAGGAAGACTAAAAAGGCCTATTTGCTTTAACCCCCCCCCCCCCCCCAGTATGCCCCCCCCTTCCCCTCCCCCATCCACTAGCCAGTTAATATTATAATCTGCCATGACTCTTTCTCTACTGATTTTGGTCAGACTTGTCTAAAAAAACTGGTCAAAGTTGTCTTCAACATTGGTCCGACTTGTCTTTGATGTAGGTCCGAGTTGTCTTCCAAACAGGTCCAAGTTGTCTTAAAACTGGGTCCGAGTTGTCTTCAAAACAACTGGTACGAGTTGTCTTCAAAACTGGTCAGAGTTGTCTTTAAAACTGGTCAGAGTTGTCTTTAAAATAGGTCCGAGTTTTCTTGGAAACATGTTCAAGTTGTCTTGGAAACAGGTCCCAGTTGTCTCGAGCCGAGTGGTCTTTTGTCCAAGTTGTCCTCCTCCCTGTGCATACACATGATGAAGAAACAGAAACAAAGATAAAGAGAAGCCTCCACAACACTGATCCGTTAAGTCAAGACAAAAACAAGCCACTGGGCATATCTATTAACACTAAAAATACAATAGCACACGTTAGTCATGTATCAGAACCACACAATGGAGATCAAAACGCAGGGTACGAAGCGTCCACATCCATAAGGCATAACAGCTGCATTACTTATTCATAAACAAATGAAACTTAGTGATTGCAGTGACGAATTGTGGGATGTGGATCCCTTCGATGCCCCATCATGGCGGCCTCATATATTCCCAAGCGGATACACTGCCAGTGATCAAGGGTGGGGGTGGGGGGGGGTGGGGTGGGGGGGACTATACCAATCAACAATTCTGACTTTCCTCGCAATAAAATGCCAATTTCTTATTTGAAGTGCTTCATATCTCAAGTTCTCAACACTATTTTTCCCGCACAGAAATTCCAAAACAAGCTATCGAAATGTTATAGTCTGTTTTGTATCTGGTCACCCGATTATCCGAAATATTCTGGGAACAAAATGACAGCAAGAACACATGGATTGAATGGATTCAATTGTTTTATTCACAAATTTGTCAGAAAATATGTAGGTGTCATTTCCATGGAGTTTTTTCTCAACATTCTGCAGCAAATTTCGTATTTACCACCTGTGTTATTCCAGTGATGGCACTTGTTAAATACCGGTAATATAAAGCAAACTGTTTGACAACTTGTTCTGACATTATGGCTCTGTAGAAAGCTAGGCCCTATATCTTGATTGCCACTATCTATTATTCAGTTACAAATGTTTCTAGAATAAACCTGTTCGTAATACATCCACATATAAAAACTTTTCATACAGAAAACCAGAACCGAAACTGAGGTTTTTCCTCCCCAAAAAACGAAACCGAACTCCAAAAAACGAAACCGCCAGTCTCTAGTCCTTGGAAAAATGTCCTTGGACCAAAAAAAAGTCACAAAATGTCCAAGGTTGTTCTGCATAGGTGGACAAAATGTCCTTAGAACATAATGTCCCAAGGACAAAATATCCTTGACTAACTTGCACTGCTGGACTAAATACTCTCAGGACAAAATACCCTTAGACAATGCAAATCGAATATAAATATTGTAAAATAATATAACAACGAAATAATATATAGCACATTTGCAGTCTGATCACATGGCCAAGGGAATTCAAAACTTGTGATGTTTTTTCTTTTTGTCCTTAAAGTCAATGCACAGGTTCTTGAGGCGTTGTTGGTGGTCCTTTGTCACTCGCTTAACCCTCTTCTTTGGCGGTCCACCGAGTGACTCTTTGACAGATGTGTAATTGCCATGGAATGGTCCTTTCTGATAGCGTCAATTGTAACCCAGACAAATGTCCAATATATAGTTTGCTGTGTGTTTATCTTTCAAAAACATTGCTGTACATCAAAGAAATGAATGCTCTTTAGAACTGACTAGTACTGCAGTTTGACAGTTTTCATAGCAATACACAGTCCTTACATGAAAGAGGGGATCAGTCTTTAGATGCAGTCACCAGACTTGGTCTTTTGAGGAGAGCTATAGCTCCCACCCTCCATTGCTCTTGCAAAATCAATTTAAGGAGGGCCATAATTGCTACCCTTGAGAGCAGTAATAGCTCTCCTTAAACCTTCAGTTCCCTTATTAACAATGGACTTAAGTATAGAGTAGCTCTCCTGGCACTGGTTTAGGGGAGCCATAGTAGCTCTCCTAGATTTTTAAAAAGTCCAGGCCTGAGTCACCAAACAGTTTTGACTGTTTTCTTAGCTATAGTGGGAACAATATGTCAAAGACCACCCACACATACACCACAAGCTCATCATTCATATTCATGGCAATCTAATAACATGAAAAATATCTAATTACGTTTCAAAATAATTATGAAAAAATAAAATATAATTTGGGAAAGTACAAAAACTGGAAAAAAATAAAATTGGACATTTTGTCCACCTTAGGACATTATGTCTAAGGGGTATTTTTTGTAGGACATTTTATCCTTGAACATTTTGTCCAAAGGTCTTTATGTCCTACAATCCTTATATCACAGGTGGAATTGAATTAATGCAATCAGCTTCAAAACCACAAAGTTGGGCCACCTCCGTAAGAAATAACCAGTAATTCTACTGGGCATACGTATACTAGCTTCACAAGTTTCAAAGTGATATTTACAACTTGTACTGGGCAGGTTCAATGAGATAGTGTCAAGTTTGATACAGTACATGTAGAACCTGTCTTGAGAGGCCACCCTTTGGGCCACACAAAAGTGGTCTCTCAAGACAGGTGGTCCCTCATAACAGGTTTCAGGTTTTCTGAAGTCACTGAATAACCAACCACAAAATTCAGATATAGGTAGAGAAGAAAGGATTTTTGTAGTTACTTTATAGTTGTTCTTTTTTATGAAGTTTTTGTATCAAATTGAAATGGACTGTTATAAAAATTATCAAAATAAATTAGTGTTGAAAATCTTCATTGAAGATTTTCAACACCAATTTATTTTTATAATTTTTATAACAGTCCATTTCAATTTGTTACAAAAAGATTTTCAACACAAATTTATTTTTATTCCTATCTGTCACATTTCAGGTATGAAATAATTGTTTATTCAGCAATAATTTCTAAACCTGAAACCTGTTATGAGAGACCACCTGTCTTGAGAGACCACTTTTGTGTGGCCCAAAGGGCAATCTCTCAAGACAGGTTCTACTGTACAATAAAATGTATTCAAACATACACATACCAATCTAAAAAACACTTCCTTACAAGAAATAAAAAGTAAATAAGGCCAAAAAAAAAAAAGGAATTGATTCTCAGGCACCGCCGCGTTGAAAAAAATGGCCCGCGTTGGGCCTTTTTATTTGGACCGTCATTGCAAGAAAATAGGAAACAGGGAAATTGAAAAGGGACTATTGGTTTTAAGGCCCAAAACCAACGAATAAACAGGTAAATATACACAGGCGTGTGTTAAGTGTGAGAGCCTCTGGCCTTGGCTTACATTGGGGGCGAAATTCAAGTCGCCCTTCTAAACTTCCTTGGGAGACATGGCAGTTTACTGTATTTTCTTATGTTTTATTTTTTAAAAACACACGCTTCCGCAAAAAACAGTAAACACGGTTGCTGTTAAAGTCCGTCACACGGCTATGAAAATAGCCTAAACTAGCCCAATTTTATATTTCTGAAAAGAATTGCAATGGCGTAGTCGTTCGAACAATTCGCCCCAACTGATAGCAACCAGCACAAAATGGCTATTTAAAAACAAAGTACCAGACAAAACAACGAATCACACAAGACACGCATCGAGTTAATTAGAATTTATTAAAAGTTAACCACCGTTTCAAAACAAAAAAAAATGTATTGGAGACAGTTCGTCCATATCGAAATTGCTTGCGGTTACGCTCTGTTCCACTGAAAAATTGGCTGCATTGAAATTCGCCCCGCAATTTGCATTGAATGTTTTTCTTTGAAAACTTGTGAAGTTTGTTGGAAGGGGGTTAAATGTAATAAGGCTACAATAGAAATCACAGGTATTTGGATGGATAAGAATGGCAGACCTTCAAAGCACCAATCGCACGTGTCAGTGAAAGATGGTTGGCAGAAATTGTCAGTTTTCTGAACAGTGTATTATTACCCAGCGCAGCCGGAAAGGGAGACAACTGAAATGTTTTGTCATTTACCAAAGAAATTAATTAACTCAAATTGTTAATAACGCTTAATTTACGAAGGATATCGAAAACTTTTTTAACTACGCTTTTCAACTCAGTTAGGGTATTCAGAAACCATGAATGACCCAGCTTCTTATATGAACTTGAAATTTATTTTAAACACTTTAAATATTTTTTTAAAAAGAATATACCTTCTCTTACAGAGAAGAACACTCTCACCATGGGTCATACTAAAAATCAAAATAACTCACAATGATACCAAAATAATACGAGGGTGGTCAATAATATCTAGTATTCATAAAATAGTTCTGCTTTGTAAAAGTTTAAAAGTGAAGTCAGAGTTCTGTTTCTAAATACAAAAAGTGGTGATATCAGAAAATAAAGAAAAACAGTTTTAGTTTTCAATAAAATTAGTTTTATTTGTATATCATTTTACAATATGCACTTTCCATGCTTTTCAGGTAAAAACAGACATCAGAAAGTGACTTTTGCCTCTCAATCCTTTCTCACCATCTGGAAGAAATAAAAATAAAAAATAAAAATAAAATCCTCCCTCCCTCATTGATTTGAAAAAAAAATTGCCTGAGAATCAATTGATTTTTTTTTTTTGGCCTAATAAACATTCATATACAAATGTAAAATTCCTTATCCAGTATCCTTTTCCCAATATCTGACATAAATTGATGCGATATTACTTCTCATCTTAAGTGATAAATTAAAATAAAACCGGAACAATTAAGTATACTGTAAAGCAATTTTAAATATAATTCCCAGAGGATGTTTCTAGTGTCCAACCGATTACCAAAAATGGTCGCTGACCGATTACCGGTTTTGAGCCCACAATCGGCCAATTCTGATGCCGATTCCGATTGTAATACCGTGCACTACAAGACAAGTCGAGGCTCGAAAGAACTACATTAAACTGAACATTTTTCAAAGTGTTAAACTTCGTTGACTGGGGTCCCAGTAAAATTACCAGTCGCGCACACTTGGGCGGTAAACGTGGCTCTCAGAGCCACGTTTACCGCCCAAGTGCGCACGACTGGTAATTTTACTGCGACCTGAGTCAATGGAGTGCATCCTTCACTTTTCCGGTATGAACTGGCGATTGCTGCAAGTGTACTCCGTTGTAAGCTTTACATGTCGTTTAACACGTATATCCCGTAAAGGGGCGTCTAGAGAGATTAAGAATACACATTGTGGTTGTTTCTCAACTTTATTGAATGGTATCATCAACATCATTTTACATTAATAATTGAACAATTGCAGAAGATAATAAAATGCGATTCAGAAAAATCACAAATTGCTTGGCAACAATCGGTTGAACTGATGTTCTAGGACCCGTTGCCGTTGTCATCCGATTGCCCATAATCGGCCGATTGTGATGGACGGTTCCGATCATCGGTTGAACACTAGATGTTTCCATATAAGTTTATATTTCTAGCATCGCCTTTCCACAAAACCTTTTCTTACCACTATACTGTTGATATTAATTTTTTTCATTTATTAATGTTCTATCCTATCAACAATGATACAAACACAACTACTATATCAGCTTGTATTTATTACTGATGGGGTGCAGTGGCATTGTGATAATCGGTTCTCGTCAGATCACCGAAGTTAAGCTACGTCGAGCCCGTTTAGTCCTCGGATGGGTGACCATCTGAGCGATTGATTCAGACTCCCGCATTGTATCCTTGGGCAAGGCACTTAACCTCGATTGTCCACATGGGGTCACGATGACGCCATGTACTAAGGCGTACTGCACGTCGTTGGTGCGCATGTCTTCAACCAATCTAACCCTGCCTGTGCTACAGTGCAGAGTTACGATGTTGGGGAGCTGGCAGCTGCTCAGCGTTGCTCTGTGGTTCTCTCCGGGTACTCCGGCTTCCTCCACCCGTAAAACTGTCACGGTCATGATTAGCCACTGTGCATAAGTATGTGACCTTAAACACCAATAAATAAATGAATAATAATAATATTTATTACTGATATAACTTGTCATATGTGTTAAATAAACAGTTCATTCATTTATTCAATAACATTCTGATTCAGTTCAGTTAAATGGCCAAAAGACTAAGTGGAAATATTTTCTGGTGATTTGACCAGGGACTTTGGCTTTTGTCTAAACACTAAATTAGGAATATAAATCAACTGTAATGGTTTCTTACTGTCTGCTTCCAATACGATGACTCCCAAACCATCCTCACACATCTTTGCCCAAACCGTCCCCAACTTTTTGACTCAAACTGCTGTAGGTCTGACAGACTTGCTGAAGGAGAAAAGCCAAACTGTCCCATTGCTGAATTTCCTTGACAACACAAACAACAGCGATAGACGCTTTTCTTCGTACTGTCACTTTGTCTTGAGTGTGCAGAAAATGTTCGAAACGTCCGATTTTATAGAATTCGAACAAAATAAATGTATCTCGCATCTTTTCCTTCATAGCTGTGATTCATTTCTTACAATTTCATTATAGTGCAGTCGCTGTTTTTAAAAAATAGCTTTTGGCACTCGACAAGATGGTATTTACCAGAATATAGAGCCGGGATAAAACAATTTTTTATCAGTTTATTTTTTCACCCTTTAAATATTTTTCGTGTTATTACCCCAGTAATACAGTAGTATTTCTCACTTCAAATAATTAAATTTACATTTAGAAAATAAATTTCACAATAAATTTATTATAAAATGAGAGAAAATGAGACATATAGACATGGAGGGACGTTTGATTGTACTGCAATTTCTTCAATATGGATATAAAAGCACTGCGAGGTGAGGAATTTCCACGTCGAAACAAAATGGCGGTACTGACCTAATACGAGTTTCGTATTAGGTCACCTCGGGCTGCAGGTGACCCAAAACAGCTCAGTACCGTCCCACTATTCGGGGGCTGTGATTGGCGAATTTCATTAGCTGGCGTAATAATGGTAAATATCGAGTGGTTGGGAACTGACACTCCTTGTTTGATATGACCATGCAGAATTCCAAATGCATGCAATACTGCTCGTCCTTTGCGATAGTTCTTGCTTGGAACGAATAGAACCACGTGTATTTGATTTTGCAACGGAAACATACAGGCCTGAAAATAAGCAGTCTGACATTTGCAGAATAAGGTCCCCAGAGGGTGAATTTGATGATGCTATCCCATACAGTGGACCAATTTATCCTCTGGCTATCTCTTTCTTTTTAGATTTGAGACCCTGATTCAGATTGAGGTTCACAGAGGGTAAATTTAGTGATGCTATCCTGCTGTGCAGGGAAGCATCACTAAATTCACCTCTGGGGACCTCATTTTGCAGATGACAGTCTGCTTATTTTCTGGCTTGGAACCATATCTAAATTAAATAAAAGTATGGTATATTTATAGTGTGCGTGTGATGAATTTAGATGAAGTTCAAGTCCAAAAAGTTCAGTTTATCATTAGTTTGAGAATATCGACATTGCTAATCAACAATATCGTGAAGGTTGATATATCGAGTGAGATGAAATTGGCTTGGTACAATATCGATATTGAAAAAAATACTGAGTTTCGGTGAAGTATCGAAATACCGTGAAGCCCTAATCTCATGTAAATGTGATTACTGATTGTGCTACAAAAAGCTTATTCAAAACAAAAATTGGGTAATATTTTTAGAATCTCTATGCACTGTGCATCAGTCTAGTGAACGGTGTGCAAATGTTTGTTGCTTGAAAATATTTTCCTGATGCTGCTACTCAACAATGGCACGCTTCACTTCAAGTGGTAGTGAGCAGTATACAGCACATCTGCCATTTTCAATGTATACATGAATGCTTTCTCCCCCCTCCCCCCCCCCCCAACAAACTCTCCGCCCCAAAAAAGAAAGACAAGAAAGAAAATACAGTTCCCCAATTGGAGTCCCGTTGTCCCCATGGCAACAATGCCAAATTTCCCAATGGCACGGGGCCTGGACCCTTTTTCAGTTTCCAAACAGGACAGAAGAACCTCTTGAGTTGGGGGAGGGGGAGTGGAGGGAATTCACAGATCAGGAAAGCACCCTTGTAGATTTCCTTTTAACTTGTGGTTTATTATTTTATTCATCGTGTAATAGCATGTTCATGTATTCTTATTCTTGTAGATCTTTTTTGAAGCATAGATATGTGACAGCTCCTGAAGAAGAGAGACAATTAACTGATAAAGATCAGTCCCAAAGGGCTCATGAAGAAATGATTGCCACCATGAAAGCAGAAAATGACAGATGGAATGAGGAAGTTTCAAAAGAAAGGTACAGTGGAGCCCAATAATTTGGATATCTCTCAATTGAATATAATTTCCAAACACAAAACCAGTTACCATACTTTCAGTACAACAGGCCATAAAATTTGAGAGGAACAATTTTATCGTTCCTCTGGGATTGATTTTATCATTCCTCTGGTGGTTATCTGAATGAGAAAAACAGATGACCAAAAAATTGTTCGTCTGGAACTACAAACACAGGCCTGGCTTTTTCATGAGAGCAGTTTATTCGCTTGCCTACTACTCGCCTTAAAAAATTAAGGAGGGCTAAAACTAGCCCTCTAGGTCTTAGAAAAAAAATTATTACCATATCAGCCTGCCTATTCCTGAAACAACATCTTTTCAGATCTCTGCTATGTTAGCGGTCTCTGTAAGATGGCCACACTGCCCCTCCCACACCTCCAGGCCCTGCCTAGGCCCGAAGGTGTAGTAAGAGCGGTGTAGCCATCTCATAGAGAATACCTTTTTAGCAACACCAAATAAAATGTACTAAGCCCACTAGGCAGAATTCATTAACAGTAAAACTTCATTTTGCCACTTTTAGCTTTTGTAAGCTTGAGGAGAGCTAATCGCTCCCCTAGGTCATGCGAGTGGAGAAGGGGGGTGGGGTGATTTTTAGCCCCCCCCCTGCATTTTTAAGAATCCCAGGCTTGCAAACAGTTTATCAAAATTGTTTGTCTTATCACCTTATTTGATAGCCCTGTTTTAAAATGTTCCTGTGGAAAACCCCTCTCTTTAGTGCTCAAACTCCCTAAGACAGCAGACACCCCCTGTGCTTGCCACAGATGCTTTCAAAAATCAAAATCTGTGAGTGGTCAGTAAGGGCATCGTGAACGGGTCAAAATCCACAGGTTGACATTTTCTCCACGAATATAATTCAGAGATGATCCACTATGACACCTAGCAATGTTTCCACCAATGAAGCACCAGGATTATTCCACGATAGCTGTACTGTAATCGGTCCTCTTTATTATATCCAGATGAACGGTAAATAGGTTATCTCAGAATTCCAGATTTTATTCTCTGGTACAAATTTGATCTGTTAATTGCATATACAGTTAAAACTAAAAGTCCTGTCCTGAAATGCGCACAAATAGCACGTCGATATGCGCGTTAATCTACGCAATATGACCATAGTAAGGCTATCGAATTCTGTAAATATAGCCTGTGCACAAGCAATGTTTCAGCCAATGGACCTCCGGGTAACCCGGAGGTCCATTGGCAGAAACATTGCCTGTGTTTGCTATAAGTAACCAGGAGAACCTGCCGTGCTTTGGATGCTATTCGATATGGCAATTGCGCGCAATTCATACGCGCAATTAAGCCTAGATAAGCGCACAGTTCGTGACAGGACTTCTAGTTTTCACTGTACATGTAGGTTTTAGAGTAAACTCCTGTTAAAATTGAATAAAAAATTGTATGTCAATAAATCACCCTAATAATCACTTCTACTGGACTGTGATTTCATTATTAAAACCAGATGTATTGCAGATCAAGACTTATTCGGAAAAACAAATAAAAATAACATAAATTGTTGCGGGTGAGGGGAGTTTTCACTCACCGCCCATCGTTCCTGAACATGGTGTTTGCACCTTCTCCACCGAAACCACTGAACCAATTTCAGTTAAATTTAAGGTGATTGCTTGTTCTGACATCACATTTTGGAGGTTTTTTTTAATCATCTTGCCCAGCTCCACAGGGAGGGGATGGGGGGGAAAATGCTCCAAATCTTTTTTAAAATCTTCTCATGAACCAGTGGGTACAGTCACTTGAAATATGGTATGAAGCTTCTTTTGAGGTGTAGAATCAAGTTAGTTCGAACAAAGTTCATGGAGAAATATTCGCCTTTGTAATGGGAGGGTAGGGCTGAAATGGTTACAGGATTTTCATAACCGGTTAACCGCTTCTGATAACCATGGTTAACCGATTAACCACTGTTATCCAAAGAATTTCCTTGGACCGACATTGGTGCATGTCTTTGGTGGGTTAACTGAGGGTGCGATCAAACTGAAAAACGGCAAAATCAGGCGATTGTTAATGCCGATGAAAATGGCATGTAGAAATGCACATCGTCAGCAAAAAAAATTGCCTAGAATATAATGGTATAAAATGCCCCCTCCCTCCCCACACCCCCCCCCCCCTCCCCCCCCAAAAAAAGAAACCTGTTCAGGATAACCCAACCGACCCTAAAAAGTTTATCGAATAAAAGTCACTCATATAGTTCATTGTAACCCTAAATTTACATCAGACTTCAACTGTGAATTTGAAGCCAATTTTGGAGTTCAAGCGTTCAAAATTATGTGGAGGAATAAATCTATCGAACAGTATATATGGGGAGCAAGAGGCAAGTTCCAGTTCAGCAAAAGAAACCGCATTTGATAAACTGATGAACATTTTACGTTGCATCACTGTTGGTGTTGATACATGTTGGTCATGAATATTAATTATTATTGTAAGCCCCAAATCTTGGCCTACTGTCTTGAAAATGTCATTTGAGCAAGTATAGTGTACAACAGTTTTTTTGTTTTTTTTTAATTCCATTCAAACGTATGGTTACGTCTGTGGCCGGTTATTAACCAGTTAACTGTTTCACCCCTATGGGAGGGGCAAGATGTTTGGCCCCACGCAAAATTTCTATTTTCTGAACCAATGGTCCGATTTGAACCAAATTTGGTAGGTGGTATTATTGTGTCATAAGTACATGAAAAAAAAAGTTTCTGTTTCCCCGTGGAAACTCCAGGAGTTAAAAATAGAAATATTTTCAAACGGCCATCTTTTTCAAACCACAGAGAACTATTATTTGATACGAAGCATCCTTAGGACCGGTAGAATGAAATGGTAACAAAAATCGCCATCGATTATGTCTGAGTGTTCTGTACAGGGGAGGAGGGTGGTGGCATCGAAAAAATGATGAGTCATCATATTTGCAAAAATTTTAAAATTGTCTTCTCCCGAACCACTGATCAGAATCTTTTGATATTTGATATTGGTATACAGCATCCATAGGTGGGTGGGAGGGGGCAGATAAAAGTTTGTTAAAATTAATCCCCTTGGTTCATATTTGGGCCCAAATTTTAACTTAGGGCAATACATGTATGGAGAATAATGTTTAGAAATCATCTTCTTCAGAATCTTTTAAAGTTTGGTATACTTCATTGTTATGAGGGTCAGATTCAAGATTGTTCAAATCAAATCCCTCAGTTAATATTTGGGCTTCCTTTGTGTGCCTGAATGTTAATTTAGTGCAATATGGGGGATAATCTTTAAAAATCTTCTTCTCCAGATCCACAGTCAGAATCTTTTGATATATGGTAGACAGCTTCCTTAGGGAGGTTAGATCTCATTTTGTTCAAATCAAGTCCCTGGGTTAATATTTGGGCTCCCTATTGGAGTCTGAATTTTAACTTAGTCCAAATTGAGGAATAATCGTTAAAACTCTTCTCCGGAAACTCCTGCCAGAATCATTGAATATATGGCATAAGAATCCTTTTAAGGGTTGGATTCAATTTGTTCAACTCCCGTCCATCGGTTCGTAATTGGGCTTTCTAAATTTTAACTTGGTGCAGTATGAGGAATGATCTTTGAAAATGTTCTTCTTCAGATCCACCAGTCCGAATCTTTTGATATTTGCTGTATAATATCCTTAGGGAAGTCAGATCTAAGTTTGTTCAAATCTAGTCTTTGGGTTAATATTTAGGGCTCCCTATTGTAGAGCTGAAATGGCTAACGATTAATCAATTAACCAAAGATCAATGTCTTGATCGATGAAAAAAGTAATTGATCGATTAACCGTTACTTTTGAACTACTGCATTATATGGGTTAACAAAGGAACTTGCTCCAAAACAGGCAAAACATTGTCACACTCACTCACATCAATTATGTGAGACAGAGTAAAGCATGCAAGTTAAGTGATGATATACTTGTTCACTTGTATGATCATTATCCAGTATCAGTACAGTTAAAAGTAGAAGTCCTGTCACGAACTGTGTGCTTATCTAGGCTTAATTGCGCGTAGGAATTGCACGCAATTGCCATATCGAATGGCATCCAAAGCACAGCAGGTTCTCCTGGTTACTCATGGCAAACACAGGCACTGTTTCTGCCAATGGACCTCCGGATTATCCGGAGGTCCATTGGCTGAAACATTGCTTGTGCACAGGCCATAATTACAGAATTTGATAGCCTTACTATGGTTATATCGGGTAGATTAACGCGCATATCGACATGCTATTTGTGTGCATTTCAGGACAGGACTTTTAGTTTTAACTGCAGCTGGAAATGAAATGAAATGGTCATTCTTAAGTTACCAGTAACCTTTACCCATTGTGGGTAGCAGACGACACTTGCAAATAAATTACTTGAATTACTCAAATTTTTCAATTTTTGTCTCAAAAACATAGCTTATGATCCCTCATTGGAACAGCTCAACAAGCTCGTTCCAATGAGGGGTCATGGGCTATGTTTTTGAGACAAAAATTGAAAACAATAAAATTTTAATGGAGATTTTTGTATATAGGCCTTGCCATTTTGTTCTTTACATTGGGTAAAGGTTTAATGGTGTAAATCATCAACCGTATGGCAATTTTTCAGCTGCCTATTAGGGTAAGTGATTAATCAGTTAACCAAGGTTAATCCAGGTGATTAATCGATCAAGAAAATCCTTTAACTATTTCAGCTCTACCTTTTTGGAGCCCAAATTTGAACTTAGTTCAGTATGAGAAATAATTTTTAAAACCCTTCTTCTCCAGAAACACCAGTCAGATTCATTTAATATATGGCATACAGAATCCTCACAGGGGTTGGATTCAGTTTGTTCAACTCAAGTCCTTTGGTTCCTAATTGGGCTCTCTAAGGGAGCCCATATTTTAACATAGTGCAATATAAGGCATGATCTTTGAAACTCTTCTTCTTCACATACATCAGTCAGAATCATTTGATATTTTTAGTATTAGGCTTGGGACGATATCCCAGTACTCCGACACGTACCAATACGACAACCCACGATATGGGTACTGGTACAAATTTTGTCGTATCGCAATACCACTATATACAGTTAAAACTAAAAGTCCTGTCTTGAAATGTGCACAAATAGCACGTCGATATGCGCGTTAATCTACGCGATATGACCATAGTGAGGTTATCAAATTCTGTAAATATGGCCTGTGCACAAGCAATGTTTCGGCCAATGGACCTCCGGGTAACCCGGAGGTCCATTGGCAGAAACATTGCCCGTGTTTGCTATGAGTAACCAGGAGAACCTGCCGTGCTTTGGATGCCATTCAATACGGCAATTGCGCGCAATTCATACGCGCAATTAAGCCTAGATAAGCGCACAGTTCGTGACAGGACTTCTAGTTTTAACTGTAGGCCGGTCACCAATCTTGAAATTCAACTCTTTCACTCTCAATACATTAAACACATCACGTTTTAGGCTTGGGTGAGTTGGCCAACTCAAATACCCTGCAATTCAGAATATA
Organism: Pictodentalium vernedei; assembly: GCA_031216915.1. Taxonomy (NCBI): domain Eukaryota; kingdom Metazoa; phylum Mollusca; class Scaphopoda; order Dentaliida; family Dentaliidae; genus Pictodentalium; species Pictodentalium vernedei. The sequence goes on along the minus strand of CM062295.1, from coordinate 94,620,727 downwards.
ACACCAGGGTGCATGGGAATACTGATTATTAAAGGCCTAAAAAAATAAATCTGTTTCTCAGGCCCTCCCGCATGGTCCTTTTGGCTGCCGCATGCTCTCTTTTTATAACCAATTTAAACTTAAAAAAAATTAAAATTAAATGGTTTATGTCTGATTTACCCAAGTTAAAAAAATTGATGAATTTGTCCCTTGAGTGCAAGAAGGCTTTGCAATGCTTTAGCATTGCAAAGCCTTCTTGCACTCAAGGGATGAAATACACCACCACCCATGCTATTTTGTAGATTATGAGGCCTAAAACTTGAACCAAGAACATGAACTTTTGATGGCTAAGAAGTGATCACTGAAATAAAAAATAAAATAAAAAACCGCTTGCCCGCATGCAATTTCACAAATAATGGCCTGAGAAACAAGATCTACTTTGTGTGGCCAAATCAGGGTATTTTTTATTTGGGTTGCACATCACAGTTCGCAATGCAAGATCTCCCAGGTGCGATCTAATCATCGAGATTTCGCTCACGCGGTGCGGTTCAATGTTTTATGCACTCATCCAACATTCCGATTCAAAAGTGGTAAAACCACAGATAAACAGTGTAACAATTCACCAATTTATTATGAACATCCATTGGTTATGCGAAATGATAAATTTTTAGCTACCATGTTACAAGTGTTTTCAAAGCAGTTGACAAAATTTCACTCATTTTTAGCTCAACTTGGGCGAAGCCAAATTTGAGCTTTTGTCATGGCCCGTTGTCCGTCGTCCATCTGTCCGTACGTCAACAATTGGATACGGCTCGTGCTAGAGGCCGTATTTATGAACCGATCTTTACGAAACTTCTTGGGTACCTTTGTTATGACCGTGGGACGAGAACGAGTGTTTTTGGGTGCAGTCCGAAATTCAAGATGGCTGCCAGCCGCCATTTTGTACCATCGATGCAGAAATCTGTTTTTTTGTACAGAACTTCCATATGAAAGCTCTGATTTGAATAATTTTTTGTATGAATATTTAGTACCATGGGATACATCACATATAATACAGGTTTTTTTCTCATGCGTAAATTGTGCAAATTAGACTAATTTTAATTTTTTCAGTGCGACTAACACACAGTAAGTACACATGTCAATACAGCTCAGACTAGAGTCTGTATTTATGAACTGATCTTCACGAAATGTCTTGGGTACCTTTGTTATCACCTTGGGACGAGAACGAGTGTTTCTGGGTCAGTGCGGTCTAAAATTCAAGATGGCTGCCAGTGGCCATTTTGTACCGAAATTAGGTCTAATCAGTTTTTTGTACACAACTTCTATACAGCTCAGACTAGAGGCCATATTTATGAACCATTCTTTACGAAACTTCTTGGGTACCTTTGTTATCACTGTGGGATGAGAGCGAGTGTTTTTGGGTGTGGTCCTGAATTCAAGATGGCCACCAGCAGCCATTTTGTACCAAAATTAGTGCAATCAGTCTTTTGTATAGAACTTCTGTATGAAAGTTCTGATTTGAATAAATTTTTGTATGAATGTTTAGTAACATGGAATACATCACATATTGTAAGGGTTTTTTTTTTTCGTGCAGAAATTATGCAAATTAGATGAACTTTGATTTATTCAGTGCTACTTACACAATGTAAGCACACATGTCAATACGGCCCAGGGCAGAGGCTGTATTTATGAACCGATCTTCACAAAACTTCTTGGGTACCTTTGTTATCACCTTGGGACGAGAATGAGTGTTTCTGAGTACGGTCCAAAATTCAAGATGGCTGCCAGTGGCCATTTTGTACCGAAATTTGGTCCAATCAGTTTTTTGTCACAAGTTCTATGCAGCTCGTATTTATGAACTGATTTTCACAAAACTTCTTGGGTACCTTTGTTTTCACCTTGGGACAGGAACGAGTGTGTTTTGGGGTGCCTTTGTTATCACTGTGCTATGAGAACAAACATTTGGGGTTCAGTCAGACCCACTCCGGGACTCATTTTTTTCTAGTTTAGCATCTGACTGTCACCCACCTTTACAATACTTTACCTATACATTTGTTACAGGCAACGGTCAGTATTTATGTACAGACCGTTACAATACTTTATATGTACCTTTGTTATCAGGTCATTACCTAGATGTTTGTCATTGCTGTGTCACATACTATACATGTACATGTCTTTGTCTTGACAAGTTGAGCTACAGTGTCATTGACACTTTCATTTCTACGATGTTGGTGTCTTTTAATTAGCTCCTTTGATGTGCACCAGTTATTTTTCATAATCATCTTCCTTGACTTTTTGTTCGGGTGAATCGATTTGAAAACTGCAAAGTGGAAGTCGAACCATGAACTGCAAGAGCATGTCTCAATCACTGATATAATTTCATTGCCAACCTACGGGACCAGGGTACTCCAGCTTTTTCTTGTATTTGATAAGGTTAGTTGTCATGATGACTACAGTTAAAACTAAAAGTCCTGTCCTGAAATGCGCACAAATAGCATGTCGATATGCGCGTTAATCTACACGATATGACCATAGTAAGGTTATCAAATTCTGTAAATATGGCCTGTGCACAAGTAATGTTTCAGCCAATGAACCTCCGGGTAACCCGGAGGTCCATTGGCAGAAACATTGCCCGTGTTTGCTATGAGTAACCAGGAGAACCTGCCTTTCGATATGGCAATTGCGCGCCATTCATACGTGCAATTAAGCTTAGATAAGCGCACAGTTCATGACATGACTTCTAGTTTTAACCGTACCTATTTTCATCGTAATTACCCGTCTGTGACTAGAATCATCTTTATTCTAGAACTGAAAAGTAGAAGGATGTGCTAAGACTCACAGGGGCCATTTGGTAACTCACATTTGTAAAGTTAGGGAGGGGCTTAGGCCAATGCCAGAGAGTATGAGCTCAGACATGCGTGACCAGTCAGTGCAGTATGTGATAGAATATGGGAAATGAGGGGGGGGGGGGGGGGTGGGCCTGAAGTTAATCCCCCTCCTCCCTAATTTATCTTTGCTCCCCAACTATGAATTGCTCTCCACCATTGTCCCTGTGATCTTAACTGTAGCTTCAATACCAGGGTGAATATCAAGATACGTTTCTAGATACATATCGTATCGTGACTCGTGTACCTAGATACGTATCGTACCGTGAATTTGGTATATCGTCCCAACTCAATTTAGTATACAGCATCCTTAGGGAAGTCAGATCTAAGTTTGTTCAAATCAAGTCTTTAGGTTAATATTTGGGCTTCCCATTAGAGCCCAAATTTTAACTTAACCCAGTATGAGGAATAATCTTCAAAAATCTGCTTTTTGAGATACAGTCAGAATCTTTTGAGTTCAGTTTCAGATTGTTCAAATAAAGTCCCTGAGTTGATATCAGGGGTTGATTTAATTTGAAAATTTTGATTAGCATTTTGCTAGTCATAATTGGGAATTGATTAGCAATTTAGTCAATTTAATTAGCATTTTTGCATTGAGTTTGAAAAGATGAAAAAACTGCTGAAAACATCCTGGTCCATCAAAAAGAACCAGTACAAGTTGCAATGTTTGTGACTGGTGTCCAAAGCAATTTGCACTGGTTCTTTATGAGAATTGAGAATAATGTTACATATAATTCAATCATGTTTTAACCCTTTACCCAACGCAGACGATATCAAAATTTATTATTTTAAATATCATTTTTTTTAATTTTTAAAAAAATTTCAACAAAACCATATCATGTGAACCCCTCGTTGGAACGAGCTCGCCGAGCTCGTTCCAACGAGGGGTCACATGATATGGTTTTGTTGAAATTTTTTGAAAAATAATATTTTTTCAACTGCTGAATTTGCATATTATGTGGGCGGATGCGGGCGATTTGTTAGGTAAAGGGTTAAAACATTTTTGGTCACTGATGTATTTCTTAGATTAGTGTACACCATATTTCCATTGCATCAATTGGCATCTGCTTTGAATTGTGTGGGGCCCAACTGAAATTTCTTCCTTTACAGCCAGGATGAGGAAAGATGAGAATCACGAGATGAAAATGATTGTTTGGTTGAGGTAATTTTAGGAGCAGGACGATAAACCGGTATTTCAATACGGTTTGATATATTTTTTGTAACCTGTAAAATACCGGTATCACTTGTCTTGAAAAATTACCGCTATATCGAATCTTTCGATATTAGGAACAGAGGGGGTCGATATTCATATTCTTGGACTTTCATTCACAAGTTGTCTTGCCTGAGAAAGTTAACAGAAATATAATGGAAATATAATTAATAAAACTACATTATTTGCAAACTGGTTCTTTGTTTATCGGCAGGTAAGCATTGTTTTCCACATCAAAATGACATTGACATGTCTAACGAACTGACCAATCAAATTTTGTTTTTTCAAACCATGTGCTTTCAACACTTTCGGGATTTGGGAAGACAAAAACCTCAAATATTATGTTGTACATGCCTTAAAATAACAGCAATAATTAAAGAGTCCTATAAACTCATTCATAGGCACAGTGTACTGCACCGCAATAAAATTCATTAACATAAAAAACAGATCGAACGACAATGAGGTCAGCACTCACGGAAGGCTGTTGACAGGTTTCATAAAAATTAACACTATCAAAGTGTAGTGGTATACAACATTTTATTTTACTAATTTCCTCTAACATCTGCAGTGCACGGAGGATGGGTTCAAAAATCGAAAACAGTAAATACAGGAGGAACTGTGGCGAAGATACTCGCCATTATTTCAGTTTACCACGGTGCCTGCTTCATATTTTTGGGGAGGGCGAGGACACAGGTACTCGCCACAAACTGAGAAATGAAAAAAAAGAAGATAGCATTTTTGGATCGATGCTGACGTGCCCCCATAATGGTATATAAATATTGACATTAGTATTTATATACCATTATGGGGGTACGTCAACATCGATCCAAAAATTCTGTCATATATAATGTTTTTTCCATTTCTCAGCTTGTGTTGAGTACTTCTTTGTGAGTTGTGGGGGGGGGGGGGGGAGGCTGAATAAATTAGTGGATCTTTAAAGCATATTCGTCTTTATGAAATATAGCATTTGCCAGTTGCAAAAACTTTGCATTCCACATCTGGGGAGACTGTTTGTGTGTGTGTGTGTGGGGGGGGAGGGAATAGTATGTATTCCGGTGTTTGTCTTTCTAAAGAATAGCAATCGGAAGGGTGGAGGTTGGTGCTAAATAAAAGTAAACCTTTATGCTATGTGATTCGTGTAGCTTTCCACATTGGGGGCGGGGGGGGGGGGGGGGGGGGGGGGTGATAAAATGATTTGTGTAATACAATTTAATTTTTTATTTGCTCCTCCCCCACCCCCTTGTGGAAAGCAGCACAAACCATGCAGCATGAGGTGTATAAGCTCAAGCTCACCTAACTGAAAGTCAGGGTGAGCTTTTTTTTATCACTTTTCGTCCGTCCGTCCATCATCCTGCGTGAAGGTGGTGTTTGAGCCTCTTTCTCCTAAACCACTGGCCACATTTTAATTAAATTTCATGTAAGTAGTGGTTAAATAGGGGCATTTTGATTTTTATGCAAATTAGGTTTCGGCTCATATTGAGCAGAGGGGTGTGGAAAAAATGGCAAAATTTTTGGAAAATCTTCTTCTAATGAACCACCACTAGCAGAGACTTCATATTTGGTATACAAAGTCCTTTTGAGGTTTAGAATCCAGTTTGTTCAAGAGAAGTTTGTCGGGCATTATTTGCCTTCGTTATGGGAGGGGCAAACATTTTGGCCATGCCTAAAATTTCTATTTTCAGATCCGTGAGGTCGATTTAAACCAAATTTGATATGAGATGGTAATGGGTCATAAGTAGTTGACTGATGCCCAAAAAAATTTTCTCCTTGCCCCGTGGGAACCTCAGGAGCTAAAAATAGGAAAAACCTTAAAACAGCCATATCGCCAAAACTACATGGCACAGAGAATTCTTATTTTGGATAAAGCTTACTTTTATCCAGTAGAATAAAATGGTTAAAAAAATTCCTATCGGTTTTATCACAAGGTACTTTTTTCAGGATTTTTTAAAAGTGCTGAGTCAGCACTTTTTAACACTTTTGGCAATGGGAAAAACATTAAAAAATCTTCTCCAGATCCAGCAAGCAGAATCTTTTGATATTTGGTATGCAAACATGGTAGGGTGGATCTGATTCAAGTTTGTTCAAATCGGCCCCCTGCTGAGTCAGCACTTTTTAACACTGTTGGCAATGGGAAAAACATTAAAAAATCTTCTTCTCCAGATCCAGCAGGCAGAATCTTTTGAAATTTGGTATGCAACATTGTTGGGTGGATCTGATTCAAGTTTGTTCAAATCGGACTCCTGGGTGTATATTTGGGCTCAAGATCCAGCAGGCAGAATCTTTTGATATTGGGTATGCACCATGCTTAGGGGGGTGAGATTCAAGTTTGTTCAAGCCAAGTCCCTGGGTTCATATTTGGGCTCACTGTGGTAGCTCAAGTTGTAACTTAGTTCAAAATGAGGAATATTTTTATACTGTACCAATGACCCAGACTTAGCTGGTGCTAACTCTAACAAAACCAGGGCCAAACACAAATTTTGCCCCCCAATCCCCAAAATTTGCATCCAAAACAAAAAGAAATCATGTCCTAAAGGACCTCCATACTACGCCTCCACTGCGCATGCGCAGTGATGCAGACGTCCCGAAATTGGCGCCAATTATCATTTCTCTGTTTGGCCCTTCATCAGTCAACATCTCACTGATCTTTGTGCTTGTAAATCTCAGTTTAAAGGATGCCAGACACGTAATTTTTGGAGAAAATGTGATTCTAAGGAGGATAGAAGGAGGAGAGGAAAAAGAAGTGACAAAAAATAATCAGGGCTGTACTTAAAATTTTTTGATGAAATTATGTTAAGTTGCCTATTTTCGAGGCATGGGCCTCTTGTTGTCATTCTTGCTAATTAGTGTTTCCTCTCCCCTAGCCTTCTAAAGTCCCCCCTTACAATTCTCCCATGCTTTTGGCATATTTTTGAGAAATTTCATTTCTAAAATTTCCTGGGAGAGTTGCTTGGTTACAGAATGTTTTCTGTTATTTTCCCCATAGTTACGTTTTCACCCATGGGTGTATAACGTTTGTGTTCTGCATCTTCCATCTGATGTTCTACAGATTCTCCCCTGGGAGTCTCTGTTTTGCATCAGATAGAGTGTAATTGATGACTGATTCCGGGCCAGTTTTTTCAGTGCCTGGAGTCATGTTTTCTGGTGTTTTTACACTGTTTGTTTTCATTGGCAACAGCCTTTTTTGAGGGGGGCTGTTTGCCTTTGCTGTAGTTTATCTCACTATAAGATACATTTATATTATCCGAAAGTGTCTCATTAATTATTTAATATAAATTTAAAATTTTTGACCACACTTTGCCATCGGATCCATCGGGGCTCAACATTACTTTTCAGCAACTTGGGCTTCGCTGAAAAAATATTTTTTCAAAATTATTTTGTTTTGCAATTGTTTTTTCATTTATTAATGGATCATGTTATTATGTATCTTTGTGTCAGGGGTTTTTGCGAGTAACTAGGACTTATTGTTGTTCTTTCACAATGAAGGGACGTTGTTCAAATTGTAATAGGAAGAAATCTTCCTCTGACTTTCATGATCATTGTATTAATTGTAGTCAGTGTTCTCGCATTAATCCCTGTCCTATATGTGAACATTGGGATGAGAAACATTGGAAACGTGTGTCACGATATGTTGTTTCTGGAGAAAGAGCGATTCCGGCTCTTTCTCCGCAAGGTCACTCTACTCTCTCAGTTTCTATTTCAGAGGAACCAGAACAGGGTGATGTTTCCATGTTATCTTCTTCAAGTGTGCGTCCGTCGTCACAAATGAATTCAGAGCTAGCGGCAAAAGTGCTCATGGAGATTAGACAAATGTCGTACGCTAGCTCGCCCAGTGTAGCATCCATTCACCGAATGGTTCGGCAGCCGGGTTCGTCCGATGCGGTCCAAGAGGAAATTTTGGGTGATGCGAGCACTATAAACATAATAGATGCACACCCAGTGACGGCGGATAGTAAGCGAGAACGGAGGAAGCCTTTGAGTCCGGTTCCTAGCTCGTCCAGGTCCAGCCGGGCCGCGAGCGAGAGAGGCCCCTCTCTCGTACAACAACATCTGGGACCAGATGTTGTGGTACAAAATGTGTCTTTAGCGGAGCATACGTCCGTCGCTCGGGACGCTCCGTTGTATAAGCAGTCCGCAGAGACTGTTAAGGCTTCCTCTTCTCGTCAGCGCACACGACCGCACCTTGGCTGCGTGACCGCCGATATATTACCAGCTTTGCCGATGAAGGATTCTTCGGCGACCAGGTCACACCATCCGGCAGCCAGGGATTCGAGACCGATGGACTCTGGACGTTCGCATAGGAAAAGTATGCGGGAGCCATCTGATGCGGAGCTGCCCTCGGCGAAGCAGCGAAAGACTGCGCCTCCGCAGGTCTCGACGCCGGACATTCTTGTGCAGATAGCACAGCTTATCGCAGCATCCCAGCAGCCGACAGAAACGGTGTCGGATCGAGAATTATCCGACGGCGCTGGGTCGGTACGCTCCGCCGAAGCATCGGGGGCGGACGACCGGGAACATCATGAGGTCCGACCGGATGGTGAAAGGGATACGGATGACTTGGAGCTATCCCTTTCGGAACAACATAAAGCTGCCGTGGACTTCATCCGGCACTTTCTCCCTCAAGTTGTTCCGTCGGGCCAGACTGCTGCGCTTCCGGACAAGAGAATTATAGCGTCATTGGACTCTGAATTTTTTGAGCGGTTCAGGGACATCGCTCCCGAGTTTCCGTCGCAGTCCAATAATGTTGCAAGAACATTTGAATTATTGAACGACGCTATATTTAAACTTGCTTCCAGGACGGGGAAAGCAGGTTTCTTGTCCGCTAATACTCTCAACCTGCCTTTCATTAATGCAAGGAATAAATTCGATACGGCAGGACAGGGTATACCGAGAGTTCCTCTGCGTATGGACGACGAGGCGGAAGACTTAGAGCTATCATTACCGTCGTCAGCTTCTATTCCAACCGCGGTGTTGGAAACAGCTATTGCGTCTAACAGAGCCAATTTAGATGCCTTATCTTACGCAGATCACCTTACTAAGGCGTTATCACTGCGCCTTCAGGGGAAAGAGTTTCAGGATATACAATCCTCTTTAAGACTTCTTTCAAGGGCAGTAGCTTATTCCACGTGTAACTCCGCCCTTTCAGTGGCAAATCTGGAGTTGGTTAGACGTGACGCAGCCCTAGCTACATCCACACTAGTGGATTCTAAGGTGAAGAACTCTCTTAGAGTCGCTTCGGTCTCAGGAGAACTTCTCTTTGACGGCAAGCTTTCCGCTATTTATGATAAAATTAAAAAGAAAGCTAATGATTCTCTGTTGTTCAGATCTGCTCCTAAGAAGTCGGATACAGCAGACACGAATAAGACAGGCACTTCTGGGTCTAATGCGCCCAAGAGAGGTTCCTATAGAGGTTCCGGTGCGTCCTCTTGGTCTTATTCGAGAGACCGTCAGGATAGCGACTCTCGTTCGGGACGTCCTTCAGGCCGGGACAATCGGTCGGACGCCCCGAGGTCGATGAGGCGAGGTGCGGGTCGTGGAAGACGTGGTTTCTCCTACCGCAGGCCTCGCAGGTCCAGGAGGTGATGGCTTAAACCTCTATCGCGTTCCGGTTGGCGGAAGTTTGTCGAGCTTTTCACAAGAGTGGGCGTCGATTACGGACGACCCTTGGGTGAGAGGAGTGACTTCGGAAGGTCTAAAGATATCCTTCAAACGAAAGCCTCCAAACTCGAAGTCCAAAGTGGACTCATCTTCCGTCAAATCCACAGAAAAGAGACGCTCTGTTATCAGAGGTGCAGTCTCTTTTAATGAAGAACGCGGTAGAGGTCGTAGAAAACCAGGAATCTCCGGGATTCTACAGCCATCTGTTTCTGGTTCCGAAACCAGACGGCTCGTTCCGTCCAGTCATAGATTTGAGCTGGATAAACAAGCTGATCATCGCTCCAAAGTTTTATATGGAGATGATTCGATCGGTCAGAGCGAGTATTCGGGTGAACGATTATGCAACGAGCATAGATCTCAAAGATGCGTACTTTCACGTCATGGTACATCCGACATTCCGAAAGTATCTACGCTTCGCAGTCCTAGGAGTGGTGTATCAATTCCGGGCGATGTGCTTCGGATTGAATCTAGCACCCTGGGCTTTCACTCGGGTAATGAACTCGGTAATGATCTACTTCCGAGCTCATTCGTCTGCGGTAACGTCGGCCTACCTGGACGACATTCTTCAGAGGTACGGCAACGAGTTAACGCTTCAGAACGATGTTCAGAATCTTCTTCTATTGCTCCGACGTCTCGGTTTTATAGTAAACGAGGAGAAGTCGGATCTGGTGCCGTCCAAGTCATTCACTCATCTGGGAATGAGCTTCGAGACGCACAACAATCTAGTTCGTCTGCCGTTAACCAGAGCGAAATTAGTCAGTTGTTATGCTCGCTATTGTCTGCACGCAGACAAAGTCACGGCGAGAGAATTTATGAGACTGATAGGTCTGTGCGGAGCCGCCGCGGATCTCATTCCGATGGGGCGGTTACGCACACGTCCTCTTCAAATTTTCCTGACTCAGAATTGGAGTGTGAAAATTCATTCGCTCGATGTAGACGTTCTCTTGTCAGATCAAGTGAAACAAGAGATTCAGACTTGGGCAAACATTCAGTGGTTAACTCAAGGAGTTCCGCTGCAGTTGCCGGATCCAAGTTTTACCGTTATGACGGATGCCAGTCAAACAGGTTGGGGTGCATCATTAATCCCAACGGATTCGAGATGCCAGGGTCTTTGGGATCTGCAATTCCTGTGCAAGCATATAAACATCAAGGAAATGATGTCAATTTGGCTTGCGTTACGTCACTGGATGGACATTATTCACAATGCTCATGTCCAAATCCTATCCGACAATACGACAGTAGTGGCGTATATACGGAATCAGGGAGGCACTCATTCAGTTCCGTTGTTCAATCTAACGGAAAGAATCCTTCTGTTTGCGTTAGAACATCACGTTCTTCTTTTGGTCCGTCACATACCAGGTCGTCTGAATGTGCTAGCAGACTCCCTTTCACGAAAGGGTCGCTTGTTGCCGTCGGAGTGGACTCTCAACAAACAAGTATTCAATCAGATGTGCTACCAATGGGAACGGCCAATGATAGACTTATTTGCGACACATCTCAACAATCAGTTGCAGACGTATGTGTCTCCGTGTCCGGATCCAAGAGCATTTGCAGTAGACGCTCTGTCGATCCCTTGGGATGGAATGATAGGATATGCGTATCCTCCAGCGCCGTTAATTCAACAAGTATTGCTAAAGATAAAACAATCTCAATGCAAGATTCTGTTGGTAGCATCTCTGTCGCCACAGAGACCGTGGATAAATCTACTCAGGTGTCTGTTGTGGGACCTACCGCGGAAGCAGGGGAAATCGCGCCAACTCCATCACAACCCGCAAGGTCTCAACCTTCACGTTTTTCCGTTGTGCGGTCCTTCTTGCATGGCAAGCACTTTGCAGGACGAGCAGTGGACGCGATTTCTAACTGTAGGAGGACCTCCTCTTCGCTAAACTATGCGGCTAAGTGGAAGGTTTTTCGTCGTTGGTGTAGGGATCATTCTGTAGATATATTCGATCCCTCTATACCAGACATTGCAAACTTTCTAGTATACTTGTTTGACGAAATCAAACTGCAGCCTGTTACTATAAAGGGTTATAGATCTATGTTATCTGATACCTATGCACATCATGATAGTTTACAAATTGGATCTAATGTCTCTTTATCGAAGTTGGTTAGAAACTTTTCGATAAATAGACCCAGAACTCTTAGATTAATTCCTAAGTGGAATTTAGCTTGGGTTCTCCTTAAATTGAAGGAAAAGCCATTTGAACCTCTTGGGACAGTAGATTTCAAATTCTTATCTTATAAGACAGCTTTTCTCTTAGCTTTCTCTTCTGCCAGAAGAGTCAGTGAGCTTCATGCACTATCGGTGGATGATTCTCATTATCGTAGTGTTGGGAACACTATCACCTTCACTACTAATGTGGGTTTTTTAGCTAAGAATCAGGCTCCTAATAAATATCCGGAACCTATTGTTATTAAGGCTCTTCCGTCTTCAGACGGGCGTAGGCCTTTACTCTGTCCTGTTAGAGCACTACGTATCTATAAACAGAGATCTCAGTTTATCAGAAAGGGACGGAAACGTTTCTTTCTGTCTTTGATGCCTAATAGAAAGGACATTTCAGTCCATTCTATTGCTAGATGGATTCAGTTAACTATCCGTACTGCTTATGAAGATTTATCTTCTTCTCAGCAGTCTGTGCTTAAGATTTCTGCTCATGAAGTAAGAGCTCTTTCTACTTCCTGGGCTTATGCTAATAGTGTTGCTATTACAGATTTAATGAAGGCTGCTTATTGGTCTCAGCCATCCACATTTACAAATTTTTATCTCAGAAATATTGAGTCCATTTCTGGAGACCTGCATTGTTTAGGTCCGTTATCTGTTGCTCAGAATGTCGTCCACTAAACAGTTGCAACTATAGTTATGCAGGCTTTCTGTTCCGGCAGTGACTCCGTCCGGCTGCCCTCTTCGCTCTGGGCTATTTGAGCCAGGGCAAGGGGAAGGGGGGGGGGGGGGGGGGTGTTCCCTTAGGTCACCTGCTTTATAGTGAAAAGCAAGGGAATGCCTCCTCCAAGTCAGTATTTCTGAGTCGCTTCCGGGATGGTTTTAAAGTCGGGGAGAGGTAGCACATTTGTCGAGAAGACCCCCCCCCTCTCAAACTGGACTCACCCGAGGGAAGATAACTTCAGCCAAAACATAAACAAGAATGCCAAAGTCTTTTCTAACAGCCTTTCCTCCTCTGCTGTCTCCTGCCATGGTCATGACCTGCGTAAAACTTCAATCCAAAACATCAGACAAGGGTCAAAAGGGGTTTGCCTCAAACCGTCCCTGCGAGCATTTGGCACGCAAAACCATTCATCATCCGATTTCACAAAAAGCATGTCAGAACCGACTTTCCGTATGTTTCAATACACTGGTGGCTGTTAATACTCTTTTGTTGACCACAGTTCGAGAAGCTGACCAATGAGGGTGCTGTTAATATAAGAGCAGTGCTGAATATGCGGAAACACAAAAAAAATTTTCGATTTAAGTCACATTGTCTCGAAAGAAGGTACCGTTTAAGAATCCGATGTCGGAGGGAAATTATCGTATGAAGATCTCAGTAAAGTTGATCGCAAACAGCTAGTGAATTGCTCGGAATGTATCGCAAATTCAAAATTATGCATCGCAAATGTTGACGCGAATCCAGTTGAATCAAGCCCTGGTTGATATTTGTGTTTCCTATGGGGGAGTGGGCAAATTTTAACATACAGTACGTGGAGAGTGTATTATCACTAAATCTCCTGCAGAGTGGAGATTCCCCCCAAGCAATAATTGCACATTGGTTGCAAAGCATAATCAGCACAAGCAACGTTTCAGCCAATGGACCTCTGGGTTAAACCCGGAGGTCCATTGGCTGAAACATTGCTTGTGTTTTTTTGTCGATATGTACAAAATTTGCAAGTTACAGCTTGGGTGATAACTCCACTCCACGGGTGATTTAGTTACAATCCACTCTCCACGTACTGTAGTGCAAAATTGGTAATATTCTCAAAATCTTCTTCCCCAGAACCACCAGTCCGAATCTTTTGATGTTTGGTATACAACATCCTTCAAGTTCGTTCAAGTTAAATCCCTAGGTTGATATTTGGACTTCCTAGTTTTGTATTACTGAAAATCCTGTCATTATTTCTGTGGTAGCAACCCAATACTAGAAAAAAATTATCTGGCATGGACAACAGAGTTATAAATAATTAAATAACTTCATTCTCTGTAGTGTTAACTAGCTGTATATGCTAATTAAATCCTTCTTTAAACAACTATAGTCAGGTGAGTGCCTCCGGACCCATGCCGCCTCTTGTTTAAGGCAGAGAAGTTTTAGAATTTCAGTCAGATCACAACCACTTCATGATTTGGCAAATATTCTCTGTCTGCATTTGTATTTAAAGTACATGTTCTTGTGTAGATCATTACTGTTTGTGTAGAACAGTTTTGTACCCCCAGGCCTTTAAATTTATGAATGTTAAAGTCGATATATTATTGAGGAAATGTTGAACTCAATCCATCAATCTATTCTGTTATTTCCCAAATGTTCTGATTTTGCTGCTTTCAAATTCTGTTCAGAGAACCTTTTTTATACACTCAGTGCTGTAAGAACATGTTCCTGATTTATTCTTTTATGTATTTTTAAAAAAAATGAAGCATATTTTTACAGCAATACATGTAATTTAAAAAAACTATTGGGATAAGCACATTTTCATTTTCAGCTATGTGACATTGACCTTCAATAACATCGCTTATTCCATTTCACAAGCTCTTTGTTAAATTTCTTGTTCGGTTTCGGTTTTGGTTTTTCAGATGGAGAAAAACCTCGGTTCGGTTCGGTTTTCGGTTTGTTCATGAGGCTAAGTAAAATTCAATAAAACTCATTCTTATGTCCGGAGTCATAACTGAATGGTAGTGAAATTGGGTGAAACTCAATGAATGCCCGAAATAAGCTATAATACATGAAGAATCAGGAAGGCCAATATAATAATTACCTAAATATACAGAACCTTTATTGTGCTTGGCCATTTTTCGAGGTCTGACACCTACACGCAACTTGAGGAAAGCTACAAACACAACTAAACTGAAATGTCGGAAATTTACAGAATGTAGTATCCCAGAGTAGTGAGAGTACCCAGACACTGCCAATGGTAGTGTCTGGGTACTCTCACTACTCTGGGAAGGCTACATTCTGTGAATTTCTGCAGCAAGAGCTGGCAAGAGAGTATTTAATAAAAAACGAAAAACCTTAGATTACGGGATGTCGACTGTTTCGGTTTCGGTTTTTTAAAAAAACTAAAAACCTCGGTTCGGTTTCGGTTAATCTACAGCTCTACTCTTTGTGCTTGTCAGTTATAGAAAACAAATGTATTTTAATCCAAACTCTTCCCAAACTGATAACTCCCTTGATGAAGTGCATGTCAATCACTCCTTTCATAACCAATGGAAACACAGTTTGCATCAAACTGTATGGACTCTCCTGGGAACCCAACAAAGTGAAGCAGTACATATCTACTGTGCTAAACTGGCTCTGTTTTTCTGGTAAAATAGGACCTACAGTTAAAACTAGAAGTCCTGTCACGAACTGCGCGCTTATCTAGGCTTAATTGCGCGTATGAATTGTGCGCAATTGCCATATCGAATGGCATCCAAAGCACGACAGGTTCTCTTGGTTACTCATAGTATACACGGGCAATGTTTCTGCCAATGGACCTCCGGGTTGCCCGGAGGTCCGTTGGCCGAAACATTGCTTGTGCACAGGCCATATTTACATAATTTGATAGCCTTACTATTGTCATATCGCGTGGATTAATGCGCATATCGACGTGCTATTTGTGCGCATTTCAGGACATGACTTTTAGTTTTAACTGTAGTTACCAATGCCTGGGTAGGATGTCCTCTAAAAGGGACAACTTGGATATAAACGATTGGATTGACTTAACTTTATATCCATGTTGCGGTCACGATTAGCCATTGTGTAGAAATATGTGACCTTAAACACCATTATATAAATAACTATATGGACAGTAGTGATTTCTAACAGAGATCTAATATAGTCCAGGCCTGGCACTCTTAAAAATGCGGGAGGGCTAAAAATTGCTCCCCTCGAATGGCCTGGGGGGGAGGGGGGTGCGATTATCTCTCCTCAAGCTTGCAAAAGCTACAAGTGGCAAAATAAAATTTTACTATTAAGGAATTCTGCCTAGTGGGCTTTGTACGTATTTGGTGCTGCTAACAAGGTTGTCTCTGTGAGACAGCTACACTGCCCCTCCCTCCCAAGTTTTCAACTGATTACCAAAAATGGCTGCTGACCGAATACTGGTTAATTGAGCTCACAATTGGCCGATTCCGATTGTAATACCATGACCTACTAGACAAGTTGAGGCTCACAAAGAATTACATTAAATTGAACATAGTTTATAGTGTTTACAGTTCATTCACTACTAGATAAATCAAGACTCGAAAGAACTCCATGAAATTGAACATATTTCACAGTATTAAACTCTGTTGACTAAGGTCCAGTAAAATTACCAGTCGCGCACACTTGGGTGATAAACATGGCTCTCCAAGCCACGTTTGCCACCCATGTGCATGCAACTTGTAATTTTTTCAGCGACCTGAGTCAATGGTGTGCAACCTTCACTTTTCTGGTATGAACAGGTCATTACCGCAGTACGCTCTCAACTGTAAGCTTTATGTATCTTTTTAACTTGTATATCCCAGAAAGGGGCGTCTAGAGAGATTAAGAATACACATTGTGGTTGTTTTTCAACTTTGAATGGTATCATTGTCATCATTTTACATTAACAATTGAACAATTGCAGAAGATAATTGAATCATCACAAAATGCTAGGCAACAATCGGTTGAACCGATGTTCCAAGAGCTGTTGCTGTAGTCATCCGATTGCCCACAATCGGCTGATTGGGGTGAACAGTTCCAATCTTTGGTTGAACACTACCCCTCCAACACCTGCGGAGATGTGGGAGGATCAGTGTTGCTATCTTACAGAGACCACAAACATAGCAGAGATCGGAAAAGATGTGGGTTTTAGGAATAGGATGTTATGGTAATCATTATTTTGTAAGGCCAGGTGGGCTAATTTTTGCCCCCTTAATTTTTTTAAGGCAAGCAGTAGGCGAGCGAATAAATCACTCTTCTGAGAATGCCAGGCCCGATAGTCAACAATATACTGGTATATCAGGGTATTCTTTTTGAATACCAGTACAGTAAAACCTGTCTTGAGAGACCACTGTTTTGAGAGACCACCTGTCTTGAGAGACCACATGTGCCAGGCACCGATTGGTTTTACTCTATAATGGACCTGCAATGGGAGACCACCTGTCCTGAGAGACCACCTGTCTTGAGAGACCACTGTGACCTGGTACCAACTTGTATTTTTATGCCATAATGGACCTGTCTTGAGAGACCGCCCCTTTGAAGACTGAAACCATGACAAAAACTTTTTACCTGTTCTGGAATTGGAAAATCCATTGTGGTTATACTAACATAATTAAAAGTATTAAAAGCTCTTAATTGGGTTTCAATTGCTAACTCATTAAAGATTGAGATGTTTTTATAAGACCCCTGTGAAAAGATTAGTATTATTGCTGAATAAACAATTTTATACATACCTGAAATGTGACAGATAGGAATAAAAATAAATTTGTGTTGAAAATCTTATTGTAACAAATTGAAATGGACTGTTATAAAAATTATAAAAAAAAATTAGTGTTTAAAATCTTCAATGAAGATTTTCAACACTAATTTATTTTTATAATTTTTATAACAGTCCATTTCAATTTGTTACAAAAACTTCATAAAAAAGAACAACTACAAAGTAATTCCAAAAGTCCATTCTTCTCCATTTCTGAATTTTGTGGTTGGTTATTCACTGACTTGAGAAAAACTGAAACCTGTTATGATGAGAGACCAAATGTCTTGAGAGACCACTTTTGTGTGGCCCAAAGGGCGGTCTCTCAAGACAGGTTCTACTGTATTGGTATTAAATTTCAAATACTGTGCAGACCTAGACTAAGGAGATAACTATTAATTTCCCTTGACTGAAAGCTACTTAATATCAGTTGTCATTTTCAGGGAAGAACGACAGTTTGAACAGGCTATAAACACCGAGAAGAGATTACAGACATATAAAGCATATGAAGAAAGGCGGAGACTGCGTCTTGTTAGAGAGGCAGAGATAAGTGTGAAGAGAGAATTGGTAAGTTGCTTCCATTATAGTGTTGAAATGGGTAACTGATTAAGTGGGAGTATGGTGGCTCAGTGGTTATGGCATTGGACTTCAAACCGAAAGCTCCATAGTTCAATCCCCACCAGGGGCAACTGCGTTGTGTTCTCAGGCAAGGCACTTAACCCTGATTTCCCACTTGGAGGCGGCATGGTGATACTGTGTACTAATGTGTACTGCACATCAATGATGCACTTGCCTTCAACCAGTGCAAACCTTGCTTGTGTCTGGTTGGTATGTTGAGGAGTCTGACCCAACTCACCACAGTGGTTCTCTCCACGTACTCTGGCTTCCTTCACCCATAAAACTGTCCAACACGAGATGACTGGCTGTCAAAAGTATTACTAAACCCCAATAAATAAAGAATAAATAAATAAATAAATAAATAAATAAATAAATAAATAAATTGATTATCCAGAACTGTTACAAGCTCTTTACATTTACAGCTTTTGCTACTGGTTAACCATTCACTCAACTGTGGAAATCTTGTGAATCGATGGATTCAGAAAATGGGAAATTCACAGAATGTAACTTCTGCAAATCTTGCATAAAATACTTGGACCTATTTTAGGCAAGATTTTCATAAGTTACATTCATTGCTTTTGAGACCTGAGTATTTTAGGTAAGATTTGCATTAGTTACATTCATTGCTAAAGTCCTGAGTATTTTATGCAAGATTTGCATTAGTTACATTCATTGCTAAAGTCCTGAGTATTTTATGCAAGATTTGCATTAGTTACATTCATTGCTAAAGTCCTGAGTATTTTATGCAAGATTTGCATCAATTACATTCATTACTGGAGACCTGAGTATTTTAGGTAAGATTTGCATTAGTTACATTCATTGCTAAAGTCCTGAGTATTTTAGGTAAGATTTGCATTAGTTACATTCATTGCTAAAGTCCTGAGTATTTTATGCAAGATTTGCATTAGTTACATTCATTGCTAAAGTCCTGAGTATTTTATGCAAGATTTGCATTAGTTACATTCATTGCTAAAGTCCTGAGTATTTTATGCAAGATTTGCATTAGTTACATTCATTGCTAAAGTCCTGAGTATTTTATGCAAGATTTGCATCAATTACATTCATTACTGGAGACCTGAGTATTTTAGGTAAGATTTGCATTAGTTACATTCATTGCTAAAGTCCTGAGTATTTTAGGTAAGATTTGCATTAGTTACATTCATTGCTAAAGTCCTGAGTATTTTATGCAAGATTTGCATCAATTACATTCATTACTGGAGACCTGAGTATTTTAGGTAAGATTTGCATTAGTTACATTCATTGCTAAAGTCCTGAGTATTTTAGGTAAGATTTGCATTAGTTACATTCATTGCTAAAGTCCTGAGTATTTTATGCAAGATTTGCATCAATTACATTCATTACTGGAGACCTGAGTATTTTAGGTAAGATTTGCATTAGTTACATTCATTGCTTCAGGCCCGAGTCTTTTATGCAAGATTTGCATTAGTTACATTCATTGCTGGAGACCTGAGTATTTTAGGTAAGATTTGCAATAGTTATATTCATTGCTGAAGACCTGAGTATTTTAGGTAAGATTTGCATTAGTTACATTCATTGCTAAAGGCCTGAGTATTTTATGCAAGATTTGCAATACATGTAGTTACATTCATTGCTTCAGGCCTGAGTATGTTATGTAATATTTGCATTAGTTATATTCATTGCTTCAGGCCTGAGTATTTTATTGGTCAAGTTGTGTTAACAACTGAGACCTATGGTTTGATGACGGTCAGTGTGGGACCGGGCATCCTCTCTCTGTTAGCGCAATAACTTGAACAAAAATTCTTCGATTTGTCCAATATTTGCTATACGGGACTTTTGCTATAATATCTCGAACAAGTTCGAAAACTGGCCTGGTCTGATTTTTCATTAAAGAGTTATGGGCCTTAATTAGTTAGTGTTAACAAATTTTGAGCTTGTTAGCGCAATAACTTTAACAAACATTCTCTGATTTGACTAATATTTGCCATACAGGCCTTTTGCTATAATATCTCAAACAAGTTCGAAAACTGGCCTAGTCCAATTTTTCATTAAAGAGTTATGGGCCTCAATTAGTCAATGTTGATAAATTTTGAACTCGTAAGCGCAATAACTTGAACAAACATTCTCCAATTTGACTAATATTTGCCATACGGGTCTTTTATAATAATATCTCGAACAAATTCTAAAACTGGCCCGGTCTGTGTTTCATTACAGAGTTATGGGCCTTAATTAGTCAATTTTTATGAATTTTGAGCTTGTTAGCGTAATAACTTGAACAAACATTCTCCAATTTGACCAATATTTGCCATACAAGTCTTTTGCAATAATATCTCAAGCGAGTTTGAAAACTGGCCCAGCTCGATTTTTTCATCCAGAGTTATGGGCCTTAATTCTTCAATTTTTACGAATTTTGAGATTGTTACATGTAGCACAATAACTTGAACAAATGTTCTCTGATTTGACAAATGTTTGCCATACAGGTTTTTTGCTGCTGCAAAAATATAGTTTGTAAACTGACCTGGTCCAGTTTTTTGTTGCAGAGTTATGGGCCTTAATTCATCAATTTTTATGAATTTTGAGCTTGTTAGTGCAATAATTTGAACAAACATTCTCCAATTTTACTAATTTAATTTTACAAGTCTTTTGCAATAATATCTCAAATGATTTCCAAGACTGGCCCAGTCCAAATTTTTACGAATTTTTAGCTATTGACATCACGTGTGCAGAAGTCTGTCAGGCTGTTCACATATTCTTTGGCACAGGCTACACCCCATAGTTCTTGTCCGATCATCATGATATTTCACATGCAGGGTCGAGGTTATGTCTAGATGAGAACGTCGTCTTTTGGTCGCGATGGGTCAACCATGACGGCTGCAAGAGCCTGAAACCCGAAAACGTTTAGTGGTCTACAGGTCGTATTTATGAAGGAATTTCATTGTAACTTGGTAGGATGACTCTGTATAATGTCTAGATGAGAATGTACCCTTTTGGTCAAATCTTGAGCGCAGTCTACAGGTCGTCGTATTTATGAAGGGATTTCATTTTATCTTGGTAGGATGACTTCATATAATGTCTTGATAAGAACGTCCCCTTTTGGTCACGATCAGTTAACCATGATGGCTGTGAGAGCCCAAAACCCAAAAACCTTAGCACGGTCTACAGGTCCAGTTTTTTAATTGATTTCATTGTAACTTGGTAGGATGACTCTGTTTCATGTATTGATGAAACATCCCCTTTTGGTTGCAGTCAGTCAACTGTGATGGCTGCAAGAGTCCAAAACCTTTAGCACAGTCTACAGGTTGTATACATAAAGGATTCCATTGTAACTTGGTAGAATGACTCCATGTAATGTCTAGATGGGAACATCCACTTTTGGTCGCGATCATCAATCATGATGGCTATGCTGGCCTGAAGCTTAAAAACCTTTAACACAGGCTGCAGATCATATTTTCGAAGGGATTTCATTGTAACTTGGTATAATGTCTAGATGAGAATATCCTATTTTGGTCACGATTGGTCAGCCGTTACCGCCAGCCAGGCACATGACCTACATTTGTTTAGCACAGTCTACAGTTCATGTTTATGAACCAATTTCATTGTAACTTGGTATAATGTCGAGATGAGACTGTCGTATTTTGGTCATGATCGGTATCATCACATGGTCACTTAGTCACTTGACCTAGATTCCTTTAGCACTGCTCACAGGTTTTTTTTATGAAGAGATTTCATTGTAACTTGGTTGGTTAACTTGGTATGATATCTAGATGAGACTCTCCTATTTTGGTCATGATCAGTCAACCGTGACCACTGTGCCGTCACATGAATTAGATTCCTTTAGCAAAGTCTACGAGTTATATTTATGAAGGGATTTCTTTGTAACTTGGTAGGATGACTCTTTTTGGAATGATTTTACTGTAACTTGGTAACATTGGTTGGCATACATTAATTGTTAGGGCCACATCAACCCAGGTCTTAATTCTTTAGTACAGTCTACACTCAAATTATTCTTATTGAAAACATAGCATACAGGGAACAGATATTAACATACCAGGTATTCTCAATTATCACAGTTCTTGCCTTTTTTCATAATCCATTCATAAACATTGGAACATTATCCTTTTCTAGTCTTCAACCGATGATCGGAACCGGCCACCACAATCGGCCGATTATGGGAAATCGGATGACAACGGCAACGGCTCCTGGAACATCGTTTCAACCGATAGTTGCCAAGCAATTTGTGATTTTTCTGAATCGCATTTCATTATCTTCTGCAATTGTTCAATTGTTAATGTAAAATGATGTCGATGATACCATTCAATAAAGTTGAGAAACAACCACAATGTGTATTCCTAATCTCTCTAGAAGCCCCTTTACAGGATATACGTGTTATACAAATGTAAAGTTTACAACTGAGCACACTTGCAGCAATCGCCAGTTCATACCGGAAAAGTGAAGGATGCACTCCATTGACTCAGGTCGCAGTAAAATTACCAGTCGCATGCACTTGGGCGCTAAACGTGGCTCTGAGAGCCACATTTACTGCCCAAGTGTGCGTGACTGGTAATTTTACTGGGACCCCAGTCAACGAAGTTTAACACTTTGAAAAATGTTCAGTTTAATGTAGTTCTTTCGAGCCTCGACTTGTCTTGTAGTGCATGGTATTACAATCGGAATCGGCATCAGAATCAGCCGATTGTGGGCTCAAATAACCGGTAATCGGTCAGCGACCATTTTTGGTAATCGGTTGGACACTATCCTTTTCATCAAACATTACTCACAGTCACGTTAAGTTACAGTGTCATAGACACTTTCATTGAAATTCATTTTAAAAACATTTGACATAAATCCCTGATAAGTATTTCCATTTTTGAGCTGTTGGTTAACCGAAACCGAACCGAGGTTTTTAGTTTTTTTAAAAAACCGAAACCGAAACCATCGACATCCCGTAATCTAAGGTTTTTCGTTTTTTTATTAAATACGCTCTTGCTGCAGAAATTCACAGAATGTAGCCATCCAAGAGTAGTGAGAGTACCCAGACACTGACAATGGGTGCTCTTACTACTCTGGGAAGGCTACATTCTGTGAATTTCCGACATTTCAATTTAGTTGTGTTTGTAGCTTTCCTCAAGTTGCGTGTAGGTGTCAGACCTCGAAAAATGGCCAAGCCCAATAAAAGTTCTGTATATTTAGGTAATTATTATATTGGCCTTCCTGATTCTTCATGTATTATAGCTTATTTCGGGCATTCATCGAGTTTCACTCAATTTCACTACCATTCAGTTATGACTCCGGACATAAGAATGAGTTTTATTGAATTTTGTTTGGCCTCATGAACAAACCAAAAACCGAACCAACCTTTTATTCCACCTGAAAAACCAAAACTGAAACCGAACAAGAAATTGAAAAACCTACAGCTCTATTCCATTTATTCCTTGTATCCAGCACCCTACGTAACATGTAACCAACTAACCCTGTGCATTACTGCAGATTCAGCCAGTGTATAATTTTCCATGTGGTGTGTGATATAGCAGCCTATCAACTAATCCTGTGCAATGCCTATATTCAGTCAGAGTATGATAGCTTACTAAGGCCACACAAAGTAGATCTTCTGTTTCTCAGGCCATTATTTGTAAAATTGCATGCGGGCGAGCGTTTTTTTATTTTATTATTTATTTCAGTAATTACTTCTTTGCCATCAAAAGTTCATGTTCTTGGTTCAAGTTTTAGGCCTCATAATCTACAGAATAGCACGTGTGGTGGTGTATTTCATCCCTTGAGAGCAAGAAGGCTTTGCAATGCTAAAGCATTGCAAAGCCTTCTTGCACTCAAGGGACAAATTCATCAAATTTTTTAACTTGGGTAAAATATCAGACATAAACCATTTAATTTTTATTTTTTTTAAAGTTTAAATTGGTTATAAAAAGAGAGCATGCGGCGGCCAAAAGGACCATACGGGAGGGCCTTAGAAACAGATTTTTTATTTTTTAGGCCTAACTAACTCTTCTTCTCATGAACCAGCCGTAGCAGAGACTTGATATTTGTTACACAGCTTCCATTTGAGGTGTCGACTCAAGTTTGTTCAAGAGAAGTTTGACAGGCAATATTTGCTTTTGTTCTGAGAGGGGCAAGAATTTTTGCCCCACCCAGAATTTCTATATTTTTATACTGTACCAATGACCCAAACATAGCTGGTGCTAACTCTAAAAAATCCAGGGCCAAACACAAATTTTGCCCCCCAATCCCCAAAATTTGCATCTAAAACCAAAAGAAATCATGTCCTAAAGGACCTCCATACTTTGCCCTTACTGTGCATGCGCAGTGTCAAGGGCGTTCCGAAATTGGCGCCAATTATCATTCTCTGTTTGGCCCTTCATCAGTCAACATCTCACTGATCTTTGTGCTTGTAAATCTCAGTTTAAAGGATGCCAGACACGTAATTATTGGAGAAATGGTGATTCTAAGGAGGATATAGAAGGAGGAGAGGAAAAAGGAGTGACAAAAAATAATCAGGGCTGTACTTAAAATTTTTTATGAAATTATGTTAAGTTGCCTATTTTCGAGGCATGGGCCTGTTGTTGTCATTCTTGCTATAAAGTTGCACTGCTTATTCAGTGTTTCCTGTCCCCTGGTCTTCTAAGTCCCCCCTTGCTATTCTCCCATGCTTTTGGCATATTTTTGAGAAAGATCATTTCTAAATTCTCTTGGGAGAGTTAGCTTGGTTACAGAATGTATTCTGTTATTTTCCCCATAGTTACGTTTTCACCCATGGGTGTATAAACGTTGTGTTCTGCATCTACCATCTGATGTTCTGCAGATTCTCCCCTGGGAGTCTCTGTCTTGCATCAGATAGAGTGTAATTTTGATGACTGATTTCGGGCCAGTTTTGTCAGTGCCTGGAGTCATGTTTTCTGGTGTTTTTACACTGTTTGTTTACATTGGCAACAGTCTCTTTTGAGGGGGGCTGTTTGCCTTTGGAGTAGTTTATCTCAATATAAGATACATTATTATTATCCGTAAGTGTTGCATTAATTATTTAATATAATTTTAAAATTTTTGACCACACTTAGCCTTGGGATCCATTGGGGCTCAACGTTACTTTTCAGAAACTTGGGCTTCGCTGAAAAAATATTTTTCAAAAATTATTTTGATTTTCAATTGTTTTTTCATTATTAATGGATCATGTTATTATGTATCTTTGTGTTTAGGGGTTTGTGCGAGTACTAGAACTTGTTGTTGACTTTTCACAATGAAAGGATATTGTTCAAATTGTAATAGGAAGAAGTCTTCCTCTGACTTTCATGATCATTGTATTAATTGTAGTCAGTGTACTCGCACTAATCCCTGTTCTATATGTCAATATTGGGATGACAAACATTGGAAATGTGTGTCACGATATGCTGTTAGTGGAGAAAGGGCTATGCCGGCTCTTTCTCCGCAGGGTCACTCTACTCTATCAGTTTCTATTTCAGAGGAACAAGAACAGGGTGATGTTTCCATGTTATCTTCCGCAAGTGCGCTTCCGTCGTCACAAATGAATACAGAGCTAGCGGTAAAAGTGCTCATGGAGATAAGACAAATGTTGTCCGCTAGCTCGCCCGGTGTAGCGTCCATTCACCGAATGGTTTGGCAGCCGGGTTCGTCTGATGCGGTCCAGGAGGAAATGTTGGGTGATGCGAGCACTATAAACATTCAACGTGCACAACCAGTGACGGCGGATAGTAGGAGAGATCGGAGTTATCTTCCGCAAGTGCGCTTCCGTCGTCACAAATGAATACAGAGCTAGCGGCAAAAGTGCTCATGGAGATAAGACAAATGTCGTCCGCTAGCTTGCCCGGTGTAGCGTCCATTCACCGAATGGTTCGGCAGCCGGGTTCGTCTGATGCGGTCCAGGAGGAAATGTTGGGTGATGCGAGCACTATAAACATTCAACGTGCACACCCAGTGATGGCGGATAGTAGGAGAGATCGGAGGAAGCCTTCGAGTCCGGTTCCTAGCTCGACCAGGTCCAGCCGGGCGCGAGCGAGAGAGGCCCCTCTCTCGTACAACAACATCTGGGACCAGATGTTGTGGTACAAAATGTGTCGCAAGCGGAGCACACGTCCGTCGCTCGGGACGCTCCGTTGTATAGGCAGTCCGCGGAGACTGCTCAGGCTTCTTCCTCTCACCAGCGCACACGACCGCACCTTGGCTACGTGACCGCCGATATTTTACCAGCTTCGCCGATCAGGGATTCTTTGGCGACCAGGTCACGCCATCCGGTAGCCAGGGACACGAGGCCGGTGGACTCCGGCCGTTCGCATAGGAAGAGTATGCGGGAGTCACCAGATGCGGAGCTGCCTTCGGCGAAGCAGCGAAAGACTGCGCCTCCGCAGGCCTCGATGTCGGACGTGCTTGTTCAAATAGCACAACTTATCGCAGCATCCCAGCAACCGACAGAAACGGTGTCGGATCGGGAATTATCCGACGACGCTGGGTCGGTACGCTCCGCCGAAGCATCGGGTGCGGACGACCAGGAGCATCATGAGGTCTGACCGGATGGTGAAAGGGATACAGATGACCTTTCGGAACAACATAAAGCTGCCGTGGACTTCATCCGGCACTTTCTTCCTCAAGTTGTTCCGTCGGGCCAGACTGCTGCGGTTCCGGACAAGAGAATTATAGCGTCATTGGACTCTGATTTCTTTGAGCGGTTCAGGGATATCGCTCCCGAGTTTCCATCTCAGTCCAATAATGTTGCAAGAACATTTGAATTATTGAACGACGCTATATTCAAACTTGCTTCCAAAACGGGAGAAGTGGGTTTCTTGTCTGCCAATACTCTCAACCTGCCTTTCATTAATGCAAGGAATAAATTCGATATGACAGGACAAGGTATCCCAAGAGTTCCTCTGCGTATGGACGACGAGGCGGAAGACTTAGAATTATCATTACCGTCGTCTGCGTCTATTCCAACCGCGGTGTTGGAGACGACAATTTCGTCTAACAGAGCCAGTTTAGATGCTTTATCTTACGCAGACCACCTTACTAAGGCATTATCACTGCGTCTTCAAGGGAAAGAATTCCAGGATATACAATCCTCTTTAAGACTTCTTTCAAGGGCAGTAGCTTATTCCACGTGTAACTCCGCCCTTTCAGTGGCAAACCTGGAGTTGGTTAGACGTGACGCAGCCCTAGCTACATCCACACTCGTGGATAGTAAGGTGAAGAACTCTCTCAGAGTCGCTTCACTCTCCGGAGAACTTCTCTTCGACGGCAAGCTATCTGCAATTTATGATAAAATTACTAAGAAAGCTTCGGATTCTCTGCTGTTCAAATCTGCTTCTAAGAAGTCGGACACGGCAGATAAGAGTAAGACAGGCACTTCTGGGTCTAATGCGCCCAAGAGAGGTTCCTATAGAGGTTCCGGTGCGTCCTCTTATTCAAGAGACCGTCAAGGCAGCGACTCACGTGCGGGACGTCCTTCGGGCCGGAACAACCGGTCGGACGCCCCGAGGTCGACGGGATGAGGTGCGGGTCGCTCCGAAGTTTTATATGGAGACGATTCGATCGGTCAGAGCGAGTATTCGGGTGAACGATTATGCAACAAGCATAGATCTCAAAGATGCGTACTTTCACGTCATGGTACATCCGACATTCAGAAAGTATCTACGCTTCGCAGTCCTAGGGGTGGTGTATCATTTCCGGGCGATGTGCTTCGGATTGAATCTAGCACCCTGGGCTTTCACTCGGGTAATGAACTCGGTAATGATGTATTTCCGAGCTCATTCGTCTGCGGTAACGTCGGCCTACCTGGACGACATTCTTCAGAGGTACGGCAACGAGTTAACGCTTCAGAACGATGTGCAGAATCTGCTTCTATTGCTCCGACGTCTCGGTTTTATAATAAACGAGAAGTCGGATCTGGTGTCGTCCAAGTCATTCACATATCTGGGAATGAGCTTCGAGACGCACAACAATCTCGTTCGTCTGCCATTAACCAGAGCGAAATTAGTCAGTTGTTACGCTCGCTATTGTCTGCACGCAGACAAAGTCACAGCGAGGGAGTTCATGAGACTGATAGGTCTGTGCGGAGCCTCTGCGGATCTCATTCCGATGGGGCGGTTACGCCCGCGTCCTCTCCAAATTTTCTTGACTCTGAATTGGATTGTGAAAATTCATTCGCTCGACATAGACGTTCTCTTGTCAGATCAAGTGAAACGAGAGATTCAGACTTGGGCAAACATTCAGTGGTTAACTCAGGGAGTTCCGTTGCAGTTGCCGGATCCGAGTTTTACCATTATGACAGATGCCAGTCAAACAGGTTGGGGTGCATCATTGATCCCAACGGATTCGAGATGCCAGGGTCTTTGGGATCCGCAATTCCTGGGCAAGCACATAAACATCAAGGAAATGATGTCAATTTGGCTTGCGTTACGTCATTGGATGGACATTATTCACAATGCTCATGTCCAAATCCTATCCGACAATACGACAGTAGTGGCGTATATACGGAATCAGGAAGGCACTCATTCAATTCCGTTGTTCAATCTAACAGAAAGAATCCTTCTGTTTGCCCTAGAACATCAAGTTCTTCTTTCGGTCCGTCATATACCGGGTCGTCTGAACATACTAGCAGACTCCCTTTCACGAAAAGGGTCGCTTGTTGCCGTCGGAGTGGACTCTCAACAAACAAGTATTCAATCAGATTTGCTACCAGTGGGAACGGCCAATGATAGACTTATTTACGACACATCTCAACAATCAGTTGCAGACGTATGTGTCTCCGTGTCCGGATCCAAGAGCATTTGCGGTAGACGCTCTGTCGATCCCTTGGGACGGAATGATAGGATATGCGTATCCTCCAGCGCCGTTAATTCAGCAAGTTTTGCTAAAGATAAAACAATCTCATTGCAAGATTCTGTTGGTAGCATCTCTGTCTCCACAAAGACCGTAGATAAGTCTACTCAGGTGTCTGTTGTGGGACCTACCACGAAAGCTTCCTCCACGGGAGGATCTTCTTTCGCAGGGGAGATCGCGTCAACTCCATCACAACCCGCAAGGTCTCAACCTTCACGTTTTTCCATTGTGTGGTCCTTCTTGCATGGCAAGCACTTTACAGGACGAGCAGTGGACGCGATTTCTAACTGTAGGAGGATCTCCTCTTCGCTAAACTATGCGGCTAAGTGGAAGGTTTTTCATCGTTGGTGTAGGGATCATTCTGTTGATATTTTTGATCCCTCCATACCAGACATTGCAAACTTTCTAGTATACTTGTTTGACGAAATCAAACTGCAGCCTGTTACTATTAAGGGTTATAGGTCTATGTTATCTGATACCTATGCACATCATGATAGTTTACAAATTGGATCTAATGTCTCTTTATCTAAGTTAGTTAGAAACTTCTCGATAAATAGACCCAGAACTCTTAGGTTAATTCCTAAGTGGAATTTAGCTTGGGTTCTTCTTAAACTGAAGGAAAAGCCATTTGAACCTCTTGGGACAGTAGATTTCAAATTCTTGTCTTATAAGACAGCTTTTCTCTTAGCTTTCTCTTCTGCTAGAAGAGTCAGTGAGCTTCATGCACTGTCGGTGGATGATTCTCACTATCGTAGTGTCGGGAACACTATCACCTTCACTACTAATGTGGGATTTTTAGCTAAGAATCAGGCTCCTAATAAATATCCGGAACCTATTGTTATTAAGGCTCTTCCGTCTTCAGACGGGCGTAGGCCTTTACTCTGTCCTGTTAGAGCGTTACGTATCTATAAACAGAGATCTCAGTTTATCAGAAAGGGGCGAAAACGTTTCTTTCTGTCTCTGATGCCTAATAGAAAGGACATTTCAGTCCATTCTATTGCTAGATAGATTCAATTAACTATCCGTACTGCTTATGAAAATGGTTTCTAGACAACTCGTACCCATGGCAACTCGTACCAGTCAAGTCGTACCCAAAATTGGACGACTCGTACCCATTTTCGGCTGGACAACTCGTACCCACAATTGGACAACTCGTACCCAAGGTTGGACAACTCGTACCCATGGCTGGTCAACTTGTACTTGGTGTTTAATTGTATGGGCGAAGGCCGTTAATGGCCTAAGAACTATAGAAGCGGGGTTTTTGCTTTTGTTTCATCCGTTCAAGGTGCTATAATAGTAATGGAAATCAGTTTACTTTGAAATTCCTTCGTCAGAAATTCCATGAATATGACTGAAATATACACAAAGTTTACGTCTAAATGACAGCTGTGATACACAGAACAGGAAACATATATTCATTGACCGTACTTTGTTGATAGCAGGCACCAGTGGTTCCTGAAAGTCTGCAATCGTATTCGTACTAGAACTGGCGTGAATGACACCCCCCCCTCTCCAACCCCGACACCCGGTTTCTGCGCTTCAGTTTTGGGAAATAAAGTACTGGAAAAAACTAAAAGGCCTCGCATCTAGGCCTAGGCTCTGCAAATTATCAGGGTGAAAACCATAGCCTTCGTTGCATTAACTCTTGCCTTTCCTAATTAATAATGCCACTATCCACCTTTAGATTATTTTTCGTGTGGGAAAGTTACATCACTTGTGAGGCGCCACTCCGGTCAGGCGACAAAGGATTTCATTGTAAATTGAGAGTCCAGCCGGATTTTGTACTTGAAGCGTAGCACATTTACCCGCTGGGAATAAAAACGGCAAACAATGACCAGTGATAGACTGAATCAAGAAGATCACAAATGATGTTCATTTAAAAAAATCTAATTAAAAAGCTCTAATACATCTCTCTCTCTATGAGTCCACCAGCTCGCATCAACTGATTTCTGTCGGAAATTTTATGGTCAACACCAACACACCTGAAAACTCGACAGTCATTTAATTTAGACTTACCCGGCAGTGACAGGTGTGAGATCAGGAAGAATTATATTCTATCGTCTATTACCTTTTTGTCGATTGGTGTTTAATTTTCTTCCAATTATCTGTGCATATTATTATCGCCAATTAAGCAGTGGTGTAGCCAGCCCAAAGCAAGTGAGGGGGACAAATTCATACACATACAGGAACGTAGCTAGAACCGTTTTAATAAGTGTGGGGGGGTGGATGCAGGAAAAGTATTCCAGGCTGGTGTGTCTCCTACCACCCCCCCCCCCCCCCTTCAATCCTCACAAAACACAGATACAAATGTAATGTTTTTTGTCACGATAATGAGAGTATCCGGGA
Source organism: Pictodentalium vernedei (assembly GCA_031216915.1). Taxonomy (NCBI): domain Eukaryota; kingdom Metazoa; phylum Mollusca; class Scaphopoda; order Dentaliida; family Dentaliidae; genus Pictodentalium; species Pictodentalium vernedei. Next base: position 94,589,605 of record CM062295.1, on the reverse strand, counting down.
AATAAATAGGTCAGTTATTGAGCAGCCATAGGTCGTCGCTACCACGGGCCGACCATGGTTCGGCCCGTGTTAGAAAATTTTTTAATTCCAAGGTCCGAAAACCTTCATTTCCTTGCATCTGAGCAGATATTTTTAAGTTTTTCATGGATATACATTCGTAAGATTTAACAAATCTACAAACTAACCCACTCCCAGATACAGGAAAAGTTTTGTAGGGTTTCACATTTTTAAAATTTTGCGTCCCCCAGACCCTCTCTTCCCCCTCCTCCTCCCAGATGTAATGTGTTTTTCACAATAATGAAGCTTTCTGCCAGGGACAAAATGAGTCAGTTATCGGGTAGTAAAGGATCGTCGCTACCACGGGCCGACCATGGTTCGGCCCGTGATAGAAAATTTTGGAATTCCAGGGTCCCAAAATCTTCATTTCCTTGTATCTGAGCAGACATTTTTGGGTTTTTCAAGGAAATACAATCGCAAGATTTAACAAATCTACAACCTAACCCCCCCTGGACCTAACCCCCCTACGATTTTTATGCCAGTTTTGGACATATTTCAAGGACCAACTTTGGGCAAAAGTGGGGGGACGTGTCCCCCCCAATCCCCCCCGTGGCCACGCCACTGCAATTAAGTTAATCTTCCAGTTGGGAGGTGTGTTTTTCTAACAATTATCTTCCATGACAATCATGAAAATTAAATGATAATTAGCATTTTTGTAAGGTTTGCAATTAGACTATAAATGTGAATAAAAGTGAATCTCTCTCTCTCTCTCTCTCTCTCTCTCTCTCTCTCTCTGAGCACCTGAGCACCTGACTCTCGTGTCTCGACCGATCGAAACAAAAATTGGCACAGGTCTATATAGATGTAATTTGACCAGGAAAGGACTTCTGATGGCCACGATCGCGTCCGACATCGCGTTAATTCTTCAACTAATGAAGGGGTGGGTTAGGGTTGGGGGATGAGCCCCGATCGCATCTGATTTTGCATTAACCCTGCAACACGTGAACTGCTGGGTATGGCTACCAGTACAACAAAATATTAAGTAGAAAAGCCCTCAGAAGTTTAACGAAGAGCCAAAGATTACCCGATTTTGGGGAGGGGGTGGGAGTGAGTGGGTGGAGGGGGCGTCTCCCGTATCTACACCACTGTATTAATATATATTTTAAATATTTCCTGTTTCCTTCGAATTGCTCTCTTGATGAAATGTTCATACCGGCGAAATTGACTTTCGGCGAAGTCTGTTCAGACTGTTCTGCTGAGATAAATGCTAAAAATGGAAAGTTTTTGCCTTTATGCACACCCATTGAAAGCAGACACAAATCTTCTCAAGTCCTTCAGCCAATATTCGCCTTCGCCCATACAATTAAAGACCAGGTACATGTTGACCAACTGTGGGTACGAGTTGTCCAACCTTGGGTACGAGTTGTCCAACTGTGGGTACGAGTTGTCTAGCCGAAATTGGGTACGAGTCGTCCAATTTTGGGTACGACTTGACTGGTACGAGTTGCCGTGGGTACGAGTTGTCCTGATACCATGAAAATTTATCTTCTTCTCAGCAGTCTGTGCTTAAGATTTCGGCTCATGAAGTAAGAGCTCTTTCTACTTCTTGGGCTTACGCTAATAGTATTGCTATTACAGATTTAATGAAGGCTGCTTATTGGTCTCAGCCATCCATATTCACGAATTTTTATCTCAGAAATATTGAGTCCATTTCTGGAGACCTGCATTGTTTAGGTCCGTTATCTGTTGCTCAGAATGTCGTCCACTAAACAGTTGCAACTATAGTTATGCAGGCTTTGTGTTCCGGCAGTGACTCCGTCCGGCTGCCCTCTTCGCTTTGGACTATTTGACCCAGGGCAAGGGGAAGGGGGGGGGGGGGGGTGTTCCCTTAGGTCACCTGCTTTATAGTGAAAAGCAAGGGAATGCCTCCTCCGAAGTGAGTATTTCTGAGTCGTTTCCGGGATGGTTTTAAAGTGTAATATTAATGTTAAAAATTCATTCATGTCATATTTTTAAAGTGTAGCTCGGTGTGAAGCATTTGTATATGTCAAGTGTGAAACGGGCGTTAATATACAATCCTCGGACACTTTTTAAGAATATAAAGAGTCTCAATTCTCTGGACTAACTTTATTTATTGGCTTACTTTAAAAATAATTAGTATAAAGGGTTATACTGGATGTTAATAGAGAACATGAATGTTATTGTGCTCAATTATGAAGGGTATTGTATCTTTCTAATTTAACATAAAATAAGAAAGATACATGTAAAGCCTAATACTCCTTTTCTCCTTGAGGGGTTGCCTCTATATTATATAGTTGAGCTTATTGGATTTTCCTCTATGTCCGAGGCCCTCCAGCCTTTTTACTATTCAGCTATGTCTGGGTCATTGGTACAGTATAAAAATGTTAAAAAATTTATAGTAATTTATATATTTTTTATACTTACCAATGACCCAGACGGGGATGGCCCTCCCAGGAGTTGGGAACTCTTACCTCCCCGCTGAGTACATAGCGCTGACCAGGCACTGCCAGTAAGAATGATAATTGGCGCCAATTTCGGAACGTCCTTGACACTGCGCATGCGCAGTAAGGGCAAAGTATGGAGGCCCTTTAGGACATGATTTCTTTTGGTTTTAGATGCAAATTTTGGGGATTGGGGGGCAAAATTTGTGTTTGGCCCTGGATTTTTTAGAGTTAGCACCAGCTATGTCTGGGTCATTGGTAAGTATAAAAAATATATAAATTACTATAAATTTTTTAACTTTCTGAACCGAGAGGCCAATTTGAACCAGATTTAATATGAGATATTATTGGGTTATAAGTACTTGATTTTTTTCCTGCAGTCCCGTGGGAACCTCAAGAGCCAAAAATAGAAAAAAACAAAAACGTCCTATCTCCAAAACTGCACGGCACTGAGAATTTTTTATTTGGTGTGAGGCTTCTTTGGGACCAACAGAAAGGAATGGTAAAAAAAAATTGTCATCGGTTTTTGTCATTAGGTACTTTTTCGGGACTTTGAAAAAATGCTGAGTCAGCATTTTTTTTAACACTGTGGGCAATGGGAAAAAATTAAAGAATCGTTTGCTTCCAAACCACTGCTCCAAAAACTTTCATATTTTACATATAACATCTTTGGAACATTGATTCACATATTTGTTGAAATCAAATCCTTTGGTCCATATTTGGGTTCCCTATGGGAGCCTGAATGTTCAAATTAGTGCAGTATGAGGAATATTCTTTAAAAATCTTCTTCAGATCTACCATTAAGAATCTTTTGATATTTGGTATGCAGCATGCTTAGGAGGGTGAGATTCAAGTTTGTTCAAGCCAAGTCCCTGGGTTCATATTTTGGCTGAAAATTTGGGGTCCGGTCCGGACTTAGAAATTTTGGACCCAAATCCGGAAATGAGTTTTTTGTTTTTTTATGTGTTTCGGTCAATTTTAAGACAAAAAAATTATCCAAAATTTTTGTTTTGTTTTTTATGCATTTTGGTCAATTTTAAGACAAAATTTTTTTTTTTTTTACACTGAAAATTTGGGGTCCCGGTGGGACTTACAAATTTTGGACCAAAATCAGGAAATTTTTTTGGGTTTTTTTTATACGTTTTGGTCAATTTTAAGACAAAATTTTTTTTTTTTAAACCTAAAAATTTGGGGTCAGTGTGGATCTTGGAAATTTTGGACCAAAATCTGGAAATTTTTTTTATTGTTTTTTTATGCATTTTGGACAATTTTAAGACGAAAAAAAATATTTTTTTACACCGAAAATTTGGGGTTCGGGTGGGACCTGGAAATTTTTGACCAAAATCCAGAAATTTTGGGGGGGGTTTTTTATGCGTTTTGGTCAATTTTAAGACAAAAATATTTTTTTTTTTTACACTGAAAATTTGGGGTCCGGGTGGGACTTAGAAATTTTGGATCAATCCGGAAATTTTTTGGGTTTTTTTATGCGAGTAAAGGAAGAAATGTGACAACATAGATTAGATGAACTTTATTTATTTCATACTTCTTATCCTTACTTGTTTATTTCTGACTCACTAGGCTTTGTAGCAGATCCCCTAGTACCCCTTAGAATGATCTAAGGGGAATTAGGTAGAACTCAGTGGAGATACTGACAGGCAGAACTTTTTGTGGTGTCGTACAAACTATTGGGTATTTTTTTTAGTGTTCAACCGATGATCGGAACCGGCCACCACAATCGGCCGATTATGGGCAATCAGATGACAGCGGCAACCGCTCCTAGAACATCGGTTGTTGAACAACCGATTGTTGCCAAGCAATTTGTGATTTTTCTGTATCGCATTTTATTATCTTCTGCAATTGTTCAATTGTTAATGTAAAATGATGTCGATGATACCATTCAATAAAGTTGAGAAACAACCACAATGTGTATTCTTAATCTCTCTAGATGCCCCTTTACGGGATATACGTGTTAAACGACATGTAAAGCTTACAACTGAGCACACTTTGAGCATACTTGCAGCAATCGCCAGTTCATACCAGAAAAGTGAAGGATGCACTCCATTGACTCAGGTCGCAGTAAAATTACCAGTCGCGCACACTTGGGCGGTAAACGTGGCTCAGAGAGCCACGTTTTCCGCCCAGGTGTGCGCGACTGGTAATTTTACTGGGACCCCAGTCAACGAAGTTTAACACTTTGAAAAATGTTCAGTTTAATGTAGTTCTTTCGAGCCTCGACTTGTCTTGTAGTGCACGGTATTACAATCGGAATCGGCATCAGAATCGGCTGATTGTGGGCTCAGATAACCGGTAATCGGTCAGCGACCATTTTTGGTAATCGGTTGGACACTAATTTTTTTCCCACGTTAAGGGGGCTGAAATGTTATTTACCATATGTTCTTAACACAGAAAATCTGGACCGAAACCAAGGTTTTTTCCTGAAACGGAACCGAAACCGAATCTGAAAAATCAAAACCTTCCAGCTCAAGTGAATGTGATATGCTAACAACGGTCTATTTCTCGATTGGGCTGCAATACATCAATGATTTATTCCAGTGGATCAAAAATTTTCATTGACAAAACATTGTGAAAGACTGATTCAAGAGCAACAGTTGAAAATAGTATCTGAGTTGCAGTCTATTTGTATTTCTTTTACCACAGTTAAGATTCTTCAGTATTGTGCAGGGAAGCAGACAGTGATTTTTGACGATTCCTGACCTAGTCACAATCTGGTTGAAATTCTCTGTCCATTTGTAGCTCACCAACAAAGTTGTGTGAGTTTTTGTCATGACCCAAGGCACGTTGGTGTCAAAACTTGTGTTAAAGTTATTGTCAGAGTAGGCGGGGCACGGTGGCTCAGTTGGTAGAAGTGCAGGCTGCAAGCCGAGAGGTCCTCGGTTCGAATCCCACCTGCGGCAACCGCGTTGTGTCCTTGGGCAAGACACCTCCATTGCCCAAGTGGGGGCACGATGACACTGTGTACTAAGGCGTACTGCACATCGATGGTGCACCTGTCTTCAACCAATGCTAACCCTGCTTGTGTGGAGTTAGTATGTTGGGGAGCTGACACTTGCTCGCCGTTGCTCGATGGTTCTCTCCGGGTACTCCGGCTTCCTCCACCCATAAAACTGTCGTGGTCATGATTAGCCATTGTGCAGAAATATGTGACCTTAAACACCAATAAATAAATAAATAAATATTGTCAGAGTCAACTTAGACATTCTGCCCTATTGCTATGCACCTTGTACTGTTTCTATGGCTTACAATTACCAACAGATCGTTATCAGTGATATTTTATTGATTTTTTAGTGTTTTTGCAATGTTCGACTTTTTTGTCAGTGTGGACTTTGAAAATTTCTGGCCTATTTTGCTGTACATGAGTGGAGGTTACCACCGGTATGCTGTGGCTTTTATATTTCATGTATGTGTTAAATGCATCAATACAAGATGACATTAACCCCTGACCAGATATTTTTCAGAGATTTTGGACTTTTTTAATGCAATGTTTTTGTCACTGTGAACTTTGAAAATTTCTGACCTGTTTTTGCAGTGTTTGACTTTTTTGTCACTGTGGACTTTCTGACCTGTTTTGCTATACATGTTCGTGAGCAGACTCCCCCCTCTTGTTAATTTACAGTACAGTGGAGCCCAGTTAATTAAAGTTATCTCTTAATTGATAACCCTGTTAATTGAATATACTTCTGAATGGAAAATCATTTACCATACCTTCAATACAAATTGTACCAATTAATTACCAATTAGTACAGTCACCGCAGATTGGACGTAACCCATACGTGGGCAGTGATATGGCTTAGGCATGATGAGAGGAAGAACCCTATTCATTTTGGGATCATTGTGCCAAAGGTCAAGGTCACCAAGACCTTGAACTTAAACATTTACCAGAGGTTGTGTCTCTAATCAAAATTGTGCTTGCCCAAATGTTACTAAACTTGACTTAAGGGTTGAGCATGATGAAAGGAAGAACCCTATTTATTTTTTTAGATCATCATGCCATGGACAAGGTCACAGTGACTTTAAAGTTAAAATTTGACGTTCGGAGCTGGTTTCGACTCTCTTAATTATTAAAATTATGCATTCACAATCGAAACACAACTTGGCATGTGGGTTGAGCATGATGAGAAGAAAAAAACCTACATATTTTTAGGTCCTTGTGTCAAAAGTCGAGATCACATTGACCTTGAACTTAAAATTTTATCGGTCCTGATCGAAACCAAACTTGACATGTCATCAAATACAGGTAATCTTATCTGTATTATTTGAGTAAATACAGTAGAATCCTCTTAATTGAATATCCATTTTGCCAGTGAAAATTATTCAATTAACAGGAGTATACAATTAACAGGGATTTGGTCAGTTTCCTGTGTTCTGGAGGTAAACTGAGCATTTATTCTATTATATCTTGTTTGACAGAGCTCTTAGAGCTTTGTCAAACGAGATATAATAGAATAAATGTCTGCATTGGATGTATGAGGCCAAAAAGGTTGATAAATTAGGGAAATTTGGGGCGCGTCACAGCAATTTTTTCGACATATTACAAAAATTTATATACAATTAACAGGAGTTTACTCTACAACCCATATGCAATTAACAGATCAAATTTGTACTGAATGTATGGGAAATGGTTTTGTGTTTGAAAATTATATTCAATTAACAGGGATATACAATTAAGAGATATCCAGTTAAGTGGGCTCCACTGTAATACTAACAGTGGCTGTGTTAATTTAATGTAATATATTACCAAGGCTACTGTATCAGGGTGATTTTTTTTTTTTTTTTGGGGGGGGGGGGGGGGGGGATTTGCCACTCCTGGCGGCTACCTCTAGTTGATAATTATTCCTATAATTAGTGTTTAGAATCAATATTATTGCGTCTGTGACCCCTCGTTGGAACGAGCTTGTTCCAATGAGGAGGTCATATGATATTGTTTTGTTGGAATTTTTGGAAAAATTCAATAAACTACTATTTCAAATATTAAATTTCATATCGTTTGCATTGGGTAAATTGTTATTCAAACTGCATCATTAATGCATGCTAATTCGTTCTGACTGTGAGGGCCCAAGTTCGAATGTGGTATGTATGTTTAGATATCTGAACAGTCTTTCGATATACCAGTATAAAACAGTATTTTTTTGAATACCGGTACCGGTGTTCAGTTTAGAATATCGTGCAGCCCTAAAAGAAAGACAACATAATGAACACATGCTGCAAAGAATGATTAAGTTAACCTCTTTCACACTGATGTTAAAATACCAAAATTTCAAGCAGCAAATCTTTCCCTTAGTTCAACTCGGAATTTAACCCTTTACCTCACGAATCGCCGGCATCCGCCCGCGTAATTTGCAAATTGAGCAGTTGAAAAAAATAATTTTTTAAAAATATTTCAACAAAACCATATCATGTGGCCCCTCACTGGAACGAACTCGTTCCAATGAGGGGCCACATGATATGGTTCTGTTGAAATTTTTTTGAAATTTTTTGAAAATAGTAATTAAAATAATATATTTTTATATTCTCAACATTTCGTAAAGGGTTAACCAATTCAATCTTGTTCAACAGAGTTCAATCAGATTGAATTGGTTAAATTTTTGGGGGAAAATTTGCAAGTTGAAATTTTGTTATTTTGGCGTAAGTGTGCAGAGGGTTAATTTATCCTACAGCCCAGTTAGGGTTCAGTTATATCCAGTTATTACTTCAGAACTAAAATCATGTAACATATTTGCATGAAGTACTAGTTTTGCATTGGGTAATGCCATAGGAAGTTAAGGCTGAAAAGAGTTGATTCAGCTCCAAGGTTATTAAATTAATATATGAATGGAATTGGAGTAGCAAGTAAGGCTGTTGCGATTATTCGATTTGTCAACTAACCATTGACTGTTGTGGTAGTCAACTGTTTTTATTATTAGTTGATCGTCGTTAATTTTTAAAGTAGTAAAAGTCGGGTTTAATTTGTACTATGTAATGACTTGAATGAACAGTTAGATTAACCCTTTACCAAACGTAATGGTCAAAGCCAGTCAGGGCTATTCTCAAAAATCATCATTTTTTCATTTTTTGTCTAAAAAATATAGGTTATGACTCCTTGTTGGAATGAGCTCGTCGAGATCATTCCAATGAGGGGTCACACCAAATGTTTTAGAGACAAAATGAAAAAAATAGTTATTCAAGAATTTTTTTTGCAAGTGTCGTCTGCTCTGCTTTTCATGGTAGGTAAAGGGTTAAAAACCTTTGAAATGTCTAACCATAGTTACAGTACATTCTCCATAGACTGGTCACTTTCCACGCATGCGCAATATTTCCAAGGGCATAATAATATTAGATTCTAAACAATAATTATAGGAATAATCATCAAAAATTTAAATAATGAATCACAGGGTTGAATAAAATTTTGCTGATGATGATTTTTATTACCTGGTAAATAGTGTTCAACTGATTACCAAAAATGGTCGCTGATCGATTACCGGTTATTTGAGCCCACAATCGGCCGATTCTGATGCTGATTCCGATTGTAATACCGTGCGCTACAAGACAAGTCGAGGCTTGAAAGAATTACATTAAACTGAACATTTTTCAAAGTGTTAAACTTCGTTGACTGGGGTCCCAGTAAAATTACCAGTCGCGCACACTTGGGCGGTGACGTTTACCACCCAAGTGCGCGCTACTGGTAATTTTTCTGCGACCTGAGTCAATGGAGTACATCTTTCACTTTTCCGGTATGAACTGGCGATTGCTGCAAGTGTGCTCAGTTGTAAGCTTTTCATGTCGTTTAACACGTATATCCCGCAAAGGGGCGTCTAGAGAGATTAAGAATACACATTGTGGTTGTGTCTCAACTTTATTGAATGGTATCATTGACATCATTTTACATTAACAATTGAACAATTGCAGAAGATAATAAAATGCGATTCAGAAAAATCACAAATTGCTTGGCAACAATCGGTTGAACCAATGTTCCAGGAGCCGTTGCCGTTGTCATCCGATTTCCATCCGATTGCCCATAATCGGCCGATTGGGGTGGCCAGTTCCGATCATCGGTTGAACACTACTGGTAAAACACATGCGTGGACATCACTGACCATGCCTGGATTATGCCCTGTCCATGACGACTGTACTGTACTTGTAATATCCCCCAGCCTTTGTTTTTCTGTATGATGGTGCAATAACGTAATAAAAACACTGAGCCTTGCCATTTGATCAGTCTCTGTATTAACCAGAAGTCTTAATCAGTACGAAAGAGTATCTTTTCAATGGAGTACCTTTGAATAATTCGTGGTTTGGGAAGTTATTGCAATTGCAGAACGCAGAGTAAATAGAATCTTTGGTTTTGAACACTTGAATGGCCCCATTGGAACAGTTTGAATCGTGAAAGTAGAAAATTGTCACAAGACTCACAATGGTCAATTCACTTGTAGAGCAAAGTTGTAACTTGTGAAGGAATGGAGGGAGTTTTTTGTTGAAATTTTCTGGAAATATCTCAATGCAGAAGTGTACACAATCAAACATTGTCAGTTTTAAATTTATTTTGTAAGAAAATGAGATTGTTTGTTGAATTTATGGAAAATGATTATTAATCAACTATGGTCACACAAAGTAGATGTTCTGTTTCTCAGGCCAAGTTTTGTAAAATTGCATGCGAGCGGTTTTTTATTTTATATTTTATTTTTGTAATTATTTCTTTGCCATCAGAAGTTCATATTCTTGGTATATTTTATGTTTTCGGCCTCATAATCAACAGAATAGCAAGCTTTGCAAAGCCTTGTTGCACTCAAGGGACAAATTTATCAATTTTATTAACTTGTGTAAAATATCAGACATAAACCATTTAATTTTTATTTTTTCAAGTTTGCATTGGTTATAAAAAGAGCATGCGGCAGCCAAAAGGACCATGCGGGAGGACCTGAGAAACAGATTTTTAATTTTATTAAGCCTAACCATCAATTAATGCTGGCAATTACTTGACAACAAAAATTGACAGTCGCGACAGCCCTAGTAGCAAGAATCTTAAATTATAATATAGTACTTTGGCCACACAAAGTAGATCTTCTGTTTCTCGGGCCATTATTTGTGAAATTGCATGCGGGCGAGCGGTTTTTTTTTTATTTTTTATTTCAGTAATTACTTTTTTGCCATCAAAAGTTCATGTTCTTGGTTCAAGTTTTAGGCCTCAATCTACAGAATAGCATGGGTGATGGTGTATTTCATCCCTTGAGTGCAAGAAGGCTTTGCAATGCTAAAGCATTGCAAAGCCTTCTTGCACTCAAGGGACAAATTCATCAATTTTTTTAACTTGGGTAAAATATCAGACATAAACCATTTAATTTTTATTTTTTTTAAGTTTAAATTGGTTATAAAAAGAGAGCATGCGGCAGCCAAAAGGACCATGCGGGAAGGCCTGAGAAACAGATTTTTTATTTTTTTTGACCTTTTTGTAATATTTTTTTTTATTCATTTTTCTATTTTTAGGAATTATCCAAGTCATATATCAACTTAGAGAATTTAGACGAAGAGATTGAGAAGTTATTAAACACAAGAGTTAATTATGAATACGCAATAGACTCTCAGGGAGTGAAAATAACAGATACTAATACTTATCAGGAATCCAGTGATGAAAATAAATCAAAGCCAGAAACCATAGACACTTAGAGATATCCTTATTTTATAATAAAAGTTTACAATGTAAAAATGTATTGATCTCTTCTGCACTGAATATCTGAACCTTCTTAATTCTTTACTGAAGGCCACTGCACACTTGAGCAATCCAGCTAAGTCATATTGCTTGTGAGTGGCGTTTCATGCTAACTTGAGCAATTTAGCTCAATAGTCGACAACCTTTCTTGGAGACATGCCATTCTTAAAAATGCAGGAGGGCTAAAAATCGCTTCCCTCACATGGCCTAGGGCAGCGATTAGCTCTCCTCAAGCTTACCAAAGCTAAAAGTTACAAATGAAGTTTTACTATTAATGAATTCTGACTTGTGGGCATTGTACATTTTATTTGATGATGCTAATAAGGTTGTCTTTGTGAGACGGCTACACTGCCCCTCCCACTCCTGTGGGCCTCGGCAAGGCCCACAGGTGTTGGAGGGGCAGTGTGGCTGTCTTACAGAGAGCACTAACATAGCAGAGATCTGAGTCTTAGGAGTAGGGTCTTGTGGTAATCATTATTTTCTAAAGACAGGAGGGCTAGTTCTCGCCCTCCTTAATTTTTATAAGGCGAGCAGTAGGCGAGCAAATAAATCGCTCTCCTGAAAATGCCAGGCCTGACATCCCTCATATTTTTATACTGTACCAATGACTCAGACTTAGCTGCTGCTAACTCTAAAATATTAAGGGCCAAACGCAAATTTTATCCCCCAATCCCCAAAATTTGCATTTAAAACCGAAAATTACATGTCCTATATGGTCCTCCATACTTTTATCCCACTGCGCATGCGCAGTGTCAAGGAGGTCTCGAAATTGCTGCCAAAAGTCATTCTTTGTTTGGCTCTCAATACAGTTACACTTCACTGTTATTTGTGCTTGTAAATCTCAGTTTTAAACATGCCAGCCACATAATTATGAGAGAAATGGTGGATATATGGTGGAAATAGAAGATGGAGAGGAAAAAACAGTGGAAACAAATATTCAGGGCTGTAACTTATAATTATTTTACGAAATTATTCATGTTACCTATTTTCGAGGCATGACCTTGTTGTGGTCATTCTTGCTATGAATGTTCCATTGTTTAATCAGTGTTTCCTCTCTCCCTTTCCTTTATTCCCCCTAGCTATTCTCCCATGCTTTTGGCTTATTTTTTGTAATGTTTATTACTAAAATATCTTGAGAGGTTTGGCTTGGTAACAGAATTATTTTCTGTTTTTTCCCCATGTTTACGTCCTCACCCCAGGAGTGTTTAGGTGTTTTGGTGTGCATCTACCATATGATGTTCTACAGTTTCTTCTCTGGAAGCCTCTGTTTTGCATCAGATAGTGTTTAAATTGGTAACTGATTTCAGGCTATGTTTGTTTCAGTGCCTGTAGTTATGTTTCAAGTTTGTTGACAATTTTGCATATGTTGTTACTTCTGACAGTGATTACTTGTCTTCAGCTTAATTTAGTTCATAGCAACATACATTAATATTGTCCGTAAGTGTTACATTAATTTTTCAATATCATTAAAATTTTTTGTCCACACTTAGGCTTTTTGGGGATCCTTTGTGCTCAAGGTTCCCATTGGGAACTTGGGCTCTTCTGAAAATTTTTTCAAAAATTTTTTTTTTTTTAAATTATTTTCTTTTGAAAGGTTATAATGAATTATAATGTATATGTATATTTATTTCAAGGGTTAGTGCGAGTAATATGACAGTGTATATTTTTTCTGGTTGGAAAAAATATTCTTCATTCGTAATGCGAAGATATCTTCCTCTAATTCACAAGTTCATTGTGTTTCTTATAGTCAATGTAGTCGCATTAATTCTTGCTCTGTGTGTGTTGATTGATATGACAGCGTTGGAGACGGGTGTCACGGTATTTTATTAGCGGTGAGGGGTCCATTACGGTCCTCTCTCCATAGGGTCACTATATATTATCTGTTTCTTTTTCAGAATTCAGAGTGATGTTTCCGTGATGTCTTCAATACGTGTGTCTCCGTCGTTGCAATAGTAGGGCTAGCGGGAAGTGCTCAAGGTATTACGACAATTGCTGGGAGTTAGCTAGTTCTACGGAAGGCATTGTCACCCGCTAGTCCGCCCGGTGTCGCGTCCATTCACCAGGAAAGAATGGTACAGCACCCGGGTTAGTCCGTTGCGGTCCAGGGAAGTAGATTGGGTGATGCGAGCACTATAAAACTTCAGATGTGCACACCCAGCAATGACGGATCCGAGGATAGTACGGAGGAAGCCTACCAGTCCGGTAGCTAGCTCGTCCAGGTCCCCCGGACCGCGAGCGAGAGAGGCCCCCTCTCTCTTGCATCAACATCTGCACCACGATGTTGTTGTATGTTGTTCACTTAGTCGGAGCTTACGTCCACTCCTCCTGCTCAGGATGCTCCGTCGCATGACAGTCCGACGCGGCTGCTATATTGGCTTCCTCATCCTCGTCAACACACACGACCGCACCTTGGCTATGTGACAACAGATTTCCAGGGGACGTTCGCATCTTATATAAATGCAAGAATGAATGTCCCGGGAGCTTCCAGCTGATATTTCACGTAGGGCCGTGGCTCCACGGTCTCATAGGATAACATGAACTAGGTGTTGTTACTGTGAAGTCTTTGTAAGTGTGCTTCCGTTGTCACAGTCAAATGAAGAGCTAGCGGTAAAGTGCTCATGCAGATACGTCAATTGCCTAAGAGGTCCCAAGTAGGATCGACGGCATTGGCGTCCGCTAGCTCGTCCGGTGTCGCGACCATTCACCGAATGGCTCAGCACCCGGGTTTGTCCGTTGCGGTCCAGGAAGGAGATTTGAGTGATGCGAGCACTATAAAATACAATGTGCACATCCAGTGACGACGGATACGAGGATGGTACGGAGGAAGCCTATTAAGTCCGGTTCCTAGCTCGTCCAGGTCCATCGGGCTGCGAGCGAGAGAGTTTCCTCTCTCGTATTACAACATCTGGGCCCAGATGTTGTGGTACAAAACGTTGCTCAGTCGGAGCATACGTCTACCACTCGGGACGCTCCATTATATAGACAGTCCGGAGAGACTGCTCTTTCGGCTTCCTCATCCTCATGACAGCACACGCGACCGCACCTTGGCTACGTGACCTGTGATATTCAACCAACATTGCCGACCAGGGATTCTACGGCGACCAAGTCACGCCATCCGGTAGCCAAGAATACAAGGCCTTCATACTCCGGACATTCACATATTAGATGTATACAAGAGTGAACGTCCAAGGAGCTTCCAGAGGCTAAATCCTATATGACCGCAGCTCCACAGGCCTCTATTACGGACATTCTATCGCAGATAGCACAAATTATCTCAGCATCCCAGCAACCGACAGTAACTCTGTCGGATCAGGAATTATCCAAGGAAGCTGGGTTGGTACGTTCCGCTGCAGGTTCAGACACGGACGACCAAGAATTACAAGTGGTCCGACAGGACGGCGAAAGGGATACGGATGAGTTGTATTTTCTCTTTTCGGAACAACATAATTGCCATAGAGTGCATCCGGCATTATCATCTGACGTTGTTCCTCCGGACCAAAATGCTATGTTGCTGGATAAGAGACTGATGGCGCCACTGGACACAGAATTCTTAATCGGTTTAGGGTCATCATCCCTCAGTTTCCGACATAGTCCAGATATGTCTCACGGACATTTGATCTGTTGAATGACGCTATATTATTTAACTTGCTACGTAAATGGGCAGGTCAGGTTAGGTTTCTTATTGGCAATATGTTCTGCATCTGCCTTTCATCAATTCAATGAATATTTTGAAACGGCAGGACAGAGCATTCTGAGAGTTCTCTGCGTCTAGTCGACCAGGTCAGGACCTAGTATTGTTTTTTTACTGTCGTCTATGTCAATTCCAACCACGATGTTGCAAATAACAATATCATCTAGCAGGGTCAGCTTAGATGCATCATCGTACGCAGATCACCTTACCAGAACATTATCATAATGTCACAAGGAAAAAGAATTCTAGGATGCACAATCTCCTTAAGAGTTCTTTCAATGGCCTCACGTAAAACTCCGTCCTATAGTGGCAATATGGAGTTGGTTAGACGTGACGCGGTCCTGGCTACATCCACGCGTGTAGATAGTAAGGTGAAAAACTCTCTCAGAGTCGCTCCGGTCTCCGGAGAGTTTTCTTCGACGGCAAGCTTTCCGCAGTCTGTGATCAGTTAACTAAGAAAGCTTTAGACTCTCTGCTATTAAAATTCGCTTCCATATAGTCGGATTCAGCAGAGAAGAGTAGGACAGGCACTTCTGGGACGAATATGTCCAAGGGAAGTTCCTATAAAGGTTCCTATGCATCCTCTAGGTCTTATTCTAGAGACCGTCAGGGTAGCGACTCATATAGGGCCGTAATTATGGTCAGACGTCCCTAGGTCGACGGGGTGAGGTGTGGACCGTGGAGGACATGGCTTCTCCTTCCGCAAGCCTTGCAGGATCAGGAGGTAATAGTTTTATCGTCTTATCGTGTACTAGTGAGTGGAAGACTGTCAAGTTTCTAAATTATTTGGGAATAGATTACGGTCATCCCTTGGATTCAAGGGGTGATTTCGAAAGGCCTAAATTGTTCCTCAAACGAAATCCTCTGTCAACTCGGAGTCCAAGATGGACTCAGCTTCCGCCAAGTGAGTAGGATAGAGGCTCGCTTCCATCAGAAGTCTAGTCTCTTCTGGAATGATCGCGATGGAGATCGTAGAAATTCAGGAATTTCCAGGTTTCTACAACCATCCTTTTCTGGTTCCGAAAACCAGACGGCTCGTTCCGTTCACTCATTATTCGGAACTGGATAAACAAGCTGATCGAGGCTCCAAGTTTATATATGGAGTCCACCCGATCGGTCAGAGCGAGTATTCGGGTCTACGATTATGCTGCATGCATAGATCTCAAGATGCGTACTTTCACGCCATGTACATCAGGCGTCAGAAAGTATCTTCGCTTCCTTATCATAGGAGTTGTATATCAGTTCCGAGCAGTATGCTTCAGTCTGAATCTAGCCCCCTGGGCCTTCACTCGAATAACGGACTCAGTAATGACTCATTTCCGAACTTATTCATCTGCGATAACGTCGGCCTACCTGGACAACATTCATACAGGTACGGCAATGAGTTAGCGCTTCAGAACTATGTGCAGAATCTGCTTCTATTGCTCCGACGTCTCAGGTTTCTTAAGTAAATGAGGAGAAGTCAGATCTGGTATCATCCAAGTCATTCACTAACCGGGTGATGAGCTTCGTAACCCACAACTTTTTCGTTCATCTGCCGTTACCCAGAACAAAATTTTTCAGTTGTTATGCTCACTATTGTCTTCGCTCAGACAAAGTCTCAGCGAGAGATCTTATGAGACTGATACGTTTAGGCAGGACTGCCGTGATTTTATTCTGATGCGGCGGTTACGCATTGGTCATCTCCAAATTTCTTTAATTCAGTATTGGAGGGTGAAGATTCTTTTGCTCGATACGGACACTGTCTTGTCAAATCAAGTGAATAAGAGATTCAGACTTGGGCAAGTTTTCTGGGCTTAACTCAGGTAGTTCCACTGCAACTGCCGGATCCGAGTTTTACAGTTTTGATGGATGCCAGTAAACAGGTTGGGTCGTTTTCATTGAGCCCAACGGATTGAAGTGCCAGGGTCTTTTGATTCCGTAGTTCCTTATCAAGTACTCAAACATCAAGTATGATGTCATTTTGGCTTGCACTACGTTATTGGATAACGTAATTCAGAATGTTCATATGCTAATTCTGTCCGACAATTCAACGGTATTAGCGTATTTTCGAAATTATGGAGGCACTCATTCCATCCTGTTATTCATGTCAACGGAATGAATCTTTTGGTTGCTACTAGAACATCAAGTTCTCCTATCAGTCCGTCATATTCCGGGTCGTCCGAACGTATTAGCGGATTCCCTTCGCGGAGGGGCCGTTTGTGGCCGGCAGAATCGGCTTTCAACAAACGAGTTTTCAATCAGATTGCTACTATGGCGAGCGGCCAATGATCGACTTATTCACGACGCATCTCAACAATCAGTTGCAGATGTATGTGTCATTATGTTTGGATCTTCAAGCGTTTGCAATAAACGCTCTATCGATCTTGTTAGACGGAATAATAAGATATGCGTCTCTTCCAGCGTTGCTGATTCAGCAGATTTTGCTCTAGTGTAATTATTTCAATGCAAATTCTGTTGGTAGCTTCTCTAGCTCCACAAGACTGTGGACTATTTACTCGGGCGTCTGTTGTGAGACATGCCGTGGAAGCTTCCTCCACATTTCGGTCCATTCTATGGTCAGATGGATTCAATCTACAGTCAGTTCTGCTTATGATTATTTCTTTATTCAGCAGTCTGTGTTTTAGTGTAAGCTCATGAAGTAAGAGTTCTTCTACTTCATGGGCTTAAGCTATTAATATTATTATTACAGATTTAATGAGGGCTGCATATTAGTGTTAGCCCTCCATATTTTTATACTGTACCAATGACCCAGACATAGCTGGCTGGTGCTAACTCTTAAAACATAGGGCCAAACACAAATTTTGCCCCCCAATCCCCAAAATTTGCATCTAAAACTAAAGAAAAAATGTCCTGAGAGGCCCTCCACACCTCGCCCCCACTGCGCATGCGCAGTGTCAAGGACGTTCCGAAATTGGCGCCATTAATCATTCTAAGTTTGGCCCTTCATCAGTTAACATCTGACTGATCTTTGTGCTTTTAAATCTCAGTTTAAATGATGCCAGACACATAAATATTAGTGAAATGGTGATTCTAAGGAGGATAGAAAAGGAGGAGAGGAAAAGAATGTGTGACAGAATATTATCAGGGCTGTAACTTAAAATTTTTTAATGAAATTATGTTAAGTTACCTATTTTCAAGGCAGCAGCCATTTTGTTGTCATTCTGATTATTTAGTTACACTGTTTTTTCAAGTGTTTTTCCTCTCTCCCTGTCCTTTAAGTTCCCCCTTGCTATTCTCCCATGCTTTTGGCATAGTTTCTGTAATTATTATTACTAAAATTTCTTGGGAGTTTTAGCTTAATAACAGAATGAATTCTGTTCTTTCCCCATGTTTACGTCTTCACCTACGGGTGGTTAGGCGTTGTGTTCTGCATCTACCATCTGATGTTCTGCAGTTTCTTCCCTGGAAGTCTCTGTTTTGCATCAGATGGTGTATTTTTGGTAACTGATTTCGGGCCTGGGTGCCTGGAGTCTTATTTTAGTGTTTTTACACTCATTGTTTACATTTACAACAGCCCTCTGTGTGAGGGGGGATTTCTAAATAATAATATCTTTATGTTATTTTATTCATAACTAGATACATTATTATTGTTCGTAAGTGTTGAATAAATTGTTTAAAATATTTTTAAAATTTTTGTCCACACTTAGGCTTGGGATCCATTGGGGCTCAACGTTACTTTTCAGAAACTTGGGCTGTTCTGAAAAAATATTTTTTCAAAATATTTTGATTTCAATTATTTTTTCTATATTAATGGATCATATTATTATTATGTATTTGATTGCCAGGGGTTAGTGCGAGTACCAGGACTTGTTTTCTTTTCTCATTGAAAGGATATTGATCAATTGTTTTAGGAGGAAGTCTTCCTCTGACCTTATTATCATTCTATATGTGGTCAGTGTACTCGCATTAACTCCTGTTCTGTATCGTATGATTTCGATGACAATATGGGAAGCGTATGTCACGGTATGTTGTTGGGGATTTGGACACTCCGGTCCTTTCCCCGCAGGGTCACTCTACTTTATCAATTTCTATTTCAGACGATCAAGATTAGGGTGATGTATCTGTGATGTCTTCCAACAGTGTGCCTCCGTCGTCACAATTAATGAAGGGCTAGCGGAAAAGTGCTCATGTAATACGCCAATTGCCTAAGAGGACCCTAGTAGGTTCGACGGCCTTTGACGTCCGCTAGCTCGCCCGGTGTAGCGTCCATTCACCGAATGGTTCGGCAGCCGGGTTCGTCCGTTGCGGTCTAGAAGGAATTTTGGGGTGATGCGAGCACTATAAAATTATCTTAATGCACACCCAGTGACGGCGGATCGGAGGGAGAACGGAGGAAGCCTTTTAGTCCGGTTCATAGCTCGTTCCGGTCCATCCGGACGGCAAGCGAGAGAGGCCCCTCTCTCGTTCAACAACATCTGGCCCCAGATGTTGTGGTACAAATGTGTTGTTAGCGGAGCATACGTCCGTCGCTCGGGACGCTCCGTTGTATAGGCAGTCCGCTGAGACTGCTAAGGCTTCCTCTTCTCATCAGCGCACACGACCGCACCTTGGCTGCGTGACCGCCGATATATTACCAGCTTCGCCGATCAAGGATTCTTCGGCGACCAGGTCACACCATCCGGCAGCCAGGGATTCGAGACCGATGGACTCCGGACGTTCGCATAGGAAGTATGCGGGAGCCATCTGATGCGGAGCTGCCCTCGGCGAAGCACCGATAGACTGCGCCTCCGCAGGTCTCGACGCCGGACATTCTTGTGCACATAGCACAGCTTATCGCAGCATCCCAGCAGCCGACAGAAACGGTGTCGGATCGAGAATTATCCGACAGCGCTGGGTCGGTAGCCGGGGACTCGAGGCCTGCAGACTCCGGACGTTCGCATAGGAAGTGTGCGGGAGTCAACGTACACGGAGCTTCCAGCGGCAATGCATCGTAAGTCCGCTACGGCACAGGCCTCGGGAACGGACGTGCTTTCCTTAATAGCACAGTTTATCGCAGCATCCCAGCATCAACTGAATCTGTCGCATATATTTTATCCGACGATGCTGGGTCGGGACGCTCCGCGGAAGCGGGTACGGACGTCCGAAAGTTTCATCCGGTCCGACGGGATACCGAAAGGGATTCGGTGGATTTCAAGCTTTCCCTTTCGGAACAACATATGCTGCGATGCCGGATAAGAAACTGATAGCGTCGGTGGACTTAGAAATTTTTGGTTCGGTTCAGGGACATCGTCCCTCAGTTCCGACATAGTCCAATAATGTCACACAAACTTTCGAATTATTGAACGACGCTATATATATTATTATTTTATGCTTGCTATCCAAGCATTTCTGGTTTCTTGTTCGAAGAGTTATGGAGATGTCTTTCAAAAGTGTGCCTCTGTCGTCATAGTTAATGAAGAGTTAGCGGCAATAAGTGCTCATGGAATATGTCTATCGCTTACGGAATGACATTCGCTAGCTCACCCGGTGTAGCATACATTCATCGAATGGTTCGGCTGCCGGGTTCGTCCGTTGCGGTCTAGGAAGGAGATTTGGGTGATGCGAGCACTTTAATTACTTTAGTACTCACCCAGTGACGGCAGATTGAGGACAGATCGGAGGAAGCCAACAACATAGGGGACCGCATGTTGTGGTTCAGATATTTTACATTCGGAGCATATGTCCGTTGCTCGGGACGCTCCGTTATATTGACAGTCCGAGAGACTGTCTTTAATGCTTCCTCATCCTCACAGCAGGGCACACGACCGCACATTGGCTACGTGACCTCGAGTATCCGATCAGTTTCGGCATTCAGTGATTCCACAGCGAATAGGTCGCGCCATCCGGTAGCCAAGGGACACGAGGCCTATACACTCCGTTCGCTCGCATATTGGAAGTATGCACGGGGTAACGATCTCGGAGCTTCCTGCGGCAATGCATCGTAAGACCGCTGCTCCTCAGGCCTCGGTGACGGACGTGCTATCCGAGTTAGCACAGTTGTTTCGCAGCATCCCAGCAATTGACGGTTTCTCGGTCGAATCAGGAATTATCCGACGGCGCTGGGTCGGTGCGGTCCGCGGTTGCATCAAGCTACGGACGACCGAACGCTTTATATGGTCCGACAGGATGGCGAAAGGGATTCGAAAGATTTCGAGTTTTCCCTTTAGTAGTATCGGAAGATGCCTTTCATATCTTCTGGCATTTCTTCCAGTGATTATTTTTCGGACTTCATTGCTGCGATCTTGGATAAGAGACTTATAGCGTCATTGGACTCGGATTTTTCGATCGGTACAGGGACTTTGTCCCTGACTTACCGACGCAGTCCAATATTGTCATTACAACATGTGTTTTATTTTTCGACGCTATATATTATATATATATATACAAGCCTGCTACTAAGCATGATAGTTTAGTTTCTTGTCCGCGTGGCTCATTTCTGCCATTTTATCTTTTTTACATATAGTTTATTTTGGCAGAGCAGGGCAAACCGAGAGTTCATATGCGTCTAGACGGTGTGATTAAAGACTGCATATATTCTTTTTCGCCGTTTATGTCTTTTCCAATTTCAATATTGGGAACGACATTATGTATAGTAGACTTAACTTAGACGCTTTATTATACGTAATCCGCCTTACTGAGGCGTTATCATTACGTCTTCAAGAAAAGATTTACGGGATATTATTCTCAATGTAATTTCTTTTGAGGGCAGTATTTTGTTCACGTATAACTCCGCCCTTCAGTGGCTGATTGGAGTGTTTTAGACGTGATGCAGCCCTAGCTACATCCACGCGTGGATAGTAGGTTAAGAACTCTCTCAGAGTCGCTTCGTTCTCGGAGGAGCTTCTCTTCGACGGCAACTTTCCGGCAATCCATGAATTGCTTGGTTTATTCATTCTCTTGTCTATCTAGTGTTACAAGAGATTCAGACTGGGGCAAACATTCGGTGGTTGACTCAGAGAGTGCCGCCGCAGTTGCCGGACCCTAGTGTGGCTGTTATGACGGTTGCCAGTCAAACAGATTGGGATATATACTGATCCCTACGGATTCGAAGTGCCAGGGTCTTTGGGTTCCGCAGTCTTTTAGCTATCAGTTTAACTTCCGCGGAATAATGTTTTTTAGGCTTGCTTTATGTCATTGCATGAACATTATTCAGAAATGCATGCCCAAATTCCTGTCCTTTAATTCGACAGTAGTGGCGTATCTCCGGAACCAGGGAGGCACTCTTTCGTTTCCGTTATTCAATTTAATGGAAAGAATCCGTCTGTTGGTTATAGTACACCAAGTTCAGTTTTGGTCCGTCATATTCGGGGTCGTCTGATTGTTTTATCGCACTCCCGTTCTCTTACGGGTCGCTTGTTGCTGTCAGAATGGACTCTCAACAAACAAGTATTTAATCAGATTTGCTATCTATGGGAGCGCCCAATGATGTTTTATTATGACACAGCTTGCTAATCAATTGCAGACGTATGTGTTGGCTTGTCCAGATCTCTGAGCTAATACTGTTAACGCTCTATTGATCTATAGGACGCAATGATAGGATACGCGTATCCTCCGGCGCTGTTGTTTTAGCAGGTATTGCTAAGATAAACAACCACAATACATTTCTGTTGATAGCATCTCTATCTTCACAGAGATCATGAGTAATTTACTCTCTTGTCTACTGTGGATCTTAACGTGAAATCTTCCTCTATGTGAGGATCTTTTTTCACTGGGTAAATCGTGTCATCTTTATCACAACCAGCAAGGTCGCAACCTTCATGTATTCCGTTGTGTGGTCCGTATTGCATTGTAAGCACTGTACTGGACGAGCTTTGGACGCGATTTCTTACTATAGGAGATCCTCTTCTTCGCTATTCTATGCGACTAAAGTGGAGGCTCTTCCGTCGTGGTGTAGGGATCATTATGTTCATATGGTTGATCCCTCCATACTACGCATTGCTAGTTTTTAGTATACTTGTTTCACAAGATCTACTGCAGCCTGTTGTTATTTAGGTTATAGGTTTATGTTACCTCATACCTATGCACTCTACGATAGTTTACAATTGAGTCTTTTGTCTCTTTATCTAAGTCAGTTAGTAACTTTTTGATAAATAGACTTAGAATCTTTAGATTAAATTCCTATACGGATTTTAACTTCGGTTCTTATTTAGTTAAGTAATCATTTGAGCCTCTGGAAACAGTAGTTTTCAAATTCTGACCTTTTAGACAGTAATTCTGTTGGTTTCTCTTTTACTGTAGAGTCAGTGAGTTTCATGCACTATCGATGGATGATTTTCACTTTCATAGTTTCGGAATCAATACTTCCGTTACTATTTAGGTTGGATTGTTGCATAAGAGTTAGGCTCCTATTATCCGGAACCTATTATTTTAAGGTCCTTCCGTCTTCGTATGGGCATAGGCCTTTACTCTTTCCGGGTACAGTTTATGTATTTATAAACAGATATCTGTTTATTACAAGGGCGTAAGCTTCTTCTGTCTTTGATGTCTAGTAGAAGGACGTTACGCTCCATTTTATTGTTAATCGATTCTATTAACTAGCGTACTGCTTATGGTATATCATTGGCTTAGCAGTTGTGCTTAAGATTTCGGCTCTTGAAATAAGAGTTCTTCTACTTCTTGGGCTTACATTAATAGTGTTGCTATTATAGATTTTTGAAGGCTGCTCATTGCGCTCAGCCATCCATTCATGAATTTTATCTCAGAAATATCGAGTCCATTTCTGGAGGCCTCTATTGTTAGGTCTATTATCTACTGCTCAGAATGTCATTCACTTAACAGTTGCTACTATAGCTAGGTAGGCTGTCTGTTTCGGCAGTGTCTCCGTTCGGCTGCCCTCTTCGCTCTGGGCTATTTGACCCAGGGCAAGAAAAAGGGGGGGGGGGGGAGGGTGTTCCCTTGGGTCACCTGTTTTTACTATGAAAACAAGGGGATACCTCCTCCGGAGTTAGTAATTCTGAGCTGTTATTGGGATGGTTGTTTAGTGAGAAGTTTAAGTTTATAAAATTCATTCAAGTCTTAGTTTTTAAAGTATAGCTTTTGAATATTGCATATGTCAACGGACATGATTATGCAATTCTCACACACTTTTAGGAGTATAAGAGTCTCTATTCTCTAGACTTACTTTATTATTGGCTTACTTTAAAAATTATTAGTATAAGGATTATTGGATATTAATAGAGTACATGGATGTATGAAGCTCAATTTTTGGAAGGTGTTGTATCTTTCTAATTTATCATAAATAAGAAAGATACATGTAAGGCCTATTACTTCTTTTCCCTACAGGGGATGACTCTATTTTATTTTATTGAGCGTATTCCATTTTGCTCTATGTCCTTGGCCCTCCAGCCTTTTTACTATTCAGCTATGTCTGGGTCATTGGTACAGTATAAAAATGTTAAAAAATTTATAGTAATTTATATATTTTTTATACTTACCAATGACCCAGACGGGGATGGCCCTCCCAGGAGTTGGGAACTCTTGCCTCCCCGCTGAGTACATAGCGCTTACCAGGCACTGGTTATTAGAATGATTAATGGCGCCAATTTCGGAACGTCCTTGACACTGCGCATGCGCAGTGGGGGCGAGGTGTGGAGGGCCTCTCAGGACATTTTTTCTTTAGTTTTAGATGCAAATTTTGGGGATTGGGGGGCAAAATTTGTGTTTGGCCCTATGTTTTAAGAGTTAGCACCAGCCAGCTATGTCTGGGTCATTGGTAAGTATAAAAAATATATAAATTACTATAAATTTTTTAACTTTCACGATTTTGTATCTGAAAATATTGAGTCCTTTTCTGCAGATCTACATTGTTTAGGTCCGCTATTTTTTACTCTGAATGACGTTTACTAAACAGTGGCAACTATGTGTGTATAGGCTTTCGGTTCCGGCAGTGACTGTCCTGCTGCCCTCTTTGCTCTCGTGTATTTGATCCAGGGCAAGGGAAAGGGGGAGTGGGGGTTCCCTTAGGTCACCTGCTTTATAGTGTAAAGCAAGGGAATACCTCCCTTGGACTTATTAATTCCGTGTCAGTTCGGAGATGATTTTAGGGTTAAGCCTATGTTTACTCATCTGTGTAATATTTTTTAAGTGTTGATTGGTGTGAAGCATTCGTATATATCACGTGATTAATTGAGCGTTAATATACAATCCTCGGACACTTTTAAATGAGTATATAGAGTCTCATTTCTCTAGACTCCCGCATTTATTGGCTTTCCTTAAAAAATATTAGTATAAAGGGTTATACTAGATGTTTATACAGATCATTGATGTTATTGTGCTCAATTACAGAATAGTATTGTGTCTTTCTTTTTTGTTACAAATAAGAAAGATACATGTAAGACTATCTTTCCTTTTCTCCTTAAGGGGATAGGTCTGTTTTAGGTAATTGAGTCTATTGGATTTTCCTTATGCCCTAGGCCCTCCAACCTTTTTACTATTCAGCTAAGTCTGGGTCATTGGTACAGTATAAAAATGTTAAAAAATTTATAGTAATTTATAATTTATAGATTTTTTATACTTACCAATGACCCAGACGGGGATGGCCCTCCCTTGAGTTGGGAAATCATTCCTCCCCGCTGAGTACATAACGCTTCCCAGGCACTGGTTGTAAGAATGACTTTTGGCGACAATTTCAAAACCTTGACACTGCACATGCGCAGTGGGGCAAAAGTATGGAGGACCATATAGGACATGTAATTTTCGGTTTTAGATGCAAATTTTGGGGATTGGGGGGTAAAATTTGCATTTGGCCCTTAATATTTTAGAGTTAGCACCAGCTAAGTCTGGGTCATTGGTAAGTAGAAAAAATATATAAATTACTATAAATTTTTTAACTTTTTACTTTGATTTTTTTTAAAACTTGTTTTGTCGAAATGACAAACCATTTATGCACATACACTGAAACTGGAAATATAATTTATATACGCCTTGCATTGGGAATGATTTGACTGGCACCAGGGAAGTCAATTTGGAAGTTTGAGATAAAATGTGCTTTTGTATGTGACATCTTTACAGATGAAATTTCACTGATTGTTGCCTCTCTCTTCTTTCTATTTGTGAAAATGGCAGATCTAATATTGTAGAGACACTCATGTCTCTGTTAAATGTCTATTAATGTAGTTCTCACATATGTAATCCCCTTCCAAATTGTAGAAGCTCCCATTTTGTACAAGTCACATCATATGGAAGCATAATTCATAGTGATGAATCTATTATCGGCATCGGGCGATAATGGGGTAATCGCCAAATCGTGGGCATTGGCAGAAAAAGGCATCCTTTGTCAATATTGGTGTGCCAATTGTTATAAGGTCAAAATAAACCGTTGTTTTTTAGTCGAGTTGTGACAAAGTCAGACTCGACTTATAGTTTAATGAATGGCGAGCGGGTGTAAACAATTGGTTTCCGGATGATAACTTGATAATGGTTCAACCCATGTTCATGAAACTTCATAGGTAGGTTGGTATCGGCGAGAGGAAGAATCCTATTAATTTTGGACTTGCTTGGTCAAAGGTCAAGTTCACAGTGACCTTGAACATAGTAAATTGTAAACAATTGATTTCCGGATGATAACTTGACAACGGTTCAACCCACATTCATGAAACTTCATATGTAGGTTGGCCTTCGTGAGAGGAAGAACCCTATTTATTTTTCACTCATAAGGTCAAAGGTCAAGGTTACAGTGACCCTGAACATAGTAAATCAAAACAATTGGTTTCCGGATGATAACTTGATAATGGTTCGACCCATGTTCATGAAACTTCATGGTTAGGTTGGCATCAGTGAGAGGAAGAGCCCTATTTATTTTGGACTCGCTAGGTGAAAGGTCAAGGTCACAATGACCTTCGACATAGTAAATCGTAAACAATTGGTTTGCGGATGATAACTTGATAATGTTTCAACCCATGTTCATGAAACTTCAGAGGTAGGTTGGCATCAGTGAGAGGAAGAACCCTATGTATTTTGGACTTGCTAGGTGGAAGGTTCAAGCTCACAGTGGCCTTCAACATAGTAAATCATAAACAATTGGTTTCCGGACGATAACTTGATAACGGTTTGACCCACATTCATGAAACTTCATAGGTAGGTTGGCCTAGGTGAGTGGAAGACCCCTATTTATTTTGGACTCACTAGGTCAAAGGCCAAGGTCACGGTGACCTTGAACATAATAAATCATAAACAATTGGTTTCCAGATGATAATTTGGCAATGGTTCCACCTACGTTCATGAAACTTCATAGGTAGGTTGGCATTGGTGCAAGAAAGAGCCCTATTTATTTCGGAATCACTAGATCAAAGGTTAAGGTCACAGTGACCCTTCACATAGTAAATTGTAAACAATTGGTTTCCAGGTGATAAGTTGATAATAATTAAAACCACTTTTGTGCTGTCACAACTCGACATTGGATCGGTGATCCTATCGACATTTTTTTGTTTTTTAGCTTAACTTGTCAAAGTCAAGATAAGCTCTTACTACCACGCGTGTGGAAGTCTGTTAGTCTGTGAATCTGTTCACATTTTCCTTTAGCACAGGCTACACCCCGTAGTTCTTATCTGATCATCACAAAATTTCATATGCAGGTTTAGGGTCATGTCTAGATGAGAACATCCCCTTTTGGTCGCGATTGGTTAACCGCTCTGGCTGCCCGAGTCCAAAAACCATTAGCACAGTCTACAGGTCGTATTTATGAAGGGATTTCATTGTAACTTGGTAGGATGCCTCTGTATAATGCCTAGATGAGAACGTCCCCTTTTGGTCATGATCTGTCAACCGTGATGGCTGCCCATGTACAAAACTCAAAAACTTTTAGCACAGTCTGCAGGTCATATGTAATATGGAGGGATTTCATTGTAATTTGGTAGGATGACTCCATATGACGTCTAGATGAGAACTTCCCCAATTGGTCGCGATCTGTCAACCGTGATTACTGCCCGAGCCTAAAACCCCAAAACCTTTAGCACAGTCTGCAGGTCATATTTATGGAGGGATTTCATTGTAACTTGGTAGGTAGACTTAATATAATGTCTAGTTGAGAACATCCCCTTTTGGAC
Organism: Pictodentalium vernedei; assembly: GCA_031216915.1. Classification (NCBI taxonomy): domain Eukaryota; kingdom Metazoa; phylum Mollusca; class Scaphopoda; order Dentaliida; family Dentaliidae; genus Pictodentalium; species Pictodentalium vernedei. Next base: position 94,561,729 of record CM062295.1, on the reverse strand, counting down.
GTGATTGGGCAACTGTGACTGCTACAGGAGCCTGAAGCCCGAAAACCTTTAGCACAGTCTACAGGTCATCTTTATGAAGGGATTTCATTGTAACTTGGTAGGATGACTCCAAATAATGTCTAGATAAGAACGTCCTCCTTTTGGTTGTGATCATTCAACTATGATGGCTGCCCGAGCCTGAAAACCTTTAGCACAGTCTACAGGTCATATTTATGAAGGGATTTCATTGTAACTTGGTAGGTTGACTTCATATAATGTCTAGATGAGAACGTCCCCTTTTGGATGCGATTGGGCAACTGTGATGGCTACAGGGGCCCTAAGCCCGAAAACCATTAGCACAGTCTACAGGTCGTATTTATGACGGGATTTCATTGTAACTTGGTAGGAAGCCTCTGTATACTGCCTAGATGAGAACGTCCCCTTTTGGTCATGATCTGTCAACTGTGATAGCTGCCCAAGCCCGAAACCCAAAAACTTTTAGCACAGTCTGCAGGTCATATTTAATATGGAGGGATTTCATTTTAAGTTGGTAGGATGACTCCGTATGATGTCTAGATGAGAACTTCCCCATTTGGTCGTGATCTGTCAACCCCGACAACTGCCCGAGCCCAAAAACCCGAAAACCTTTAGCACAGTCTATAGGTCATATTTATGGAGGGATTTCATTGTAACTTGGTAGGTTGATTTCACATAATGTCTAGATGAGAACGTCCCCTTTTGGACGTGATTGGGCAACTGTGACTGCTACAGTGGCCCAAAGCCCGAAAACCTTCAGCACAGTCTACATGTCATATTTATTAAGGGATTTCATTGTAACTTGGTAGGATGACTCCAAATAATGTCTAGATGAGAACGTCCCCTTTTGGTCGCGATCATTCAATCAACCTTGATGGCTGCCCGAGCCCAAAAACATTTAGCATAGTCTATAGGTTGTATTTAAGGAAGGATTTCATTGTAACTTGTTAGGTTGACTCCATATAATGCCTAGATGATGACATCCCTTTTGGTCGTGATTGGTCAACTGACGGCTAGAGGGGCCCAAAGCCCGAAAAACTTGAGCACAGTCTACAGTCATATTTATGAAGGGATTTCATTGCAACTTCGTAGGATCACTCCAGATGATGCCCAGATGAGAATGTCCCCTTATGGTTGTGATCATTCAACCATGATGGCTGCCCGAGCCCAAAGCCCGAAAACCTTCAGCACAGTCTACACAGGTCATATTTATGAAGGGATTTCATTGTAACTTGGTAGGTCGACTTCATATGATGTCTAGATGAGAATGTCCCCGTTTGGACGTGATTGGGCAACTGTGATGGCTACAGGGGCCCGAAAACCTTTAGCACAGTCTACAGGTCATATTTATGAAGAGATTTCATTGTAACTTGGTAGGATGACTCCAAATAATGTCTAGATGAGAACGTCCCCTTTTGGTCGCAATTAATCAGCTTTGATGGCTGCTCGAGCCCAAAACCCCAAAACCTTTAGCATTGTATATAGGTCATATTTATGGAAGGATTTCATTGTAACTTGTTAGGTTGACTCCATATAATGCCTAGATGATGACATCCCCTTTTGGTCGTGATTGGTCAACTGTGACGGCTTCAGGAGCCCGAAGCCCGAAAACCTTGAGCACAGTCTACAGGTCATATTTACGAAAGGATTTCATTGTAACTTCGCAGGATCACTCCAGATGATAACATCCCCTTTTGGTCGCGATCATTCAACCAAGATGGTTTCCTGAGCCCAAAACCCGAAAAACTTTCGTACAGACTACAGGTCGTATTTGTGAAGGGATTTCATTGTAACTTAGTAGAATGACTTAGTATAATGTCGAGATGAGGACGTCACCTTCTAGTTGCAATCGGTCAACCGTCATGGCTTCACAGGCCTGAAGCCCAAAAACCTTTAGCACAGTCTACATACCATATTTATGAAGGGATTTCAATGTAACTTGATAGTATGACTCGTTTTGGAATAATTTCACTGTAACTTGGTAACTTACGTTGACATATGTTAACTGTGAGGTCCACATACATAACTGTGAGGTCCACATTAACCACCCCTCAGCTCTTTTGTGCAGTGTACACCTCATATTATATCTATTAAAAACATAGCATACAGGGAACAGAAATTAACATATTCCCAATTATCACAATTCTTGTCTTATTTCATAATCCTTTCATAAACATTGAACATTATCCATTTCATCAAACACAACACACAGACAAGTTAAGCTACAGTGTCATTGACACTTTCATTAGCTTAACTTGACAAAGTCAATATAAGCTATTGCCATCATGCGTGCGGAAGTCTGTGAATCTGTTCACATTTTCCTTTAGCACAGGCTACACCCTGTAGTTCTTGTCTGATCATCACAAAATTTCATATGCAGGTTTGGGGTCATGTCTAGATGAGAATGTGCCCCTTTTGGTCGTTAGCGGTCAACCGGTATGGCTGCCCGAGCCCAAAACCCGAAAACCATTAGCACAGTCTACAGGTCGTATTTATGAAGGAATTTCATTGTAATTTGGTAGGATGCCTCTGTATAATGTCTAAATGAGAACGTCCCCATTTGGTCGCAATCTGTCAACCGTGATGACTGCCCAAGCCCAAAACCCGAAAACCTTTAGCACAGTCTACAGGTCATATTTATGGAGGGATTTCATTGTAACTTGGTAAGTTGATTTCATATAATGTCTAGATGAGAACATCCCCTTTTAGACATGATTGGTCAACTGTGACGGCTACAGGGGCCCGAAGCCCGAAAACCTTTAGCACAATCTACAGGTCATATTTATGAAGGGATTTCATTGTAACTTGGCAGGATGACTCCACATAATGTCTAGATGAGAGCGTCCCCTTTTGGTCGCGATCATTCAGCCATGATGGCTGCCCGAGCCAAAACCCGAAAACCTTTAGCATAGTCTACAGGTCTTATTTATGGAAGGATTTCATTGTAACTTGTTAGGTTGACTCCATATAATGCCTAAATGATGACATCCCCTTTTGGTCATGATTGGTCAACTGTGACAGCTACAGGGGCCCGAAGCCTGAAAACCCTTAGCACAGGCTACAGGTCATATTTATGAAGGAATTTCATTGTAACTTCGTAGGATCACTCCAGATAATGTCCAGATGAGAACGTCCCCTTTTGGTTGCAATCATTCAACCATGATGGCTGCCCGAGCCCAAAACCCGAAACACTTTAGTACAGACTACAGGTCGTATTTGTGAAGGGATTTCATTGTAACTTGTTAGAATGACTTGTTATAATGTTGAGATGATGACATCCCCTTTTAATTGCAATCAGTCAATCGTGATGGCTACACAGGCCTGAAGCCTGAAAACCTTTAGCACAGTCTACAGGCCATATTTATGAAGGGATTTCATTGTAACTTGACAGGATGACTCGTTTTGGAATAATTTCACTGTAACTTGGTAATTTTTGTTGACATACGTTAACTGTGAGGGCCACATACATTAACTGTGAAGGCCACATTAACCCACCCCTCAGTTTTTTAGTACAGTCTGCACCTCATATTATTTTTATTAAAAACATAGCATACAGGGAACAGAAATTAACATATTCCCAATTATCACAATTCGTGTCTTATTTCATAATCCTTTCATAAACATTGAACATTATCCTTTTCATCAAACACAACACAGACAAGTTAAGCCAGGGTTCCCGTGGGGCCTTGAAAACCTGGAAAAGCCTGGAATTTGTCAAAAGGTCATTCAAGGCCTTGAAAGCCTTGAATTCCCAATGGGAGCCTTGAAAAGCCTGGAAAATCTGAGAATTTTGTGATGCGTAATTTAATCCGAACATATTTTATGGCATTTACTGCAAATGTAACTGTGTGGTTTATTAATCCGGTCATATTTTGGAGTATCTACGGCAGTGCCAATGCTAGTGTTGTATGGTTAACCGGTTTTATAAGTCGGTTTCGGTTTTGCTTGAAAACCGAAACCGTGTAACTGGTAAATGAGTACGGTTTCGTTTTTTTCCTAAAATGTCGGGAAGAGATGTTTTCTTTATTCAGTTTGCACTAACAATGTCTGAAATGTCAAGCTTTGTCAGGAAATAACAGTGTCGTCAATGCACGCCACATTCTGGGTGTAAAGGGGGCCACTGCAGCATGTCCAGATCACTCGAGGGTGATGTATGACAAGTTGTCAATCACACATCGTTGAAGTAAAAATGGGTTGTGTTTTCTGTGAGAATGACAAAACAGACAGCCAACACGTCTACATTTCACTGATTACAGGAAATACCTTTCGCAATTGGCTTCGTTTTTTAACAGGTTTGTATGACATAGTCAATCAGTTTAATTAAAATTACTTATCTACAATCTGTTGGACAGGGAATAATATCATATCAGAAAAAGGTCTTGGCATTTCATTGTCGTATTCGAAAATAACATTTGTCACGGGTTGCCCCACCACGTGTTTCGTATGTAGTCTGTTGCCTCCCTTGATGTGCTTATCTGGGAAGAGGTTTTACTGCAATTCTCCACATAATGTCTAGATGTCTTGGGAGGTTCCGACCCGAGACGATTTGTCCTGAAGACTTCGGCCCACTAAAAACACGAAACCGCAAGTTCTTATTCTATTTAGTTCAATATATGAAGGCCAAAACGTCTTGAACCGAAACGTCCCGAGGCCGAAACGTCCCAAGACCGAATCGTCCATATCCACGGGAAAAAGCTGCATTCCGTAATATCGCTGTCAACGTGCCACGGTTGCATTCCCACACAACTTTAAGGGGGCCAATCAAAGGAACAAATCAGCGGTAGAAATTGGAATGGTAAGAGGCAACCACAAAAAAGTTACAACAGTACACCAGAGAATTTGTGAAATCAATTCCGTTGAGCTAAAACCATTGCGTGTGCGAGGTGGGGGGTGGGGGGGATTCGGGGGGAGGAAAGACAATAGGTATTTGGTAAAGTGGTTCGTTTTGAAGCTCACCTAGCTACAAACAATATGACTTTCCCATTCCAGGCTGACATGAAATGATTGCTGATTATTTTACTAGGGCGGGTGGTGGCACTAGTCCCCACTGTGTGTGTGTGGGGGGGAGGGGGTATTGAAAAGAGTCCATACATCAGTTCATTGTCAAATATGTTAGGATGGGTGTCTAGGTGACCCACTTGGCAATGCTTGTTATTATTTGCAATGCCTGGTAGGGTCACGTTGCTAGACTGCCCAGGGCCCCACCCAGGAGTGAACACTGACCAGAGCCCAGGGAAATTGTGAATTAGCTCTTTTCACACCCATGTGTTAATATCAATTCATCATAGACTCTCTTATGCCGGAACTTAAAGACCAGAGGTGTGGGGGGGGGGGGGGAGGGGGGGCATGTGCCTAGAATTGGTGAGTGGTGATATTCTGCGAACACTGTTACATTTTATTTTCTTTTATATTTTTTTTGTTTTGATAATGCCTGCCATTTATACACCTAGCACAAATGCTAGTCACTGCCAATTAAATCATCATTGAAAATATGACAGTATGGGCATTATATTGACAGTGCAGATGCCTTACTACAAAAAACCGAAAACCGACCTATAAACCGAGTTTTTTTTCAAAAAACCGAACCGAAACAAGAAAAATAAAACCGCACAACATTAGCCAATGCGTGCATTATTGATAGAACTTTGCAGTGATGTGACACTGAAATCCTTTGAATCAAGCATTGTGAATGGTTGCTATTGATGTGGGCGAGCACAATGGTGTATATTTAAGCCAATGGGAAGATTTATTGTAAATTCTACCTATTCAAATGCTGAGCGCACGTGCGTGGATAATTTATTCATATTGAAAATATTCCAAATGGATGATTGTTCAGTTGAACTATTTGAGTATTTCCGAAGCATGTATGTCTGATGAATTTGCCACAATGTCATCTTAAAGTCCTGGCACGGGCAGTCGCCGTCACAGTGGATTCCGAGTTTGGATTTCCAAATGAAAGTGTTATTGTCTTATTCACCTCAAATGTTAACATGTGCGATTTTAAGGATGATTCGCCCATGTATGAAACATTAAAAACTTTTCGACACTTACTGCATTTAGCTGAATACCATTCAACTGGAACAGGCAGTAACCAGTTATAGTATGCAGTTGATTTAATCCAAGCTTGTTGGAAGGTACACTTCCCCACAACGGAATTACATTTTGCTTTTCAAATGACATTTCCGGAGACATTGTGGGTTATGAAATGTGTCATTTACATGTAACATATAGTTTACTCATTGGGAGAAATGATGACATCAATTCATTTGCATTCAGTAAATATTCAGTTAGAATAGCGGTACATGTACAAGAGACATAGCTATTGTGCCTCCTGATACAGTAAAACCTGTCTTGAGAGACCACTGTCTCGAGAGACCACCTGTCTTGAGAGACCACATCTGCCAGGCACCGACTGGTTTTACTCTATAATGGACCTGCTATGGGAGACCACCTGTCTTGAGAGACCACCTGTCTTGAGAGACCACTGTGACCTGGTACCAACTTGTATTTTTATGCCATAATGGACCTGTCTTGAGAGACCGCCCCTTTGAAGACTGAAACCATGACAAAAACTTTTTACCTGTTCTGGAATTGGAAAATCCTTTGTGGTTATACTAACATAATTAAAAGTATTAAAAGCTCTTAATTGGGTTTCAATTGCTAATTCAATGCAGATTGAGATGTTTTTATAAGACCCCTGTGAAAAGATTAGGATTAGGATTATTGCTGAATAAACAATTTCATACATACCTGAAATGTGACAGATAGGAATAAAAATAACTTTGTGTTGAAAATCTTTTTGTAACAAATTGAAATGGACTGTTATAAAAATTATAAAAATAAATTAGTGTTGAAAATCTTCAATGAAGATTTTCAACACTAATTTATTTTTATAATTTTTATAACAGTCCATTTCAATTTGTTACAAAAACTTCATAAAAAAGAACAACTACAAAGTAATTACAAAAATCCATTCTTCTCCATTTCTGAATTTTGTTGTTGGTTATTTACTGACTTGAGAAAACCTTGAACCTGTTTTGAGAGACCACCTGTCTTGAGAGACCACTTTTGTGTGGCCCAAAGAGCGGTCTCTCAAGACAGGTTCTACTGTAATTACACTGCAGTTGTAGGATAAACACAAGAAAATGTCTTTCTCGGGCTCACTAATTCTAATCAGTGATATCATTGCTTGGATAGCTTTCAGAAAGAGTTTTCCAAGAAATGATGTCAAGTGTTAGAATTACCAACAAAGGGAAATATAAGAGAAAGTTTCTAGTCGTTATCTGATAATTTAGTCTACTTTGCCAGCCTCGGCCTTGAAAAGCCTTGAATTTCATAAATGGGGGCCTTGAAAATCCACGAAAATTGCCGAGAAATGGCCTGGAATGGCCTTGAATTTCAAAGATTTTAACCTCGGGGAACCCTGTAAGCTACAGTGTCATTGACACTTTCATTTTTACTCACTGCCATATCGTCAAAAACAGAGTTTACACATGAAACTTCCGGGGAATGTGTCAATACTATTGATTCCAGAATTCTGTGCATTTTAATATTCCAGGAATAATTTAAAGTTTAGCCACAATTTCAATTTGTCACACAGTCATGTATGATTCTTATTACACAGAAATCCCGGCCCAGTTTCTTAAGTTGTAACATCGTTGTTCAAAATTGAGCTTTCCTATATTACTCCATTTTGAAAATCGCACGATTCTGTCCCGCCATGATGCACACTGCCGAATTGTTTGTGGAAACCCCACATTAAGATTTTAATTGCCATTTTGCAGGGTTCCATCAAGTTATTCACGCATTTTCATGGAACTTAAAACATTGGCACCGGCCAATTATTAGATTTTTAATATCGGTATCAGCCGATTGTTCATTTACCATTTGGTTCATCACTAATAATGCACAGAACTCTGCCATAAACGATACATATATCAGTGCTTGAAAGTTATCTGGCTTGCAAACTATGAGATATCAGACTCGTGACTCGGAAAATATGAAGCATGTCTGATGTGCGAAGCATTTGACTCAAGAAACTTGTCACAGGAAAAAACACACTTTCAGGTCTTTTGATTTGAGGCAAACGGCTGTTTGGGTCATGTGGAGGTTACCTGAAATGAAAAATATGCAAACAAAAAACGGGTTGCGCCAAATTGTCGTCAGGTCATGTGCAATTTTCGCCAAGTTGAACGGTCTACTAAAACTGAATGGTGGAATGATGTTGCGCATCAACCAATCATCAGTTGCATAGGTGTTTCCATCTGCCTGAAGTATTGCTTGCTCTGTTAGCCAATTATTGGCCAACAGAGCAGCTATACTTCAGGCAGATTGAAACACCTATGCTGATGATGGTTGATGCTGAACATCATTTTAAACTGTTAATCATCTTAAGATGTAACATAGCCTTACGTAGATACAAAATCAGGAAATGGCAATAATTCATTCCTCTGCCACAAATAGTGATTATGGATCCATACTCTTCTGCAGCATGCTAGCCCATGCCAAGATTAGACTATAATTGCCACTAAGTTGTATCTGAATTGCTACAATGCAGCCTCATATTGTTCCTAAGGATTGTGTATGATAAATGGGTTATGCCAAATTTTGAAAACAGCAGGCCTGCACTTTAGCCATATTGCTTACAATATAGCTGAGCTTGATTGCTTTAGTACAGTTAAAACTAGAAGTCCTGTCACAAACTGTGCACTTATCTTGGCTTAATTGCGCGTATGAATTGCGCGCAATTGCCATATCGAATGGCATCCAAAGCACGGCCGGTTCTCCTAGTTACTCATAGCAAACACGGGCTATGTTTCTGACAATGGACCTCCGGGTTACCCGGAGGTCCATTGGCTGAAACATTGCTTGTGCACAGGCCAAATTTACAGAATTTGATAGCCTTACTATGGTCATATCGCGTAGATTAACGCGCATATCGACGTGCTATTTGTGCGCATTTCAGGACAGGACTTTTAGTTTTAACTGTATGCTGAAGTTTTAACCTGACTATAGAACACTTGCAAAAATATTTTTTGGGCAACTAAAAATTTACTATTTGGCTTATAAACATAGCTTATGAATCCTCATTGGAACTAGCTTCACCAGCTAATTCAATTTGGTTACATCTTGCGCCTGCATACCTGTGTGAGCTTCTCACTCGCCACATACCTATGTGCAGTCTTTGTTCTTCTGACCATTTGTCACTGACCACACCTTTTACACGATCTGCATTGGCGAGCCAGCAGGCTTTCTCGGTTGCTGGTCCGAGATTCTGGAATGCATTGCCCCCTGCATCTTCGGTCACAACCAAGTTTACTTGCTTTCAAGAAACAGTTTAAAACTCATCTATTCAAATCATTTATTTCATAGCTTGTGTTCTACAATCTGTAAAGTGTTTTAGAGCACCCTTGGTGGTTTAACGCAAAATAAAATGAATTATTATTAATTATTATTTATATATTTAACTGGTTGAGTGCAAGAATCCACTATCAGGGCTTTGAAAAAAAAAGATCGAAACCAAACATTTTCCTTGCTCATGTTTCCTATTCAGTCAAATGTAAATAATATTTTGTTTATACAAGTTTGTTCTATTACAAATTATTGGAGAGTGCCTGTGGGCACTCTCCAATAATTTGTAATAAAACAAATTTAGACTAAAAAATCTAGCCCTCAAACAGTTGAGGCGAAAAATTTTAAAAATAATAAAATTTTAATGGTGAACTTTGTGAATAGAAATGGTTGGATGTGGCCATTACATTAGGTAAAGAATTATTGCATTGGTTAGAGACCGTGGTGGCTCAGTGGTAGACTGTTGGACTTCTATGCTAGAGGTCCTGAGTTCGATCCCCATCCGGGACAACCCACGTTGTGTCCTTGGGCAAGGCACTTTATCTTGGTTGCCTACATGGGGGCACCATGACACCATGTACTAAGGCATACTTCACGTCGATAGTGCGCCTGTCTTCAACTGCTTTAACCCTGCTTGAGCGGAGCTTGAACAGAGTTAGAATGTTGAGCTGACAGTTGCGGTGGTTCTCTCCGAGTAATTCGGCTTTCTCCACCCATAAAACTGTCACAGTCTCGATTAGCCATTGTGCATAAGTATGTGATCTTAAACACCAATAAATAAATAAACTGGTTAGAAACAAAGTGATTTGCATTTTGAATGACACTTTCTTTTCAACCTACTCACAATTGTTTACAGTTGGCTGTAACATAAGTGCAAGCCCTACTTTCGGAACTAACTCGAGCTTTTACGAAACTTTTCCAAACAAGTTGGAAAAGTAATAGAGTGCAAAAGCACGAAAAAGGGTCGAGCGAGACTCGTGCTCGAAATTACAGGTGCTCTCTCTGCACACCTCTTGCGTTTACCGAGCGCATGCGCAACAACCGTGACGTCAATTCCTTTTATTTCCGCCATTATACTGGTCAGAAATTTTGTGACTCGTGCTATTTTTTAGCTGTTATCTTCGTGAACAACTTATTTGTATGTGCTATCTTAATCTGATTATCTGCAAGTGGATTGTATCCTTTTCAAGCTTCTAAATTATTTACTATTTGATGATATTTTTGATAATTTTTGCTTGCTTTTTCACACAAAGTCTTGTTTTTCCCCCACGTGTGAACACAACCATTGTTCTGTTTTCCGTTGCCGGGAAGCTTGATTTCATATATCATATTCATATTAAGACTATTCCTTGTACCTCTTGCTTGCAGGTGAAACATGTGGACGACTCTTATTCCACATGTGTCACTTGCAACAATTGTACTCAGGCCCAATCATGTGGTATTTGTGGGGTTTGGTCCTCAAAAGTCTGGGCTTCTGTTGCTTCTGTCTAGAGCTAGAACCCCTCATTCTCGGGGTAAGGGTAGCCGTGCCTTATCAGATATTTCTGTGAGTGCACGTAGTGCATCTGTCACACAGGATGCTGATCTGTCTTTTTCTGTGGCGAGTTCCTCTGCAATTGTTGACGGTGCTAGTGCGGTGATACCTGACGTGGAGACCGTGGTCTCTTTGTCTTCTGATGTCACTCTTGAGGCGTCTGTTTTCGTAGAGAGCTTCTCCTAGGTCAGCTCGGTGACACTCTCCGATTTGCCTCCTACGCCGTTGACAGTTGCTGAGGAAATTGTTACTACAGATCCTATTCTGTTTGATGGTGGCTCTTCCATCTCCTCTGGGGATGGTATACAGTCTCGGGGAGACGGGGGGGTCCGAGACTATCTGCTGATGTGTCTATGAGCTCTCAGCCTCCCCTGTCATTTTGGTGCTCACCCGATTGCTTTCTAGCAACCCACAAGTTGGCTTCCCTGTGCCTCCTGAGGCACAACCTCCTTTGGTCGGTCGCCGAGATGTCTTGCCTGGCCCTTTGGATACTGCACAGTATTCACAGGAGGTTTCTGCTGGTCAGCCCGAGTTGGGCTACGTCTCTTCTGCAACAGAGGATGACGATTTTCTTGAAGGTGATGGGCCCCCCTCGTCAGTCTTGGGGCAGGCTTTGGATTTTGTCTTTGGCTTATTGCCGGACATTCAACCTTCAGACCAGCCATCTGTGACCGTCTGGCCGCGGTCCTCTGTGGAGCGCCGTAACCCTATTGAGCCTTCTAGCTCTGGGGCTTAGCGTCCTCAGCAATCGGTCCAGATTGTTGAGTCCTTCCAGGGCTTGGACGCCAAAATGCATTCTAAGGCCCTTTTCTAGAGCTGATGCCTTTCTGCCTCCATTGCGGTTTCGTGTTTACGATTCCGTCTGTCCACCAGTCTTCCAAGGGATGACTACTGTGGATGAGGATTCTTCTTCTCTCGATTTAACAAAGCCTAAGTTGGCAGTTCTCCGGATGTCAGTAGTTGAGTCTATGGTGGGCCTGTCCCGAGAGATGCTGGATATGTTATCTCTCGCGGACCATGTCGTCGCTGCCCTGGCTGAATATTTTCCACCAGAGGAGTTTGATGATGCTCAGGCGCCTTTTCGTGTTTTGTCAAGGCTCTTATGAACTTGACACATGCTCACGCCTGTAACACGGCTAATTTGGAGCTGGCATGCCAGGATGCGGTGTTGGATTCTTCTCCATCCCTTCCTTCTGAGCAGCGTGCTGTTCTGAGGTCTGCCTCTTTGCTTGGACCTCAGCTGTTCTATGTTTCCGTGGAAGCTGTCCGTGACGAGGTTCTTCGTCATTCGAAGGACCAGCTTTTGCTTCGACAGCTGGACCAACCTGCTGCTGCAGGTGGTGGTCATTCCAGGCCTGCCAAGCGTCCTGCTGCATCTGCCTTGTCGGCTATGCCTGCTGAGAAGAAGCGCCGACACGGCCAGGCTCGCTGGCACCCTCAGGCAGGAAAGTCTCAGGGTTTCTCCTCTCGGAGGGCCTTGTTGAGGCCGCAAGTGAAGGTCCTCACCTCGATTCGCCTCCAGTCGGGGGAAGGCTGTCGCTGTTTTACGACCATTGGACAGAGATAATGTCGGACACTTGGGTCCTCGACGTCATTCAATCCGGTCTGCGACTGTCCTTCCATTGGCACCCCAGTTTATCTCGGGTGGCCCTCCCGCCTCGGGTCCCTTCCGATTCTCTACATTGGGACCTTCTGGTGGAGGAGATCGACAATCTCCTCTCCAAAGGGGCAATTGAGGTGGTCAGGCACACCCTTTCACCGGGGTTTTACTCGAGACTTTTCGTGGTGCCAAAGAAAAACGGCCAATTTCGTCCAGTCATCGATCTGAGTATCCTAAACGAGTACATTATAGCACCTTGTTTTAGTATGGAGACTTTCTGGTCGGTTCGACGTTCAGTTCATCAGGGCGACTTTGCTGCCAGTATCAACCTGAAGGATGCCTACTTCCATGCACCCATTCATCTGGCATCATGGAAATATCTTCAGTTCTCTTTTCGGGATCGAGTCTATCAATTCAGAGCTCTCCCGTTCAGTTTGAACCTGGCTCCTTGGGCCTTCACCCGACTGATGTCACATGTGCTTGCTTTTCACCGTACTCAGTCGGCTGTGACTTCGTCAGCCTACCTGGATGACATCCTCCAACAGCACCACGTTGCTGCTGTTCTGGAGTCAGATGTCCGGCAGTTTCTTTGCCTACTAGCGTCGCTGGGTTTCAGAGTCAATCGTGAGAAGTTGGATCTCCTTCCTTCTCAGCAATTTCGTCATTTGGGGATGGATTTCGACACTCTTCACAGTGTGGTGTCGGTCCCCAATGCTTGGGCGATGATTCTTTCCGCCTTGACTCGGAACCTGCTTCAATCTTCCTCTGTCTCGGCCAGGATTTTCCTTCGGATGCTGGGCCTTTGCGGTTCGGTGACAGATCTCAATCCGCTTGGTCGCTTGTTTGTCTGACCTCTCCAAAACTTCCTGTTGGATCATTGGCGTCCGAATGTAGATCCGCTGGACCTGGAACTTCCTATTCCTCGGGCCAATGTTCCCTGGCTGACACAGGGTGTTCCGTTGGATCTTCCTTTGGCTGATCGCATCCTTACTGCAGGTGCCAGCGATCGGGGCTGGGGTGCAACGTTGGATCCTCTCGGTCTGTCCACTCACGGCGAGTGGGACAGCGAGCAGGTGGTCCTTCATATCAACCAGAAGGAGATCCTTGCTCTTCTGTCGAGTTTTCGGCTTTGGATCCCTCACCTGTCAGACCATATTGTCCTACTTCTTTCGGACAATTCGACAGTAGTGGCCTACATATGGAATCAAGGAGGCACACATTCGATTCCCATGTATCGGCTATGTCGGGATCTTCTGTTGGCGCGGGATGTAAATGCTCGGGTGTCCATTTGACACATTCCCGGGCGTCTCAACATCCTAGCAGACTCCCTGTCCCGACACGACAGTGTCCTTCCAACCGAATGGATGCTACATCGGCCGGTGTTTCAGGCGATTTGCAAGCGGTGGGGACGTCCTCTGGTCGACCTTTTCGCCACTTGCTGGAATCATCAGGTGGAGACCTTTGTCTCTCCTTGTCCAGATCCTCTGGCATTTGTGGTAGATGCTCTGTCTCTGGACTGGACAGGTTGGATCGGCTATGCCTTCCCTCCTGCACCGATTCTTCCTCAAGTATTAGCGAAGATTCATGCTTGCAGTTGCAGGATCATTCTGATCACACCTGTGTCTCCACAGAGGGTGTAGATCAATCTTCTGCAGCCTCTGTTGGCAGATCGGCCGATTCGTTTACCTCTACATCGCGATCTTCTTTCCCAGGGTCATCCCAGGAAGTATCACATCAACTTGCGAGCCTGTCCCTTCACGCCTGTCTTTTATCGGGTCCTGTCTCCGACGTAGAGGTTTTTCGAGACGAACAGTGGAGTGCATTTCTGCATCGCGGCGACATTCCACTGGCATGACTTATGCTGTGAAGTGGAAGGTTTTCTGCCGCTGGTGTACAGATCACAATGTGGATTACCATGATCCATCATTCGCTCAAATTGCGGATTTTCTGGTATACCTTTTGGACTCCAAGGGCCTCCAGCCTATTACGATTAAGCGCTATCGGTCTATGCTGTCTGATATGTTCTCTTATGTGGGAAAGCGGTGCATCGGTCGTAATCTTTTTCTCTCCAAACTCATTCGGCACTTTTCTTTGAAGTGGCCTCGAGTTTTGCCTCTTACACCCAAATGGAACTTGGCATGGGTGTTGCACTGTTTGGAGGGGGTGCCATTCGAGCCTTTATCTGAGACCGATATGCATTTTCTCATCTATAAGACGGCTTTCCTTCTAGCGTTTGCTTCTGCTCGACGAGTCAGTGAGCTTCACGTGCTATCTGTTGATTCTGCTTTCTTCAGAAATGATGCTAAAAGTGTCACCTTCACTACTGATTGCTCTTTTCTGGCTAAGAATCAACTTCCTGATTTGGTACCTCCTCCCATCTGCATTCGGGCTCTCCCTGCTGTCGATGGCCGGAGACCTCTTCTTTGTCCTGTTCGTGCGATCAAGACTTACATTAATCACACTCAGTTCATTAGGAGGGATTGGAAGAGATTCTTTCTGTCTCTCATTCCTAAGAGGCAGTCTATCTCTTCCCATTCTATTTCCAGGTGGATCTGTCTTGCTATCAAGCTGGCATATTCCCGCTTGTCTGCTTCGGATCTTGTTTCGAACTGGTTCAATGCTCATGAGGTTCGTGCCATTTCTACATCCTGGGCATTCGCCAATTCTGTTTTTCTCCGGGATGTTATGAATGCGGCTTACTGGAGGAATGCTTCTACCTTCTCCTTTTATCTCCGCCACCTACAGCAGCAATCTGAGGACCTTTATTCTTTAGGCCCTCTCGTTGCTGCTCAGGCTGTTGTGCACCCTCGTTAAATTTTTGTTTTTTTATTGGGTTTGTGCTTTCGCTCAGCCTTTTCTTTTCAGGTGTCTTCTCTCAATCTTCGTTACAGGTTTCGCTATTGTTCTCTGCCCTTCTTGCTTTTCTTTCTGCTGCTCTTGTTGGTATTGGTTATGTTATTCACCTCCTATTGTTTATTCAGCCAATTGTAAACAATTGTGAGTAGGTTGAAAAGAAATTAAAATATTTTTATACTGTACCAATGACCCAGACTTAGCTGGTGCTAACTCTAAAAAATCCAGGGCCAAACACAAATTTTGCCCCCCAATCCCCAAAATTTGCATCTAAAACCAAAAGAAATCATGTCCTAAAGGACCTCCATACTTTGCCCTTACTGCGCATGCGCAGTGTCAAGGACGTTCCGAAATTGGCGCCAATTATCATTCTCTGTTTGGCCCTTCATCAGTCAACATCTCACTGATCTTTGTGCTTGTTAATCTCAGTTTAAAGGATGCCAGACACGTAATTATTGGAGAAATGGTGATTCTAAGGAGGATATAGAAGGAGGAGAGGAAAAAGGAGTGACAAAAAATAATCAGGGCTGTACTTAAAATTTTTTATGAAATTATGTTAAGTTGCCTATATTTTTATACTGTACCAATGACCCAGACTTAGCTGGTGCTAACTCTAACAAAACCAGGGCCAAACACAAATTTTGCCCCCCAATCCCCAAAATTTGCATCCAAAACAAAAAGAAATCATGTCCTAAAGGACCTCCATACTACGCCTCCACTGCGCATGCGCAGTGACGCAGACGTCCCGAAATTGGCGCCAATTATCATTCTCTGTTTGGCCCTTCATCAGTCAACATCTCACTGATCTTTGTGCTTGTAAATCTCAGTTTAAAGGATGCCAGACACGTAATTTTTGGAGAAATGGTGATTCTAAGGAGGATATAGAAGGAGGAGAGGAAAAAGAAGTG
The DNA here is from genome assembly GCA_031216915.1 of Pictodentalium vernedei. NCBI lineage: Eukaryota > Metazoa > Mollusca > Scaphopoda > Dentaliida > Dentaliidae > Pictodentalium > Pictodentalium vernedei. Next base: position 94,545,468 of record CM062295.1, on the reverse strand, counting down.
ACAAAAAATAATCAGGGCTGTACTTAAAATTTTTTGATGAAATTATGTTAAGTTGCCTATTTTCGAGGCATGGGCCTCTTGTTGTCATTCTTGCTAAATGTTGCACTGCTTATTCAGTGTTTCCTCTCCCCTAGCCTTCTAAAGTCCCCCTTGCAATTCTCCCAGGCTTTTGGCATATTTTTGAGAAAGTTCATTTCTAAAATTTCCTTGGGAGAGTTGCTTGGATACAGAATGTTTTCTGTTATTTTCCCCATAGTTACGTTTTCACCCATGGGTGTATAAACGTTGTGTTCTGCATCTTCCATCTGATGTTCTGCAGATTCTCCCCTGGGAGTCTCTGTCTTGCATCAGATAGAGTGTAATTTTGATGACTGATTTCGGGCCAGTTTTTTCAGTGCCTGGAGTCATGTTTTCTGGTATTTTACACTGTTTGTTTACATTGGCAACAGCCTTTTTTGAGGGGGGCTGTTTGCCTTTGGTGTAGTTTATCTCACTATAAGATACATTTATATTATCCGTAAGTGTCTCATTAATTATTTAATATAAATTTAAAATTTTTGACCACACTTTGCCATCGGATCCATTGGGGCTCAACGTTACTTTTCAGCAACTTGGGCTTCGCCGAAAAAATATTTTTTCAAAATTATTTTGATTTGCAATTGTTTTTTCATTTATTAATGGATCATGTTATTATGTATCTTTGTGTCAGGGGTTTGTGCGAGTAACTAGGACTTGTCTTTTCACAATGAAGGGACATTGTTCAAATTGTAATGGGAAGAAATCTTCCTCTGACTTTCATGATCATTGTATTAATTGTAGTCAGTGTTCTCGCATTAATCCCTGTCCTATATGTGAATATTGGGATGAGAAACATTGGAAACGTGTGTCACGATATGTTGTTTCTGGAGAAAGGGCTATGCCGGCTCTTTCTCCGCAAGGTCACTCTACTCTCTCAGTTTCTATTTCAGAGGAACAAGAACAGGGTGATGTTTCCATGTTATCTTCTACAAGTGTGCGTCCGTCGTCACAAATGAATTCAGAGCTAGCGGCAAAAGTGCTCATGGAGATTAGACAAATGTCATCCGCTAGCTCGCCCGGTGTAGCGTCCATTCACCGAATGGGTCGGCAGCCGGGTTCGTCCAATGCGGTCCAGGAGGAAATTTTGGGTGATGCGAGCACTATAAACATAATAGATGCACACCCAGTGACTGCGGATAGTAAGCGAGAACGGAGGAAGCCTTTGAGTCTGGTTCCTAGCTCGTCCAGGTCCAGCCGGGCCGCGAGCGAGAGAGGCCCCTCTCTCGTACAACAACATCTGGGACCAGATGTTGTGGTACAAAATGTGTCGCAAGCGGAGCATACGTCCGTCGCTTGGGACGCTCCATTGTATAGGCAGTCCGCGGAGACTGCTAAGGCTTCTTCTTCTCGTCAGCGCACACGACCGCACCTTGGCTGCGTGACCGCCGATATCTTACCAGCTTCGCCGATCAAGGATTCTTTGGCGACCAGGTCACACCATCCGGCAGCCAGGGATTCGAGACCAATGGACTCCGGACGTTCGCATAGAAAAAGTATGCGGGAGCCATCTGATGCGGAGCTGCCCTCGGCGAAGCAGCGAAAGACTGCGCCTCCGCAGGTCTCGACGCCGGACATTCTTGTGCAGATAGCACAGCTTATCGCAGCATCCCAGCAGCCGACAGAAACGGTGTTGGATCGAGAATTATCCGACGGCGCTGGGTCGGTACGCTCCGCCGAAGCATCGGGGGCGGACGACCGGGAACATCATGAGGTCCGACCGGATGGTGAAGGGATACGGATGATTTGGAGCTATCCCTTTCGGAACAACATAAAGCTGCCGTGGACTTCATCCGGCACTTTCTCCCTCAAGTTGTTCCGTCGGGCCAGACTGCTGCGGTTCCGGACAAGAGGATTATAGTGTCATTGGACTCTGAATTTTTTGAGCGGTTCAGGGACATCGTTCCCGAGTTTCCATCGCAGTCCAATAATGTTGCAAGAACATTTGAATTATTGAATGACGCTATATTTAAACTTGCTTCCAAGACGGGGAAAGCAGGTTTCTTGTCCGCTAATACTCTCAACCTGCCTTTCATTAATGCAAGGAATAAATTCGACACGGCAGGACAGGGTGTTCCGAGAGTTCCTCTGCGTATGGACGACGAGGCGGAAGACTTAGAGCTATCATTACCGTCGTCGGCTTCTATTCCAACCGCGGTGTTGGAAACAGCTATTGCGTCTAACAGAGCCAATTTAGATGCCTTATCTTACGCGGATCACCTTACTAAGGCGTTATCACTGCGCCTTCAAGGGAAAGAGTTTCAGGATATACACTCCTCTTTAAGACTTCTTTCAAGGGCAGTAGCTTATTCCACGTGTAACTCCGCCCTTTCAGTGGCAAACCTGGAGTTGGTTAGACGTGACGCAGCCCTAGCTACATCCACACTCGTGGATACTAAGGAGAAGAACTCTCTTAGAGTCGCTTCGGTCTCCGGAGAACTTCTCTTTGACTGCAAGCTTTCTGCTATTTATGATATAATTACAAAGAAAGCTTCGGATTCTCTGTTGTTCAAATCTGCTTCTAAGAAGTCGGATACAGCAGACAAGAATAAGACAGGCACTTCTGGGTCTAATGCGCCCAAGAGAGGTTCCTATAGAGGTTCCGGTGCGTCCTTTTGGTCTTATTCGAGAGACCGTCAGGGTAGCGACTCTCGTTCGGGACGTCCTTCGGGCCGGGACAACCGGTCGGACGCCCCGAGGTCGACGGGGCGAGGTGCGGGTCGTGGAGGACGTGGTTTTTCCTACCGCAGGCCTCGCAGGTCCAGGAGGTGATGGCTTCAACCTCTATCGCATACCGGTTGGTGGAAGGTTGTCAAGCTTTTCACAAGAATGGGCGTCGATTACGGACGACCCTTGGGTGAGAGGAGTGACTTCGGAAGGTCTAAAGATATCCTTCAAACGAAAGCCTCCATTAACTCGAAGTGCAAAGTGGACTCAACTTCCGTCAAATCCGCAGAAAAGAGACGCTCTGTTATCAGAGGTGCAGTCTCTTTTAATGAAGAACGCGGTAGAGGTCATAGAAAACCAGGAAACTCCGGGATTCTAAAGCCATCTGTTTCTGGTTCCGAAACCAGACGGCTCGTTCCGTCCAGTCATAGATTTGAGCTGGATAAACAAGCTGATCGTCGCTCCGAAATTTTATATGGAGACGATTCGGTCGGTCAGAGCGAGTATTCGGGTGAACGATTATGCATCAAGCATAGATCTCAAAGATGCGTACTTTCACGTCATGGTACATCCGACATTCCGAAAGTATCTACGCTTCGCAGTCCTAGGAGTGGTGTATCAATTCCGGGCGACGTGCTTCGGATTGAATCTAGCACCCTGGGCTTTCACTCGGGTAATGAACTCGGTAATGATCTATTTCCGAGCTCATTCGTCTGTGGTAACGTCGGCCTACCTGGACGACATTCTTCAGAGGTACGGCAACGAGTTAACGCTTCAGAACGATGTTCAGAATCTACTTCTATTGCTCCGACGTCTCGGTTTTATAGTAAACGAGGAGAAGTCGGATCTGGTGCCGTCCAAGTCATTCACTCATCTGGGAATGAGCTTCAAGATGCACAACAATCTCGTTCATCTGCCGTTAACCAGAGCGAAATTAGTCAGTTGTTACGCTCGCTATTGTCTGCACGCAGACAAAGTCACAGCGAGAGAATTTATGAGACTGATAGGTCTGTGCGGAGCCGCTGCGGATCTCATTCCGATGGGGCGGTTACGCACACGTCCTCTCCAAATTTTCTTGACTCAGAATTGGAGTGTGAAAATTCATTCGCTCGACGTAGACGTTCTCTTGTCAGATCAAGTGAAACAAGAGATTCAGACTTGGGCAAACATTCAGTGGTTAACTCAGGGAGTTCCGCTGCAGTTGCCGGATCCGAGTTTTACCATTATGACGGATGCCAGTCAAACAGGTTGGGGTGCATCATTAATCCCAACGGATTCGAGATGCCAGGGTCTTTGGGATCCGCAATTCCTGTGCAAGCACATAAACATCAAGGAAATGATGTCAATTTGGCTTGCGTTACGTCATTGGATGGACATTATTCACAATGCTCATGTCCAAATCCTATCCGACAATACGACAGTAGTGGCGTATATACGGAATCAGGGAGGCACTCATTCAGTTCCGTTGTTCAATCTAACGGAAAGAATCCTTCTGTTTGCGCTAGAACATCACGTTCTTCTTTCGGTTCGTCACATACCGGGTCGTCTGAATGTGCTAGCAGACTCCCTTTCACGAAAGGGTCGCTTGTTGCCGTCGGAGTGGACTCTCAACAAACAAGTATTCAATCAGATTTGCTACCAATGGGAACGGCCAATGATAGATTTATTTGCGACACATCTCAACAATCAGTTGCAGACGTATGTGTCTCCGTGTCCGGATCCAAGAGCATTTGCAGTAGACGCTCTGTCGATCCCCTGGGACGGAATGATAGGATATGCGTATCCTCCAGCGCCGTTAATTCAACAAGTATTGCTAAAGATAAAACAATCTCAATGCAAGATTCTATTGGTAGCATCTCTGTCGCCACAGAGACCGTGGATAAATCTAAGGTGTCTGTTGTGGGACCTACCGCGAAAGCTTCCTCCGCGGGAGGATCTTCTTTCGCAGGGGAAATCGCGCCAACTCCATCACAACCCGCAAGGTCTCAACCTTCACGTTTTTCCGTTGTGCGGTCCTTCTTGCATGGCAAGCACTTTACAGGACGAGCAGTGGATGCGATTTCTAACTGTAGGAGGACCTCCTCTTCGCTAAACTATGCGGCTAAGTGGAAGGTTTTTCGTCGTTCGTGTAGGGATCATTCTGTTGATATTTTTGATCCCTCTATACCAGACATTGCAAACTTTCTAGTATACTTGTTTGACGAAATCAAACTGCAGCCTGTTACTATTAAGGGTTATAGGTCTATGTTATCTGATACCTATGCACATCATGATAGTTTACAAATTGGATCTAATGTCTCTTTATCTAAGTTGGTAAGAAACTTCTCGATAAATAGACCCAGAACTCTTAGGTTAATTCCTAAGTGGAATTTAGCTTGGGTTCTTCTTAAACTGAAGGAAAAGCCATTTGAACCTCTTGGGACAGTAGATTTCAAATTCTTGACTTATAAGACAGCTTTTCTCTTAGCTTTCTCTTCTGCTAGAAGAGTCAGTGAGCTTCATGCACTGTCGGTGGATGATTCTCACTAACGTAGTGTCAGGAACACTATCACCTTCACTACTAATGTGGGATTTTTAGCTAAGAATCAGGCTCCTAATAAATATTCGGAACCTATTGTTATTAAGGCTCTTCCGTCTTCAGACGGGCGTAGGCCTTTACTCTGTCCTGTTAGAGCGTTACGTATCTATAAACAGAGATCTCAGTTTATCAGAAAGGGACGAAAACGTTTCTTTCTGTCTCTGATGCCTAATAGAAAGGACATTTCGGTCCATTCTATTGCTAGATGGATTCAATTAACTATCCGTACTGCTTATGAAAATTTATCTTCTTCTCAGCAGTCTGTGCTTAAGATTTCGGCTCATGAAGTAAGCGCTCTTGCTACTTCTTGGGCTTACGCTAATAGTATTGCTATTACAGATTTAATGAAGGCTGCTTATTGGTCTCAGCCATCCACATTCACGAATTTTTATCTCAGAAATATTGAGTCCATTTCTGGAGACCTACATTGTTTAGGTCCGTTATCTGTTGCTCAGAATGTCGTCCACTAAACAGTTGCAACTATAGTTATGCAGGCTTTCTGTTCCGGCAGTGACTCCGTCTGGCTGCCCTCTTCGCTCTGGGCTATTTGACCCAGGGCAAGGGGAAGGGGGGGGGGGAGGGTGTTCCCTTAGGTCACCTGCTTTATAGTGAAAAGCAAGGGAATGCCTCCTCCGAAGTCAGTATTTCTGAGTTGTTTCCGGGATGGTTTTAAAGTGTAATATTAATGTTAAAATTCATTCATGTCATATTTTTAAAGTGTAGCTCGGTGTGAAGCATTTGTATATGTCAAGTGTCAAACGGGCGTTAATATACAATCCTCGGACACTTTTAAAGAATATAAAGAGTCTCAATTTTCTGGATTAACTTTATTTATTGACTTACTTTAAAAATAATTAGTATAAAGGGTTATACTGGATGTTAATAGAGAACATGAATGTTATTGTGCTCAATTATGAAGGGTATTGTATCTTTCTAATTTAACATAAAATAAGAAAGATACATGTAAAGCCTAATACTCCTTTTCTCCTTGAGGGGTTGCCTCTATATTATATAGTTGAGCTTATTGGATTTTCCTCTATGTCCTAGGCCCTCCAGCCTTTTTACTATTCAGCTAAGTCTGGGTCATTGGTACAGTATAAAAATGTTAAAAAATTTATAGTAATTTATATATTTTTTATACTTACCAATGACCCAGACGGGGATGGCCCTCCCAGGAGTTGGGAACTCTTACCTCTCCGCTGAGTACATAGCGCTGACCAGGCACTGGCAGTAAGAATGATAATTGGCGCCAATTTCGGAACGTCCTTGACACTGTGCTTGCGCAGTAAGGGCAAAGTATGGAGGTCCTTTAGGACATGATTTCTTTTGGTTTTAGATGCAAATTTTGGGGATTGGGGGGCAAAATTTGTGTTTGGCCCTGGATTTTTTAGAGTTAGCACCAGCTAAGTCTGGGTCATTGGTAAGTATAAAAAATATATAAATTACTATAAATTTTTTAACTTTTTTAGTAAATTTTGTTTCTTAACATACCTACCACAATTGTTTACCGGAGGCCCACCCTCCTTGGGGATATCTTTGATATCGATGCCTCCCCGCTAAATCACAAACTTCTCGTTGGCTGAAATACGGAATTGACATCACGGTTGTTGGGCATGCGCTCGGTAAACGCAAGAGGTGTGCAGAGAGAGTACCTGTAATTTCGAGCACCAGTCTCGCTCAACCCTTTTTTGATCTTTTTCGTGCTTTTGCACTCTATTACTTTTCCAACTTGTTTGGAAAAGTTTCTTAAAAGCTTGAGTTAGTTCCGAAGTAGGGCATGCACTTACGTTACAGCCAATTGTAAAAAATTGTGGTAGGTATGTTAAGAAACAAAATTTACTAAAAAAATTTAATGTTTGCTCTATCAAAATAGGCACATAGTATTTCTGAGGCACATAAAATTAAAAGCGAAATTGGTTTTTTTTTTGAATGGATGAATGTGATTATCTCATTTGTGGTTATGAGAGATTATGCATTTCCATTATTTTTCACTCACGACAAAGTTGCTTGTGAAAATACATACTTCTCTTGTCCATTGATGAGATAATCATTGATATCCATGCAAAAACATTAGTTATCCTCTGTATTTCGTGATTTAAACCTTATTAAGCAACGTCGAGCCCAGTTAGTCCTCGGATGGGTGACCGTCTGAGCGATCGATTCAGACTCCCTTAAACACCAAATAAATTTAAACCTTAAGAGCCTAGTTCCGACTTTTTACTGCAAACAAGCTATTAATTGAAAATAGAATACGGTTTCACTTTTGGAATTCACTTTAAAAAAATATCAACAATCCAGTATAAGTATTTCCTATAGTTCCTTGAAACCTGCACCTTATGTAACAAAATGTAACCAATTGACCCTGTGCATTTTAACAACTTTAGCAAGTGCATATTTTCATGTAGTGTGTGATATGGTATTTACTAATATTTTATAACCAGGAAGTGTGACTAACCCTGTGTCACACTTTCTGGTCATAAAAAAACTCATGGCAAACACCAGCCAGTACTATTCAAACTCTGCTTAAGGCCCTCATTTTGTTTTTTTAGTGAATTCCATAAATGAAACCATATTCTATTTTCAATTAATTGCTTGTTTGCAACAGAATAGGTGCACCAGTATGTCATCTCTTACAGTTACCTTTGCAGTAGTTTCCAGACAAGTTTTGCTGCCTATGTTGGCAGCCAAGACTTGCCTAGAAACAAGTGTAAAGTTACTGGATGTAGACTGGCAGATTGTAACAAATATCTATAAAAATATAAAAAATCTCCACGCCTTTAGGGGTTAAATTCAAGCTTGCTCACATGGCACTTGCTTGACTCTATGGTCCAAGAAAAACAAATGTAGTTAAGAAACACTCCAAACCCAAAATCTTCTTTTAGATGAGTTCCTCAAGCTGGCTGCAGTTTACCATTTTTATACGCCCGTTTGTAAAAACGGTCGTATTATGTAAATGGTCTGTCCGTAAACAATTGGATTTCCGACTGATAACTCCAGTCTGCATTATTTGATCTCAACCAACGTTGGTATGTGTATTCCCCAGCTTGTAATACAGCCCAAGTTCGAATATGGGTTCTGTCCAATTATTTTTACATGAGTTATGACCCTTTTTCAACTGAGAATTTGACCTATTAACAATTTCGGTTTCCGACCTGTAAATCCACTTGGGATCATTTGATCTCAACCAAAGTTGGTAAAATTCAAAATGGGTACTGGGCATATTTAGCCACGCCTCGCGATGCTCATGTTCCGTAATTTAATAGCAATTTTTATGCCCCCAGACTTAAGTTTGGTGGCATATAGTGATTGAAGTGTGCCCGTCAGTTCGTCCGTCCGTCCGTGTGTGTGTCTGAGCCAATGACTCAAAAACTGTTAGGGCCACAGTCATCAAACTTCATACAATTATAAAGGACCGTGGGAGGATATTCACACACCATAGCCGGGTTCGTACCTTCAAGGTCAAGGTCACATTTCAAGGTCACACTAAAAATCAGTCAATATTCGTGTCTCACCCAGAACTCAGAAAAGAATCATAGTACAATTGTTTAACTTTTTACAAATGTTAAGGATAGTCAGAAGGTGTGTCCCGTATAATAGTTTCTGCCGCATCTGCAAGGTGAAGGTCACAATTGACCTTCATATGTTCAGGGTCACATATCGTGTCTCAAGCATAACTCCCAAACTATTAGGGCTACAATCATCTAACTTTGCTCAATTATAAAGGACAATGGGTGGATTTGTCACATCCCACAGCCAGGTCTGTGAGGTCAAGGTCACACTGAAAATCATCAATATTCGTGTCTCAGCCATAACTCAGAAATGAATCAAATTACAAATGTTAAACTTTTTACAAATTTTTTTGTTTGAGGTAAAGTTCACTGATCAAGGTCATTGCCACGTAGGGGGGGGCATACTCACTTCCGAGTGAATCTCTTGTTTCTATTTAAAGTACAGTATCAGTAAAAATGTATAGATACCCAGGCTAAAACTTTCATGTTAACTGTTAGAAACCGTCCCTGTTTCTCTAAATTCTCTGAAGAAAGCAATCCAACAATCAATGTCAGGAGCTGGTTACAGGAATTTTGTTTTTAAAATATAGGGAGTTCACATCCGTGCTGCAACAGATGGTAATGAAAATGAAACAAATTCCAAGTCCATAAAGTGCAATACAGTTAAAACTAAAAGTCCTGTCCTGAAATGCGCACAAATAGCACGTCGATATGCGCATTAATCTACGTGATATGACCATAGTAAGGCTATCAAATTCTGTACATATGGCCTGTGCACAAGCAATGTTTCAGCCAATCGACCTCTGGGTAACCCGGAGGTCCATTGGCAGAAACATTGCCCGTGTTTGCTATGAGTAACCAGGAGAACCTGCCGTGCTTTGGATGCCATTCAATACGGCAATTGCGCGCAATTCATACGTGCAATTAAGCCAAGATAAGCGCACAGTTCGTGACAGGACTTCTAGTTTTAACTGTAACTCTGACAAAAATACTCTGCATGACACCTGCACTGAACATGGGACTATACATCAATAAGATGCACTTACACATCAAATATGATGTCATTCCACCAAGTATTTTTTTAAAGTATTGATGGCTCAAGTACCCAGAAAGTCAGTGTGAGGGTACATAAATCATTTTTAGCTCAACTTGACAAAGTCAAGCTGAGCTATTGCCATCACTTCTCGTCCGTCGGCATACGTACTTTAGTACATACATCCACAATTTCCTTTGGCACACCTCACAGGTCGCATTTATGATCAGATCACTTTGAAACTTGGTATGCTTGTTTGGGGTGACCTCTAGATGGGAGCTATCGATTTTCTTCAATTTCCATCAAAAAATGTTGCCGTGGCCAATGTACTTAAAACTTAGTTTAGTCAGACCACAATATTTCCCTTTGGCACACCCTACAGGGCACATTTATGATTGGATTGCTTTGAAACCTGGTATGCTTGTTTAGGGTGACCTCTAGATGGGAGCTATTGATTTTCTTCAATTTCCGTCAAAAAATGTTGCCACGGCAAACGTTCTTAGAACTCAGTTTAGTCAGACCTCAATATTTCCCTTTGGCACACCATACAGGGCACATTTATGATTGGATTGCTTTGAAACCTGGTATGCTTGTTTGGGGTGACCTCTAGATGGTAGCTATCGATTTTTTTCCATTTCCGGCAAAAAATGTTGCCGTGTCCAACATTCTTGGAACTTAGTTTAGTCAGAAGACCTCAATATTTCCCTTTGGCACACCCTACAGGGTACATTTATTATCGGATTGCTTTGAAACATGGCATGCTTGTTTGGGCTGACCTCTAGATGGGAGCTGTCGATTTTCTTCCATTTCCGTCAAAAAATGTTGCCACGGCCAACGTTCTTAGAACTTAGTTTGGTCAGACCTCAATATTTCCTTTAGGCACACCCTACAGGGCACAATTATGATCGGATTGCTTTGAAACCTGGTATGCTTGTTTGGTGAGACCTCTAGATGGGAGCTCTCGATTTTCGTCAATTTCCATCGAAAAATGTTGCCGCTGCCAACGTTCTTAGAACTTAGTTTAGTCAGACCTCAATATTTCTGTTTGGCACACCCTACAGGGCACATTTATGATTGGATTGCTTTGAAACCTGGTATGCTTGTTTGGGGTGACCTCTAAATGGGAGCTGTCAATTTTCTTCCATTTCCGTCAAAAAATGTTGCCACTGCCAACGTTCGTAGAACTTAGTTTAGTCAGACCTCAATATTTCAAATTGGCACACCCTACAGGGCACATTTATGATCGGATTGCTTTGAAACCTGGCATGCTTGTTTGGGGAGACCTCTAGATGGGAGCTATTGATTTTCTTCCATTTCTGTCAAAAAATGTTGCCACGGCCAACGTTCTTAGAACTTAGTTTGGTCAGACCTCAATATTTCCTTTAGGCACACCCTACAGGGCACATTTATGATCGGATTGCTTTGAAACCTGGTATGCTTGTTTGGTGAGACCTCTAGATGGGAGCTCTCGATTTTCGTCAATTTCCATCGAAAAATGTTGCCGCTGCCAACGTTTTTAGAACTTAGTTTAGTCAGACCTCAATATTTCCCTTTGACACACCCTACAGGGCACATTTATGATCGGATTGCTTTGAAACCTGGCATACTTGTTTGGGGTTACCTGTAGATGGGAGCTATCGATTTTCTTCGATTTCCGTCAAAAAATGTTGCCACTGGCAATGACCTTCAATGAACTTAGTAAAAAATTAGTGCAGATAAGCATCAATATTTCCCTTTGAAACACCCTGCAGGGCACATTTATGATTAGATCGCTTGCAAACTTGGTGAGCTTGTGTGGGGTGATATCTATATGGGAGCTGTCGATTTTCTTCCATTTCTGTCAAAAAATGTTGCCGCTGACCTTTGAACTCAGGCAGACCTCAATATTTCCCTTTAACATGGCCTTCAGGGCACATTTATGATCAGATCACTTTGAAACTTGGTATGTGTGTTCCATGTGACCCCTAGATGTGAGCTATTTCTTTTTTTCATTTCCATAAAAAGTTATTGTCGTTATCACCAACCTTTGAACTTACTGCATTTGTGCATCAACTTATCCCTTTTGCACTCTCTGCAGGGTATATTTATGAATTTCCATAAAAAAAGCCCATTGCCACAAGCAATGACCTTCTACTTAGTGCATTTGTGCATTAACATCTTCCTTTGGCATGCCTCAGAGGACACATTCATTATCAGGTTGTTTTGAAACTTTGTATGCTTATGCAGGGTGACAAAGATAGGAGCTATTGATTTTCTTTTCATTTTCATCAAAAACTGTTGCTGTTAGCAACAAACTTTGAATTTATTGCATTTGTGCATCAACATTCTCTGACATGGCCTACAGGCCACATTTATCATAGGATTGTTTTTGAACTTGGTGTGCTCATCAGTCAAGAACTCTAGATAAGAACTGTTGATTAGTATTCATTTCTGTGAAAAAAGTTGCCATTTACAATAACCTCTGAACCTACTGCATTTGTGTATCAACATTCTTCATTTAGCCAGTCTTACAGTTTACATTTAAAAATGCATGGATTACTCTGACGTTGTGCACACACAATGCTGTTATGTTGAAATTTCATCAAATAACATTGGTACCAATGATCTTCAGTTTTGCCATTTCAATTATAACTTACCAAGTTCAAGTTTGTCAAGTTGAGCTACAGTGTCATTGACACTTTCATTAGGATTTGCAGGCATGAATGAATTTAGATTTGACATTTTTCAGAAAAAGGGGGGGGGGGGAGGTCCCCCCCCCCCCCCCCCCCCCCAATATCCTCTGACTACACTGCTGGACACTGCTAAAGGTTTGTCAACTTCTGAACTTCAAGAAACAAGATTACTGAAAGTAGTAAAATTTATTTAAAAAATGTTTTCACTCATTCCAGAATTCAAAGCAGGTTATCATTACCGTATTTACTCTATGTATTGGGTCAGCTGAAAATAATTATTTTCACAGGTGTCCCAATTCTTAGAAAATGGGGAAAGAACAGAGCCTGGTCTTGATTTGATGCTGAATAAAGTTGTGTGTGATTCGTTTTCCATCACTATATACGAAAATCGCCGTCCAATTTTTTTTTATATTTTCATTTTTTGCTTCCAAAACATAGCTTATGATCCCTCATTGGAATGAGCGTATTGCGCTCGTTCCAATGAGGGATCATAAGCTATGTTTTGGAAGCAAAAAATGAAAATTTTTAGTTACCCAAGAATTTTTTCTATGAGTGTCGTCTGCTACTAGCGACGGGCCAACTGGAAACAAATCTGAATGTCCCAAACTTTGGAGCATAAAAAAAATATAGTTTTCTGAAAAAAATGTGTGTCCCAAATCATAGAGTGTCCCAATACATAGAGTAAATACGGTAGTTTTGAAATAAAGGTTCATCCATTAATGATGGAAATTCTCTTCATGATCGTTTTGGTCGAGAATACAGAAGTGACAGGTTGTTATCCATAGTTGAAATGCATTCTAAGAGCATTATCACCGAGCAACTAGTTTGCATTGCTCTAACTTTCTGTCTTTTGAAGTTTATCTTTATCACTCATCTTTTTACATTTTCTTAGCACCTTGTCTAGTCTGTCTATAAAGTTATCAACATCAATCTTAGTGATACCAATAGCTGAAGCTGCAGTCAGGTATATATTGGGATAATTATCACAATGTGCTCCAAAGTTCACAAAGTTATGGCCATTTATAACTTTATCTTCACTTCTGGCAACAACCCTGGAACATAATATTAGTAAAATAGGATAATTTTGTACATAAAAAAAGCAAATTAGAGTGGACATGTCTTGGGTCTTGCGAAGCTTCAAAGATTCGCTATGATGTTGACCCGGATGGCTGGATTCAGGACTGACATCAAATAGACGTCATGATTCATATATTTTCGTGAAGGGATCACTCATGTTTTTTGCATAAAGGGTTGATGTCAAATAAACGTCTCTTTCGGAGTACTCATGCCATGGAAATGAAAATATAGTTGCCTGTTATGTTTTCGGTTCTATCGGCTTATCAACCTGCTTGTCTGCCTTCCAAATTGCATTGTCACAACAGCACTTATAAAGTGCGGGAATCTCATGCTCCACTTTATAAGTACATGTACTGTTGTAGCCATGTAATTTGTGACCTCTGCACTCTGCTACTCATGCTAACTGCCGCAAGGACATGCACAGTAATTAGGTAAAATAAGTGATTTCATGAAAGTTGTTTTGCACTGTTCCCTTTTCAATTTGGATTTGATGCTGACATTGGACCCCCGATTCAATTTCGAGGACTGGAATTTTGATTTCCAGGGCACTAACATGCCCAGGGGACACTGAACAAGCTATCAATTCAAAATAGAATGTTCTTTTCATTTTTTGGAATTCACTAAAAAACACCCTTCCACAATGCATTCTAATGATGGGCCATAAAGTGAGTTGAAATCCTGAAAACTGCTGCCTGGTTTTGGCCATTATGTTGCTATAGATGAGATCTACACTAAAGGCTGCACAATGCACAGGGTTAGTTACTCAGTTAAAAATGAATAATTTTTATAATCAGAAAGTGTGACTGCACAGGGTTAGTCACACTTAATGATTATAAAAAAAAAAAATCGGTAAGACCTAAAAAAAATAAAAATCTGTATCTCGGGCCCTCCCGCATGGTCCTTTAGGCTTCTGAATGCTCTCTTTTTATAACCAATGCAAACTTAAAAAAAAAAAATCCGGCAAGAGGATCACAGATCCACAAGTCGAGTTTTGACATTAAATTTCGTGAAAAGTCAGAAAAGCAAGTTATTTACTGCAACAGTAACTTTTGCCAACAGTGATAACTACTGTTTTCATGCCCACACTCTTAAAAAACTTTTACTTCAGGCAGTTCCTACCATTGCCCTATTCTCACTCTATACCAGAACACTCGAAACCAATTTGTCAAAAGAAAATCTGTTTATAGTAACAGTGACTTTGGTCGTGGGGCAACAGACCCCAAAATCAATAGGTGTCTCCTTTCCTCTGGAGTAACCTTTGGTGTAAATTCAGTGAAGGTGTGACAAATAGAGCTAAAGTTATTGCCCGGAAACCAATTTGTCAAAAAAATTCTATTTATAGTAACAGTGACCTTGACTTTGGGGCATCAGACCCCAAAATCAATAGGTGTCTTCCTGTCCTATGGAGTAACCTCTCATGTAAAGTTGGTGAATGTGCGACAAATAGAACTAAAGTTATTGCCCACAGAAACCAATTTGTTCAAAAAAAAATTCTATTTATAGTAACAGTGGCCTTGACCTTGGGGCATCAGACCCCAAAGTCAATAGACGTCTTCCTTTCCTATGGAGTAACCTCTGGTGTAAATTTGGTGAAGGTGCGACAAATAGAACTAAAGGTATTGCCCGGAAACCAATTTGTTGGAAAAAATTCTATTTATAGTAACAGTAACCTTGGGGCATCAGACCCCAAAATAAATAGGTGTCTTCCTTTCCTATGGAGTAACCTCAGGTGTAAATTTAGTGAAAGTGCGACAAATAGAACTAAAGTTATTGCCCGGAAACCAATTTGTTGAAAAAAATTCTATTTATAGTAACAGTGACCATTGTGTATCAGACACCAAAGTTAATAGACGTCTTCCTTTCCAATGGAGTAAGCTCTGGTGTAAATTTGGTGAAGGTGCGACAAATAGAACTAAAGGTATTGCCCGGAAACCAATTTGTTGAAAAAAATTCTATTTATAGTAATAGTGACCTTGACCTTGGGGCATCAGACCCCAAAATAAATAGGTGTCTTCCTTTCCTATGGAGCAACCTCAGGTGTAAATTTAGTGAAGGTGCGCCAAATAGAACTAAAGTTATTGCCCGGAAACCAATTTGTTGAAAAAATTCTATTTATACTGACCTTGACCTTGGGGCATCAAGCCCCAAAGTCAATAGACGTCTTCCTTTTCTATGGAGTAACCTCTGGTGTAAATTTGGTGAAGGTGAGACAAATAGAACTAAAGGTATTGCACGGAAACCAATTTGTTGGAAGAAAGTAACAGTTACCTTGACCTTGAGGCTTCAGACCCCAAAATCAATAGGTGTCTTCCTTTCCTATGGAGTAAAATTCTATTTATAATAGCAGTGACCTTGACCTCGGGGCATCAGACTCTAAAATCAATAGGTGTCTTCCTTTCCTATGGAGTAACATTTGGTGTAAATTTGGTGGAGGTACGACAAATAGAACTAAAGTTATTGCCCGGAAACCAATTTGTTGAAAAAAATTCTATTTATAGTAACAGTGACCTTGACCTTGAGGCTTCAGACCTCAAAATCAATAGGTGTTTTCCTTTCCTAGGGAGTAACCGGTGGTGTAAATTTGGTGAAACTGTGACAAATAGAACTAAAGTTATTGCCCGGAAACCAGTTGTTTACGCCTGCCACTTCATCAAACTATTAGTCGAGTTTGACTTTGTCAAAATTCAACTAATAAAAATTAAATCGTTTATGTCTAATATTTTACTCAAGTTAATAAAATTGATAAATTTATCCCTTGATTGCAACAAGGCTTTGCAATGCTTTAGCACTCAAAGGACAAAATAGATCACCACCCATGCTATTGTGAAGATTATGAGGCCTAAAACAAACCAAGAACATAAAACTTTTGATGGCAAAAAAATAATTGAAAAAAATAAAATAAAAAACCGCCCACCCGCATGCAATTTTACAAAAAATGGCCCGAGAAACAGAAAATCCACTTCTGTGGGGTCAAACTACCATATCATTCACTACATGAAAATGTTCACTCATTAGGCCACACAAAGTAGATCTTCTGTTTCTCCGGCCATTATTTGTGAAATTGCATGCGGGCGAGCGTTTTTTTATTTTATTTTTTATTTCAGTAATTACTTTTTTGCCATCAAAAGTTCATGTTCTTGGTTCAAGTTTTAGGCCCCATAATCTACAGAATAGCATGGGTGGTGGTGGTGTATTTCATGCCTTGAGTGCAAGAAGGCTTTGCAATGCTAAAGCATTGCAAAGCCTTCTTGCACTCAAGGGGCAAATTCATCAATTTTTTTAACTTGGTAAAAGTTATCAGACATAAACCATTTAATTTTTATTTTTTTCAAGTTTAAATTGGTTATAAAAAGAGAGCAAGCAGCAGCCAAAAGGACCATGCGGAAGGGCCTGAGAAACAGATTTTTTATTTTTTTAGGCCTTAAGTCTGTACAATGTTCAGTGTTAGTCACATAATAGAGATGATGTTATGTATACCCAGAAATTATTTATTTATTGGTGTTTAAGGTTACATATTTATGCACAATGGCTAATCGTGGCTGTGACAGTTTTATGAGTGGAGGAAGCCGGGGTACCCGGAGAGAACCACCGAGCATCAATGAGCAGCTGTCAGCTCCTCAACATTCTAACTCTGTTCAAGCTCCGCTCAAGCAGGTTTACAGCGGTTGAAGACAAGTGCACCATCGACATGCAGTACACCTTAGTACACGGCGTCATCGTGCCCCCATGTAGGCAACCGGGATAAAGTGCCTTGCCCAAGGCCACAATGCAGATCGAACTCGGGACCTCTAGCATAGAAGTCCAGCAGTCTACCTCTGGGCCACCATGCTCCCATATCCAGAAATAAGAGTGACTAACCAGGTGCATTGCACGGATTTAGTTGGTAAGCTAACATACACTGACTTGCATAGGATCAGTTGATTGGCTGCCTTATTACACACTACATGAAAATATACACTGACTAAGGCTGTAAAAATGCACAGGGTTAGTTGGTTACAGGATTCAAAGAACTAGTGGATATATATGGATTGTGGCAATGTTTTTAAAGTTAATTCCAAAAATGAAAGCATATTCTATTTTCAATCAATAGCTTGCTTACCATTGATAATTTTGGGAATGTAAAGACCTTGGTAAGAAAGTTAATCTGAACGTTAGAATACAGCAAGGGATAGGATAATTTTTGCATAATTTACACACAAGCAGTCACATATTTTTAAAATTTTACCCAGAATATTGCTGTTTACAAATTGCACCCAAACTGTGCCCTATCCAAAGACAAACCTATCCCCTCTAAAACGACCACAACAATTCCGGATATTTGAAACTTACCTGATGAAAAAGAAATTTGAGAAAACAATGTCAGATTCTGTTTTCCTTTTCTTACAGCTTTGGAGTCTCAGTAATTATTCAAGAAATCTCTACCTACTCGTCTTTCTGGTTATAAAAAATTGGTAACTGCTACATCACCCACTACATGGAAATATTATGTCTCACGTGACTTCCTTGCATTCTGATTGGCTGAAAGATGATACCCTATTTCGTGTAGTTTGCATCCACAGAACTGACCAGGCACTACATGTTTTCTATTTTTAGCACACGACTATATCAGTTTTCTTTTCAAACTGGGCGAATAAAACTGATCAGGCTAAATTTAAAAATCGATTCACAGAGGCACAACATCCACAAAATGACCCGGAAAGAAATCTTTGTGGAAAAATGTATCGCTTTTCCACTGTTGAAGACACATTTTTCGAGGCGTTCATTTTATTCCTTGAGAAGATGATCCATATCTCGTTTCGAAGAGAATGATCTATACCTGGGTCCAACTTTCATGAGAACGTGTCCAGATATGAAAAATTGTTAGTTTCGCTGCTCATATTATTTCGCTATTTAATTGTATGTTTTGGGAAGTAAGCGAATAAATAATGGAATTCAATTGAATCTTCGGAGTTTGTATCCCGTGCTGACCCATTCGGTAATGTATATGTGTGACAAATGTCTGGAAATTATCAAACTGCGTTGTCAAATTTCAAAAATTTTAGTTTTCATTCGCGAGTTGCGCGATTCTAGAATACACAGTTCTGTTTGGGGGAAATGTTTTGTTTACCCTTGCCGACCGATTCAAAATCTGTCTTCTGCTCATATCAATAAACCAAGTTAGCCATGTTTTGGAAGAAAATGTTTTTTAAAAACTACATGGTATTTTTTTCTATATAACGCTGGCTGGTAGGGCTGCTACCTTGGTAATAGATTAACAAATCGGACAGATGTTTTTCTTGATGGGCGTTCGATATAATATAAGGATTAGTGCATGCCTTGTCGTTGACTACACCAATATAGTGCCCAGTGAGGTGGTGTAGTTCCCTCCGCTTCGCGGCGGGAACTACACCACCTCACTGGGCACTATATGGGGGTAGTCAACTCCAAGCCATGCACTATTCCTTAAATGTACACTCCTTAAGGCTGTGCATGCACAGAGTTAATCGAATAAAAAAAAATGATCTTATTTATAACCAGAAAGAAAAGTCTAACTGACCCTATGCAATACACGTACAAGCTAAGTAGGTACAATTAAAACTAGAAGTCCTGTCACGAATAGTGTGCTTATCTAGGCTTAATTGCGCATTGGAATTGCGCGCATTTGCCATATCGAATGGCATCCAAAGCACGGCAGGTTCTCTTGGTTACTCATAGCAAACACATGCAATGTTTCTGCCAGTGGACCTCCGGTTACCCGGAGGTCCATTGGCTGAAACATTGCTTATGCACAGGCCATATGTACAGAATTTGATAGCTTTACTTGGGCCATAACGCGTACATTAACGTGCATATCAACATGCTATTTGTGCGCATCTCACGACAGGACTTCTAGTTTTAACTGTAAGCTAGCAAACACAGGCTAACCCTAGGCATTGCACACAATTAGTTGATAGGCTGCCACATTACACGCCCATGAAAATATTCACAAACTAAGGCTGTAAAATGCACAGGTTTAGTTGGTTACATGTTACATTGGGTGCATGATTTATGGAACTAATGGAAATACTTGTACTGGATTTGGGAAATTTTTTTAAAATGAATTCCAAGAATGAAAACATATTTTATTTTCAATTGATAACTTGTTACTAATACCTCTGCCTGCATGCCCCTGTACAGAAATCCCAAAATATTTGAAGTTTTGCACAATCATAGGCCATAACTAGCACAATACTCACATAAGGAGTTGAAAATAGAACTTGACATTTTGCTACTGACAAATGAAAACTGAAATTTCAAATTATTATTCCAAAAGTGTTGTGTGAAAACCCCCAAATAATAAAGATTTTGCACAATCAATGGCCATAACTCCCATTTCACTGGAAAAAAAAATTCTGAAACTCGAACATGACCTTCCTTTGGTAATCATAAGAAATCCTTTGAAATTTCAAATCATTATGCAAAGATAATCGAAAGATAACATGCAGAAACTAAATAAAAAATAATGTTCTTGCACAATTGGGGAAGATAACTGTGGAATTACAAGTACGGGAAGTGTGAAACCTGATGTTGTATACCAAATATGAAAGCACGCTCATTGGTGGAACTGAAGAAGATTTTTTATAGAAATTTCCTCATATTACACTAAGTTAAATTTTAGGAGCCCAAATACTAACCCAGGGACTCGATTTGAACAAACTTGAATCTGACCCCTCAAGAGATGTTGTATACCAAATATGAAAGCATTCTGAGTGGTGGAACTGAAGAAGAAGATTTGTAAAGAAATTCCCTCATATTGCACGAAGTTCAATTTTGGGATCCAATAGAGGGCCCAAATATTAACCTAGAGGCCCGATATGAACAAAAACAAACTTGAATCTGCCCACCCCAGAGATGGTGTATACCAAATATGAAAGCATTCTGACTGGTAGATCTGAAGAAGATTTTTAAAGAAATTTCCGCATTTTGCACAAAGTTAAAATTCCCATATGTTAACTCAGGGACTTGATTTGAACAACCTTGAATCTGCCACCCCTACATAATGTTGTATACCAAACATGAAAACATTCTGATTGGTCGATCTGAAGAAGAAGATTTTTAAAGAAATTTCCTCATACTGCACAAAGTTTAATTTTGGGCTCCAATAGAGGACCCAAATATTAACCCGGAGGCCCGAGTTGAACAAACTTGAATCTGACCTCCCTAGAGATCTTGTATACCAAATATGAAAGCATTCTGACTGGTGGATCTGAAGAAGATTTTTAAAGAAATTTCCTCATAATGCACAAAGTTAAAATCAGGGCTCCCATGGGGAACCCAAATATTAACCCAGGGACCCGGTGTGAAGAAATTTGAGTCTGTCCCCACCTAGTGATGCTGTATAACAAATATAAAAGATTTCTGACTCCAGAATCTGAAGATTTTTAAAGAGATTCCTTCATATTGCACTAAGTTAAAATTCGGGCTCCCATAGGGTGCCCAAATATTAACCCAGGGACTTGATTTGACAAACTTGAATCTGACTCCCCTAGAGATGTTGTATACCAAATATGAAAGGATTCTATGGGAGGACCTGAAGAAGATGATTTTTAAAGACATATATTGCACTAAGATAAAAATTTGAGCCCAAACTTCAAACAGCCCCTACCCCCCCCCCCCCCCCCCCCAAGAGAACCCAAATACTAATTCAGGGACCTAATTTGAACAAACTTGAATCTGACCCCCACAGAGATGTTGTATACCAAATATGAAAGCATTCTGGCTGGTGGATCTGAAGAAGATTTTTAAAGAAATGTCCTCATATTGCACTAAGTTAAGATCCAATTTAAATAAACTAGAATCTGACCCATGACCCTCTCCACCCTCCCCCACCCACTATCCCCCCCCCCAACCACTCTCCCCAAGATGTTATATACCAAATATCAAAAGATTTTATTTGATGGTTCTGGTGAGGTGTGTGGTGTGGCAACTTTATTTGAACAATGTTGAATTGACATATGATAAGGTCCATGCACATCACATTTGGTTCAATTCAGCCCAGTGGTTTATGGGGAGAAGTTGATAATGTAAAGTTAACGCTGGACAACGGATGGATGGACGGATGACGAATGCAAAATGATTTGTAAAGAACCCCCTGAGCTTTGCTCAGCTGAGCTAAAAATAATGTTCTTGCACAATCAATGAAGATAACCATGGAATTACTCATGTAATGTGAAAATTCAGTTTTGTTTGACAGAGCTCATTAACTATGAATTTAACCCTTTACCTAACCTGAAAAGCAGATGACACTTGCAAAAAAAAATCTTGAATAACTATTTTTTTTCATTTTCCAACGAGGGGTCATAACCTATGTTTTTGAGACAAAAAATGAAAAAATAATGAAAATTAATTGGCGATTTTTGAGAATAGCACTGGCCGGTTTTGGCCGTTACGTTGGGTAAAGGGTTAACCAAATCAGTCTTGTTTGAGAGCTGAATGAACCACTTGAAACACAACTGAATTCCTAGGAAAAACTGCAGCTTGAAATTGTATTTTTACATCAGTGTGTAGAAGAATCAGAGCACCCAATTATTTAATGGTACTTAAAGCCTGGCATTATGAACAAGAGGCCCCAGGGGGCCTGAGGGTGCTCACCTGACATGGTAGCCTAAATATCAATCCAGAGAATTGATTTCAACAAGTTGCATCTGCCCCTCCTAAGAAAAGCTTATACCAAATATCCAAAGATTCTGACCAGTGGATCTAAAAAAAAGAAGATTTTTAAAGAATATTCCTCATATTGAACTGAGTTATAATTCGGGCTCCCACAGGGAGTCCAAATATGAACCCAGGGACTTGGCTTTAACAAACTTGAATCTCACCCCCCTAAGGATGCTGCACACCAAATATCAAAATATTCCTACTGCTGGATCTGCAGAAGATTTTAAAGAAAATTCCTCATTTTGAACTGAGTTACAATTCGCGCTCCCACGGTGAGTCCAAATATGGACCTAGGGACATGGCTTGAACAAACTTGAATCTCACCCCCTAAGGATGCTGCATACCAAATATCAAAACATTCCGACTGCTGGATCTGAAGAAGATTTTTAAAGAAAATTCCTCATTTTGAACTAAGTTATAATTTGGGCTACCACAGTGAGCCCAAATATGAACCCAGGGACTTGGCTTGAAAACACTTGAATCTCATCCCCCTAAGCATGGTGCATACCAATATCAAAAGATTCTGCCTGCTGGATCTTGAGAAGATTTTCAAAGAAATTTGCCTGAAATGCACTAAGTTCGAATTCGGGTTTCTATAGTGAGCCCAAATATGAATCCAGGGGGCCGATTTGAACAAACTTGAATCAGATCCACCCCACAATGTTGCATACCAAATATCAAAAGATTCTGCCTACTGGATCTGGAGAAGATTTTTGAAGAAATTTGTTTGAAATGCACTAAGTTCGAATTCGAGCTTCTATAGTGAGCCCAAATATGAATCTAGGGAGCCAATTTGAACAAACTTGAATCAGATCCACCCCACAATGTTGCATATCAAATATCAAAAGATTCTGCCTGCTGGATCTGGAGAAGAAGATTTTTTAAGAAATTTGCCGGAGATGCACTAAGTTTGAAATCGGGCTCCTATACTGAGCCCAAATATGAACCCAGGGGGCTGATTTGAACAAACTTGAATCAGATCCACCCTACAATGTTGCATACCAAATATCAAAAGATTCTGCTTGCTGGATCTGGAGAAGAAGATTTTTTAATGTTTTTCCCCATTGCCTACAGTGTTAAAAAGTGCTGACTCAGAACTTTTTCAAAGTCCTGAAAAAAGTACTTTGTGATCAAACCGATAGGGATTTTTTTTAACCATTCTATTTTACAGGATAAAAGTAAGCTTTATACAGGGTTCGTACGTGGGTCTGGAATCCTGGAAAAGCTATGGAATTTGAAAAAGTGGTTTCCAGGCCTGGAAAAGTCTGGAAAATAGAACTTTTTTTGATTGTGGCATGGAAAAGTCTTGGAAATTAGTAAACGTCAGGGAAAGGGTCTGGAAAAGTCATGGAATTCAGTCTATAACATCGGGGTGTTTCTTTTTGGTTCGCCCGGGGGCAATTGGGGCAATTCCAAGGCCTAAACGTACACCGGACGCAACTTGTCCGAATTTTGTACACAATCTGTTGTCCATATCCATGTACAAGTTGGATTGTGCCGCCAATTGTTATTTGTGGTAAATCGAGTGCCTTCAATCAAACAAAGAAAGATAACTGACCTCCATGATTCGGTTTGTCGGTTTTCAACAATAGACTTAAATAATATGCCCGGGAATTGCATTTTTCGTGACAAGTGGATCACAGACACACGTTTTGAAGTATGGACTGCTCGTGGAAAAGACAAATCGAAAGCCAAGTGCCAGCTTTGTGACAAAGACGTTGATATTCGCAACATGGGCGAAGCGGCCCTTGTCAGCCACATGAATTCGAAAAAACATGATGATGCTGTGAAGAACCAGCAGACTGCAACTTCGAAAATGAGTGAATTTTTTAAGAAACAAGATCACACAATCGGGTGCTGGTCAAAACGTCCCCAAACCAAAACGTCCCCAAAAATAAATTGGTCAAAACGTCCCCAAGCATTGGTCAAAGCGTCCCCAAGTATTGGTCAAAACGTCCCCAAACATTGGTCAAAACGTCCCCAAGTGTTGGTCAAAACGTCCCCAAAGGTTGGGCAACAAATATAATAAAATATTTAGTCAACAACGCAATTGGAAATTACAAACCATAATTAGGGTAAAAGGGCAATGCATTATTTGAAGAAAAAAGGACCGTTATCTCTCCTGCATGCCTTCATATACCGGTTTGGAAAAGTTATGGAATTTGTGAAGTCGAAAGTCTTGGAAATTTTCTAAAAATCCTGGAAAAAGTCTGGAAAAGTCATGGATTTTTATCTGCATAGAGGTGTATGAACCATGTTTATACAAAATAAGAATTCTCTGTGCCGTGTAGTTTTGGAGATATGGCAGTTTTAAGGTTTTTCCTATTTTTAGCTCCCGAGGTTCCCACGGGGCAATGAGAAAATTTTTTTCGCATCAATTAACTACTTATGACCCATTATCATCTCATATCAAATTTGGTTCAAATCGATCTCACGGTTTTGAAAATAGAAATTTTAGGCGTGGCCAAAATTTTTGCCCCTCCCATAACGAAGGCAAATAATGCCTGACAAACTTCTCTTGAACAAACTTGATTCCAAACCTCAAAAGGACTCTGTATACCACATATCACGTCTCGGCTACTGGTGGTTCATTAGACGAAGATTTTCAAAAAATTTGGCCATTTTTTTCCCCACCCCTCTGCTCAATATGAGCCTAATTTGCATAAAAATCAAAATGACCCTATATAACCACTATTTACATGAAATTTAATTAAAATGTGGCCAGTGGTTTAGGAGAAAGAGGCTCAAACATCACCTTCACGCAGGACGGATGGACGGACGAAGAGTGATCAGAAAAGCTCACCCTGACTTTCAGTCAGGTGACCTAAAAATGCAGGAGGGCTAAAAATTGCCCTCTTAAATCCTCCCAGGAGGGCAAATGCTTTCGCCAGGATACACATCGTCACTTGAGTTCCATTCTGTTCTATCTCCCAGAGGGGAGATAGAACAGAATGGAACTCCGGTGACAACAAGTTTAAGGAAGTCTTCTTGCTTCATACAGTAAGTGTAAGAATGTGTAAGTGTAAGAATAACAAGATTGACTACATCTGTCCCTAACAGTATTTCTAGGGAGATGTGAACAGCATCTTAAGGTAGAATTTACTTTCCCCAATAATGTTCAAATATTATTCTACATCTAACTGGTGGCATTACCAGAGAGTCACATACTCACATACCACCAGTACCACGAATGTGACAGAATGTTTGATCATGAAGCCCAGTGGTGCAATTCTATTTTTGAGCAAATTATATATTCTTTTATGTTGAATGGATAAAGTGAGCCATAGAAATTGTGCGCATAAAATAGAAGTAGTACTGCAAAACAATAGCCCTCCTAAAAACAAATTAGCGAGGGTTCTAGGATGGCAGCCCTCCTTGAGAATGCCAGGCCTGCTACTTCACTGTAATCTTGTCAAGTGAAGGTAATAAATCTTACCTTGTCCCAGAAACAAATCTTTTGAACAACATAGAACCAATTTCAGTGGCATCCCGGCTATCTTTAAGTGTAAGTGTCATTCCTTAAAAGGAAAACAAGAAAATGTTGTGGTTACCTGATGTTTACAACAAAGTACATAAGGCCTAAAAAAAATAAAAATCTGTTTCTCAGGCCCTCCTGCATGGTCCTTTTGGCTGCCGCATGCTCTCTTTTTATAACCAATGGAAACTTTAAAAAAAATCAAAATTAAATGGTTTATGTCTGATATTTTACCAAAGTTAAAACAATTGATAAATTTCTCCCTTGAGTGCAAGATGGCTTTGCAATGCTAAAGCATTGCAAAGCCTTCTTGCTCTCAAGGGGCAAAATACACCACCTCCCATGCTATTCTGTAGATTATGAGGCCTAAAACATAAGCCAAGATATGAACTTTTAATGGCAAAGAAATAATTATAGAAATAAAAAATAAAATAAAAAAACGCTCGCCCGCATGCAATTTTACAAAAAATGGCCTGAGAAACAGAAGATCTACTTTGTGGGGCCTAACATAGCTATTGACTATTAATGAGGTATATGCAATTATACAGACCTTCAGGCCTCGCATTCTCAGACAAGCAATTTTACCACTTTTTTTTAAACCGCTCAATTTGTAAATTACGCAGACGAATGTTTCCAATTCATTAAGAAAAGTGTTGAATCTCTTCCTTTGACAATGATCTCTTCCTGGCCAGTACAAAAATACCATACTACAGAGAAATAGTATAATCTCTTGTTCTTTTTATAAAAATACACCACTATAAATAGTATCTTGTCAGTGATTCCTTGATGCCAAACTCTGTTGATGTTTTCATCAAATCAAGTCATGGCTGCTTTACAGCAGCCCTGACTTGATTTAATAAGAAATTTAAGAAAATACTTGGCAGGTTGAGAGTTAAATGCAACTGAACAAAATATCGCCTGTCCACCATTTTCATGCTGGTTGGATGCAATACTTATTTCCAACACCACAACTACACTCACATCATTTAGTGCAACTTCAGAGCTATATATCTCTGAGGGAGAGTCTTTTGGGGGTTTTAACCCTTTACCTAACATGAAACGCAGACAACACTTGCAAAATAAATTCTTGAATAACCAATTTTTTTTCATTTTTTGTCTCAAAAACATAGGTTATGACCCCTCGTTGGAACGAGCTCAACGAGCTCGTTCTAACGAGGGGTCATAACCTATGTTTTTGAGATAAAAAATGAAAAAATAATGAAAATTAATTGGCGATTTTTGATAATAGCGCTGGCCAGTTTTGGCCGTTACATTGGGTAAAGGGTTAACAAAACTTTCAACAGCAAGGGTCACATCGTGTCAGACAGTTTTAGGGTAGAGGAAGCCAGGGTACCCAAAGAGAACGACCAAGCAGTGGTAAGCAACTGTCAGACTCTCCAACTTACTAACTCTGCACAAGCAATCAGCAATACTTGAAGACAAGTGCATCCTCGATGTGCAATATGCCTTAGTACACAGTGCCACCATACCTCCAACTGAAGGTTCAATGAACTTAGTACACAGCGTCACTGTGCCCCATGGAGGCAATCGGGATTAAAGATGGGCGGTATTGAGTTCGGCAATTTTAAGGGGTATACCTTGGTATCAGTTCACTATTCGGTACCTGACTTGACTAAGATTTGATGATAGTACCAAGGGGAATTCACATCAGGAAAATACAGAATAAGTTGTGCTTGTATGATTCAACCACAGCTCCACAAATGCTGCTGCCAATGAGCTCAACAGTGGCATTCTTTTATGAACACAAATCGTATCTACAGTAATTATACCCCCTGCAAACAAACAAAGGGGGTATATAGGAATCACCCTGTCCATCCGTCTGTCTGTCTATCCATCTGTCCATCCTTATAAGCACAACTCCTAAACCGTTTGAAGAATTTTCATGAAACTTTACACAATGGAAGAACTCCATATGAAGATGTGCATGAAGCAATATAATTCCATTCTGACAGGCGCAGGGGGTATCACTTTGTGAACTTGCTCACAGTACCGCTAGTTTTGTGACTTCTCTCTAAACACACCTTAACCTTTAAAGGCCTATTTGAGGCATTTGCTATCTCAGAGCAGGTGCCTTGACCATGCCATCTTCAGGAGGTCCTGCTGATAATAAACAAATCACCTGGGCAGTGATTTCTTGAAAAGTCTTGGCTGCCTGTTAAGGCCTCAAGAAATCACTGTAAAGCAGCTGGATATGTACAGGTTGTAGTCTGGTGAGAAGTCAGGACAATTGCCCAGACCCCCGAGGGTTAACAAAACTGAAAATAAAATCAGCCACTTCTTTCTTGAAAATGAACCCTTCAACTGCGATCAAGCCTCAACAAAGCCTTATAAACAGTGTATGTAGGAAAATTTGAAAATTTAGATGGTTTTGGTATTGAATGACTGGGTTGGTCCAGGTTTTTTTTGGTATCCCCATGATATCGCTATCGGTTTGGTTTTCGGTATATCCCCCATCTCTAATCAGAATTCAGTGTTTTGCATAAGGCCACAATGTGGTTACCAATAGTCAGGATCGGGATCCATCAACCTTTTGTTTAAAGTCCAATGCTCTAACCACTGAGCTCCTTGGATGTAGTATAGTTTCACCTAGTGTTCAACCGATTACCAAAAATGGTCGTTGACCGATTACCGGTTATTTGAGCTCTCAATCGGTCGATTCCAATGCCGATTCCGATTGTAATACCGTGCACTAGGACAAGTCGAGGCTTGAAAGAACTACATTAAACTGAACATTTTTCGTTGTTAAACTTCGTTGACTGGGGTCGAAATAAAATTACCAGTCGCGCACACTTGGTAGGTAAACGTGGCTCTCAGAGTCACGTTTACCGCCCAAGTGCGTGCGACTGGTAATTTTACTTCTGCTTGAGTCAATGGAGTATAACCGTCACTTTTCCAGTATGAACTAGCAATTTCGCCCAGTTGTAAGCTTTGCATGTTGTTTAACTTGTATGTCCCATAACGGGGCATCTAGAGAGATTAAGAATACGCACTGTGGTTGTTTCTCAACTTTATTGAATGGTATCATTTTACATTAATAATTAAACAATTGCAGAAGAGAATAAAATGCGGTTAATGAATTATCTCAAAATGCTTGGCAACAATTGGTTGAACCGATATTCCAGGAGCCAATTGTGGTGGCCGGTTCCGATCATCGGTTGAACACTAGTTTCACCGACTTCAAAACATTCTTCAGTTTAATTTTTTACCTAATGTAAGTCATATATGTTTACCGCAATACACAAAATCAACATTCTAATTTTATTGTTTTTGCCTTCAAAACATAGCCTATGTCACCTGATTAGAAGAAGCTCAATCCATTGAGGGCTCATACGCTGTGTTATTGAGGCAATAAAATGAAAAAGTTTGAATATTTAAGATTTTGTTTTGCAAGTATTGTCCTCTAGCAGTGTAAGGTGAGGTTTTAAGAGACGGTACAATTCACGTACCAAGAGGGTTGTTTTGATAAAAACCAAATTTTTTTGTCACTCTTTGGGAACATGTAAATAGAGGATCTCTCAGGCCTTAAATGTTAAAAATCTATTACTCAGGCCCTCATGCATGGTCCTTTTGGCTGCCGCATGCTCTTTTTTTATAACCAATTAAAGGTTTATGTCAGATACTTTACCAAAGTTAATAAAATTGATAACTTTGTCCCTTGAGTGCAACAAGGCTTTGCAATTGCAAAGCCTTGTTGCACTCAAGGGACAAAATATTCCACCACTCAGTATATTCTGTAGATTATGAGGCCTAAAACATAAAACAAACCAAGAACATGAACTTTTGATGGCAAAGAAATAATAACTACAAAAATAAAAAATAAAATAAACAAGAGGCCCCATGGGGACTGAAGCGCTCACCTTGAACAGAACCCGATATAAACAGAGTCCATGAATGAATCTCCAGAGGATACATTGTCAATCCTTGAGCCCCTCAGGAGTGACTAGAGGGTACTTAATAAAATATTTCTAATTCTTCAGCTGTATAGCCAATTCTGGCTCCCATATTTGAACAAACTTGAATCTGACTCCCGTAGAGATGTTGTAAACCAAATATGAAAGGATTCTGACAAGGGAATCGGAAGAAGATTTGTGAAGAAATTCTCTCATATTGCTCTGAGTTAAAATTCAGGTTCCATAGGGAGCCCATATATTAACCCAGGCACTTGATTTGAACAAACTTGAATCTGTCCCCTAGAGATGTTGTATACCAAATATGAAAGCATTCCGACTGGTGGATCTGAAGAAGATTTTTAAAGAAATTTCCTCATATTGCACTAAGTTAATATTCGGGCACCCATAGGAAGCCCAACTCCAACTATTAACCCAGGCACTCGATTTGAACAAAGGTGAATCTGACCCCCTCCCCGAGATGTTGTATACCAAATATGAAAGCATTCTGACTAATGGATCTGAAGAAGAAAATTTTTAAAGAAATTTCCTCATATTACACTCATATTGCACTAAGTTCAAATTTGGGCTCCCATAGTGAGCCCAAATAATAATCTAGGGACTCGATTTGAACAAACTTGAATCTGACCACCCTAGAGATGTTGTATACCAAATATGAAAGCATTCTGGCTGGTGGGTCTGAAGAAGATTTTTTAAAATTATCCCCCCATATACAAGTTAAAATTTGAGCAATCTGTAATCTGACCCTCATATCAATGATGTGTACCAAACATTAAAAGATTCTGACTGGTGGGGCTTAATTTTAACAAACTATTATCTGACCTCCCCCTCCCCACCCCCCCCCCCCCCCCCCCCCCCCCACACACACACACTCCTATGGATGTTGTATACCAAATATCAAAAGATTCTGACCAACGGTTCTGGAGAACTTTTTTTTTTTTTTCAATTTTTGCATATATGCGGACTCAGCATTTTTTTTTATTCCCCCACCCCCCCCTCCCCCCCCCACCCACAGAACAACCTGACATAGCCGTTGGCAATTTTTTTTACCATTCAATTCTAATGGTCCTAAGGATGCTTCATACCAAATAACAGTTCTCTGTTCTGTGTGGTTTGGGAAATATGGGCGTTTGAAAATATTTCTATTTTTAGCTCCTGGGGTTCCCACAGGGACACAGGGGATTTTGTTTTTTTGCATGAGTCAAGTACTTATGACCCAATAATACCACATACCAAATTTTGTCAAATCAGACCATCTGTTCAGAAGATAGAAAGTTTGGGCGGGGCCAAAAATCTTGCCCCTCCCATTACAAAAACAAATATTGCTTCATGAATTTCGTTTGAACAAACTTGATTCTACACCTCAAAAGGAAGCTCCATACCAAATATTAAGTCACTGTACCCGCTAGTACATGAGAAAAGATTTTAAAAATACTTTGGAGCATTTTCCCCCACACCCTCCCTATTGGGCTGGGTTGAGTTGAACAAAAATGCAATGCCCCTTTGGGACCATCCATCACTCACACAAACTTTCACATGAATTGGCCCAGTGGTTTTGGAGGAGAAGACCAAAACTTGGTGTTGACGGATGCCAGACAACAGTTGGAGAGCAGTCAGATAAGCTCAGCTTGACTTCGTCAAGGTGAGCTAAAAAAAAAGCATCAGCCCACGAGCAATTTTTAAAAATTGCCTGAGAAATAGAAGATCTAATTTGTAGGGCCTTACAAGTCACGATTTGATATGAAATTTCTGTACCGAGTTCACCAAAATCGATCTGAGCCAAGGTTTACTATGGCTCAAATCGATTTTAGTGAACAAGGTTGAGCAATTTCATGTCAAATTTAGACGAATTTAAGATCCTTTTTATCACATGATGTGTAATTTAACTTTTTTACCAAACTTGATGACTAAAAGTGACAGCACTGTTCACAAAAAAACCCCAACCAAATTTTATTATTTTGCAATTTTTGTCTCAAAAACATAGCTTATGGGGAGCCCCTCATTGCAATGAGCTCATCAGGCTCGTTCCAGTGCAAGGTTATAAGCCATGTTTTTGACGGAAACAAAAAGTGAATACAGTGGAACCCTGTTAATTGAATAGCCACTTTGCCAATGAAAATTATTTTATTCAATTAACAGGAGTATTCAATTAACAGGGATTGTGTCACTTTCCTGTATTCTAAAGATAAACTTAACATTTGTTCTATTATATCTTGTTTGACAGAGCTCTGTCAAACAAGATATAACAGATTAAATGCCTGTGTTGGATGTACCGAGGCCAAATAGGTCTGTAAATAAAGGAAAACCGGGTAGGGTCAGAGTAATTTCTCGACAGGTTACAAGATTTTTCTTCAATTAACAGGAGTTTACTCTATAACCTATATTCAGTTAACAGGTCAAATTTGTACTGGAGGTATGGTAAATGGTTCCGTGTTGGGAAATTATATTCAATTAACAGGGATGTACAATTAAGAGATATCCAATTAAGTGGGATCCACTGTATTTTTATTCAGAAATGTTATCTGCAAATGTCATTTGCTATTCAAATTATTAAACAGTTAATGAAATATACGAGAAGATTAATTCAATTCTACTTCCGAAACCAATTTACTCCCAATATTATGACATTGACTTCGACTTCTGACATCATTTCCACATTTGACATGTTCTTATCAATATTTTCTCTAATGAGCTATTTGATGATGATTATGTGATAGAGAGGATTATGAATAGCGATATAACGTTGCTAACACAGAAGCTGGGGAGATAAATGGCCCAGTAATGGTTTGATTATCTGGATGTTAAGTTTAGATTTCTATTGGTTTGGAATGTTTTGGAAAATACATTTGGTTCATTGGTATCTGATTTGTAGCTTAACATGACAAAGTCAAGATAAGCTATTGCCATCATGTGTGTGGACGTCTGTGAGTCTCTTCATATTTTCCTTTAGCACAGGCTACATCCCGTAGTTCTTGTCCAATCGTCACAAAATTTCACATGCAGGTTTGGGTTCATGTCTACATGAGAACATCCCCTTTTGGTCGTGATCAGTCAACTGTGATGGCTGCCCGAGCCCAAAACCTAAAAACCATTAGCACAGTCTACAGGTCGTATTTATGAAGGGATTTCATTGTAACTTGATAGGATGCCTCTGTATAATATCTAGATCAGAAAGTCCCCTTTTGGTCATGATCTGTCAACTGTGATGGCTGCCCAAGCCCAAAACCCAAAAACATTTAGCACAGTCTGCAGGTCATATTTAATATGGAGGGATTTCCTTGTAACTTGGAAGGATGACTCTGTATGATGTCTAGATGAGAAGTTCCCAATTTGGTCGCGATCTGTCAACTGTGACGACTACCCGAGTCCAAAACCCAAAAACTTTTAGCACAGTCTACAGGTCGTATTTATGGAGGGACTTCATTGTAACTTGGTAGGTTGACTTCATATAATGTCTAGATGAGAACGTCCCCTTTTGGTCGCGATTGGTCAACTGTCACGGCTACAGGGGCCCGAAACCCGAAAATCTTTAGCACAGCCTACAGTCATATTTACGAAGGGATTTCATTGTAACTTGGTTGGATGATTCCAGATGATGTCTAGATGAGAATGTCCCCTTTTGGTCGCGATCATTCAACTGTGATGGCTGCCCAAGCCCGAAACCTGAAAACCTTTAGCACAGTCAATAGGTTGTACTTATGGAGGGATTTCATTGTAACTCAGTAGGTTGACTCCATATAATGTCTAGATAACGTCCCCTTTTGGTCGTGATGGGTCAACTGTGACGGCTACAGGGGCCCGAAAACCTTTAGCAGTCTACAGGTCATATTTATGAAGGGATTTCATTGTAACATGGTAAGATGACTCCAGATAAAACCCAAAGCCCAAAACCCGAAAAACTTTAGCACAGACTACAGGTCATATTTATGATGGGATTTCACTGTAACTTGGTAGGATGACTCAGTATAGTGTCTAGATGAGGACATCCCCTTTTGGTTGCGATCGGTCAACCGTGATGGCTACACAGGCCCGAAGCCCGAAAACATTTAGCACAGACTACAGGCTGTATTTATGAAGAGATTTCATTGTAACTTGATAGGATGACTCCTTTTGGAATAATGTCACTGTAACTTGGTAACTTTTGTTGATATACATTAACTGTGAGGGCCACATACATTAACTGTGGCCACATTAACCCACCCCTCAATTCTTAAGTGCAGTAC
This sequence comes from Pictodentalium vernedei, assembly GCA_031216915.1. Classification (NCBI taxonomy): domain Eukaryota; kingdom Metazoa; phylum Mollusca; class Scaphopoda; order Dentaliida; family Dentaliidae; genus Pictodentalium; species Pictodentalium vernedei. The sequence continues at coordinate 94,511,554 of CM062295.1, read as the reverse complement.
ACACCTCATATTATTTTTATTGAAAACGTAGCATGCAGGGAACAGAAATTAACATATTCCCAATTATCACAATTCTTGTCTTATTTCACAAATCCTTTCATACACAATGAACATTATACTTTTCATCAAACACAACACACAGACATGTTAAGCTACAGTGCCATTGACACTTTCATTTTTTTTTGGAGGGGGTGGGGGGCTTTAAACTTTTGCTTGTAATTTTTGGTCGAGTTGTTTTAACAACCGTGACCTTTAGTTTGGCAACGGTCGGTGTGCATCTGGGTGGGTGGGTGTCTGGGTGGGTCTCTCGGGCATCAGGCATCATCACAATGTTAGCACAATAACTTGAACAAACTTTCTCCGTTTTGACTAATATTTATAGGTCTTTTTTAATAATATCTCGAAGAAAGTAGCCACAACTCGACGCCTGCATCTCTGATGCGCACCTTTTGTTGTTTGTCAATTGTATTTATGCACCTTTTTCAAAAACTAAATACCATACACAAAAGGGTTATATTTTTATACTGTACCAATGACCCAGACACAGCTGGTGCTAACTCTTAAAAATATAGGGCCAAACACAAATTTTGCCCCCCAATCCCCAAAATTTGCATCTAAAACCAAAGAAATCATGTCCTGAATGGCCCTCCATACTTCACCTCTACTGCGCATGCGCAGTGTCAAGGACGTCCCGAAATTGGCGCCATTAATCATTCTTTGTTTGGCCCTTCATCAGTTAACATCTGACTGATCTTTGTGCTTGTAAATCTCAGTTTAAATGATGCCAGACACATAAATATTAAAGAAATGGTGATTCTAAGGAGGATATAGAAGGAGGAGAGGGAAAATGAGTGACAGAAAATAATCAGGGCTGTAACTTAAAATTTTTTAATGAAATTATGTTAAGTTACCTATTTTCGAGGCAAGAGCCTGTTGTTGTCATTCTTGTTATCAAGTTACACTGCTTGTTCAGTGTTTTCCTCTCTCCCTTTCCTTTAAGTCCCCCTAGCTATTCTCCCATGCTTTTGGCATATTTTCTGTAATTTTATTACTAAAATTTCTTGGGAGTTTTAGCTGGATAACAGAATGAATTCTGTTCTTTTCCCCATGTTTACGTCTTCACCTATGGGTGGTTAGGCGTAGTGTTCTGCATCTACCATCTGATGTTCTGCAGTTTCTTCCCTGGAAGTCTCTGTTTTGCATCAGATAGTGTATTATTGGTAACTGATTTCGGGCCAGGGTTATCAGTGCCTGGAGTCTTGTTTCTGGTGTTTTTACACTTCTTGTTTACATTGACAACAGCCCTCTGTGTGAGGGGGGATTCTTGAAAATAATATCTTGATGTTAATTTAATCATTACTAGATACATTATTATTGTTCGTAAGTGTTGCATTAATTTTTTTAAATATTTTTAAAATTTTTGCCCACACTTAGGCTTGGGATCCATTGGGGCTCAACGTTACTTTTCAGAAACTTGGGCTTTTCTGAAAAAATATTTTTTCCAAATTTTTTGATTTCAATTATTTTTTCTATGTTAATGGACCATGTTATTATGTATTTTGATTGTCAGGGGTTGGTGCGAGTACTAGGACTTTGTTTTCTTTTCACATTGAAAGGATATTGTTCAATTGTAATAAGAGGAGATCTTCCTCTGACTTTCATAATCATTGTATAAATGTAGTCAGTGTACTCTCACTAACTCCTGTTCCGTATGTGTTAATTTCGATGACAACATGGGAAGCGTGTGTCACGGTATGTTAGTGGGGAAATGGCCATTCCGGTCCTTTCCCCACAGGGTCACTGTACTTTATCAATTTCTATTTCAGACGATCAAGAACAGGGTGATGTATCCGTGATGTCTTCGAAAGTGTGCCTCCGTCGTCACAATTAATGAAGAGCTAGCGGAAAAGTGCTCATGAAAATACGTCAATTGCCTAAGAGATCCCTAGTAGGATCGACGGCCTTTGACGTCCGCTAGCTCGCCCGGTGTAGCGTCCATTCATCGAATGGTTCGGCAGCCGGGTTCATCTGTTGCGGTCCAGAAGGAGTTTTGGGTGATGCGAGCACTATAAATCAACCAAATGCACACCCAGTGACGGCGGATTAGAGGAGAGAACGGAGGAAGCCTTTTAGTCCGGTTCCTAGCTCGTCCAGGTCCATCCGGACTGCGAGCGAGAGAGGCCCCTCTCTCGTACAACAACATCTGGCCCCAGATGTTGTGGTACAAAATGTTTCGCATTCGGAGCATACGTCCGCCGCTCGGGACGCTCCGTTAGATAGACAGCCCGGAGAGACTGTCAATAAGGCTTCCTCATCCTCATGGTAGCGCACACGACCACTCTTGGCTACGTGACCTCGGATATCCTGTCAACTTCGCCAATCAGAGAATCCTCGGCGACCAGGTCACGCCATCCGATAGCCAGGGACACGAGGCCTGGAGACTCCGGACGTTCGCATAAGAAAGTATGCGGGAGTCAACGTACACGGAGCTTCCAGCGGCAAAGCATCGTAAGACCGCTACTGCACAGGCCTCGGTAACGGACGTGCCATCCCAATTAGCACAACTTATCGCAGCATCCCAGCAACGAAAGAATCTCTGTCGCATCATGTAATATCGGACGACGCTGGGTCGGGACGCTCCGCGGAAGCACGGACATCCGAAAATTTCATACGGTCCGACGGGATGCCGAAAGGGATTCGGAGGATTTCGAGCTTTCCCTTTCGGAACATCATAAGCTACTATATATGTCATCCGACTTCATCTTCTAGAGGTTCTTCGTCGGACCAGAATGCTGCGATGCCGGATAAGAAACTGATAGCTTCGGTGGACACAGAAATTTTTGGTACGGTTCAGGGACATCGTCCCTCAGTTCCGACACAGTCCAATAATGTCTCAGAAACTTTCGATTTATTGAACGACGCTATATATATTTTATATATGCTTGCTATTTACAAGCATGTCTGGTTTCTTGTTCGCAAAATTACTGAGATGTCTTTCAAAAGTGTGCCTCTGTCGTCATAGTTAATGAAGAGCTAGCGGCAATTAGTGCTCATGGAATACGTCAATCGCCTAAGAGGTCCCTAGTAGGATCGATGGAGTTGACATTCGCTAGCTCACCTGGTGTAGCATCCATTCATCGAATGGTTCGGCAGTCGGGTTCGTCCGTTACGGTCTAGGAAGGAGATTTGGGTGATGCGAGCACTATAATAGACTTTAGTACACACCCAGTGACGACGGATTAGAGGAGAGATCGGAGGAAGCCTGTTAGTCCGGTTCCTATCTCGTCCAGGTCCGTCCGGGCGGCGAGCGAGAGAGGTCCCTCTCTCGTACATCAACATATGGGACCGGATGTTGTGGTACAGACATTTCGCATTCGGAGCATATGTCCGCTGCTCGGGACGCTCCGTTATATAGACAGTCCGAGTGACTGTCGATAATGCTTCCTCATCCTCACAGCAGCGCACACGACTGCTCTTTGGCTACGTGACCTCGAGTATCCGGCCAGCTTTGTCATTCAGTGATTCCACGGCGAACAGGTCACGCCATCCGGTAGCCAAGGGACACGTGGCCTGTACACTCCGGTCGCTCGCATAATAGAAGTATGCACGGGGTAACGAACACGGAGTTTCCAGCGGCAAGGCTTAGTAAGACCGCTTCTCCACAGGCCTCAGTGACGGACGTGCTATCCAAAATAGCACAGCTTATCACAGCATCCCAGCAAACGACAGATTCTCGGTCGGATCAGGAATAATCCGATGGCGCTGGGTCGGTGCGCTCTGCTGTTGCATCAGGTACGGACGACCGAACACTTCATAGGGTCCGACAGGATGGCGAAAGGGATTCGGACGATTTTGAGCTTTCCCTTTTGGAACAACAGAGTTGCCATACATTTCTTCCGGCATTATCTTCCAGAGGTTGTTCCGTCGGACTACATTGCTGCGATGCTGGATAAGAGACTAATAGCGTCATTGGACACGGAGTTTTGGATCGGTTGAGGGACATTGTCCCTGAGTAGCCGACGCAGTCCAATAATGTCATTAGAACATTCGAATTATTGAACGACGCTATATATAAGCTTGCTACCAAACATGCTAGTCTAGTTTCTTGTCCGCAAGGCTCTATTCTGCCTTTCATCAATTCTAGGAAAATAAATTTTTATTGGCAGAAGTGGGCATTCCGAGAGTTCCTATGCGTCTAAGACGGCGAGGCTGAACACTGGAAATTATCTTTTTCGCCGTCTATGTCAATTCCAACCACAACGTTGGAAACGACAATGATGTCTAATAGACTTAACTTAGACACTTTATCATACGTAGACCACCTTACTGAGGCGTTATCATTACGTCTTCAAGAGAAAGAATTCCAGGATATGATCCTCAATGAGATTTCTTTCGGGGGCAGTGGTTTTCCACGTATAACTCCGCCCTTCAGTGGCAACCTGGAGTTGGTTAGACATGACGCAGCCCTAGCTACATCCACGCGCGTGGATAGTGAGGTGAAGAACTCTCTCAGAGTCGCTTCGGTCTCGGAGAAGCTTCTCTTCAACGGCAACCTTTCAGCATTCTTTGAATTGCTCGATATACACGTTCTCTTGTCAATCAAGTGTAACAAGAGATTCTGACGTGGGCAAACATTCGGTGGTTGACTCAGAGTTCCACTGTAGTTACCGGATCCGAGTTTTTCGATTATGACGGATGCCAGTCAAACAGGTTGGGACACAATATTGTTCCCAACGGATTCGTAGTGCCAGGGTCTTTGGGTTCCGCAGTTTTTAGGCAAGCACTTAACTTCCAAGAAATGATATTATTTTGGCTTGCACTACGTCATTGGATGAACATTATTCAGAAACGCATGTCCAAATCCTGTCTGATAATACGACAGTAGTTGCGTATATCCGGAACCAGGGAGGCACTCATTCGGTTCCGTTATTGATTTTAACGGAAAGAATCCTTCTGTTTGTTATAGAACACCAAGTTCTGTTTCGGTCCGTCATATTCTGGGTCGTCAGATCGTATTAGCAGACTCCCTTTCACGTAAGGGTCGTTTGTTGCTGTCAGAATGGACTCTCAACAAACAGGTATTCAATCAGATTTGCTACCAATGGGAGCGCCCAGTGATAATTTATTTGCGACACAACTCTCCAATCAATTGCAGACGTATGTGTCACCGTGTCCGGATCCCCGAGCATATGTAGTTAACGCTCTATCGATCTAGTAGGACGGGATGATAGGATATGCATATCCTCCAGCGCTGTTGATTCAGCAAGTATTGCTGGGATTATACATTCACAATACAATTCTGTTGGTAACATCTCTGTCTCCACAGAGACGGTGGATAAATTTACTTAGATGTCTGCTGTGGGACTTACCGCGGAAACTTCCTCCACGAGAGGATCTTTTTTCGCTGGGGAAATCGTGTCAACTTCATCACAACCTGCAAGGTCTCAACCTTCATGTATTCCGTTGTGCGGTCCTTCTTGCATGGCAAGCATTGTACAGGACGAGCAGTGGACGCGATTTCTAACTGTAGGAGGACCTCCTCTTCGCTATACTATGCGGCTAAAGTGGAGGGTTTTCCGTCGTTGGTGTAGGGATCTTTATGTTGATATTTTTGATCCCTCCATACCAGACATTGCAAACTTTCTAGTATACTTGTTTGACGAGATCAACTGCAGCCAGTTACTTTTAAAGGTTATAGGTCTATGTTATCTGATACCTATGCACACCATGATAGTTTACAATTGAGCCTAATGTCTCTTTATCTAAGTTAGTTTGAAACTTTTCGATAATAGACCTAGAATCCTTAGATTAATTCCTATACGGAATTTAGCTTGGGTTCTTATTAACTAAAGCAACCATTTGAACCTCTTGAGACAGTAGTTTCAAATTCTGGCCTTTTAAGGCAGCAACTCTCTTAGTCTTCTCTTCTGCTGAAGAGTCAGTGAGCTTCATGCACTATCGGTGGACGATTCTCACTTTCGTAGTATCGGAAACTCTATTACCTTTACTACTAATGTTGTATTTTTGGTTAAGAATCAGGCTCCTAATAAATATCCGGAACCTATTGTTTTTAAGGTCCTTCCGTCTTCGAACGGGCATAGGCCTTTACTCTGTCTGGATAGACCTTTATGTATTTATTAACAGATCTCAGTTTATCAGTAAGGACGTAAAGCTTCTTCTGGCTCTGATGCCTAATAGAAAGGTCTTTACGGTCCATTCTATTACTTAATGCATTCAATTAACTATCGGTACTGCTTAGGATAATCTATCCTTAACTCAGCAGTCTGTGCTTAAGATTTCGGCTCATGAAGTAAGAGCTCTTCTACATCTTGGGCTTACGTAAATAGTGTTGCTATTATAGATGTAAAGTAGGCTGCATATTGGTCTCAGCCATCCACATTCATGAATTTTTATCTCAGAAATATCGAGTCCATTTCTGGAGGCCTGCATTATTTAGGTCCATTATCGGCTGCTCAGAATGTCGATCACTTAACATTTGCAACTATAGCTATGTAGGCTTTATGTTCCGGCAGTGACTCCGTCCTGCTGCCCTCTTCGCTCTGGGCTATTTGACCCAGGGCAAGAAAAAGGGGGGGGGGGGGGAGGGTGTTCCCTTGGGTCACCTGTTTTATTATGAAAACAAGGGGATACCTCCTCTGGAGTCAGTAATTCTGAGCTGTTACTGGGATGTTTTTTTAAGTGAAAAGTTATGTTTTAAAATTCATTCATGTCATAGTTTTAAAGTATAGCATTTGAATATGTCACGTGTCAAACTGGCATTATTATACTATCCTCGGACACTTTTAAAAGAGTATAAAGAGTCTCAATTCTCTGGACTAACTTTATTTATTGGCTTACTTTAAAATTAATTAGTATAAGAATTATACTGGATATTAATAGAGAATATGGATGTTATGATGCTCAATTATAGAAGGTATTGTGTCTTTCTAATTTATCATAAATAAGAAAGATACATGTGAAGCCTAATTCTCCTTTTCTCCTCCAGGAGATGACTCTATTTTATATAGTTGAGCTTATTGGATTTTCCTCTATGTCCTGGGCCCTCCAGCCTTTTTACTATTCAGCTATGTCTGGGTCATTGGTACAGTATAAAAATCTTAAAAAATTTATAGTAATTTATATATTTTTTATACTTACCAATGACCCAGACGGGGATGACCCTCCCAGGAGTTGGGAACTCATACCTCCCCGCTGAGGACATAGCGCTTACCGGGCACTGATGGTAAGAATGATTAATGGCGCCAATTTCGGGACGTCCTTGACACTGCGCATGCGCAGTAGAGGAGGGCCATTCAGGACATGATTTCTTTGGTTTTAGATGCAAATTTTGGGGATTGGGGGGCAAAATTTGTGTTTGGCCCTATATTTTTAAGAGTTAGCACCAGCTATGTCTGGGTCATTGGTAAGTATAAAAAATATATAAATTACTATAAATTTTTTAAGTTTCTGTAGAACAGAACAAACTGGTTGCTTACAAAACAAATATAACAAGAAGTGCGCATCGGAGATGCAGGCGTTGAGTTGAGTCTACTTTCTTCATGCACTCTCTATTGAAAATCAGAAACATCATCATGCTGTGCTCAAAATTTGTGAAAATTGACGTTAACAAGCTCAAAATTCATGAAAATAGACTAATTAAGGGCCATAACTCTGTAATGAGAATCAGACCAGGCCAGTTTTCGAGCTCGCCTGTGATATTGTTGCAAAAGACCTGTGTGGCAAATATTAGTCAAATTGGAGAATTTTTGTTCAAGTTATTACGCCAACAAGCGCAAAATTTGTAAAAATTCACGAATTTAGGTTCATAACTCTGTAACAAAAAATTAGGTCGTGCCAGTTTTCGAAGTCGCTTCAGATATTATTGCAAGACTTGTATGGCAAATATTAGTCAAATCAGAGAATGTTTGTTCAAGTTATTGTGCTAATGAGCTCAAAATTCGCAAAAATTGAAGATGTTAAGGGCAATAACTCTGTAATGACAAATCAAGCCTGGCCAGTTTTAGAACATTCTTGAGATATTATTGCAAAAGACCTTTATGGCAAATATTAGTCAAATCGGAGAATGTATGTTCAAGTTATTGTGCTAACGAGCTCAAAACTCTTAAAAATTGACTAATTAAGGCCCATAACTCTGTAACAAAAAATTGGGCCGGGCCAGTTTTCGAATTTTCTTGATATATTATTGCAAAAGACCGGTATGGCAAATATTAGTCAAATAGGAAAACGTTTGTTCAAGTTATTGTACGAGGATGCCCACCCAGACGCACACCGACCGTCGCCAAACCATACATCTCAGTTGTTAACACAACTCAACCAATAAATTGATACTGCATTTTAGGCCCTACAAAGTAGATGTTCTGTTTCTCAGGCCTTTTATAAAATTGCATGTGGGCGAGCATTTTTTTTATTTTTGTTAACAACCAAGCTCTATGGTTTGGCAATAGACTGTGTACATCTGGGTGGGCAGGCGGGTGTCCAGGCATCCCCACACTGTTAGTGCAATAACTTCAATAAACGTTCTCCGATTTGACTAATATTTGCCATACAAGTCTTTTACAATAATATCTCAAGCGAGTTTGAAAACTGGCCTGATTTTTTGTTATGGAGTTATGGGCCTTAATTAAATAATTTTACGAATTCAGAACTTGTTAGCATTAAAGCTTGAACAAAGGTTCCAGATTTGACCAGACCACCGACAGATGTTTGATAACCGGGTTATGGACATGCAAAACTCCGATTGTCACCCTAACTAGATGCCTACATCTCCGATGCACACCTCTTGTTTATTTTTGCAATTATTTCTTTGCCATCAAAAGTTCAGGTTCATGGTTTCCTTTATGTTTTAGGCCTCATAATCTACAGAATAGCATGGGTGGTGGTGTATTTCATCCCTTGCACTTTTTTACCTGAAAAGTTATGTCAAAATCGGGGGCGCGTCTTATACATGGGTACGACTTGTTTCAGAGAATTTTCAGGGCACTGACTTCTTCAGACAAACGTTGTTCCTACCATTTGTCAATTGATGAACAGACAGTACAATACACTTTTCATTTTATTTCAGTTTAAATTCTTCAGAAAATAAATTGTCAATAAAATATTATAAGTGTTTTCTGTTACTTTTATCCATAAATAATAAGTATTCTATTTAGTCATTGTTGTTCAATCGGCCCATGTGTTTACATCAGTGCATGTACCGGAAATCAACAGTTTTGTGGGGCCAATATGGATAAAACCATAAAAAATACAAAATCATAAAAATAACAATGAAAAAATAAATAATAACACATTAAAGGTATGCCAACAATACCTGCAGAGGAGTATTTATTTATTGCATGAACTCCAATTCACTGATGTGTAATGTCCGGTTATAAATTACGCACAAGTGCAACAGGTAAAGTTAGTTTCAATAGCACCAACAATGCTTAAGTGGGACAACAATTTGAAAACAATTTGTGCTGTAACCTGTACATTTGTTGTATTTATATTGGTTTTAAAAAACAACTTAATCACAACAACTGTGCAGGTTACGGCGCAAATGGTGCTCTGATTCTGAAACTATGAAGTTTCAGTCACAAACGTGTGTTGGATTTTCATGACAGGGATGAAGACATTGATGCGATAAACAAACAATGAAAAACAAATAAATGTGAGTATTTTTTAAATCTTTAATAATAATTGTCCTTTATTCTTTTATCTTATTCACCACGTGGTAACTCGTGAAAACTTACCTATTTCCGTTGCATCCCAAACTGCCCCAAATTCGCAAAACGTAACTTGCAACTAATTCTTTTTTGACTGCATATATTTGAAAATGGGCGTGCGACTTATACATGGGCTTTAGGCAAAAGGGAGGAATTCCAAGTGTGAGTTGGGGGTTCGACTTATACACGGACATATACATTATTATTTTTTTAAGTTTGCATTGGTTATAAAAAGAGAGCATGCGGCAGCCAAAACGGCCATGCGGGAGGGCCTGAGAAACAGATTTTTAACTTTTTTAGGCCTTAATCCAAGGTTCGAAATAAGTAGTAGGACAAGGGCAATGACCGACACCAAACTTACTTTGACCAACACACTTTGAAATCCATTGGACATTTTGACTGGCGCAAAATTCTGCTCATTTTTTTAGAATCTGAGGTTAAAAAACACTACTATAAACTTAAATTTCATTGCGAATTAACAATGAAATAGCCACACGTCTGTTCGCAAAGAAAAAAAAATCTAAAATAATTCCGATGAACTTAAAAACGGCGAAAAACGCTGACATGACTAATCCTGGGTTTTCCCGACAGAACCATGTTACTAAAAAATATGACAATCGATTAAAAAGTGTAACTTGTAAGTTTTCATCATACAGACATGTTCTATTTTTGAAGCATTCCATCTTCAGAAATGGACGGGCAATCTTTTCAAGCAAAACAGCAAGACTCATGTTGTTTGTGGGATCACACCAACAAAGGTGTCAATAAAGGCATGATCCAACTTCGAAAATCATAACTCAAGATGTAATTTAAAGACAAATGATTTTATTATAATTTCACCTCAAATTTGAAACAAACTGTTGATGCCCGATGTGGAAAGCTGCACGAATCATTCAGCATACAGGTTTATTCTATTCAGCACACCCCTCCTCCCCACCCCCCCCCCCCCCATCCCCATTCACAGATGTGGGAAGCAGTTTTTATTATTTAGAAAAACGAATACTTTTATTATTTTATTCCCCCCCGCCAGATGTGGAAAGCAGTTGTTATTAAATTAGAAAGACAAATACACATTATTTTACCCTCCTCTCGCACCCCCTACTCCACCCCCCCCCCCCCACTCCCCGATCACTTTCAAGTTTAAGAAATCACCCAAAAAACAAGGTATACATAATTTAATAGCTTTATCAAGTTATTTCTTTCAATTTACAATGCATAAAGCAATATGTTGAAAATGACCTGCACCAAATTCAAATGACCTGCACAAACCACTTGTAGCAGGATGTTTTGATCTACACTAGAAAATTTTTTGTTCAAGCCTTGCCTTAACCCTTTACCTAACGAATCGCCCGTATCCACCCGCATAATATGCAAATTGAGCAGTTGAAAAAATTAAATTTTTCAAACAATTTCAACAAAACCATATCATGTGACCCCTCATTGGAACGAGCTCAATGAGCTCGTTCCAATGAGGGGTCACATGATATGGTTTTGTTGAAATTTTTTGAAAAATTTAAAAAAAATGATATTTAAAATAATAAATTTTGATATCGTCTGCGTTGGGTAAAGGGTTAATCATGCTTTGTTGAAAACACAGGTAAATAAATGTACATCAATTGAAATAGGTAATATTTTAAGTCACCCAATTTCAGAGTGAACTTGTAAGGCAATGCAAGGCAAAAAAAAGGTTCAATGAGTTGGTTAAATTTCTGAGAGGGATTGCCCATGAACCCAAACCCTTTTTTTAGCTTAATGGGAGCCATCAAAAACATACTCTGTCTGACCTGTGGAAATCCTTCAGCCACCCAGGTTTTAATATATTCCAGTTTCATCAAAGGTAAGCTAAGGACTTCAGAGAGACAATGGGTATTGAAAAAGCTAATTATATACATGCCTACTGATATGGGATTATTTTTCGTCTGTAAAACACGTTCTCCATGCTTTTCAGCACAATCTGCTAGCCTAGTTGATAAGTACTTATACATCTCCTTCCTCTCATGCAGCAGCTTTCTGTAGCCAGCAGAACCCATTGAAAGGAATGTAATGAGTAAGTCTATGCTTGGGGATGCTGATGCTCGACCTGTAATGTAAATAATTTCAATTTATGTACTGTGGTAGAAAAATCAAAAGCTTTTTTTCAATTTACGCCTGATTCAATCTGAAAGTGAATTTAACCCTTGATCTGACATATCCTCCTGCCAGTCTCCTCACCTCTAGTCAAGGAGGGTTAGCCCCACCCCCATCAGGGATAGTGTCCAACCGATTACCAAAAATGGTCGCTGACCGATTACCGGTTATTTGAGCCCACAATCGGCCGATTCTGATGCCGATTCCGAGTGTAATACCGTGCACTACAAGACAAGTCGAGGCTCGAAAGAACTACATTAAACTGAACATTTTTCAAAGTGTTAAACTTCCTTTACTGGGGTCCCAGTAAAATTACCAGTCACGCACACTTGGGCGGTAAACGTGGCTCTCAGAGCCACGTTTACCACCCAAGTGCGCGCAACTGGTAATTTTACTGCGACCTGAGTCAATGGAGTGCATCCTTCACTTTTCCAGTATGAACTGGCGATTGCTGCAAGTGTGCTCAGTTGTAAGCTTTACATTCGTTTAACACATATATTCCGTAAAGGGGCTTCTAGAGAGATTAGGAATACACATTGTGGTTGTTTCTCAACTTTATTGAATGGTATCATTGACATCATTTTACATTAACAATTGAACAATTGCAGAAGATAATAAAATGCGATTCAGAAAAATCACAAATTGCCTGGCAACAATCGGGTGAACCGATGTTCCAAGAGCCGTTGCCGTTGTCATCCGATTGCCCATAATCGGCCGATTGTGGTGGCCGGTTCCGATCATTGGTTGAACACTAGTCAGGGAAACTGCCTCCTTTATTATGTGCTTGTCAGGAAATACCCTATAGACCCTGCATCAGGCTTTAAGACTTTACCTTACGAATCGATTGAATCCACCTGTGTAATTTACAAATGGAGCAGTTGAAAAAAATTTATTTTACAGAAGATTTCAACAAAACCATATCATGTGACCCTCTCATTGGAATGATCTTGCTTGGCTCATGTCACATGATATGATATGGTTTTGTTGAATTTATTTATTGGAGTTTAACAACACTTTCGACATCCAGGGCCACCTCGTGGCAGACAGTTTTACAGGTGTAGGAAGCTGTAGTACCTGGAGAGAACCACTGAGCAATGGCAAACAACTGTCAGATTCCCTAACGTATTAACCCTTTACCCAACGTAATGGCCAAAACCGGCCAGCGCCATTCTCAAAAATCGCCTATTAATTTTGATTATTTTTTCATTTTTGTCTCAAAAACATAGGTTATGACCCCTCATTGGAACGAGCTCGTTCCAATGAGGGGTCATAACCTATGTTTTTGAGACAAAAATGAAAAAAAATAGTTATTCAAGAATTTTTTTTGCAAGTGTCTTCTGCTTTTCATGTTAGGTAAAGGGTTAACTCCACACAAGCAGGGTTAGCATTGGTTGAAGACAGGAGCACCATCGACATGCAGTACGCCTTAGTACACAGCACCACCGTGCCCCCACTTGGGCAATCAGGATTAAGGTTTTGGTGAATGTTTTTGAAAAATTTAAAAAAAAACAATAATTAAAATAAAAAATTCTGATATTGTCTCCATTAGTAGCGCAGTGGCTCAGTGGTTATGGCATCAAACTTCAAACTGAGAGGTCCACAGTTCAATCCTTGCCAGGAATCACTGCATTGTGTCCTTGGGCAAGGCATTTAATCCCAGATCGAGCTCACTGAATTCATTTGAATGAGGGGTCACATGATATGGTTTTGACATTTTATGAAAAATGTGAAAAAAATATAATTAAAACAGCTGACAAATTTTGATATTATAAGCACTGGGTAAAAGGTTAACCACTCATGTATTTTAAAGAAAATTGATATTAAAAATTTTAAATCTTTATATTTTTTTGTAGCCTCTCTCTCACCTGACCTAACTTGTAAAACTCAAATTATGGCATTTTAAAGTTCAATTATAAAGCATTGGAGAGGGATTTGGAAGATTTGATGTATCTTTTTGCCAGGCTCAATGAAACTCTCATAAAACTCCAGTGAAACTCAAATAAGACATATCTCCACTCAGTGTTCATTATCAATTTGTAAAGTATACAGTTTTTGGACAATCCATAAAATATGGTTGTAGTTCAGTTATTACAAACAGAAGTCCCAAGTTGATATTTGGAAAAAAAACAATGGGGTTTTAATCTTTGCGCATCAAAACTACTGGGCGTAATCAAATAATGGTTGAGTTACCCCAATACAAGTGCAAATATGACATTTTTATGACACACACTAAACACTTTGACCAGCAATGAGCCAATTTTTCTGACAGTGGCATGGACCAATTACCGATTGTTGAAATTCACAATCAGCTGACTATGATACTGATTCTGATTATTTAAGCTGTCAAAAATAGGTGATTCAAGTTTCATATGTCGCTACACTTTCCCTTTTTGATCGTTTGTCAGTTCATTTTTCAGATAATTTTTCACTGCCTAGCAGAGCATCATCATCTACAATGGGTCATTTGTTTGGATATGAACTTTGTACACAACACATCATCAAGTGGTGGTCCATATATTATGCAAGTTTCATTGTAATATCTCCTTCAACTAAAATTTATGCCCTGGACACGAAAGGGGTGATATGTATACAATTCCATGTGTTGAGCTCTATCTGTGAAGTCCAGGTTGGTTGTGAATTTTGTATGCTACACACCATCAAGTGGTGGGCCATATGTTGTGTAAGTTTCATTGTGACATTTCCTTCTAAAAAGTTTTGGCCCAAACACGAAACAGTTGACAAGCATGCTGATTTCATGTGTTGAGCTTTGTGACCCTGAAGTTGGTGGGTCAATCATGAATTTTGTATATGACACACAATCTATAGGTGGTCAATATGTTGTGTGAGTTTCATTGTGATATCGTCTTCCACAATAAAGGTATGGCCAAGACATGAAAAAGCAGAAGTGTATGCTGTGCCATGTGTTGATATTTCATCTCGACCTTGGTGGGCCAGTCATGAATTTTATATGTGCCATACAATCTAGTAGTGGTCTATATGTTGTGAAAGTTTCTTCATGATATCTCCTTCCACTCAGAGGCAGACTGACCTTATGGTTCACCAGGAAAATTCCCGGTGGGCCCCCTAGTGGGTGGCCCCCCTAGTGGGTGGCCCCTGGGACAAACTCGATGCGCCTAGCACCTGTTGGTGCCTGAAATTTTGGGAAACTACCCAACAGGTGAAATGAATCTGATTGCATAGAATGCTGGTATACAGAAATGTCCTCTATGTGGACTGCCATTGGCAGTCCACATAGAGAACATTTTGATATACCAGCAGTCTAGCCTGCAAGTGATCGCTCAGATGCAAGGAAACAGCATTCTTTTAAGTTGAAAAATAGGCCTATGAAATCGTCAGATGTGTACCCATACACGCAACTAGTAGAAAGCTGTATGACGGAGGGCCACCACAGATGCCGACATTATGTACACCATACATGATATGGGTACATATAGAAATGGATTGGAGGAGTGACTAATCTGATGGATAAAGGGTTAATATCTCCGGATCAAATTATCAGATTTACATAAAAAAACTATACAGCACAGCACATCAGTAACCTGAATAAATATATAAAGTAACATGACAATTGGATTGATATTTTTTGAGTTATCGAATGCCAAAGGGACTGGAGGAATTTTCAATTTGAAGGATAAAGGGTTAATATCTTAGGATCAAATTATCAGATTTACACCAAAACCTATACAGCTCGGCACATCAGTAACCTGAACACAAATATAAAGAAACTTGACAATCCAAGCAATATTTTTCAAGTTATTGAATGCCAAAGGAATTGGAGGAATTTTCAGTTTGAAGGATAAAGGGTTAATATCTCAGGATCAAAATAACAGATTTACACCAAAAACTACACAGCTCGGCACATCAGTAACCTGAACACAAATATAAAGTAACTTGACAATCCAAGCAGTATTTTTCAAGTTATCGAATGCCAAAGGGATTGGAGGGATTTTCAATTTGAAGGATAAAGGGTTAATATCTCAGGATTAAATTATCTGATTTACACCTAAAACTATACAGCTTGGAACATCAGTAACCTGAACACAAATATAAAGTAACTTAACAATCCAAGCAATATTTTTCAAGTTATCGAATGCCAATGGGATTGGAGGAATTTTCAATTTGAAGGATAAAGGGTTAATATCTCAGGATCAAAATAACAGATTTACACCAAAAACTATACAGCTCAGCACATCAGTAACCTGAACAGAAATATAAAATAACTTGACAATCCAAGCAATATTTTTAAAGTTATTGAATGCCAATGGGATTGGAGGAATTTTCAATTTGAAGGATAAAGGGTTAATATCTCAGGATCAAAATAACAGATTTACACCAAAAACTATACAGCTCGGCACATCAGTAACCTGAACACAAATATAAAGTGACTTGACAATCCAAGCAATACTTTTCAAGTTATTGAATGTCAAAGGGATTGGAGGAATTTTCAATTTGAAGGATCAAGGGTTAATATCTCAGTATCAAATCATCAGATTTACACCAAAAACTATACAGCTCAGCAAATCAGTAACCTGAACACAAATATAAAGTAACTAGACAATCCAATCAAGATTTTTCAAGTTATCAAATGCCAAAGGGATTGGAGGAATTTTCAATTTGAAGGATAAAGGGTAAAAATCTCAGGATCAAATTATCAGATTTACACCAAAAACTATACAGCTTGGCACATCAGTAACCTGAACACAAATATAAAGTAACATGACAATCCAAGCAATATTTTTCAAGTTATCGAATGACAAAGAAATGGATACGGACGCCGGACGGACAGACAGACGGATGGACAAAGGATGGATGAACAACGGCTGGCCACCCCAGATGCCGGCATTATGTGTACCATACATAGTATGGGTACACATAAAAATTGATGTGCATGTGGATTTCATATTCTGATCTCTATCTGTGATCTTGACCATGGTGGATTTTGTATGTTACACACTGTCTAGTTGTGGCACATATGTTGTGTAAGTTTCATTGTGATACCGCTTCCAAACAAAAAAGTTATGGCCCATCGTGTTAAAAGAAGCAGCCAAGCTGGGAGGAAATGAGGAAGAAGTCAGTTCTCCCTCTATAAACTTCAAAAAGAAGTCTGAATAAAAACATGGAGAAGTGCATCAGAAGTAGAAGCATGAAGGGGTTTCTGCATTATACACAGTTTTCTCACATGTAAATAACTCAATAAAACTGAGAAAAAAACTGTTTATATGTGTGATTTATTGAGAAAAAAATCAGGGCATCAACGCCGTAGCTGCGACGGGAGGTGCAATCTGCAAGTCCAAAAAATATTCTCAGAGGCAATTTACAGGTGATGGTGAAAAAAAAACAAGAAAAATATTTGGAACAACATTTGCATCGGACATGGGCTAGACATGAATAAGATACACTTGCATATCAAATGTGAAGTCATTCCACCAGGTAGTTTGAAAGTTATTCTTTTAGAAACTCTTTAGTCACAAAATTCTAAGTTCATCAAGGGCCATAACTCCAAGAAAAATATTTGCATTGAACAGTGGCTAAACATCAATAAGATACACTTACATGCCAAATATAAAGTCATTCCATCAAGTATTTCAAAAGTTATTGAGTTTTGAAACTCGTTCGTCACAGACAGACCGACCGACCGACCGACCGACCGACCGACCGACAGACCAACCAACAGACCGACAGACAGACAGACCGACATTGCCACTAAAAGAGCTGCTAGTTACAGCTAAAAAACATTCAGCAAAAAGTTCTAGTAGGGTCTATTAATAAAAAATTCTTGTTTCTAAGGCAATTTTTCCTCCATTTTATGATGAAGGAGGGAGGCTTTTTTTTTTTCTATGATGAGGGAGGTGTGTGAGAAACAGGAATTTTTTTTAATAGCCTAGGTATGAAATATTTGCCTTCATGGTGTAAAATTTAAGCTTTATATACCTCTTTTTCACCGATTCAGTTTTTTCTGGAGCAAATACCTATAATGCCAACAACATAGACCTTTTTTGGATGATCAACTTCACACTTCAGATGAGAATTAAAAGTGAAGTTTTCACCCAAATGTGATGTTAGAAAAATATCCTCTATAACAGATTTTAGTATGAGAAAATAGTTGTTTTGAAAGAATGTTGGAAAACAAAATCATTATCTTTTTCATATTAGAACTGTAAGCATAAACATACTGGGTTGATCATTAAGCATTTTTTTCTGATTTTACTTTTAGTGATTATGAATATTAGCCCCAACATCATTTAATATTTCCATTAGGCCTAAAAAAATTAAAAATATGTTTCTCAGGCCCTCCTGCATGGTCCTTTTGGCTGCCGCATGCTCTCTTTTTATAACCAATGGAAACTTTTAAAAAATCAAAATTAAATGGTTTATGTCTAATATTTTACCAAAGTTAAAAAAATTGATAAATTTGTTCCTTGAGTGCAAGATGACTTTGCAATGCTTTAGCATTGCAAAGCCTTCTTGCTCTCAAGGGACAAAATAGACCACCTCCAATGCTATTCTGTAGATTATAAGGCCTAAAACATAAACCAAGAACATGAACTTTTGATGGCAAAGAAATAATTACAGAAATAAAAAATAAGATAAAAAACCGCTCGCCCGCATGCAATTTTACAAATAATGGCCTGAGAAACAAGATCTACATTGTGGGGCCTTAAAACATTTTATTTTTTTTTTTGGACAGTTTGAGTGAAATTCACCTAATTTCAAGGCATGCTGAATTTTCAAAAGGTGAAATCAAATTGCCTTTTATTGAAAGCAGAGCAAATTTTGCTAATCCAAGGCGACTTCATCATCACAGACATCTGGTCAGCTGGCCTCTGCTTGGCAGGATAATATAAATTGAAAAAAAAACAGTATCTAAAATACAGCAAGCCAAGTCACACAGAAGAGGCTGTAAGGTCCCAATAAATTCAGAACAGACTGTATTTTGTTGTAATCCAATAGTGTACATAAATATGTTTTGAAAACTTCAGAAAAAAACATGTCACTGTCAAAACTGACATACATAATACATGTATAACTTCCACTGACCTGGATATGTTTTACTGATTTCCTCTATAAAGGATTTGTCAAATCCAGCGATGATAGAACCTCCAACTGGAACCAGAAAATTTTTATCTGTACTTTGCACAAATGCATCAACCCTCCCTATCCTTGCTGCCTGTGAAAGATTACAAAATATAAAAATTAATTAAATTTATTTTATTATTAGGCCTAAAAAAATAAAAAATCTGTTTCTCAGGCCCTCCCGCATGGTCCTTTTGGCTGCCGCATGTTCTCTTTTTATAACCAATTTAAACTTAAAAAAAGATAAGAATTAAATGGTTTATGTCTGATATTTTACCCAAGTTAAAACTTAGATGTGAGTCTTCCATGGAAGACGTGTGTCGCCTGCACTATATTTTAATATTTCAAACAGAATTCTAAGTGGAAAGGGGCATAATTCTGGAAAAAATACAGCGGATCAAAAAATAAAATAGGAGGTGCACAATGCCATTATGTGATAAAGAATCACTGAAAGTTTCATCAAAATCCATTCATAGGTTAAAGAGGAGTGGCGGATAAGAGAAAGTGTGACGCGGACGACGCTGGGCGACGACGCAGATGACGCGGACGACGCAAGACGACAAAAGTAATCCCTATATGTCGCTCCCCACTTCGTGGGGCAGGTGACACAAAAATTGATGAATTTGTCCCTTGAGTGCAAGAAGGCTTTGCAATGCTTTAGCATTGCAAAGCCTTCTTGCACTCAAGGGATGAAATACATCACCACCCATACTATTCTGTAGATTATGAGGCCTAAAACTTGAACCAAGAACATGAACTTTTGATGGCAAAGAAGTAATTACTGAAATAAAAAATAAAATAAAAAACCGCTCGCCCGCATGCAATTTTACAAATAATGGCCTGAGAAACAGAAGATCTACTTTGTGTAGCCTTAAAGGTATTGCATGTAGCAGACTGCTTCATTTCTGCTGACCCTAAGTCCCCATACAGCCACAAATTGCCCCTTTTATATTGCTCTGAAAAAATTGCCCCAAGTGTATTCTTCCTTGAGAACTCTACTGGTAGGATTTTTTTTATCTTGACAGTGTTTTTACATCATTGTTGGCTGCCAATACAGGCAGCCAACAATAATGTAGAATCTCTGTTAAGTCATCTGCAGCTGTGGACAAGTGTGTACGTTATTTATTTATTTGTTTGGGTTTAGCGACACTTTCGACAGCCAATGTCACCTTGGGTTGGACAGATTTACGAGTGGAGGAAGCCAGTGTACCTGGAGATAACCACCAAGCAATTGCAAGCAACTGTCAGACTACCCAACATACTAACTCTGCACAAGAAGGGTTAGCATTGGTTGAAGGCAAGTGCATCACCAACATGCAGTACTCCTTAGTACACAGCGCCATTGTGCCCCAACATAGGCAATCGGGATTAAGGTGCTTGCCCAAGGACACAACACAGTTACCCCTGCTGGGGATCGAACCATGCACTTTTCAGTTTGAAGTTCAATGCTGTACCACTGAGCCACGGTGTACCATATTATTAATTGAATATTAATCTGAAGATTTAAGGGTTAACAAAAGGCAGATTTATTTATTTATTTATCCATGTCACCTTGTGTCGGAGGTTTTACGGGTGGTGGAAGCTGGAGTACCCAGAGAGAACCACTGAGCAATAGCGATCAACTGCCAGACTCTCAAACATACTAACTCCACACAAGTAGAGTTAACTTTGGCTGAAGACATGTGCACCATTGACGTGCAGTACACCTTAGAACACAGCGTCACATGTGGGAACACAAGGCAGATATAAAATAGCCCATCTAAATTAAGAACTTTGTTAGTGAAACAAAAAATTATGACTGTAGATACTAAAGGGAAGTACATTATTTTCATCACACAAATGTATTTATTAATGTAATACAGTGGAGCCCTGTTAACTGAATAGCTATTTTGCCCATTAAAAGTATTAAATTGACAGGAGTATTAAATTAACCCTTTTCCTAACAAATCAGCTGCATCTGACCACACCTTATACAAATTCAGCAATACAAAAAAAAATTATTTTGAAAAAAATGTCAATAATCTGTATCATGTTACCCCTCATTGGAATGAGATCACCATGCTCATTCCCATGAGGGGTCATATATGGTTTTGTTCTGAAAAACTTGCAAAAATAATATTTAAAATCATAAATTTTGATATCGTCAGTGTTAGGAGCATGGTGGCTCAAACCGAAAGGTCCACAGTTTGATCCCATCCACCCTGGGATAAATGCATTGTGTCCTTGGGCAAGGCACTTATTCTCGATCGCCAGTGCAGATTCTCGCTGGCTTTGTTGTGCAAATCTTTCCATGAATGGAACCTTGGATTCTCGTTGAAATATAAGCTCTGGCCATACAGCCCAAGTGGGCCTGAGGTGTGACATAGAAGTTATCAGATACATCCTACTAATATTTTATAAGTGCAAGAAAGGCAACCTCAGTTGGAAAAATGTGCATCACAGGTGATTAAGTGCAATTGTATCCCTCATAAAAGAAGCACTGCTGTAATAGTTAAAAATGATAAATTTTTAAGTAATTTGTATATTTTTTATGCTTACCAATGGCCCAGACTAGCTGGTGCAAACTCAATATTATCAAGGGCCAAACACAAATTTTGAACCTCCCAATCCCCCAAATTTGCATACAAAACCAAAAATTAAAAGTCCTCTCTGGCCCTCCATACTATTACTCTCTGTGCATGCGCAGTAGTCAGGAAGAGACCGAAAATTGGCGCCAACTTCATTCTTTGTAGATGCGCGTACTAATAATAACTCAGGGGGGAGGTATTAGTGCCCACTCATGGGAGGGCCATCCCCGTCTGGGCCATTGGTAAGTATAAAAAATATACAAATTACTTAAAATTTATCATATTTTCATACGACAACCAATGGCCCAGACTAGCTGAATCGTAAAAAGGTGGAGGGCCTAGGACTTCAGAATTTGCAGACCAACATAGTTCCCAAGTCCCAAGCCTGCAATGCAAGGTGAAAGGAAATTAAATTTAAAAGGAATTACATGTATGTCTCTCTATACAATAATAGAGAAGACATATCTTAAATAAGGAGCCATATCCAAGTAATTCCATATTCTTAGCACGAATGATTATGCTAATTGGGTGTAACGAGCCCACCCCCCCCCCCCCCCCCAAGGCTAGTCTGGACCAGGCCCCATAAATTAGGATGGCATATTTTGAAAGTGAGAGACTAACCCACACAAACATACGCCATATATAAATAATAAACAAGCTGTATCTAGGATCAGATATAATCTACAGACAAAAACAGCTTCACTCAAAGTTACACACATATCAAGCCAAAGGAGATTTTACAAGAAAATTCCCCCCCCCCCCCCCCCTTTTTTTGAAGAAATATTGAATATTCTTCAAAACAAAGAGGGGAGCGCTCTGGAATCAGCACAATGCGATACTAAATAGTCCAGAAATATTCGCCCAATAAGCACCCTATTATTAATTATTGGTGCTTAATGCCACTTCAGAAGCTAAGGCTACTGTGGCGATCCCGGTAATTAATGTGGCATACATGACTGCCATGGAAAGAACTCTAAGAGAGGAACAAACATCCTCAAATTCCTTCCCATCAAGACGTTTCGCCACAGCTCTGGTGAGATGATCTGCATAGGACATCATGTCCAGATTCACTCTATTGGATAAAATAGCACATTCCATCACTTCCGAGCATATATTGAATGATGCAGGTAGGGACATATTTTCATCCCCTGCCTGTTCATTTAAATGCAGAGGAGCTCTCTGGACATCTTCTCCAACCATTTTAAATGAAAGTAGTCCAAGGAACGGTATATTTATTGAATATGTCGATGAGAAACCACCTTCCTCTTATCACTAGAGAGGTGAATATGGCAACGATAACATGGCCGAAGGCCTCCGACACCTGTCGAGACTGTTTTGGGAAGGAAAGAACATCCTCTTTCCTCCACATGAAATCTGCTTCAGAGATGACACCGGTTTCTCTATAGTAGTCACAGCTTGCTGATCAGGTGGAACAAAGTCAGTATAGTATTGATAAATAAAATTCATCACTACCATGGGCTGTTCTGAAAGGGAAGGGTAATCCTCTTCCTTGTCCCTTTCACCATCCGACTGATTCAGCTGTGACATTCGGTCATTTGCATCTGTGTGTACAGATGACTGGACCAACCCAGCACCATCCGACAGCTCACCACCGGAGTCTGCAGGAGGTTGCTCTTGCACTTGCTGGGATGCTGCGATCAGCTGCGCAATCTGCGACAGCAAATCCGTTAGTGAGGCTTGAGGAGTAGCGGTCTTCTGGGGTTTTTTTCGCTGCTTGCTACTCCTGAGACTAAGAACCGGAGATAGATCTCTTCTCCGAACGCCCTGATGAACAAAGCCTCGGACCGCTAACTACCAGATGGTCCGACTTCACGGGTGAAGAATGGCTCCATCTTCATGCAACTGGCTGGATATCCAAAGTCGGGTAGCTAGCATGTGGTCGTGTGTGCTTTATAACATAGTGGAGGAAGCCATGACTGAAGCCGACCCCGGCTGCAGTCTAGACGGAGCATCCCAAGTGGCGGGCGGACGTATGCTCGGACTCGTGCAAGTTTCACAAACAACATTTGGCCTTAAATGTTGTTGGGTTAGAGAAGGACCTCTCCCGCTATGCTGTTGGGTTAGAGAAGGACCTCTCCCGCTCGCGGTCTTATCAGACCTCACCGAGCCTCCCGAAAAGAAAAGGCAGGAAGTCAGCAGGTTTCTTTTAGGAAGGCTCGGCGACGTCTAATAAGACTGCGAGTGGTAGAGGCCCGGCTCTAACCCAACAACATTTGGGGCAAAATGTTGTTTTGAGAAACTTGCGCAAGCCAGAACCAAATATTTCTGTTGTCGCTGGGTGAGCTTTTGATTTTGAGGTGCTTGCTCAACCCAAATCTACACTTCCTTCGACTGCAATGGACTTACCTGGAGTCACGTCTCCCAAGGATGGAGTAACTGCTTCACCGGTCGAGCTAGCTGCTTGCAAGGGATTAAGAACTCTAACCAGACACTTTAACCCTAGCTTATATTCATGAACACATTGCAGCTAGCTCTATTTGCTCAACAGAGCGCGACGATGGTAGCACACTTTGGATGGGTGTCACAATACCATCACCATGTTCATGTTCCTCTGAAATAGAAACTGAAAAACTTCACCGCCAACAACGCACCGCGACACCTGTCCACGAAGTCTGTCATGCCAATGTACATAGTAGGACAAGAATCCGCAGGAGTGCATTGACTACCGGCAAGGCAACAAGCATGTAAATCTGAGGAAGACCTCCTCGCCTTGCATTTAGAGCAGTAAGCTTTCATAATTACAATCAAAAGACAAAGTCGATAGCACTCCTACAAACTCCACAACAAAATATATGATAAAGATACATGGATAATCACAATCAAAATTAAATTCAAAAATTTATTAAAAAAATTTCGAAAAATTTTGGGGGGGAAAAAATGCCTAAGTTCCCATAGGGAACATAATGAGCCCAAGGGCATCCTGATAGAGCCTAAGTGTGGACAAAATCCAAATATTATGAGCTACACTACCGGAATAATAATCAATGTATCCTAAAGTAATTCTACAGTAACATAATATGAAATACTACATATATTTGAGGAGGTTGCCAATATAAACAATGTCAAGGAAAAAAACGGAAACAAGACATCAGGCACAAAAAGGCACAAAGTCAGAAACCAATTTAAATGCTACCAGATGCAAAGCTAGATCTTCATACGAAAGAAAAAACGATACATCAGATAGAAGATGCAAGACTAAAACGACCTAACACCCCTAGGGTGAGGATGTAACCATGGGGATAAACAAAATAAATATTCTGTAATACACGTTAAACTCCCTAGAAATTTAATAAAAAATTTCAACAAAAAATAGCCAAAATGCTTAGGAGTTTAACAGGAAGGGTTCATGGAAGGATAGGGAAGGAATACTGAACAAACAGTGGAATAATCATCAGCAAGAATGATGATGTCAGGTGTATGTCCCGAAAATGGGAAACATGAAATAATTTTCATAATTATTATAAAGTTACAGCCCTGAACGTCTGAAACCACCGTAGTTCACCTCCACCATCCATTAACAGCCTTGGATCCACCAATTCTTGCATTGATTTGTGTTTGGCATCCTCAAAAAAGGAGATTTAAAAGCACAGCTCATTGTTATTGACTTTGGGGCCAAACAAAGAATGATGTTGGCGCCAATTCCGGTCTCTTCCTGACCACTGCACATGCTCATAGAGTAAAAGTATGGAGGGCCAGATAGGACTTTTAATTTTTGGTTTTGTATGCAAATTTTGGGGATTGGGGGTTTCAAAATTTGTGTTCGGCCCTTGATAATATTGAGTTTGCACCAGCTAGTCTGGGCCATTGGTTGTCATATAAAAATATTGTATTGTGGAATAGTTCATATGCTATCAGCCTAAGGGGAAGTCTGAGTGTAATAGGTGCAATTTAGGGCCTGAGCGAGGATAGCAACACAAGTATACAATGAGGTTTAGCCAGTCACTTATAATCATGAGGGCTCTCACCCATGGAATTGGTAATATATAGAATAAATAGGTACTAGGGACAGGAAACAGATTTAAACCACGAGTAGGATGAGGGTTTTAACCACGAGGCTTGCCGAGTGGTTAAAACCCTCATTCTATGAGTGGTTTAAATCTGTTTCCTGTCCCTAGTACCTATTTGTTTTATTTCTACCATGCACTTTATCATTTCTCCACTTCGTCACTTAAAACCAACAAACATTTTGAAAACGCCCCTTCTGTTGACAGTTCAATGAAAAACTTTAACGTTCGTATGAATACATATCGACTGGTGAGGTAGCACAAGCAGACGCAGAAACACATGAGTTTTGCTTATCTTTGCGTCTGTGGGCAGTACTTCCGTCAGCATGTGATGTTTGATTGACAGCTACGCACATCGTCAATGCTTATTGAACTGAACTTGTATTTTCAGTCAAATTAATATTATCGGCCCTCAAATTATACTCTAAATGTGTAATTGTAATCAACTTTATACTTAAATAGCCATTTAATATTGTACCAGTGCCGTAAACGACACCTGATCCGACGCTGATTGTCGAAAACATCGTGAAGTGTGAATGTATTGAAGTCGGGAAATTCGATCATGTCAAAGGTCAAGTTCACTTTAGTTCCAACTATAGGTTAAAATTTTTGTTTGGGAAATCCCATTGAAAACGTTTTAAGCACAGTAGATGCTTTTAACCCTAGTGGGATTAAAAGCTGAAATTTAACATGCAGGCTTTTAACAGGTAGTGACGTAGTTGAGCATGGTAGAAAAAGCAGGACTTGTCTAGTAAGCAAGTACTGCTCCACTTCCTTGGGGTTCCAAAGGAAAAGCGACCTAACTATTTAGTCAACAGGAACGCCAGGTCTATTTTTTAGCCAGTAAACCATGGAATAGGACTGTCTGCAACCTTAACTCGGGCTGGTTGCAATTTAAAATCTTTCTGGTCCAGCATGAGGGTGGGACATCCCATTTTTACAGCCCAAGATTGAGGGTGGGCCAACCAGTGGTTGGAAGTGGGCTGCTCAAAAATCTTCCCAGGCTGGTCTCAGTGCCCAATCCCCCCTGCCTGTGTGTAAAGCAGAATCAATATGTATTTGTGCATTTAGTACAAACCTGAACAATAAGGCTACACAAAGTAGATCTCCTGTTTCTCAGGCCATTATTTGTAAAATTGCATGCGGGCGAGCGGTTTTTTATTTTATTTTTTATTTCAGTAATTACTTCTTTGCATCAAAAGTTCATGTTCTTGGTTCAAGTTTTAGGCCTCATAATCTACAGAATAGCATGGGTGGTGGTGTATTTCATCCCTTGAGTGCAAGAAGGCTTTGCAAAGCAAAGCCTTCTTGCTCTCATGGGACAAATTCATCAATTTTTTTAACTTGGGTAAAATATCAGACATAAATCATTTAATTTTTATTTTTTTTTTAAGTTTAACTTGACTATAAAAAGAGAGCATGCAGCAGCCAAAAAGACCATGTGGGAGGGCCTGAGAAACAGATTTTTTATTTTTTTAGGCCTAAGGCTGTGATTTAATTTACTGGTGTGGTATGTCCTGAACCAATAGTTTAATTTACAGCTGTACTATTCAATTCTAGACTAATATTTGTTGATAATTACATCATAAGCCAGGTATTCTTGCAAAATTTTCAGGTCACATTTCCATAAAGTCTTATCTATTATTTCTGGTTTATCAAGGAGCCACTACTAATGGCTATTTATCAGGTTGGGTGTTTGCAGGATGGGGTGGGTGGGGGTGGGGTTGGTGCTGGGGATGAATATTGAAATGTCAATTTAAGGCCCCACAAAGTAGATCTTCTGTTTCTCAGGCCATTTTTTGTAAAACTGCATGAAAACGGGTGTTTTTTTATTTTATTTTTTATTTTTGTAATTATTTCTTTACCATCAAAAGTTCATGTACTTGGTTTGTTTTATGTTTTAGGCATCGTAATCTACAGACTAGTATGGGTTGTGGTGTATTTCATCCCTTGAGTGCAAGAAGGCTTTGCAATGCTAAAGCATTGCAAAGCCTTCTTGCACTCAAGGGACAAATTCATCAATTTTATTAAGTAGGGTAAAATATCAGACATAAACTATTTTATTTTTATTTTTTTAAATTTGCATTGATTATAAAAAGAGAGCATGCAGCAGCCAAAAGGACCATGCAAGAGGGCTTGAGAAACATACTTTTAACTTTCTAGGCCTAATATTCCAATAGTGCCTAATGGATATTAAAAACTTAGCACCAAAGAACTAACCTGTTGAATTAGGTGGGTACATTTACTTGACTGTATACCATATGCATTGTTTATAAGATGAGGAATGTCATATCTCTTGCACATCTCTGCAATCTCCTCCAACCTGTCAAATCAAAACATTGGTTGTATAATATTTTAAAACTTTTAAAGCCTGTTATATACGTTGCACTACCATTGAGTTGAATTCAATTAATTTCAATGAATTGAATTTGTATTGACAGTAGTGAGATATATATAACCATTAAATGCAAGTAGACAAATCTTCATATCAGTCCTATGAATCTAAATCCCAAACTTGAATTAGATCTGTGTTGGTTACAGACGTTGCACCACTGTCAACTCAAATTACCGTATTTACTCTATGTATTGGGACACTCTATGATTTGGGACACACATTTTTTCCAGAAAACTATATTTTTTTTATGCTCCAAAGTTTGGGACATTCAGGAGATTTGTTTCCACTTGGCCCGTCGCTACAGTAGAATCTGTCTTGAGAGACCGCTCTTTGGGCCACACAAAAGTGGTCTCTCAAGACAGGTGGTCTCTCATAACAGGTTTCAGGTTTTCTCAAGTCAGTGAATAACCAACAACAAAATTCAGAAATGGAGAAGAATGGATTTTTGTAATTACTCTGTAGTTGTTCTTTTGTATGAAGTTTTTGTAACAAATTGAAATGGACTGTTATAAAAATTATAAAAATAAATTAGTGTTGAAAATCTTCATTGAAGAAATGGACTGTTATAAAAATTATAAAAATAAATTAGTGTTGAAAATCTTCAATTTTTTTGTTATTTTGGGCACTAAAACGTGGCATTTTGGTGGGGATCTTTTTAGCAGAGTAGGTTGGGGTCCAGGATTCAAGGACTTTTCAAGGGGAGTGGTGGTAATTCAAGCACTATTGAAGGGGAAAAGTCAATTTAAGCACTTTTCAAGACAGGCATTGAAATTCAAGCACTTGTTGATAGAGGAGATAATTTTCAGCATATCACACATGTGAGAAGTTACAGGTCCTTGTTTCTATGAGTGTGCTGCTATAAAAATTAAAATTTTTTAGTAAATTTTGTTTCTTAACATACCTACCACAATTGTTTACAATTGGCTGTAACATAAGTGCAAGCCCTACTTCGGAACTAACTCAAGCTTTTAGAATCTTTTCCAAACGAGTTGGAAAAGTACTAGAGTGCAAAAGCACGAAAAAGATCGAAAAAAGGGTCGAGTAAGACAAGCGCTCGAAATTACAGGTACTCTCTCTGCACACCTCTTGCGTTTACCGAGCGCATGCGCAACAACCGTGACGTCAATTCCGTATTTCTGCCAACGAGAAGTTTGTGATTTAGCGGGAGGCATCGATATCAAAGATATTCCCAAGGAGGGTGGGCCTCCGGTAAACAATTGTGGTAGGAATGTTAAGAAACAAAATTTACTAATAAATTTTAATTTCTTTTCAACCTACTCACAATTGTTTACAATTGGCTGAATAAACAATAGGAGGAGGTGAATCACATAACCAATACCAACAAGAGTAGCAGAACGAAAGCAAGGATGGCAGAGAACAAAAATGAAAACCTGAGAGAGAAGGCACCTGAAAAGAATAAGGCTGAGCGAAGCGCAACCTCGACAAAAACAATTTTAACGAAGGTGCACAACAACCTGAGCAGCAACGAGAGGGCCTAAAGAATAAAGGTCCTCAGATTGCTGCTGAAGGTGGCGGAGATAAAAGGAGGAGAAGGTAGAAGCATTCCTCCAGTAAGCCGCATTCATAACATCCCGGAGCGAAACAGAATTGGAGAACGCCCAGGATGTAGAAATGGCACGAACCTCATGAGCATTAAGCCGGTTCGAAACAAGATCTGACGCAGACAAGCGAGAATAAGCCAGGTTGATTGCAAGACAGATCCACCTGGAAATAGAATGGGAAGAGATAGACTGCCTCTTAGGAATGCGAGACAGAAAGAATCTCTTCCGACCCCTCCTAATGAACTGAGTGCGAGTAATGTAAGTCTTGATCGCACGAACAGGACAAAGAAGCGGCCTCCGGCCATCTACAGCAGGGAGAGCCCGAATTCAGATGGGAGGAGGTACCGAATCAGGAAGTTGATTCTTAGCCAGAAAAGAGCAATCAGTAGTGAAGGTGACACTGTTAGCCTCATTTCGGAAGAAGGCAGAATCAACAGATAGCACATGAAGCTCACTGACTCGACGAGCAGAAGAAAACGCTAGAAGAAAAGCTGTCTTATAGGTGAGAAAACGCATGTCGGTCTCAGATAAAGGCTCAAATGGCACCCCCTCCAAACAGTGCAACACCCATGCCAAGTTCCACTTGGGTGTAAGACGCAAAACTCGAGGCCTCTTCAAAGAAAAGTGCCGAATAAGTTTGGAGAGAAAAAGATTACGACTGATGTACCGCTTTCCCACATAAGAGAAAGTATCAGACAGCATAGACCGATAGCCCTTAATCATAATAGGCTGGAGGCCCTTGGAGTCAAAAAGAAAAACCAGAAAATCTGCAATTTGAGCGATTGACGGATCACGGTAATTCACATTGTGATCTGAACACCAGCGGCAGAAAACCTTCCACTTGGCGGCATAAGTCATGCCAGTGGAATGTCGCCGCGATGCAGAAATGCACTCCACTGATCGTCTTGAAAAACCTCTACGTCGGAGACTGGACCTGATAAAAGACAGGAGTGAAGGGACAGGCTCGCCAGGTTGCTGTGATACTTCCTGGGATGACCCTATGAAAGAAGATCGCGACGTAGAGGTAGACGAATCGGTCGATCGGCCAATAGAGGCCACAGCAGATTGATCCACACCCTCTGGGGAGACAGGGTGTGATCAGAATGATCCTGCAACTGCAAGCTCGAATCTTCGATAATACTTGAGGAAGAATCGGTGCAGGAGGAAAGGCATAGCCGATTCAACCTGTCCAGTC
Organism: Pictodentalium vernedei; assembly: GCA_031216915.1. Lineage (NCBI taxonomy): Eukaryota > Metazoa > Mollusca > Scaphopoda > Dentaliida > Dentaliidae > Pictodentalium > Pictodentalium vernedei. The sequence goes on along the minus strand of CM062295.1, from coordinate 94,480,866 downwards.
CAAAGACAGAGCGTCTACTGCAAATGCCAGAGGATCTGGACAAGGGGACACAAAGGTCTCTACCTGATGATTCCAGCGAGTAGCGAAAAGGTCGACCTGAGGACGGCCCCACTGCTCGCAAATCGCCTGAAACACCGACCGATGTAGCATCCATTCGGTTGGAAGGACACTGTCGCGTCGGGACAGGGAGTCTGCTAAGACGTTGAGACGCCCGGGAATGTGTCGAATGGACACCCGAGCATTCACATCCCGCGCCAACAGAAGAAGATCCCGAGACAGCCGATACATGGGAATCGAATGTGTGCCTCCTTGATTCTGTATGTAGGCCACTACTGTCGAACTGTCCGAAAGAAGTAGGACAACCTGGTCCGACAGATGAGGGATCCAAAGCTGAAAACTCAACAGAAGAGCAAGGAGCTCCTTCTGGTTGATATGAAGGCCCACTTGCTCGCTGTCCCACTCTCCGTGAGTAGACAGACCGAGAGGATCCAACGTCGCACCCCAGCCCCGATCGCTGGCATCTGCAGTAAGGATGCGATCGGCCAAAGGAAGATCCAACGGAACACACTGTGTAAGCCAGGGAATATCTGCCCAAGGGCGGAGGTGAGAAAGCAGAGACCGAGGAATAATGAGTTCCAGGTCCAGCGGATCTACATTCGGATGCCAATGATCCAACAGGAAGTGTTGGAAAGGTCGGACAAACAAGAGACCGAGCGGAATGAGATCTGTCACCGAATCGCAAAGGCCCAGCATCCGAAGGAAAGTCCTGGCCGAGACCGAGGAAGATTGAAGCAGGTCCCGAGTCAAGGCGGAAAGAATCATCGCCCGAGCCTGGGGGACTGACACTACATTGTGAAGAGTGTCGAAATCCATCCCTAAATGGCGGAATCGCTGAGAAGGAAGGAGATCCGACTTCTCGCGATTGACTCTGAAACCCAGCGACGCTAGCAGGCAAAGAAACTGCCGGACATCGAACTCCAGAACAGCAGCATCGTGGTGCCGTTGGAGGATATCGTCTAGGTAGGCTGACGAAGTCACTGCTGACTGAGTGCGGTAGAAAGCAAGCACCTGTGACATCAGTCGGGTGAAGGCCCAAGAAGCCAGGTTCAAACCGAACGGGAGAGCTCAGAATTGAAAAACTCGATCCCGAAACGAGAACCGAAGGTATTTCCGTGATGCCAGATGAATGGGTACATGGAAGTAGGCATCCTTCAGGTCGATACTGGCCGCAAAATCGCCCTGATGAACTGAACGTCGAACCGACCGGAAAGTCTCCATACTAAAACGAGGAGCTATTATGTACTCGTTCAGGGTACTCAGATCGATGACAGGACGATATTGGCCGTTTTTCTTTGGCACCAAGAAAAGTCTCAAGTAAAACCCCAGTGAAAGGGTGTTCCTGACCACCTCGATCGCCCCTTTGGTGAGGAGATTGTCGATCTCCTGCACCAGAAGGTCCTGACGCAGAGAATCGGAAGGGAGCTGAGTCGGAAGGGGCACCCGAGATAAACTGGGGTGCCGATGGAAGGACAGTCGCAGACCGGATTGAATGACGTCGAGGACCCAAGAGTCCGACGTTATCTCTGTCCAACGGTCGTAAAACAGCGACAGCCTTCCCCCGACTGGAGGCGACTCGAGGTGAGAACCTTCACTTGCGGCCTCGACGAGGCCCCCGAGAGGAGAAAACACCTCGAGAGACTTTCCAGCCTGAGGCTGCCAGCGAGCCTGGCCACGTCGGCGCTTCTTATGAGCAGAAGGAGCAGACGGAGCCGAAGTCACCGACAGCAGCTCGCTTGGCGGGCCTGGAAAGACCCCCACCCGCAGCAGCAGGTTGGTCAAGCTGTCTCAGCAAAAGCTGGTCCTTCGAATGACGAAGAACTTCGCCACGAACAGCTTCCATGGAACCATGGGAACAACTGAGGTCCCACCAAAGAGGCAGACCTCAGAACAGCACGTTGCTCAGAAGGAAAGGATGGTAAAGAATCCAACATCGCATCCCGGTGTGCCAGCTCCAAATTAGCCGTGTTACAGGCGTGAGCGTGTGTCAAGTTCATAAGAGCCTGTGACAAAACGCGAAAAGGCGCCTGAGCGTCATCAAACTCCCCTGGTGGAAAATATTCAGCCAGAGCAGCGACAACATGGTCCGCGAGAGATAACATACCCAGCATCTCTCGGGACAGGCCCACCATCGACTCAACTACCGACATCGGGAGAACTGCCGACTTAGGCTTAGTCAACCCGAGGGAACAAGAATCCTCATCCACAGTAGTCATCCCTTGGAAGACTGGTGGAGAGACGGAATCGTACACACGAAACCGCGATGGAGGCAGAAAGGCATCAGCTCTAGAAAAGAAGGAACCCTTGAGGGCCTTAGAACGCATTTTGGCGTCTAAGCCCTGGAAGGACTCAACAACCTGGGCCGATTGCAGAGGACGCAAAGCCCCGGAGCTAGAAGGCTCAACAGGGTTACGGCGCTCCACAGTGGACGGTCACAGAAGGCTGGTCGGAAGGTTGAACGTCCGGCAATAAGCCAAAGACGAAATCCAAAGCCTGCCCCAAGACTGACGAGGGGGGCCCATCACCTTCAAGATACTCGTCATCCTCCGTAGCAGAGGAGACGTAGCCCAACTCGGGCTGACCAGCAGAAACCTCATGTGAATACTGTGCAGTATCCAAGGGGCCAAGCAAGACATCTCAGCGACCGACGAAAGGAGGTTGTGCCTCAGGAGGCACAGGGAGGCCAACTTGAGGGTTGCCAGAAAGCAACCGGGTGAGCGCCAAAACAGCCTGGCGCAGGTCACCCTGAGAATCCGTCGCAGCAGAATCGCCCGACGGAGTGTCCTCCCAATGGACCCTTCTGGTAGAAGAACCCAAATCCTCAGAAGAGACCGACGTCGAACGTCGATCGGCAGACAGAATAGGGACACGGTGAGAAGACACCGGAGGATAGTCCCGATTGTGACGCCCAGGGGCCATCACTGACCTCTGCGAAACAGAAGGTCCTGTCTGCAAATCCTCTAAAGAGACAGACGGCACATGTCGATCAGTAGCTGGACATAGGACATGGTGAGAAGACACCGGAGGATTGTCCCAAGAATGACAGGAACCTGTCATTGGCCTCTGCGCAGCAGACGGCCCCAACTGCCTATCCTCTGAGACCAACGGCAAGCATCGATCGACACCCAGACTCGGAACACAGTGAGGAATCACCGGAGGAAGGTTCCGAGAGTGACAGCTAACAGGGGCTGTCACTGACCGCTGCCGAACAGCAGGCCCTGGATGCCAACGTCCCAACACAATCCCGCTAGGCGGCACACTAGCAGGGGAAGGTGGAACGATAAACGATTCACTCAAGGGACGAGGAATCGCTGTCGAAGCGACCGGCTGGCTCAACCGACTAGGAGCAAACCTAGCCAGATGAGACGGAGCAGACAGCAAACCCGCACAGCCCGCCGCGAGGCTGGGGGAGGCTGAGAACACACAGACACACCAGCAGATACAGCCTCGGTCCCCCAAGACTGTAGACCATCCCCAGAGGAGATGGAAGAGCCACCATCAGACAGAATAGGATCTGGAGTAGCAACTTCCTCAACAACGGTCGACGGTGTAGGAGGCAGATCGGAGAGGGTCACCGAGTTGACCTTGGAAAAGCTCTCAACGAAAACAGATGCCTCAATAGTGACATCAGAAGACAAAGAGACCACGGTCTCCTCGTCAGGTATCACTGAACTAACACCGCCAACAGTTGCAGAGGAACTCGCCACAGAAGGCAGATCCGAATCCTGTGTGACAGAGTCACCACGTGCACCAGCAGAAATGTCTGCTATGGCACAGCTATCCTTACCCCGAGAACGAGGGGTTCTAGCTCTGGAAAGAACCACCTTGTTCACAGAAGCCCAGAATTTACAGGACCAAACCTCACAAATAACACATGATTGGGCCTGAGTGCAATTGTTGCAAGTGACACATGTGGCATGAGAGTCGTCCATATGCTTCACCTGCAAGCAAGAGGTACAAGGAATAGTCTTAGGCATTATATCAAAATAATCAAGCTTCCCGCCGACGGAAAACAGCACGAAGGTCGTGTTCACACGTGGGGGAAAGACAAGATAAAGTGTGAAGAGACAAGCAATAAAAATACAAATTAACATTAATTAATAATAACTTGGTAGCTTGATAAAAGGATACAATCCACTAGCACACTAAATATGTAGAATAAGTTGTTCACAAAGAATAAACAGCATAATTTAGCACGAGTCACAAAAATTTCCGACCATGTACAATGGCGGAAAATAAAGGAATTGACATCACGGTTGCTGCGCATGCGTTCGGTAAACGCTAGAGGTGTGCAGAGAGAGTACCTGTAATTTCGAGTGCTGGTCTCGCTCGACCCTTTTTTCGATCTTTTTCGTGCTTTTGCACTCTAGTACTTTTCCAACTCGTTTGGAAAAAATTCTAAAAGCTTGAGTTAGTTCCGAAGTAGGACTTGCACTTATGTTACAGCCAATTGTAAACAATTGTGAGTAGGTTGAAAAGAAATGAATTTTTGCAGCTTTGTTTAACAGTAAAGTAGTTACTCCATCCTATTTGTTTCAATTCTTAGCATCACGTTAACCCATTACCTAACAAAAGTAGCAGACAACACTTATAATGTCTTTTTCCTCACCCTTTACCCAATGCACACAATATCAATATTTATTATTTAACCCTTTACCCAATGCAGACGATTCCAAAATTTCTTATTTTAAATATCATTTTTTAAATTTTTTCAAAAAATTTCAACAAAACCATATCATGTGACCCCTCTTTGGAACGAGCTCAATGAGCTTGTTCCAAAGAGGGGTCACATGATATGGTTTTGTTGAAATTTTTCGAAAAATAATATTTTTTCAGCTGCCGAATTTGCATATTACGCGGGCGGATGCGGGTGATTCGTTGGGTAAAGGGTTAAGTATTGTTTTTTTAAATTTTTCAAAAAATTTCAACAACAAAGCTCATTCCAGTGAGGAGTCACATGACATGCTATTGTTGAAATTTTTGGTGAAATAATTTTTTTGGACCTGCTTAATTTTTAAATAATGCAGGCAGATATAGCCGATTTGTTGGGTAAAAGTTTAAAAAATTGCGACATTGCACCTAAGCTGTGGCGGATGGTAAAAATGAAACAAATTGCAAAGTCATAATGGGCAATAACTCTTAACAAAAAATAACACCTGCCCTGAACATAAGTCTAGACATCAATAACATACACTTTCATATCAAATATGTAGTCATTCCAACAAATATTTTAAAAGTTATTGAGTTTGATGGTAAAAATGAAACAAATTCCGAGTACATAAAGGGAAATAACTCTAACAAAAATATACTTTATAACACCTACATTGAACAAGGGGCTAAACATCAAAAAGACACACTTGCATACCAAATATCATATCATTCCACGAAGTATTTTAAAAGTTATTAAGTTTAAAAACTCATTGATCACAGACCAAAAGATAGACCAGCTGACCAACTGTCACTGCCACCAACAGAACTCCTTGTCACAAGTAATAACTGCATATTTTCATTTTATTACTCACCTGTTCCATGAAACCCACTTCTGCAGCAACACTAAACCATGCGGAAAATGAAAATCTGTTCCACTCACATGTGCGGAACAGAAATTGTTGATGGACTATTTTTTAAATAGTAGCGGAATTTCACTGGAATTTTCCACAAATCGTGCACCGCAATTACAATTTGAATCGCTAGCGATAGATGAAAATAATAATATAGGCTCCCCTCTCATATCTGGTTGACAGTATAATGTATTCTTTTTGTTGATAGTTCGTCCACTGAGTTTCAATGTGTTCCATGTACCTATTGTGTCCTTCTAATAATTGCTTTTATAGACATGAAGGCATGTAATAAACACAGAATGACACATGAATGAATGGATTAATCAATATGGCACTTGTGCCATCACTGAAGGAAAAAAAGTAATACAAAGTGCCGATGGAACAATAGGATGGAGGGTGTATAATGTATATTGAGTAATGATAGATTTATTTATTGGTGTTTAAAATCACATACTTATGCATGAATGGCTAATCATGACCGTGACAGTTTTACGGGTGGAGGAAGCCGGAGCACCCAGAGAGAACCACCAAGCAAACGATGAGCAGCTGCCAGCTCCCAAACATCGTAACTCCGTATTGCAGCGCAGGCAGGGTTAGATTGGTTGAAGACATGCGTACCATCGATGTGCAGTACACCTTAGTACACGGCGTCATCGTGCCCCCATGTGGGCAATGGGGGTTAAGTGCCTTGCCCAAGGACACAGCGTGGGAGTCCGAATCGATCGCTCAGATGGTCATCCATCCGAGGATTAACTGGGATCAGCATTGCTTAACTTCGGTGATCTAACGAGAACCGGTTACCGCAACGCCACCGTGCCACCCAGTAATGGTAGAAGATATATATATATAGGGCATAGAAGCATACAAAGGGAACTTGAGCCCATATGACCCATAGAAGATTTCAGAATGTCTTGGGGAAAGAGGAGAACATAAAGAAAATATAGAACATCAGAGAGCACGCTCACATACCCCACGCTCCCTGATATTTCAAGCTCTAATCATTTTTAAAAAATAAACATAGATTCTAGGAATACTGCAGAAAACCGTGTTCTGTAGTTTCAATGGTATTGAAAGAATTAACATACCAAAAATCAGCTCAATATCTGGAAGCATGTGGAGAAAAAGCCCGGAAAACTGTAATTTTGATGAACTTTTCAATGTCTATGGGGCCATAATTTGGGTAAAAATCAGTGGAGCGGAACAAAACCCACCATGTTAGACTAACATACCAAAAATCAGCTCAATATCTGGAAGCGCGTAGGAAAAAAATCCACAAAACTGTAATTTTGATGAACTTTTCAAAGTTCAAGGGCCGTAATTTTGGTAAAAATCAGTGGAGCGTAACAAAATGCAAACTTGATCTGTAGGCCACCATGTCAGACTAACATACCAAAAATCAGCTCAATATCTGGAAGAGTGCAGAAAAAAAGTCCGGAAAACTGTAATTTTGATGCATTTTTCAGAGTCCAAGGGCCGTAATTTCGGTAAAAATCAGTGGAGCAGAACAAAATGCAAACTTGTTCTGTAGGCCACCATGCTAGACTAACATACCAAAAATCAGCTCAATATCTGGAAGTGTGTAGGAAAAAAGTCCGCAAAACTGTAATTTTGATGAACTTTTCAAAGTTCAAGGGCCGTAATATCGGTAAAAATCAGTGGAGCGGAACAAAATGCAAACTTGATCTGTAGGCCACCATGTCAGACTAACATACCAAAAATCAGCTCAATACCTGGAAGCGTGTAGAAAAAAATCCGGAAAACTGTAATTTTGATGATGAATTTTTCAGAGTCCAAGGGCCGTAATTTTGGTAAAAATCAGTGGAGCGGAACAAAATGCAAACTTCATCTGTAGGCCATCATGTTAGACTCACATACCAAAAATCAGCTCAATATCTGGAAGCGTGTAGAAAAAAAGTCCGGAAAACAAGTAGGACTGACTGGCGAACTGACGGACTGACAGACTGATGGACTGACGGACGGACCAGTCAAAAACATTATACCCCTGCAACTTCATTGCGTGGGGTATAATAATGAAGTCATAACATAATAATCATCCATAACACATAGTAATAGGTATCCAATAAATACCAATACACATATAAGCATATTCATAAATATATAAATATAAATACTGGTAAACATTTAAGAATTGAATGCAATTTTTATAATCTTTATTGGAGTATGAACGTGTGGAAATGGGTACAAATTATGTATGAATCCCAAAGGGATTGCATTCAATTCTTATAATTACATTCCGTAACTGTTTAAACTACTTTTTACCAAACAACAAAGCAGAAAGATGAAATAAAACATGTACGAACAAACAAGGCGAAAAACCACCCTCACACAAAAGACAAAGCGCACAAAAGTTGAGCGCTGTTTTTCGGCATTGACCAAAATTTGTCAAATTGCCATTTTGGCAATGAAACTCGGAATGTTCAAAACAATTTTAACGGGTTTTATGCCACAGTTGGGAAATGTCACCAAAGAAACAGCAACGGAGTTGATCCCTGCGAGAGGCGCTAAAAGTTAAAAACCTGCCCAAACACCACCCGAAGTACAGTCTGTCAACTGCTCTCTACCGTAAATGCAGGTCAAAGTTCGACCAGATGTATTCACTGGAAAATGAATTACATTTGGTCATGATGTTTTCACCCAACTGACCAATGGGAATGGAGTATTTGGACCCAAAACGTATAACTACATTAACAATGTAATTATATATATATAAATATACATGTGTTATTCATGCTCAAAACAAGAGGCAATACTCCAAAGCAATGAAAGCATGGCGGGCTTCTGAGTAACTGTTAGACCAAACAATTAATAAGGGAAACAGGCTGGAAACTAACCCCTTGAAAGTTAAGCTTTTTGCAACATAAACTTGAATATCATGAGTATTCAAAATACATACATTCGATTCTCAACTGTGATACATGCCTATGAATCGAATAATATTACTGAAAAATACCAAAACCCATAATAAGGAGATCAGAACCTGGGTTAGAATTTCTCCACACAAATAAATGCAATACATCCATCCCTAGATGGTATTTGCCACAACAAACATAGCCCTCTTGACGTGGTCGTGAGTAAAGTGTAGTCCGAATCTAGCCCCAAACTATACTTAAACAAGGACAGATAAGAAGATGAACAACGCAAGTACAGTTAAAACTAGAAGTCCTGTCACGAATAGTGTGCTTATCTAGGCTTAATTGCGCATTGGAATTGTGCGCAATTGCCGTATCGAATGGCATCCAAAGCACGGCAGGTTCTCCTGGTTACTCATAGCAAACACATGCAATGTTTCTGCCAATGGACCTCCGGGTTACCCGGAGGTCCATTGGCTGAAATATTGCTTGTGCACAGGCCATATGTACAGAATTTGATAGCTTTACTAGGGCCATAACACGTATATTAACACGCAGATCAACGTGCTATTTGTGCGCATTTCATGACAGGACTTCTAGTTTTAACTGTAGTACAGAGAAGTAGTCGGTAGCTATTAATGACCTGAGTTGTCAACTGACTGCGCTACTACCATGGGACCCAAGGAAAAGAGGTCTCCAAAGGTAGAAAGATGAGAATGTAGTGTGAATTCTCCAGTAAGCCACAGACATGAGGTCACTAATAGACACCGAGTTTGCATACACTCACGGGGTTGCTAGTGCTCTAACTTCATGAGCAGAAATATTATTAAAAAATCCTATCTGGGGTAGTCAATTGTTCATAGAATAGTCGAATTGCCAACTGGATTCATCTAGAAATAGAATGGAAGGAAATATCTTTCCTGCCCGGACTGAGAGATAGAAAGAATCTTTTCCTGCCTTTTCTATAACCACTAGTTCTCTCGACACATGTCCTAATAGCTCGAACTGGGCATAACAAAGGCCTATTGATAGACTGATCAGAAGGTGATAAATCTCTAATAACAATAGGAGGAGAAGTATCTGGAACCTGATTCTTGGCAAGAAATGCAGCACTAGCAATAAAAGTAACAGAATTGCCAACACTACAATAAAAAAGAGGGTTTAATGACAGAGCATGAAGCTCACTAACTCTTCTAGCTGAAGCAAAGGCCATCAAGAAAGCAGTCTTGAACATCAGAAATCTATTGTCTACATAAGCAAGAGGTTCAAAAGGAGCCTTCGATAGGCAATGAAGAACGCAAGAAAGATTCCACTTGGGTTTAATTCTGAGAATTCATGGTTTTTTCAAAGTAAATTGTTTCATGAGATTACTCAAAAAAAGGATTAGAACCAATAGACAGATTTCTGGCGAACAAGAAAGTCTCTGAGAGCATGGAACGGTACCCATTAATGGTAATAGGATGAAGACCCTTTGTGTCGAAGAGAGATATACAAAAAAGTCATCATGTTGAGCTACAGATGGACTCCTAAAATTAATGCCCTTACTGATACACCAGCATGTAAATGCCTGCCGCTTCCACTTTGCATTATACACTTAATTAGTGGAAATCTACATGGCACAAAAATACACTCCATTGCTCATCATGAAAACCTCTTTCTGAGACAGGACCTGATAAAAGACAAGCATGAAGGTGGAGCTGTCTCACTATCGGTGAGAATTGTCAAGGACAGCCTTGAAAGAGAAGATCATCTCAAAGAGGTAGGGTGACTGGACGATCGAGCAGAAGCGGACGTATTTAGTTGATCCAGACATTCTGAGGAGTGAGAGGTACCACCAGAATGATGCGACAATGTGAGTTCCGAATCTTGTTCAGAACAGCCTGAATGATAGGTGTTGGAGGAAAGGCATAATCGTCTATCCTGTTCCAGTCGAGAGAAAGGGCATCGACTGCAAAGGGTTGATGATCGGGACAAGGGGACACAAAATTGTTTAACTGTTTGTTCCACCTCGTCCCACTTGGCACACAACGAGCTGAATACTTGATGATTCTGAGTCCATTCCAATGGAAGAATATTGCCTTTGTGAGATCGAGTATCTGCTAAAACATTCAGATGACCTGGAATATGTCTGACAAGTATCCGACAGATTAGGTGATAACCTAACAGGAGGAGATCTCTGGTGAGAAGATAAATTGGATAAGAGTGAGTCCCTCCTTGATTTCTGAATTAAGCAACCACTGTCAAGCTGTCTGAAAGAATTAGCAGAGAGTGGATGGACAGGAGATGTTTCCAATGCTGAAAAACAAGGAGAATAGTTAACCCTTTACCTAACCTGAAAAGCAGACGACACTTGCAAAAATAATTCTTGAATAACTAATTTTTTTCATTTTTTGTCTCAAAAACATAGGTTATGACCCCTCATTGGAACGAGCTCGATGAGCTCGTTCCCACGAGGGGTCATAACCTATGTTTTTGAGACAAAAATGAAAAAAATAAAGAAAATTAATTGGCGATTTTTGAGAATAGCGCTGGCCGGTTTTGGCCGTTACGTTGGGTAAAGGGTTAACAACTCCCTCTGATTGATGTGGATCAAGGCCTGATCCTGAGATCACTGACCGCTTGTCTGCAAATCCAGAGGGTTCAACGTCGCTCCCCACCCCTGATCACTTGCATCTGTTGTGATAATACGATCCAGAGTAGGAGCATCTAAGGGAATTCCCAGCATGAGCCAAGTCACATCTTGCCATAAGAGCGTCTGATCCTGAATACGTTTGTCCAGTGAGATGGACATGTCAATAGGCTCGAGATTTGGTCTCCAATTGCAAAGAAGATAAAAATGGAAAGGACGGAGATGAAGCCTGCTCAATGGGATAAGATCCGTTACCGAATTACAGAGACCGATAAGACGCAAGAATTCCCGAGCTGTCAGATGATTCATTTTGTGAAAGTAACGAGCAAAAAGACTGATAATTTGAGCTCTGGTGAGTGGAACCCTCACTTAGTTGAGGTGAGTGATAAATTCCATCCCCAGATGAGTGAAAGTTTGAGATGGAACAAGATCTGACTTTTCCCAATTTGTATGGAATCCCAGTGACAGAAGGAGATGAATAAGGCACTGTGCATCCTTTTCCAGGAGAGATTGGTCTGCATCTCTCTAGAGAATATTGTCTAGGTAGGCAGACAATGCTACTGAAGAGTGAGCTCAATGATAAGCCATGACCTGATTCATGAAATGAGTGAACACCCATGGAGCTAAATTGAGGCCGAAAGGCATTGCTTTGAACTGATATGCAATGCCCCGGAACGAGAATCTAAGAAACCTGCGATACTGAGGTTGTATAGGAACGTGAAAATATGCATCCTAGAGATCTATACTCGCTGCAAAAAAAAATCTTCGTGAATGGTGCTCCGAACTGACCTGAATGTTTCCATACTGAATTTGGGAGCCTTGATAAAGAGAAACAGATAACTCAGGTCTACAACCAGGCGTGGCTGGGCATTCTTTTTGGGAACAAGAAACAGATGGCCATAAAAAAACCTGGAGATTGAGTATTGAGAATGACCTCGATCGCTTCCTTCTGCAAGAGTGTTTGAATCTCAGTGTCTAAAAGATGAGCTCTGTGAAGATCTGAGCAAACAGTGGTTGGAAATGGATGGCACATGAGAGGGGGGGGGGGGTCTTTCTGTAAAGGAGATTCTAAGATCGTACTGAACAAGCTGATGAATCCAAGGATCCACTGAAATCATGGATCACTGAGGAAGAAAATGTGCAATCCATCCCCCACTGGAAGCGATTCGAGGTGAAGAACATAACTTGCTGAAATCTCAAGATCTGTTGGAGGAGAAACGACCTCCACCTCTTCTACTTCTGCCTCTTGATCTACTAGAACGAGTAGAAGATCGAAAAGAAACAGGTTGAGATTGAGCCAAATAACGAGATGAGGACTGATGATACCCAAAACCTCAACCCTTTCTGGAAGAGCCACGTTTGTCAGCCAAAAGCAGACGCAATAGCAATTGTTGCTGAGTAAACTTTAAAACACCCTCTTGAACTGTTGATGTTGTGCCATCAAAAAGAAGCTGATTGTAAATTGGTGCTGTGTGTAATTGACTTTGCTGGACATCTTGGAGGGAAGAGTTCGACTGACGCATACCATCCCTCCTTAAAAGCTCCAAATTAGAAACACTGACAGAAGATGCATTAATAGCATTCATGACACTACATGAAAGCAATCTGAATGTGGCTGCAGTGTCATCCATCTGCTCATTTATAGAAACTCTGGCAGCTAGAGCCATAACAAAATGGTCAGCATATGATAACATTTGAATAATTTCTCTAGATAGACCCAACAGTGAATCACAGACATGGGATGGAACACATATGGATTAGGCATAGTAAGCTTAAGAGAAGCACAGTTATCATCTGGCACCAAAGGAGTATCCGAGATAGATTTTCCAGAACTATGGTACTTCTTGAATCTCCTACCGGGAAGAGAAGCATGAATCCTTGGGATAAAAAGCAGACTCAGAAGCCTTTGCGGGTAACAGGGAATCAATAAAAGAAAAGGTGTCACCAACCAAAGGAGACTGAATTGGCCTCATCAGAGCAGAAGAATGAGAAACAGAAGAGGCCAACCGTCTTTCAACTCAGGACAAACTACGTATCGAAGGAGGTATTTCAACTGGCTTGACCTCCAGAACGTTTTGAAAAACAAATTCTAACAATTCTACAAAATCAGAAGGTTGTAAATAAGCAGAGTCACCAGTGAAGTCGTCATCATCGTCACCCTCATCTTCAGTGGTGACGTAATCCAGGTCCAGATCAGAAGAAGGAGCGGCCATAACAGGAATATCGGAACATGCGACGCGACTCCATTTTGGTGCCGATTCTACAGATTGCTCATGCAGTCTCTTAACTGGTGAAGTGCTGAGTTTTTTTCTGACAACAAATCAAAGCTCATCATATACTGCTCTATTACATTTAATTGGATAGTGCCTTATAGGCACTATCCAATTAAATGTCAGAGAGCAAGGTATTGTATAAAAAATCTGATTCATATCAGGGACAATAAAGGCTTCCTCAGGCAGAATGTAGCTACAGACAGTTATTGCCTGTCACTTTTAGTAAAGCCCAAAATAGGGCTTCCAGCACTCTACCAGTTAAAGGAGATAAGAGATTCAGATAAAATGAGAATGTCTGAGCAATTTGTAGACATGAGAAGGGCTCAAGTCAGTGTGATCGGCAGTGGGAGACCTAAATGATACTGAATGCTAACTAGAAACCGGCAAATGGGAACAGAACTAGAGAATTGCTGAGAAGATTGCCCTTGAAAATCAGAAGCGTGACCATACTGAAACAACCTGAAGTTTGTGATGCTTCCTCAGTTCTGTCATACCAACCGGCAAATGGGGTGGATTGAGAAGCAGACGCTTGAACAGAATCATCGAATGAACCAGACCTGTTATTGGACATGTGTAAATAGGTCTGCCACCAATCTACCACAGTTTCTGTGGTATTGGTACCACAGTAAGTGTCAGGGTATTGAGAGGAGCCACCTGACTACAAACCTGTACCTGCTGTAAGCTATTGATGTTGATACATGATGTAAGAGTAGGAATATTAGTATTACATGTAACACCGCTTACATATGACTGAGGTTCGTGAAAACTTCTAACCCCTGACCTACCCGAGAAGCTTTCACCAGAGGAAAGAACCTCAGAGTGTGAGCCTGAAAGAGCTTGAGCTCTTTGTGTTGCACTCTTACCAGGTGCAACACTCACACTACCCCTAGAGACAAAGGACTCATTAAAGTTGCCGGGAACTGACAAAAAGCCAGACCCGACTGGATTGTTATTTGAAGATAACAATTGAGTCCTATGGAGTGTAGCAGTACCAGTCTGAAAGACTGATACAGAACAAGAACCACTGTTATTGGATGACCTATCGGCTATGGATTCTTCATATGTTCTAACTACACTTGTCTCAAGGGGGCCCTAACACCAGAAGACCGCACAACAGGAGACTCCATGACCACAACACCTGATGTAGAAGTTATAAGTTGCCTATAATGCAAAAAATCTCCTAAATAAGGGGATAAAAATTAAGCCTTCACATAGGTCCAAGTCAATCAATCCCACGCAATGTTATTAGCAGGTGCTATGATATCCATTGCAGGAGAGAAACAGACTGAGACAAGAGCCAAAAAGATGAATTACATCAAAGTGAAGGATAAAAAAGGTTAGCCTTCAGGAAAGTGGTTAACACCTATATATATGCATATTATTTAGTGTAAATATGGAAAAAAACAATTTTAAGCATTTTTGAAAAATAAAAATTTTGCATGGAAATAAGTAACACCTTAGTACATTGTAAATCAACAAAAATGACAAAGATTTGAAGAAAGCACTTTCCTGAGAGAAATCTTCTTAAAACTGTTTGGCATCCTTAGAAAACACTGCAGCACCATAAATAACATCCAAAACCTCCAATGAACATCCTAAACCTGCACAAAATTGTGAATTTTTACAGTGCTTAGAATTTCATGTCCTCATTGTGGGACATGAAAAAGAGGAAATTGACTATTATTGCACATGACTGGCTGGAACTGGACAATAGGTGACAGGTCAAATAGGATACCATTCACCAGGTTTTTGTGTACTCACACAAATCGGCACAGGTTTGGTTTTCTTTTTGTCTTTTGGTAAGTTGAGAAAAAATACCCGAGTCAATCGAATGTTAAGTTTCCAATCAGAGTTACATGTCCTGATGTTCTTGAAATGTATACATGTATACTAAAAAAAATTTTTACAAACCATGAAGTTGATGCAGAATTATTTGCTGACAATAATAGTGATATGGGTGATTTAGAAACTTCAAGTGCAGAGCTTGCATTTTAGAATCATGACCAGGCTGATCGATAGGCCTGGTGAAGTGGTCTACCAGGCTAATTTTTGTTCACTGGGGCTGATTTACTTTTTTACACTTGCATGTGCATATTATATTGATATTTCATGTGTATTGTGTTATTTGATGATTTGTTATGAATAAAGATTAATAATTCCAACCCAATTGCCTTTTATTAATTTGCTATAGGCAATATCAATACCGTGCTGATACGTGTCTTGGCACATATTTGTGATTTAAACATCCCTCTCCACTCCACCCCACCAGCACCCCCACCCCCCAAACCCCATCCTTCTTCATGTTAAAAACAAGTTGCCCTCTTGCATGTTCAAGCCTACCCCCCTCAGTTTCGAAGACTTTAAAAGTCGGTGGTGTGCAGGTGAATTTGAAGCAAAATTAGGTGAGTTGTGATGTGTTGTCATTATCTGGAAGATGGTGCAGATTTCCTTTTTCATGGACTTTTGCCTGCCTTGATATGTCAAAAGGAGCTAAGTGATTTTATTTTATTAAAATAAAATCCATTCCAAAGCAAAAATGGTTTTGTTTTTATTTTCACGAATTCACTTTGCTGAAGATCAACAAACTTGACATCATGCCCTCTCATTTATCAATTATTTCCTAAACAAACCCATAATATAAATCGCTCATGAGTAATTAATGCAGCAACCAGTATGTGTTTAGTGTATATATTTCCAAATGAGTTGTACTTGCTTTGTTTTGTGACAGGTTATTTTTGAAGACTAATTGGAGGGAAGGGGGATCCACATAAGATACAGAAATTACAAATTCTTTTGTAAGGCCTCACAAAGTAGATCCTCTGTTTCTCTGGCCATTTTTTGTAAAATTGCATGCGTGCGGGCGGCTTTTTATTTTATTTTTGTAATTATTTCTTTGCCATTAAAAAGTTCATGTTCTTGGTTTGTTTTATGTTTTAGGCCCCATAATCTACAGAATAGCATGGGTGGTGGTGTATTAAGTCCCTTGAGTGCAAGAAGGCTTTGCAATGCTATAGCATTGCAAAGCCTTCTTGCACTCAAGGGACAATTTTATTAACTTGGGTAAAATATCACACATAATCCATTCGATTTTTATTTTTTTAAGTTTGGACAGGTTATAAAAAGAGAGCATGCGGCAGTCAAAAGGACCATGTGGGAGGACCTGAGAAACAGATTTTTATTTTTTTAGGCCTAAACAATTCAGAATAAACCCTCAATCAATCAGAGGTTATGTTTATTCTCTTTATTAAACAGATGAATGTGGTTGTGTTGACAACACAGTCACACACAAAATAATTTTGTTTAAAGTCTGCTTATGATATTGGTAAGGCTTTTCCGACCATATGTATAAAACTTGTGCCAGGCAGTGACTGAATCAAACAGTCAACACAATGGAATATGGTAATAAATAAGACATTCAAACTTGTTACACCATATAAGGTTTATAAGGTCAGTATCAACCCATTTGTGTGTGCCATACCCACCCCCACCCCCACCCCCACCACATTTTCTATGCTCGTCTACGATCATCTTTTAGAACATCCTCAGCAGAAGTACACAAATAAACCTGGAATCGCCCAATCGGTTAGTCTCATTGCCAAAAGTTATTTTGTTTTATGAATTGCTTGTCACTTGATTCGCTGAGAGTGACAAAATCAATAGATTGATGATGAGGCCAATTGATCAGCCTCCTCAGATTATTTTTGCGGACGATTACCTGGCCGCAACCGATCGCCCTGGTCAAAATGCAAGCCCTGCAAGTGACTTTAAAATAGCGAATCCAGATATTACTGCTCAGCCTGTCCAAGTGGTCCTGGACTATATTATTACCCATGTTTTGGGTTATATCACACAAAATTAGGTATTGGAACTAAACATTAGATTCCAAAAGTGTTTAATTATATTGTCGCAGGTTTAAAATTACAAGTTATTTTACATTTCTGTCTTTTTTCAATTTTTATCATTTTCTACCATTGTTTCCAATATATGGCTCAGCACAGGGTATTACACAAGTAAGCTGCAGCGAAAGAGTTAACTCTAGCCTATTTCTGACTTTTACGACCTCAGAACATGTGCCCTTAACTTGCTATCATGAGGAGATCCTGCTAACTGTAAACAAATTATCTTGGCAGTGGTTTCTAGTCAAGTCTTTGCTGCCTTAATAGGCAGCCAAGACTTGACTAGAAATCACTAAGCCATAGATTGTGTACAGGCTGTGGTGAAGTGTGAATTTCCCTGCCCTTATGGGTTAAATTAAAGAAGATACTGATAAGAGCGAGCAAACTCACTTGTCTGGAACTCGAGGAGCAAAGCAGCTAGTTGTTGACATTATACAAAGTACATTTTCTGAGCCCAATTCATTAATTTTCTGTTTTAGAATCTCCAAATCTGTCCTCAGCTCATCTCCCTCCAATACATTTTCTATAACAATAACTTCATATCCTGTTAAAATAAACTAAAACAACTCAAAAAGAACAGGAATTCTATTAAAATTTGTTATTTTATGTTTTTTCAAATTTTTAAAAAAATGTCAAGAAAACTATTATCATGTGACCCTCACTAGAAAAAACTTGATGAGCTCATTCCAATGAGGGGTCATATGATATGGTTTTGGTAATTTCTTGAAAAAAATTATTTTTTTCAACTGCTCAGTTTGTAAATTATGTGGGTAAATGCAACCAATTCATTAGGTAAAGGGTTAATTCTAACACAAGCAGAGAAGTGGACTTATAATAGATTTTCAGAACAGAATTTAAAATTTTTATTTTTGTTTGCATTGAAAACATAGCTTATAGCTCTACATGGGGGCGAACTTGAAATTGTTCCAATGAGGGGTCATAAGAAATGCTTTAGAGGTAATAATTTTAAACCTTTAAAATTACCTAACGAAGACAATATCAAAATTTATTCTTTTAATTATTATTTTTTAATATTTTTCGAAATATTTCAACAAAACCATATCATGCGACCTCTCACTGGACCAAGCTCACCGAACTCATTCCAATGAGGCTCACACGATATGGCTTTGTTGAAACTGTTAGAATTTTCTTTTTTTCAAATGCTTAGTTTGTAAATAATGTGGCTGGATGTGTCTGATTCATTAAATATCAGGTTAAAAATAACAAGTTCTGAATGATGATTTTCATACATAGTGCACAATGGATTTTCCCATTTGATTTGGTAAATGGTTGATAACATTGATTAGGCCTACAAAAAAAAATTCTTGTTTCTCCGGTAATTTTTCCTCAATATTATGATGAGGGCAGGAAGCTTCATTTTTCTTCCATTTTTTGTTACTGCACAAAACTGTCCTGAAAATGAATTAGAAATTCAACTACTTATATTATTATGAGAAAAAAAACAATGTTTTCAGCAGTAAAAATTTTCCATAATTCAGTTGCAAATTTAACCAAATCACTGAGTCCTGTCCCAAAAAATATAGTTGGTTAAATTTTTTAATCTTTTGGTTTCATCAAAGAGATTTTCACCTAAAAAAAAGATATGAGGAAGATTTTCAAGGACAGCTGGTAGGTGTCAGAGAAAGCAGAAAGACTTAAAAGAAAATATTTAGCTTGTGTGGCCATATGTAATATGGGGCATGTTGATCTAGAGACCATTTTCCAACAGGGTCTTACATGACACTATTTCATGGCTATAGTCAAATGATGTTAGATGGATGGCATTATGTGGATGTATGGATGGTGTGGTGTTGCCTGAGCAACAATAACCTTTTTTTGCAGGCCTTATCCAACTTCAAAATTGGCAAACCAAAGTGATGACATTCAAGAAACCAAGAACCATACATTCGTTCCAAAAACATTTTAGAAGGACAAAGAAGAAACTTGATAATTTAGGCATTTCGAGGGCTCCAAAAATGTAGTTAACTATTTGGGTATATTTACTGGAAGTTCTGCACAAATGTGTATGTGAGACAGGTACCTGACTTCTGGTACTATTTTTATTCATATCTGGAAGATGCCCACATGTTACAAGTATCAGACTGTCTAAGTTAATCCGAAGCCATCTTATTTTTCACACAAACATTATAATGGTTACCAATGGGAAAATATTTAAGTTGTATTATAAGCGAACCTTGATGGCACTCACTGCTGTAACATGATTTGTACCAGAAATATAGTAAGGCCGCTGTTGACTAGTCACTTTCCACAGGTGGGCAATATTTCCATGGATGCAATAATATTAGCTTGCAAACATAAATTATAGAAATAATAATAAGGCCATACAAAGTAGATCTTCTGTTTCTCAAGCCATTATTTGTGAAATTGCATGCGGGCGAGCGGTTTTTTATTTTATTTTTTATTTCAGTAATTTCTTCTTTGCCATCAAAAGTTAATGTTTTTGGTTCAAGTTTTAGGCCTCATAATCTACAGAATAGCATGGGTGGTGGTGTATTTCATCCCTTGAGTGCAAGAAGGCTTTGCAATGCTAAAGCATTGCAAAGCCTTCTTGCACTCAAGGAACAAATTCATCAATATTTTTAACTTGGGTAAAATATCCGACATAAACCATTTTATTTTTATTTTTTTAAAGTTTAAATTGGTTATAAAAAGAGAGCATGCGGCAGCCAAAAGGACCATGCGGAGGGCCTGAGAAACAGATTTTTTATTTTTTTCGGCCTAATCATCAAAAATTTAATTAATGAAGCACCGGGTACAACCCGGTGTAACAGTTTATCTTCCCCCCCCCCCCCTATATATCTTCCCCTGTGAATCATAAAAATAAAAAATACAGATCAGATTCTCTTCAAAATAGTGGTTTGAGCTAAAAACAATTTTTGTGTAACTTTGAGTGTTGGGTGGGGGGTAAGATAAACTGGTCACGATATCTTCCCCCCCCCCCCCCCCCTCCACCCACCAAAATTTTTTCCATTCTAACAGCTTGAGCACATGAATCTTAAAAATAAAAAATACAGATGAAATTCTCTTCAAAATAGTGGTTTGAGCTAAAAACATATTTTGTGTAACTTTGAGTGTTGGGTGGGGGGTAAGATAAACTGGTCATGATATCTTCCCCCCACCCACCAATAATTTTTCCATTCTAACAGCTTGAGCACATGAATCCTAAAAATAGAAAATACAGATGAAATTCTCTTCAAAATAGTGATTTGAGGTAAAAAAAAATTGGGGGTAACTTCGAGTGTCAGGTGGGAGAAAGATAAATTGGTCAGGATATCTTCCCCCCCCCCCCCACCCCAACCCTCTACAACTGAAATTATTCTCTTTGTCACATCTTTAACAAATAAATCTTAAAATTGAAAAATACAGGTGAAATTCTCTTCAAAATAGTAGTTTGAGTGAAAATAAAAAAAAATTAGCGACATCGGGCGACATGTTTAAAAAATGTTTTTTGCATATATCCCAGGGGATATTTTGAGAAAAAAAACGCAAGTTCTTCTTGTGCAATTTTCTTCTATTAACAACATATTCAAATGAGTCTTGAAAATGGAAATTTGTATAATATTCAACTCACAATGCTAATTTGGGCTAAAATGTTTTTTTTTTCTTTTGGGCATCTAGCTCTCTCACATACTGACGAATGAAATGCTCACTTGATGCTTTTTTAATATCACACACAACTGAACAAGCAAATTCTAAAAAAAGATCTGGTAAAAATCTGAATGGTAAAAAAATTCAGGTGTGTGGGGGGGGGGGGGGGAGATAAACCAGATGGGAGGGGGGGGAGATAAACTAGTTTATCTTCCCCCCTGGGGGTGAAGATAAATTAGTTTATCTTCCCTGGGGGGGGGGGGGGGGAGTTGTACATGGGGAAGATATCGTAGTACACCGGTGCTTCATTAATTAAGAGTTTGCTCATGATGATTTTTCTTACCTGGTAAATGCATTTGTGTGGACAGCAATGGCAAACATGGATTATGACCAGTCCACAGCAACTGTACTGTAGGCCATATAGATATCTTAGTATGAGGAAGCACTGCACTCCCTGATAATTCTCTATTAAAGTTAGAATAACAACAAAAAAAGACTGTATTAAATAAAAAGAAATATACTAACCAGCAGTATTAATAGATTTAAAACATGATTTTTGATCAATTCTAGGCCATAACACATATCTTGCTTGTTTTCTCTTTTGTCGGAATGTCTGCATGCACAGCACGAGCCCCATACCAGTAGCCATAGGAACAACAAAACAGTGATTTGCCAACTGCACCCCTAAAATAAAATAAAAGTCAAATGAATTCAGACATGTTAACTTCCAAAAAGATTTTTCAGGGAAACTGAGGTTGATTTTCAGGGAAATGGCATGGATTTCAGGGAAAAGTTTGTGTGACGGAGAATGCTGTATGCAACAAGTCGACTACCACTAAATTGCCCTCAATGAGAGGATTTCTCTCCATAGGAGATACTACAAAACTATTAATGCAGCTCACATGTTGTATTACCAAACAAAAATATGGTCAAAATATAAAAGTATAAATTTTCATTTTGTAGTTTTACTACTACTGCTCATTTCAGCTGTTTCTGTATCCTGTCTAATGGCTTATTCAAACTGTATTCTATTCACAAACATTTGAATCAGAACCGTAATCAAGTTTCCCCCAATAACACCCCCCACCCACCCCACCCCCTCCAAAAAAATAAATAAATGAAAAAAAAACAGAACCAAAAATCACGGAAAAAAGACTATATTTCAGTTTCAAGTAAAGCACACATAGCTGTCAAACTTAAAAAAAAAAAATTTGTTCTTTTGCACTTCACCTACAATCAATTCCTGACTAGCAGTTGAAGAAAAATAATTTATAAAAAAATGAGTCACAATTAACTCCCACAAATGTTCAGAATTTCAATAGTTCAACTTAAAAAATTTCTCGCACTTCATGCCTTCTGAAGAGTAGACATGAGTTGAAAGAAAAAAAATTTCAAGAAAATTCTCAGGAGTATAAAAAGAGGACCTCTTGAAAAATGTGAAAGAAACACAAAATAAGTCCACACAAAGTAGATCTTCTGTTTCTCAGGCCATCATTCGTGAAATTGCATGCGGGCGAGCGGTTTTTTATTTTATTTTTTATTTCAGTAATTACTTCTTTGCCATCAAAAGTTCATGTTCTTGGTTCGAGTTTTAGGCCTCATAATCTACAGAATAGCACGGGTGGTGGTGTATTTCATCCCTTGAGTGCAAGAAGGCTTTGTAATGCTAAAGCACTGCAAAGCCTTCTTGCACTCAAGGGACAAATTCCTCAATTTTTTTAACTTGGGTAAAATATCAGACATAAACCATTTAATTTTAATTTTTTTTATGTTTAAATTGGTTATAAAAAGAGAGCATGCGGCAGCCAAAAGGACCATGCGGGAGGGCCTGAGAAACAGATTTTTTATTTTTTTAGGCCTAATAACACTTCCAAAAGAGGCCTTTAACATAGAATTAAACCATAGTTGTCATCAGCTGAACTTCCCAAACACTGGCCCATTTGATTCAAAGATTTACATGAAAGAAAGAGGTGATTCCCAGACAGATATATATTTTTATCCTCAGAAATAGATTAGAGGAACTTCCCCAGTATCTTCCAGAATTCAAAGTTAAAAATGGCGGCGCCCATCAAATGAATTGTGATTAACACTCACTTTTTCAATGTTCCAACACAGTGTTGCAGTTTGTAAAGCAAAACTTGGGCACGCTTATTCAAATGCAAGAAAAATATAAATGGAGCACTATTAAAGGGGAATTCTCTGTTGTAACACTTGTTTTTATAAACCAAACATCTGAAGTTGTTGGTTATCAGGTGTTTGAAACTTTGTCACCACAAATTTGCACAATGAAAACAGCTGATCGAGATGAATTTTGCACACTTTAAAGATACGAACATCTTTTTTTACTTTTATTAATGAATTTTATGATCATTTAATAATTTTGAACATGTTAATGCCAAGACTATAAATCTTTTGAAACCAATCGAAAACTGACCCTCGAATCATTTTAAGACAAAACTGCCAAATGTTTTGATTGTTATTTTCTGGCCCAAGGAGATCTTTTTCCGGGATGCTGGGAACAACATAGAATTTGAGGAGAGGGACTATATTGTAAAACACTCATGCACATTCACTCACTCATGTTAATAGTTAATTTGATACATGTTACATGGGGTGCAGGATTCAATGATCTACAGTAGAACCTGTCTTGAGAGACCGCCCTTTGGGCCACACAAAAGTGGTCTCTCAAGACAGGTGGTCTCTCATAACAGATTTCAGGTTTTCTCAAGTCAGTAAATAACCAACCACAAAATTCAGAAATGGAGAAGAATAGATTTTTGTAATTACTTTGTAGTTGTTCGTTTTTATGAAGTTTTTGTAACAAATTGAAATGGACTGTTATAAAAATTATAAAAATAAATTAGTGTTGAAAATCTTCAGTGAAGATTTTCAACACTAATTTATTTTTATAATTTTTATAACAGTCCATTTCAATTTGCTACAAAAAGATTTTCAACACAAATTTATTTTTATTCCTATTTGTCACATTTCAGGCATGTATGAAATTGTTTATTCAGCAAGAATCCTAAACTTTTCACAGGGGTCTTCTAAAAACATCTCAATCTTTAATGAGTTAGCAATTGAAACCCAATTAAGAGCTTTTAATACTTTTAATTATGTTAGTATAACCACAATGGATTTTCCAATTCCAGAACAGGTAAAAAGTTTTTGTCATGGTTTCAGTCTTTAAAGGGGTGGTCTCTCAAGACAGGTCCATTATGGCATAAAAATACAAATTGGTACCAAGTCATAGTGGTCTCTGAAGACAGGTGGTCTCTCAAGACAGGTGGTCTCCCATAGCAGGTCCATTATAGAGTAAAACCAATCGGTGCCTGGTAGATGTGGTCTCTCAAGTCAGGTGGTCTCTCAAGATAGTGGTCTCTCAAGACATTTTTTACTGTAATTGAAATACTGATACTGGATTGTGAATTTGTTTTTAAGGTGACTTCCAAAAATGAAACCCTATTCTATACTTCTCAAAGTTTGCTAAACACCAAGTATATCCAACTACCTTTTTTACATTTTAGTTGAAATATTGTTATGAAAAGTGTATATATTTTTTATTTAATTACATCTTTAATGATTTAATAACAGAAATTAAGATTTTGTTTGTGTTTGACATTATTTTTTAGCTTTTGAATACGATAACCATAGAAAATGGATATTATTGGTAAAAGAGGAAATGTTTCGAATTTGCCAGAAAGTTGACGGAGCGAACTGGTATTGGTTCACTATCGAGTATGAGACCCATTATTGTTAATTACAGCTTGACAATGCCTTCTCATGCTCCCAATCAGGTTCAATGTGGTCCTTTGTGGGATGTTGTTCCATTCTTGGACCAGCATGGCACCAAGCTCCTGGACACTTGGACTGGACGGACTGAAATTCCAAGCTGCAACTCATTTCCGACATGTTCGATTTGACTGAGGTCAGGGGATCTTGCTGGCCAGTCCATACGCTCAATCCCCTCCCTCTGTTGGTACTCCCAGACAGCATGGGCAACATGAGGACGGGCATTATCGTCCATCAGAATGAATCTATCACCCACTGCACCTGCATACAATCTGACGTGGGCATCCAGGATCTCATCAATATACCGCTAGCCTGTGCAGTCAATGTACCATGGTCAAGGACACAGAGCTCTGTACATCCATCCCAGCTGATGCCTCCCCAGACCATTATTGACCCTCTATCACAGCGGTCATGCTCAGCAACACTGGCTGCATGGAATCGCTCTCATGGTCTTCTCCATCCCCTATCTGTGTTGTCTAGGCAGTACCTTGACTCATCTGTAAAAAGGACAGGTCGCCAATCTTCTCTGGACCATCCAACGTGATCCATGGCCCATTCATATCATGCCTGGTGGTGGTTCTGGGACAGCTGAATGCGAATACATGTCTTCTCATCTGAGACCACCTTCGTGCAACCTTGCCCGGATAGTCTGCGTCGAAACAGTTACCCCGGATGCATTCTGAAGGTCACTGTGAAGCTGGGTTGCTGTGTCAACGCAGTTCCTATACGGGTCTGAATGATCAAAAACCGGTCTTCAGCCGCAGATGTTGCCCTGTCTCTGCCACCACCATGTCGTCTGACTGGTGTGCCATACTGCTGAAATCTTGCCCAGGATCTGGTGATCACCGTATGGTGCACAAAAAGGGCTTCACCAACCTGACGATGGGTAGCCCCTTGTTCCACCATCCCTACAGCCCACCACATTTCTGCTTCAGACAAATGTCTTCTTACATTTGCATTCGCCATATTCAATCATTAAATCACAAGGGTCTGTGTTGAAATGAAGACTGAATACCCTACACATGTCATGTACATGTAGACAATACACGAAAACATCATGAAAATCAAGGGGTACATGCTTTCCATGACTGTCACGAAAAGTCTGCCTGTCAAGAGAGCTAATGTAAACACTGGGGACCATCTCAATACATTCCTCAATCATATCCACCAAAAATATCGCAAATGTGTCACAGGAAAATTTCACAATGATGTGTCAAATATGTGGTGCTTAGCAAACTTTGAGTAGTATATTTTCAATTAATGGCTTGTTTGAATTCTTTACGTTAAACGGCCTATTTGGTCTGAGCTCTCAGTTCATTCAATATATGCATTTAATCAATTACATCATTTTCAAGGGAGCTCAATGAGCTCTGTGAAACATGTCATAACAAAATAAATGCTCAGTTTACTAGAATACAGGAAAATGACCAAATTTCTGTTAACTGAATACCCGGTACTACTGTTGAATGAATATTTTTTAATGGCAAAGTAGCTATTCAGATGACAAGGTTTCATTGTATACTGATAAGAAACTAATACAACAGCAGATATTGCATTCTGAGATATACCACTAAGTCGAATCATATCCAATGCTAGGCTGTTTGTTAACTTTACTAAGAGGCTGGATCCAGCTGCCTTTGGTTGCACAGCACTGACATCTCCAGATCTTCCAATACCATGTCCAAACCTGAAAGATTCAACAGGTAACTTCTTGAAGTTAGAAATTGACAATATACCAAAAACCAAACCAATACTGATATCATGGGGATGCCTAAAAAACAAACCGAACCAATCGTTGAATACCGATACCGTCTTGAATTTTTGAATTTTCCTACATTTGCTATTTATAAGTCCCTGTTGAGGCTTGATAGCAGTTGAAAGGTTCATTTTCATGAAAGAAGTGACTGATTTTCCTTTCAGTTTTGTTAATCCTCAATGAACTCAGAAACTGTCCTGAATTCCTACTTGACTACAACCTGTATATGTCCAATAGCTTAGGCCACACAAAGTAGATCTTCTGTTTCTCAGGCCATTATTTGAGAAATTGCATGTGAGCGAGCGATTTTTTATTTTATTTTTTATTTCAGTAATTTCTTCTTTGCCATCAAAAGTTCATGTTCTTGGTTCAAGTTTTAGGCCTCATAATCTACAGAATAGCATGGGTGGTGGAATATTTCATCCCTTGAGTGCAAGAAGGCTTTGCAATGCTAAAGCATTGCAAAGCCTTCTTGCACTCGAGGGACAAATTCATCAATATTTTTAACTTGGGTAAAATATCAGAATAAACCATTTAATTTTTATTTTTTTAAAGTTTAAATTGGTTATAAAAAGAGAGCATGCGGCAGCCAAAAGGACCATGCGGGAGGGCCTGAGAAACAGATTTTTTATTTTTTTAGGCCTGATCTGTGATTTCTAGTCAGGTCTTGGCTGCCTGTTGTTTTGTCTATTGTCAGCAGGACCTTCCAAAGATGGCATAGTCAGGGCACATGCTCTGAGATCCAAAAAGCCTGAAATAGGTCTTTAAACATTAAGATGCATTTACAGTACATGGAGAGTGTATTATCTCTAAATCACTCACAGAGAGGAGATTCCACCCGAGCAATAATTGCAAATTTGTTGCAAAGCATAACAATCACAAGCAAAGTTTCAGCCAATGGGCTGAAACATTGCTTGTGTTTTTTGATCATATGTACAGAACTTGAAAGTGATATTTTGGGTGATAACTCCACTCTGCAGGTGATTTGGTTACAATCCACTCTCCACGTACTGTAGAACAGGTCCCAAAATTACTGTAGATGTCAATAAAGAATGTCACTATTGAGCTCATTGGCAATGTCATTTATAGCTTGTAGTAGAATGATACTACAACAACTTATTTTGTTTTCCCTGATGTGAATTTCTCTTTGGTACTATCAGAAAATCTTGGTCAAGTCAGATACCGAATACCAAACTGATACTGAGGTACCCCCCCCCCCCCCCCCCCCACCTTCCTAAAATTACTGAAACTGATAACAAACTCAAAATTCCACTACCGACCATCTCTACTTGAAATCCATACTTATTTATTTATTGATGTTTAAGGTCACATATTTCTGCACAATGGCTAATCATTACCATGACAGTTTTACAGGTGGAGGAAGCCGGAGTACTTGGAGAGAACCACCGAGCAACGACGAGCAACTGTCAGCTTCCCAACATACTAACTCCACACAAGCAGGGTTAGCATTGGTTGAAGACAAGTTCACCATCGACATGCAGTATTCCTTAGTACACAATGCCACTGTGCCCCCACATGGGCAATGGGGGTGAAGTGTCTTGCCCAAGGACACAATGCAGTTGACACAGGTGACATTCAAACCGATGACCTCTCGGCTTGCAGCCTGCACCCCTAACTACTGAGCCACTGCGCCCTCGAAGTCCATACTTGGGCTCAGTTCTGAAGCACAGGTATGGCAACTTAGATTTTGCCGATTTAAGTGTAAAGTGCTGACTGCTTATGGCCACTCATTAGGTAGATGGGCAACCCTTTACCCAACCCAAACAACAGACAAGTCTCTAAAAACTTTCTTGCATGACTCAACATTTTCATTTGTCTCAAAAACATTGCTTATGACTGCTCATTGGGAAGCTTGTTCTGATGAGGGGTCATAAGCTATGTTTTTGAAACAAAAAATTCAAAGATAATAACACATAATAAGCTATGTTTTTGAAACAAAAAATTCAAAGATAATAACACATGAATGGTGATTTTTGTGAATAGCACTGACTGTATATGACCATTATGCTTGGTAAAGGATTAATGCTAGTTGCAAATTGGAGAAATGGAGACTTATGGCTGGAAATTGGAAAAAAGTAGGCTTAATCATATTAAGCCATTTAACTTGACACTGCAGACCATTAGAAAATCACAATGTAGTCAGAAATTATAATTATTTTATTGAAATTTATTGTAAAGTAACTACAGGGGTATCCCCCATTAGTCAGACACCCCACAGCACTGACATCTCCAGATCTTCCAATACCGTGTCCAAACCTGAAAGATTCAACAGGTAACTTCTTGAAGTTAGAGATGGACAATATACCAAAAACCAAACCAATTGAATATCTGACTTCTCAGAGAGGATCAGTGCAGGCCCTTTTCCAAGGCTATACTTTCAACAAAAATAAAGTCAGAAAAACGTGTATTCACTGGAGATGTTCCAATAAACAATGTAGAGGAAATCTTACGACCGTGGATGACTACGTGAGAGATCACTCAGAACACAGCCATGCTCCCAAGAACGAGAAACGTGCGAGGTTTATAAGCACTATGAGAAAGAGAGCCAGAGAGGAACCAACTACACCTTTACCGACCCTATACAGTGACCAAGTTGTGCAGGAAGACATTGCTGATGTTCAGGCTTTCCCATCCTTCAGTTCCATAGACAGTGCCCTGTATAGACAAAGAAGCCACACTATCCCAAAAGTCCAAGAAAGCAGAGCAGACATAGCAATAGATGGGCTGTGGGCAGTAACTCTTGATGACCAAAGATTCCTTCTCGCAGATCACGGCAACGAAAACAAAATACTCATATTCTCGACAGACAACCAACTTCAAGCCATGCAGACTGCAGACATCATTTACATGGATGGAACATTCACAGCATTTCCAGCACAATGGAACCAACTGTATATCATCCATTCTAGAAAGGGAACAACTACATTTCCGCTGGCTTTCGCCTTACTCCCAGACCATTAGATGTCAACATACAGACGTCTTTTCATTATATTGAAGAACTTCATTGCTGAAAAGACAGGCCAGCAACTACATCCGTCGAAGATTCAGCTGGATTTTGAAAATGCTATTTTTATATCTAGTGTTTGTACCTTGCATGTAACTTTGTTTTTGTTGTCATTCATATTGTCATGATTTCAAATCTATTTCTAATAACTCTGTTTTTGTTGTCACCCATATTGTCATGATTTCAAATCTATTTCAAATAACTTTGTTTTTGCTGTCATCCATATTGTTATGATTTCAAATCTATTTCAAATAAAAGCTTTAAATATTAATACTTTGTCCTATTCGATGAGTTGCAAAAGTCAGTGGAAAGGGAGTAATTGGGGACAGTCCATTGTGATCAATAGGTATTGCAAGGTAACACCTGTAGCCACCAAAGGTGTTAATTAGGGATTAAAAAGTGTCTGACAACTGGGGTGTCTGACTAATGGGTATAAACCACTACAGGTTCTCTCCCCAATAAACTCTCACAACCCAAATTCAAATAAATAAACTATTATTTGCCTCTAATTATGAAGTGTACTTAAAAATCAGGTTTCTCCTGAAGTATCCAATGCTTATCAATACAGCCCTGTTAGTGGCTTCCAGAATTAACTCTTTGCATGCTGCTGGTGGATATTCCTGCCCAGGACAGGATTTCTCTTGCCACTAAAATCAGAATAATTTGGGCACATTTAGTCCAATTTTCTCCCTGTAAATTGAATGGCTTTTTCACCAATGCTTTCTTCAGTTAAATTTAGATGAATTTTTCATCAAATCTAGTCATGGCTGCTTTAGAGCAGCCATGACCAGATTTGATAAAAATCTTGAAAATACTCAGCAAGTTAAGACTGTTAACACTTTACCTAACATACAGTTAAAACTAGAAGTCCTGTCACGAACTGTGCGCTTATCTAGGCTTAATTGCGCATTGGAATTGCACGCAATTGCCATATCGAATGGCGTCCAAAGCACGACAGGTTCTCCTGATTACTCATAGCAAACACGGGCAATGTTTCTGCCAATGGACCTCCGGGTTACCCGGAGGTCCATTGGCAGAAACATTGCTTGTGCACAGGCCATATTTACAGAATTTGATAGCCTTACTATGGTCATATCGCGTAGATTAAAGTGCATATCGACGTGCTATTTGTCCGCATTTCAGGACAGGACTTTTAGTTTTAACTGTAATTGCCTATCTCGCTAGAACTATTCACAAAAATCACCATTCAAATGTTTCTATTTTATTCTACAAAACTGAGCTTATGACCCCCTCATTGGAAGCAGCTCTATGAAGATGACAAAGCAGTGAAGAATCTGGAGCTGGCATAGCTAACATTTATATATATATATAGTCATTTTCAAGCACTACCATTACCTAGTTGAGTGCTTGACACCACTATTGTGGCTCTATTAAATAGTGATTAACCAATGTTTGGCAGTCAAATCTGACATTGACTGATTTTAAGCCATCGGTTGAACATTGGTGAAAGTGTTTGAACATTGGTTCGCAACGATGGTTACATGGAAAACCACGGAATCAAAATTGTTCACATTTACATTTGATTCACAATCTCATACAGTCAGTAACAAGCTGAATAAGTTGTCACAATGATTGGCAGGAATCTCTCCTTGATGGCTGCTCCCGATGCACATGCCACATGTTGTGTGATGACTCTATAAAATTATAAAATATGACATCAGCAGAAACAAATTAACAGTGTGGCATCTTTGATCAAAGATGGTGCGCTGTTAACTTGTTTCCGCTGACATCGTATTTTTATTTTGATACACACAGGGTCATGCTCTTGAGGTCAATGAACCAGTCAACCTGACTGTACTGTACTGTAAAATTAACCCTATTCTATTCATTCTCTTGGTTGAGGTGACTATCTGACATCAGCACTCACAATTGGCAGACTGTGTGCTCAACTAATCAACAAGCTGATCGCTGGCGCAAATCTTTATTGGTTAATCACTACTATTTACCCTTCACCCAACGAATTGCCCGCATCCGCCCACGTAATATGCAAATTCAGCAGTTGAAAAAATATTATTTTTCAAAAGATTTCAACAAAACCATATCATGTGAACCCTCGTTGGAATGAGCTTGTCGAGCTCGTTCCAACAAGGGGGTCACATGATATGGTTTTATTGAAATTTTTTGAAAAATTTTAAAAAAATGATATTTAAAATAATAAATTTTGATATCGTCTGTGTTGGGTAAAGGTTTAAATAGTTTTGAAAGTCTAGCCTCATTGTTTTAGTGGCTTTAGACTTTATTATATGACTATGTAATTTAACCGTTAAATATCACTACTGTTTGACGATCTTTTTTTCCTGGTCCCCAGAAAATCCACAGTGTGAAATCTGATTCTCTATCACTTTTGTATGACTGTCTATTTACGGGTGCATTCAAATTCACATAATTAGCCGTTCCAGTCACAGAGAGTACCGTATTTACTCTATGTATTGGGACACTCTATGATTTTTGACACACATTTTTTCCAGAAAACTATATTTTTTTTATGCTCCAAAGTTTGGGACATTCAGGAGATTTGTTTCCAGTTGGCCCGTTGCTAGTAGCAGACGACACTCATAAAAAAAATTCTTGAGTAACTAAAAATTTTCATTTTTTGCTTCCAAAACATAGCTTATGATCCCTCATTGGAACGTGCGCAATGCACTCGTTCCATTGAGGGATCATAAGCTATGTTTCGGAAGCAAAAAATGAAAATATAAAAAAAAATTGTACGGCGATTTTCGTATATAGTGATGGAAAACGAATCACACACAACTTTATTCAGCATCAAATCAAGACCAGGCTCTGTTCTTTCCCCATTTTCTAAGAATTGGGACACCTGTGAAAATTCATTCTCTTGGTTGTGGTGACTATCTGACATCAGCACTCACAATTGGCAGACTGTGCGCTCAACTAATCGGCAAGCTGAGCGCTGGCGCAAATCTTTATCGGTTAATAACTACTATTTACCCTTTACCCAACGAATCGCCCGCACCTGCCCACGTAATATGTAAATTCAGCAGTTGAAAAAATATTATTTTTCAAAAGATTTCAACAAAACCATATCATGTGAACCCTCGTTGGAATGAGCTTGTCAAGCTCATTCCAACAAGGGGTCACATGATATGGTTTTGTTGAAATTTTTTGAAAAATTTTAAACATAAATTTTGATATCGTCTGTGTTGGGTAAAGGGTTAAATAGTTTTGAAAGTCTAGCCTCATTGTCTTAGTAGCTTTAGACTTTATTATATGACTATGTAATTTAACCGTTAAATATCACTACTGTTTGACGATCTTTTTTTCCTGGTCCCCGGAAAATCCACAGTGTGAAATCTGATTCTCTATCACTTTTATATGACAGTCTATTTACGGGTGCATTCAAATTCACATAATTAGCCGTTCCAGTCACAGAGAGTACCGTATTTACTCTATGTATTGGGACACTCTATGATTTTTGACACACATTTTTTCCAGAAAACTATATTTTTTTTATGCTCCAAAGTTTGGGACATTCAGGAGATTTGTTTCCAGTTGGCCCGTCGCTAGTAGCAGACGACACTCATAAAAAAAAATTCTTGAGTAACTAAAAATTTTCATTTTTTGCTTCCAAAACATAGCTTATGATCCCTCATTGGAACGAGCGCAATGCACTCGTTCCAATGAGGGATCATAAGCTATGTTTTGGAAGCAAAAAATGAAAAGATAAAAAAAAATTGTACGGCAATTTTCGTATATAGTGATGGAAAACGAATCACACACAACTTTATTCAGCATCAAATCAAGACCAGGCTCTGTTCTTTCCCCATTTTCTAAGAATTGGGACACCTGTGAAAATTCATTCTCTTGGTTGTGGTGACTATCTGACATCAGCACTCACAATTGGCAGACTGTGCGCTCAACTAATCGGCAAGCTGAGCGCTGGCGCAAATCTTTATCGGTTAATAACTACTATTTACCCTTTACCCAACGAATCGCCCGCACCTGCCCACGTAATATGCAAATTCAGCAGTTGAAAAAATATTATTTTTCAAAAGATTTCAACAAAACCATATCATGTGACCCCTCGTTGGAATGAGCTCGTCGAGCTCGTTCCAACGAGGGGGTAACATGATATGGTTTTATTGAAATTTTTTGAAAAATTTTAAAAAATGATATTTAAAATAATAAATTTTGATATCGTCTGTGTTGGGTAAAGGGTTAAATAGTTTTGAAAGTCTAGCCTCATTGTCTTAGTGGCTTTAGACTTTATTATATGACTATGTAATTTAACCGTTAAATATCACTACTGTTTGACGGTCTTTTTTTCCTGGTCCCCGGAAAATCCACAGTGTGAAATCTGATTCCCTATCACTTTTATATGACAGTCTATTTACGGGTGCATTCAAATTCACATAATTAGCTGTTCCAGTCACAGAGAGTACCGTATTTACTCTATGTATTGGGACACTCTATGATTTGGGACACACAATTTTTCCAGAAAACTTTATTTTTTTTATGCTCCAAAGTCTGGGACATTCAGGAGATTTGTTTCCAGTTGGCCCATCGCTAGTAGCAGACGACACTCATAAAAAAAAATTCTTGAGTAACTAAAAATTTTCATTTTTTGCTTCCAAAACATAGCTTATGATCCCTCATTGGAACGAGCACAATGCACTCGTTCCAATGAGGGATCATAAGCTATGTTTTGGAAGCAAAAAATGAAAATATAAAAAAAAATTGTACGGCCATTTTCGTATATAGTGATGGAAAACGAATCACACACAACTTTATTCAGCATCAAATCAAGACCAGACTCTGTTCTTTCCCCATTTTCTAAGAATTGGGACACCTGTGAAAATAATTGTTTTTAGCTGTCCCAATACATAGAGTAAATACGGTACTTCACTCTGAGCAGTCTGGGTTGACTGAAAGTTGACTGTTCACTTTGTTGCATGTTCATGCACATCGGGGGATTCCCCAGAAGTGTGCACCTGTTACAAAAATAAGTGTAAACAAAAATAGTCCTTTTTTACTTCAATCCAATTTACCAAAAAATGGTTCGGGGAATTGTTAATGCAAGCGTTGACATGCGATGTTGAACTATAAGTCATATAATAAACCTTTTAATGCTACAGTGAAGTGATCTGGGTTGTCGCATCACATCTCATTGAGGTCAGACCACCAGATCAAACTCACTGCCTGCTGCTGCTCATTTGATCTGGCGATCTGATCTCGTGAACTGGACATGATACTATGACCCAGATCACTTCACTGTAGTGATAATATGTATGTATGCAATAGCTTGTTGTTTTCTTTGCAATAGAAAAAATGTTTATATAAAATTTTATTATATGCTAAATGATAGATTATCGAAAAAATTGCGGAAAGATAGAAACTGTATCCCCACACTGTAAACATATAGAAATTTCCACTTTCATGGTATCAATCAAAATGACAGCTTTCAAAGCATTACTTCAAGGTGAATACAAGTCAAATTATCACTGGAAATGATCCAATTTCTTTTAAAAACTTATAATGAAAAGAAAATCTAGTATTTTTGAATTGATACCAACCATTTCCAGAAATAATTCAACATGTATTCACCTTGAATTGATGCATGAAACCCACCAGCTGAATCAGATCACAAGATGCCACCTGTTCCATGTATCGATCAAATCACTTCCACATATCAATATGCATCAGCTGTTTACTTTCATGCATCAATTCAAGGTTGGAACGAGTGGAATTATCGATAGGAATGATCAGATTCTTATAAAAACTGTATAATAAAAAGAAAATCTAGTGTTTCTGAGTGGATACCGAAAATTATCTCACTCGTGAGACAAACGGCAATTTTCGCTCGCGCAAGCACTCACAAAAAATAAACAAACATTTGTATCGGTCACTCATGAAATAATTTTCGGTATCCACTCAAAAACACTAGATGTCCTCTATCATTACAATTTATAGGAGAAAGAGCTGGGCAATTTATAGGAGAAAGAAAGGGAAACCTGAACTGCAAGACCCAGCAAAAGCCAGCTGAATGGTTTTACCGTGTTTGTGCATTAACTGATCCAGCTCCCTTACTAGGAGGGAATTGGAATAGTGGCACAGGGGCGAATTTGTCACGTTCTCATTGTCACATTTTCTCTCTTATTGACTCGTCCCCTAGATGAGAACACAACATGGATTAGATGAACTGTATTCATTTGTTACCTAATACATGTTTTTTTCTGAGTACTGTATTTACTCTATGTATTCGGACAGCTAAAAATAATTATTTTCACAGGTGTCCCAATTCTTAGAAAATGGGGAAAGAACAGAGCCTGGTCTTGATTTGATGCTGAATAAAGTTGTGTGTGATTCGTTTTCCATCACTATATACGAAAATCGCCGTCCAATTTCTTTTATATTTTCATTTTTTGCTTCCAAAACATAGCTTATGATCCCTCAATGGAACGCGCGCATTGCGCACGTTCCAATGAGGGATCATAAGCTATGTTTTGGAAGCAAAAAATGAAAATTTTTAGTTACTCAAGAATTTTTTTTATGAGTGTCGTCTGCTACTAGCGACGGGTCAACTGGAAACAAATCTCCTGAATGTCCCAAACTTTGGAGCATAAAAAAATATAGTTTTCTGGAAAAATGTGTGTCCCAAATCATAGATTGTCCCAATACATAAAGTAAATACGGTAAATAGGCTTAGCAAGAGATCTCCGAGAAGCAATGATTAGCGGGAAGTTAGGTTGATCCCAATGGTGATACTTACAGAAGGGCTTTTTGTGGTGAGCAGTGTAGTATAAACTTTTGTGGATTTTTTTCATGTAAAGGAGCTTAAAGTTTTATTTATATGTTCTTAACACAGAAAAACCAAACCCAAACCAAGGTTTTATCTTGAAACCAAACCGAAACCGAATCTGAACTAGACTAATGGTGACTGTCTGGCCACGGGTGCCCCCGAACTATGGTCAAATGGCCAATAACACTGGAATGAAAAGTTTTGTGTTGAATTGGTTCAGGTTTAAAAACCTGATTCTGTAAAAGAATTAAGTTTTCCCATTCCTCTGACCTTGACCTTTGTCACTCGAGCATGGTGTTACTATGTGCAACAAACCTTCCATTGGTCTTTACCTTTGTGTGAAGTTTTGTGGAAATTCACCCAAGCATTATAGAGTTATGGTTCCAGATAGACAAACATAGTCTGTGAGAGAATTATGTTTTCACATTTCTGTGACCTTGAATTTTGTCACTCGAGCATGGTGTTGCTGCACAAGACCTTCCACTGGTCTTTATTTTTGTGTAAAATTTCATGGAAATCCACCAAAGCATTATAGAGTTATGGCTTTGGATGGACAAATAAAGTCTGACAGACTGATGGATGGACAGACTGACAGTCAGACATACAATTGGGATTTAAGATGCCTCCCTATCGGGGGCATAAAAGTCAAAACCTCCCAGCTCTAATAGGAGAGTACTCTTCAATAAATTGTAAGGCAATAATTATTTGTGACCCAAATTTTATTAAACCCTCCTCCACCCTCATCTTCAAACCACCCTCCCAAATCTGGATGTCGGTTTTTAAACACTGAGCCAACGGCGAGGTGTTTAAATGCGAATCCAGGTATTAAATCTCCATATACCATACATGTTGCCAAAGATAACGTTTTTGTCCCGTTTGAAACACAATACAAACATAGTGGAAATAAATTTCTGGACACATTTCTCAGCTCCACTATCATTTGGACCAAATTCGTGATAATAATTTTGTTTTTATAATCGCAGAAGACAACAGATAGAGTTACATCCCTTGAGTCATTAAGGAAATGAGTAAGCAGTATTTGGTTGACATATCGTCCTCTGAGTTCCAATGTGTCCTATGTGCTCACTGGCACATAGAACACATCAGTACTCAGGGGACGAATTATTTGCTCTTATTTTATTTTTATGATTGTATTGTCGGAAATCTGATGATATTTGTGACTATTTCCGTTTTTTTGGTTCGAGTTTTATAATGAGGCAAGCAGAAGTGAAAAGCTTTCATTGAAACCATATACCCCCGATGTTTCGCGTGCGCTTATCCCCGGATGTTGCACGCTCTCATATACCTTGGATGTTGGGCGCACTCTTTGCCATGGCTATTTGTCCCAAGGCCTTCTGACCAATCAAAAGACAAAATTTATCGAGATATAGGGACAATTTAATTTCGCACTTGACCAGCTGTCTAAGAATGTGCAGTTTCAAAAATGCCAACAATATAATAAAATAGTGGTCACTTTGGCATGTGAATTTGTAAGTTCTATCAACTTGGCAATAGTTTTTCTTCTCACATCTGTGGCAAATGTACCTTTAGAATGACATTTGAAAGTTTTCTTTCATTTACTTTCTGTGTTCCATGCGTGATATTGTTTCTGGCAAACAGTGTCTTGCATGCCTAGATTGGATGTCCTCAACAGCTTTCCTGCCAACTTCGTGCTAAACTGAATGCTTCGTTGTTCTGTTTTGTCAGCCATATATTACTAAATATAATACAGTAGAATCCTCTTAAATGAATATCCATTTTGCCAGTGAAAATTATTCAATTAACAGGAGTATACAATTAACAGGGATTTGGTCAGTTTCCTGTGTTCTGGAGGTAAACTGAGCATTTATTCTATTATATCTGGTTTGACAGAGCTCTTAGAGCTCTGTCAAACAAGATATAATAGAATAAATGTCTGTATTGGATGTATGAGGCCAAAAAGGTTGATAAATATGGGGAATTTGGTGTGTGTCACAGCAATTTTTTCGACATATTACAAAAATTTATATACAATTAACAGGAGTTTACTCTACAATCCATATGCAAATAACAGATCAAATTTGTACTGAAGGTATGGTAAATGGTTTTGTGTTTGAAAATTATATTCAATTAACAGGGATATACAATTAAGAGATATCCAATTAAGTGGGCTCCACTGTCCTAATGTTCATGTGAAAAAGACATTATGATGATCACATATTGTCTTGAAATAAAAAGGTCATGGGCCATTGAACAGAGAATGTCTAGCAAAAACTGTGTAGTACAGATGACAAGGACACATTTTTCTTGGAATTTCCAACAAGAATGAACATTATTCAGGCCTGTACAACTTTGACATAAGATTGTTTAGTTCATCTCTCACTCGCCTAAAACAAATTAGGGTAACCAATTTTTTGTGCATCTATGTTACTCAACTTGACAAGTAGAACTTAGATGTGAGTCTTCCATGGAAGACGTGTGTCGCCTGGCATTTCGGACAGAATTCTAAGTGGAAAAGGGGCATAACTCTGGAAAAAATACAGCGGATCAAAAAATAAAATAGGAGGTGCACAATGCCATTATGTGATAAAGAATCACTGAAAGTTTCATCAAAATCCATTCATAGGTTAAAGAGGAGTGGCGGATAAGAGAAAGTGTGATGCGGATGATGCAGACGACGATGCGGACGATGCAAGACGACAAAAGTAATCCCTATATGTCGCTCCCCACTTCGTGGGGCGGCGACACAAAAATGAAATACCTGAACTGCCTTTGTGATATTGCACACTTTTGGAAAGGGTGCTCTGTCCTCTTTTCAATAGTGCATACCATCACAGAATTTTATCGGTCCCATGGAGAAAACTCAGGAAATAATAAAACGAGAGTATTTCTAGGATGCTAATTTCAGCCTTTGCACAAAAGCAGGTAAGCATATCACTATTACCTTGATATTCTCTAGCTAAAAATATCAGGATAAAAAGTTTGCTGGAAAGGGGTTGCCTTCATTTCTCACATGTAGAAGCCTGATTTAATTTAATTTTTAGGTTCCCAAATTCATTAACTCATCCCCTTTTGACGTCTTGAATATTCAATATTGATTCCAAAATGGAATAAAATAATTCAGCAATTGCAGAGGCAAAATAAAACACAAGGGAGCTAACTCTGCTTTGTATGGAATCATAATGGTTCCAAGAGTTCTTGCCCTTGGTGTGCACAACATAGGATCAATTAAAAGTCTTTTTAGTGATTTTTCTCTTGTTTCTACCTTCAAATAATTTTTTTTAAATACATCATTACACCATTGTACTTTACTCAGATAGCACAGCTACTTATCTGCATTAGTATGAGTAGGATGAATACAAATGCCAAGATCATTAGAGGTGGGAGGTATACCAAATGATATAAAAGGTATTGTAGTACAGTGGAACCCTGTTAATTGAACAGCCACCTTGTCAATGAAAATTATTCAATTAACAGGAGTATTCGATTAACAGGGATTGTGTCACTTTCCTATATTCTGAAGATAAACTTAGCATTTATTCTATTATATCTTGTTTGACAGAGCTCCATGAGCTCTGTCAAACAAGATATAATAGATTAAATGCCTGTATTGGTTGCACTGAGGCCAAACAAGTCTATAAACAAAGGAAAACTGGGGAGAGTCGGGGTAATTTCTGGATTGGTTACAAGATTTTTTATTCAATTAACATGAGTTTACTCTATAACCTATATTCAATTAACAGGTGAAATTTGTAATGGAGGTATGGTAAATGGTTTTGTGTTTGGAAATTATATTCAATTAACAGGGTTATTCAGTTAAGAGATATCCAATTAATAGGGCTCCACTGTAACACTAAAATAACAAACAGAGAGAGGAAGAATATACCAAAAACCCGGTACTTTAAAATACCTTCCACAAACATATAAAATATGAAGGAACCACCAGAATTCCTGGTATGCTGATTCTGACCCAACATGGCCAATTTATAGCTCAATAAGTAGCCAGAATAAGGCTCAGACAGCCAAAATACCTTGGAATTTTCGTAATAAAATTACACAAATTTGGATGTCATAGGAAATGGCTCACTGAGACGGTTCCTTTGACATCCATATTTGTATGGATTTATTAGCATCAGTGATATAATTTTTTTTTAAATATCTAAATTTTATTTTATTTTGTTGTGTTGAATAAGGGGATTATGGGTGAAATATAAAATTTTGGTGCATTAAAGCTATTTTTTATGCAGGGACCAAATACTGCACCAAAACCAAGTTATATGGTCAAAATAATACTGGTACTGATACCGAACCTAAACTTTCAATACTGCCCATCTCTGAAGCTCACCAAAATCTAATAAAATTGTCAAACTTGAAATGTTCGAAACAGTTATACAGTGAAATCACACACCTTATCCATTTGTCATTTGTCTTAAACAACCACACCAGATATATCATACAGTAAAACCTGTCTTGAGAGACCACTGTCTTGAGAGAACACCTGTCTTGAGAGACCACATCTGCCAGGCACCGATTGGTTTTACTCTATAATGGACCTGCTATGGGAGACCACCTGTCTTGAGAGACCACCTGTCTTGAGAGACCACTGTGACCTGGTACCAATTTGTATTTTTATGCCATAATGGACCTGTCTTGAGAGACCGCCCCTTTGAAGACTGAAACCATGACAAAAACTTTTACCTGTTCTGGAATTGGAAAATCCAATGTGGATATACTAACATAATTAAAAGTATTAAAAGCTTTTAATTGGGTTTCAATTGCTAACTCAGTAAAGACTGAGATGTTTTTATAAGACCCCTGTGAAAAGATTCATAATACCTGAAATGTGACAGATAAGAATAAAAATAAATTTGTGTTGAAAATCTTTTTGTAACAAACTGAAATGGACTGTTATAAAAATTATAAAAATAAATTAGTGTTGAAAATCTTCATTGAATATTTTCAACACTAATTTATTTTTATAATTTTATAACAGTCCATTTCAATTTGTTACAAAAACTTCATAAAAAAGAACAACAACAAAGTAATTACAAAAATCTATTCTTCTCCATTTCTGAATTTTGTGGTGGGTTATTCACCGACTTGAGAAAACCTGAAACCTGTTATGAGAGACCACCTGTCTTGAGAGACCACTTTTGTGTGGCCCAAAGGGCGGTCTCTCAAGACAGGTTCTACTGTACATGCATTGTCAAAAAGTCCTGGTCTGAACAGTGGAAATAAAAGATGCCCACAGGTTTAGAGGTTGCAACTGCTTCATTTTAAAATTTATGTTGGAGGAATACATTTTATAGACTACACGTAACTCAATTGAGATGCACAAATTTGATCCAGGGAAAGAGAAACTAATACTGTTGTTAAATCGTTTTACCTATAATGTCTTCTTGTAACCAGATGAGAAAAAATTCTTGCTTCTCGCTCACCCACACCACAGTTACCAGGAAAGTTGTTGCTATCCATCGCTGCTAGCTGCTGCAGTAACATCTCAATAGTAAGGTCATCCCATCCTTCATCAGGAAGCTTTCTCTGCAATGTTGACAAATGGAATTAAGGATGCTGGATTGATTGCCAGAGCTTAAATTTTGACGAGAATCCGAGAATCCATTCACGCAAAGATTTGTGTGAATGAAGCTAGCAAGAATCCATGTAGATTCTCGCTGCACCTCCGCTAGGATTTGTGTGAAAAGAACTGAGTCAATTTAACCCTTTACCTAACATATCAGCTGCAATTTAACCAATTTGGCCATCATTGGAACCAGCTCAATGAGCAAGTTCCAATGGCATCCATATTTGTAAGGTTTTATTGATAAATATTGTTTTGTTTTTTTAAATTATCAAATTCATTTTATATTTTAAAAATTAAAAAGCTGTGATGAGTAAAAGGCTAAGGCTTAAAAAAATTAAAAATCTGTTTCTCGGGCCCTCCCACATGGTCCTTTTGGCCGCCGCATGCTCTCTTTTTATAACCAATTTAAATTTAAAAAAAAAAAAAAAAATTAAATGGTTTATGTCTGATATTTTACCCCAAGTTAAACAATTTGATGAATTTGCCCCTTGAGTGCAAGATGGCTTTGCAATGCTTTAGCATTGCAAAGCCTTCTTGCACTCAAGGGATGAAATACACCACCACCCGTGCTATTCTGTAGATTATGAGGCCTAAAACTTGAACCAAGAACATGAACTTTTGATGGCAAAGAAGCAATTACTGAAATAAAAAATAAAATAAAAAACAGCTCGCCCGCATGCAATTTTACAAATA
Source organism: Pictodentalium vernedei (assembly GCA_031216915.1). NCBI lineage: Eukaryota > Metazoa > Mollusca > Scaphopoda > Dentaliida > Dentaliidae > Pictodentalium > Pictodentalium vernedei. Next base: position 94,438,367 of record CM062295.1, on the reverse strand, counting down.
ATGGCCTGAGAAACAGAAGATCTACTTTGTGTGGCCTAACAGGTGTTATCAATATAGAACAGTGGTTCAGCTATGGTGGCCTAATGGGCTCCTGGGACACTTATAGCAGGTATGGATTCTCACAACCATTTTCACGAGAATCCCAATGGATTCTCCCAAATTTAGATGAAATATAAGCCCTGGATAGTTGAAAAAACAAAGTCGCAACTTTTCAAAGGAAAGAAGCAAAGGAAAAGGGAAAAGTCACAAACAGTGTTCACAATGGCCAGAAACAGATTGATGCTAAATTTTTAGCCAGTCAGGGTATTTTGTGGGGAAAACAAAGCTAATTGAGAAAGCATAACTTTTGACCAATCAATGGAATGAACTCATTCCAATGAAGGGTCATAAGCTGTGTTTTGGGAGAGAAAATAGCACTAGCCAATTATGGCTGTAAAGTCAGACAATGAATCAGGGGCAATACTATAAAACTTTTACAGTTGTATTTTTTAGAACTGTTTTTTCTATTTTTGGAAATAACTAACTGAAATGAACTATTAGAATTTTCAAAGATGTGGCAATTAGTGCTGGGCGATATTGAAATTCAGTATTTGATATCGATGTTGGTATTTTCATGGAAAATACCCTGGCTTCGGTATCAATATCGGTATCGGATAATCATGTTGAAAATTGCCTAATCTAAGTTCAACGTCAAAACTCGTTGTGAACATTGATATTTACTGTACAGTAGAATCCTCTTAATTGAATATCCATTTTGCCAGTGAAAATTATTCAATTAACAGGAGTATACAATTAACAGGGATTTGGTCAGTTTCCTGTGTTCTGGAGGTAAACTTAGCATTTATTCTATTATATCTTGTTTGACAGAGCTCATAGAGACCTTTCTTTTAAGTATTTGCTAGGCTAAAGATAGCGTCTTCAAGCAGGCCGAAGGCCTCCAACACATGAACAGATTGACCTGGGAAGGAAAGAACTTCCTCTTTCCTCCGAAAGGTGTCCCTATCTAGGGAAGAAAGCAGTTTCCACCTAGCTGATGCAGCTTGTTGATCAGATGGAACAAGATTTGGGAAGAACTGATGAATGAAATTCATAGTCTCCATGTACTGTTCCGAAAAGGGACAGAGAATCCTCCTCCGCAGCCCTTTCACCTTCCGACTGATCCATATGTGAATTGCGGTCAACTTCATCTGAATGAACAGATGACTGGACCGACCCAGCACCGTCCGACAGCTCACTACCGGAGTCTGTTGACAGCTGAACCTGTGGCTGCTGGAAAGCTGCGATAAGCTGCACAATCTGCGACAGCAGGTCCGTAACCGAGGCTTGCAGAGCTGCGGTCTTCTGTTTTATTTGCTGCATGCTGCCCGAAGGATGGAGATCTGGCACCAGATCTTTTCAACGAATGTCCTGTATGTGAAAGCCTCAAACCACTAGCTACAGGTTGGACCGACTTGGGTGGCGAAGATTGGTAACGTCTCCGCGAAACAGCATGAACATCCGAAGTCGGACAGCTAGTGAGTGGTCTAATGTGCTTTGCCAATGAAGAGGAAGAAGCCATAGCTGCCGTCGGCCCTGGCTGCAGTGTAGATGGAGCATCCCGAACCGCAAGCGAGGATGTTAGCTCCAACTCAGTGAAGTTTCTCGCAATAGAAATATAAATTTTATAGTAAATTTCCTTTCTTATTATACCTACCGCAATTGTTTACTACAGGCTTGCACTACAGTGGAAGACCCTAACTCGGATAAAATACTCTCTATTTTAATCTTTCCCAAAAGATGTGGGAAAGAAAACTGGTGTAAAAAACACCACGAAAAAATAAGCCAAAACTGGGCCGAGCGCCATCGGCACACACCCAGTATGGCACGTTCTTCACTTAGTACAAATCCACAACTTCCGTTAACCAAATTTACTATAAAATATATTTCTTATCAACCTACCTTACAATTGTTTACTACAGGCTGAATAGACAATAGGATGGAGGGAATCACATAACCAACCCACACATAACTCAATTGCACAGGAATCGTGGACAGAGGAAGAGATCCCTAGGCCTATCAAACCTTTGCATCACAAACATTAGTAAAAGACAATGAAAGATGAGGCATATGGTGAAGTGCGATGCACAGACAGAAAGGGCAGTAACAGCACAGAGCTGGAACTGACCCTGTAAAAAAGCTGAATGGCTGGGATAGACAACAGCCTGAGCCGAAGAAAGAGGGCCTGTAGGTCAAAGGTCCTCTGTCGGCTCCTGCAACTGTCGCAGATAAAAGGAGAAGGTAGCATTTCTCCAGTAGGCTGCCAGTGTAACATCCGACAACATGACGGAGTTAGTAAAAGAGGAAGACAATGCACGCACCTCCAAGCAGAAAAAACGATTGGTAATACAATCACCAGTAGCTAGACAAGCGGAAGCTGCACGAATAGCAAGACAAATCCATCGAGAAATGGATGCAGGAGAGATCTGGCATGTGAGAAAATGCATATCCATCCAGGATAAAGACGCGAACGCCCCCCCCCCCCTCCCCAAAGCAGAGCAGTGCCCAAGAAAGTGTCCATCTTGGAGTAAACTGCAAAGTCCGAGGCCTTTTCAAGGAAAAGAGCTGAACATGCTTGGAGAGGCAAGGATGAGTGTCGAAACAATGCAGTACCACATATTAAAAACGTCTCCGAAGCATGGACTAATACCCATTGCTGAAGACCCCCCAGAAACAAACATATACCAGAAACTCCGCAAGCGGTGTGATCGAAGGAGTGACAGAAGCAACAGAGTGATCGTACACCATCGACAGAAGAACCTTCTACTTAGCCAGAGGCTAAACCAGAGGCGTGAGTGCCTCCTTGAAGAAGAAAAGCAACTCCACTGCTGGTCTCTAAAAACCACTACAGAGGAGACAGGACCCGATAAAAGACATGCACGAAGGCACAATGAAGTCGGGTCAACTTGAAACCTCCTCGGGCGACTTTGGCAAAGAAAGTCGCGACGTAGAGGGAGACATGCCGGAACTGCCGCTAACAGAGAGTGGAGCAGATTGATCCACACCCACCGAGGCGACAGGGGTGTGATCGAAAGGATTCGACGACTGCAGGTTCATATCTGGGATAGAACCTGAGGTGGAATCGGAACCGGCAGGAAGGCGTAGCCGACAAGACCGTCCCAAAGGAGGGCCAGAGCATCCACGGTGAAAGCCAGAGCATCTGGACACAGGGACACGAAAGTGTCCACCTGATGGTTCCAATGAGTCGCAAAGAGATCGATGGAACACCGCCATGTGGAGCATCCACACGGTGGAAAAGAATCTGCCCCATCGGGACAGGGAGTTGGCTAGGACGTTCAGACAACCGGAAATGTGATGAACAACCACCCCGGCATTGACATCCTGAGCGAGCAGTAGAAGATCCCAAGCCAATTTGTACATTGGAACCGAATGCGTGCCGCCCTAGTTCCGAATGGAGCAACCATTGTCGAATTGTCAAACAACAGAAGGACCTGCCGATTCGACAGCTGAGGGATGCACTGCCTGAAACTCAGAAGAAGAGCAAGAAGCTCCTTCTGGTTGATGTGTAGAGATACCCGATCCTGGTCCCACATCCTGTGAAGGGAAAGACCTAGAGGATCCAACGTCGCACCCCATCCGAGATCGCTGGCATCTGCCATCAGAATGCGATCGGACGTGGGTAAGTCCATCGGGACACCCTGCGTGATCCACTGAACATTCATCCAGTGGAGAAGGTAAGGATGAAGAGATTCTGGTAACTGAAGCATCAGATCCAGAGAATCGACATTCGGCCTCCAACGACTGAGCAGAAAGTGTCGGAGAGGTCTGTCATGCAGCCGACCTAGAGGAATGAGATCTGTCACCGAACTGCAGAGACCGAGCAGCCGGAGAATACCCCATGCTGTCGCGGATGTGGACTGGGACAGAGTCAGAGCAAAAGCTGAGAGAATCACAGCCATGGACTGGGGAACCGCCACTGTATAGAACTGAGTGCGGAAGGCCATCCCCAGACGACAAAACGACGGAGAAGGGACCAGATTCGACTTCTCCTCATTGACTCTGAATCCTAGCGATGTGAAAGCTCAACAGAGTGTCGACATCCAACTCCAGTAAGGCAGCATTGGAATGCCTCTGGAGGATATCGTCTAGATATGCCGAAGAAGTCACCCTGGACTGTGTGCGATGGAAGGCTATCACATGCAACATGAGTCGGGTGAAGGTCCAAAGAGCCAGGTTGAGGACGAAAGGCACGGCCTTCAGCTGGTAAACTTGCCCCAAAAAAGCGAACATGAGATACCTGAGATGAATCGGAACATGAAAGTAAGCGTCTCGCAGGTTGATGCTGGAAGCGAAATCTCCCTGGTGAATGGAACGGCGGACCGACCTGAAAGTCTCCATGCTGAACTTGGGAGCAATGATAGACTGGTCCAGGATACTCAGATCAATAACCAGTCGGAGTCGGCCGTCCTTCTTTGGCACCAAGAACAGGCGGGAATAAAACCCCACTAACTGAATGTTCTTGATGACCTCGGACGCCCCCTTGGCCAGGAGATTGTCAATCTCCATGGACAAAAGCTCCCGACGTAAAACATCTGAAGGAACTGTGATTAGAAGAGGCACTCTGGACAGAGAGGGGTGCCTGCGGAAGGATATTCACAGCCCGGACCGAACAACATCTAACACCCATGGTGATGTGATGGTGGCCCAACGATCTGCGAATTCTGCTATCCTTCCTCCAACCTGGGATGAATCGAGGTGAGGACCTTCAGTTCGAGCCCCGATGAGGCCCACGAGAGGAGAAACCACCTCCTCTACTGAATGAAGAACCCTGAGACTTCCCTCTAGCCTGCCGACGCTTACCCTTACGCCATGAGTAAGAAGTAGAAGCGGTGGCAGAAGGATCAGCCCTTTGCTTCGCAGAGGAAGCAGAAGGGTACTTGTTAGGCTTTGAACGGTCCCTGCCTCCCCTAGAAGGCTGATCAAGCTGACGAAGCAGAAGCTGATCTTTGGAATGACGTAGGACGTCATCCCGGACCGTCGACACGGAATCCATGGAACAGTAGCAGACCTGCCAAAGAAGCAGATCGAAGAGCAGCACGCTGCCCCAGGAAGGTATCGGCCTGTGTCCAGCACAGAGTCCCTTCGAACTAGTTCCAAAATAGCCGTGTCACAGGCATGCGTGTGAGTAAGATGCATGAGCGCCTTGGACAGCACACGCAAAGGAGCCTGTAGATCGTCAAACCTATCTGGAGGCAGCTAAGGCAGAGACGACGTGATCGGAGAGAGAAAGCATACCCAGCATTCCTCTTGATAAGCCCAACATGGACTCCAGAGTCGTCATAGGAATGACGGCAGACTTGGGCTTGGAAAGCCCGAGGGAATTGGAGTCCTGATCCAAAGCCGTCAAAGTCTGGCAGACTGACGGATTGGCGAAATCGTAGTAACGATAACGCACCCGAGGCAAAAAAGGTGTCAGCCCTGGTGAAGAACGGAGCCTTCATAGCCTTGGAACTCAGCCTAGAGTCCAAGGCTGAAAATGCTTCAACCACCAGTACTGACTGGCACGGTCGAAGATGCCCAGAAGCAGGTTCCTCCACAGGCTGTAGGCACGCGACCGACTATCGTGGCCTGGCTGACACTGTCGGCTGGTTTGATGGTTTGAGATCCGGAAGGAACCCAAATACTAAGTCAAGAGCTGCCCCCAAGTCAGAAGACTGGTGGCTCTCAACATCAAGGATGTCTGACTCCTCCCCGGAAGACACATAGCCCATCGTGGGCAAACCAGCAGATGCCTCCCATGGTGGAGGCACCAGGGGGATCAGAAAGTGGCCTGTTTCCAATCCCGGGAGGCGGCACCATAGGAGGTGCCTGGAAACCACTCGCTGCCTCGCTGGAAGCAACGGGAAGGCTCTTGGACAGAACCTGAGTGAGTAAGGAGAGGGCCTCCCTAAGCTCACTGCCCGTACCAGCCGGTTCGACATGGGGACGAACCAGCAAAGTGGCTTGACACCTGACCCTCTTAACCAGCGAAGGGTCACGATCCTCCAATACACCCAAAGCGGGGTGAAGGGCAGCAGCCGAAACATCTGAGGGCAGACGTGTATAGGGGTACGACACACCCCGAGGATCAACACAGCGGGAACTCAGGAGAGTTGCCGCGGACCTCTGTGGGGCAGAAGGTCCAGGCTGTACAGAAGGCGTTAGTCCCGCAAAACTGGCCGTGTGACCGGAATGAGTGGATGGAAAACGCCAATGACAAAACTGTGGTACTCGACGGCGCAGAGACCACAGTAGAGGGTCCGGCCGGTAGCCACTTCCAACTTTGCCGAGTTGAAGTCAGGGAAGGCTGAGGCCGATACCCCCACGTCTACACTACCAGACACCACTGCAGACCACTGCAGGGATAAAACTGCTGTGCTCAACGGCTGAGAGGACACAGCAGGGGGTTCAGTCGGCCTCCACTTCCGACTTCGTCGAGTTGAAGTCGGGAAAGGCTGAGGCCGATACCCCACAAAAACACTACAGACATCCCTGCAGACCCTTGCAGGGATAAGACGAGGACGGCTAAAAATGGTGCCTGATGACGTTGTAGACGGAACAGCAGTAGCAGCAGATATGATGGGAGCTGTTGGAACTGGCGGAAAAGGGGAGTGGTCCACCTCGCTCGGCGTCCAAAGGAGGAGTCACAACCCTAGTGACAGCCTCAGATGTCGACTGGAGAGGGTGCAGAGTCCCGGAACCAGGCATCTCTTCACCAGAAATCCAACAGCTCCCGCAGTATCCACCACGGTAAAAAAAAATGCACATCCTCCACGGAAGGGGAATAACTCTCACCAGACGTGGTCGAGTCGGGAGGCCCGAAACAACAGCGTTCCCCCCCCCCCCCCCCCCCCCCGCTGGTGCGGGGGGAGCTGCACATCCCCCACGGAGGGGAGTAATTCTCACCATACGTGGTCGAGTCGGGAGGCCCCGAAACGACAGCATTCTCCACCCCCGTGGGAGCGGGAGGAGGTGCACATCCCCCATGGAGGGGGTATAACTCACACCAGACGGGGTCAAGTCAGGGGGGGGGGGGGGGCCGAAATGAAAGCAGAGGCCCCAAAACAACAGTGTTCCACACCACCCACAGGTGCAGGAGAAACAGCCACGAGAACACAACAAGGCAAGGGCAAAAGGAATTGCCCTAAAGGAACCGAACTGAAAATAACAGAGGTGAGAGCAGTAGAAGAAAAAGGTGAACTCAACAGATAAAGAAAGGAGAAGAACACCCTCAACTACGAGAGAAGGTGGCAGAAAAAAAAACGGTGGGTACACGACAGAACCCAGACGGCCGACAGGGACCGAAAAAAAAGATATTCAGCCCTCAACAGAGTGAAGAAATCCTGTCCAGACAGTCCCTCATTGACACCTAACTTCAATAACAATTTAAATTTATCAACCGAAAAATTTCATTGACGAACCGCGTTAACACGATGTCGAAAAAACATTCGCGAAAACAGAATAATAAATAATATACAATGAGAATGTGGTTGAAAATATTAACTAAAATATATAAAACACAGTCCTGTTATTATACAATCTTCAGATCCATAATCCAGTCACAGGAATACCATTATCGACGAGCTGAATTATCACTGTTTCGTAGCAAAATGGCGACACATTCTCCATGTGAGTGGATAAAAAAAGAATGATGAATTGATGACGCACTGTGCATTGGTTAACAGAAGCCGTGGTTTTGTACTAAGGGAAGAGCATTCCATACTGGGTGCGCGCCAATGGCGCTCGGCCCAATTTTGGCCCTATTTTTTCGTGGTGTTTTTTACACCACTTTTGTTTCCCACATCTCTTGGGAAAGATTAAAATAGAGAGTATTTTATCCGAGTTAGGGTCTTCCACTGTAGTGCTAGCCTGAAGTAAACAATTGTAAGGTAGGTTGATAAGAAAGAGTTGACTCCGACTGATGATGGGACAGAGAGTGTTCTCCGGCTCGCAATCTGACCCCAGATCTCGTTGAGTGTTCCGATGAGAAACTTGCAGGCTTTTTCCCCTTTGACATCATCGCTGGTTTAGCTTTTATTTTTGAGGGGCTTGCTCAACCCACATCTACATTCTCCTCGACTGCTATGGACTTACCCGGTGTCCCGGCTCCCACTACTGGGGTTACCGCTTCACCGGTCGAGCTAGCTACTTGCAAAGGATTAAGAGCACTAACTAGATTCCTTATCCCTTGCTTAATATTCATGAGCAGCTTTTCAGCTAGCTCTGCTTGCTCATCAGAGTGTGATAACAGCAGCACATTATGGATGGGTGTCGACATACCATCACCATGTTCATGTTCCTCTGAAAAAGAAACTGAAAGACTAGAATTAGCCTGTGGTGAAAGTTCCGGCATCGGAACTTCACCGCCCACCACGTATGGGTGACACCCACTTCCAATGTTTGGCATCCTAAACTTCACAAGTAGCACAAGTATCAGTAGGAGTGCAGTGACTGCAGGCAAGACAACAAGCATGTAAATCAATGGATGACTTCCTTGACTTACACTTAGAACAAAAAGATTTCATTTCGAATTCAAAGCCAAAATCTAAGTCCACTGCACTCCTAAGACATAACATATAATTTATACATACAATAGAACCTGTCTTGAGAGACCGCCCTTTGGGCCACACAAAAGTGGTCTCTCAAGACAGGTGGTCTCTCATAACAGGTTTCAGGTTTTCTCAAGTCAGTGAATAACCAACCACAAAATTCAGAAATAGAGAAGAATGGATTTTTGTAATTACTTTGTTGTTGTTTTTTTTTTTTATGAAGTTTTTGTAACAAATTGAAATGGACTGTTATAAAAAATTTTAAAAATAAATTAGTGTTGAAAATCTTCATTGAAGATTTTCAACACTAATTTATTTTTATAATTTTTATAACTGTCCATTTCAATTTGTTACAAAAAGATTTTCAACACAAATTTATTTTTATTCCTATCTGTCACATTTCAGGTATGTATGAAATTGTTTATTCAGCAATAATCCTAATCTTTTCACAGGGGTCTTATAAAAACATCTCAATCTTTAATGAGTTAGCAATTGAAACCCAATTAAGAGCTTTTAATACCTTTAATTATGTTAGTATAACCACAATGGATTTTCCAATTCCAGAACAGGTAAAAAGTTTTTGTCATGGTTTCAGTCTTCAAAGGGGCGGTCTCTCAAGACAGGTCTATTATGGCATAAAAATACAAGTTGGTACCAGGTCACAGTTGTCTCTCAAGACAGGTGGTCTCTCAAGACAGGTGGTCTCCCATAGCAGGTCCATTATAGAGTAAAACCAATCAGTGCCTGGCAGATGTGGTCTCTCAAGACAGGTGGTCTCTCAAGACAGTGGTCTCTCAAGACAGGTTTTACTGTAACAAGGATACTTGAAATAGACAATCCAAAACATTTCGAAAGAAATAGAAAAAAAAAATTTGAAAATTTTTTGAATAAAGCCTAAGTACCCCAAGGGAACAGGAAAGGGCATCCTGATAGAGCCTAAGTGTGGACAAGCAGTACATAAATAAACTAAGCTACCGGAATAATTAATGATATGTATCCAACTATAAATACAATAACTGTGCTATACTAAATACTGATATAATACGTATTTAAAACGTTGTTCGACAGAAAACATGTCAAGAGGAAAAATCAGAAACTAACTGAATAAACAGGCACAAAATAGGCCCAAAGTCAGTAACCGGTCAGCAACCACCTGATGCAAAGCTAGATCTTCATAGGAAGAAAAAAACAATGCAAATGAAAACAAATTTATTTTCAATTAGTAACTTGTTATCTATAATTTCATTGATGTTTGTACAGCATTTTGTCTTGATGTTGTTTGAAATGTGTTCTGTTACTTACATGCCTCAATAAATGTTGTATTTTATTCTGATGGATTGAACAGGCCTGGGCTCCTTGTTGCACATAGTTAGCTGGAACAAGCTTTTCACACAATTCATATCCCTCTGGTGTCATTCTTTGGCTTTTCAGTTCTGGAGTATTGTGTAGGAAGGTTAGTGCTCCAATATTCAAAGATCCTACCTTAAAAACCTGTAATGGAAATATCAACTGAAATACAACTCAGCTCCAATAATAGAGGCCCTTAATCATGGGATGCAATGTGAACAATACATTCAAGTCAGGGTTGAAGGTAGGTTATCCAACTTGAGGGACTGGGGAGGTATGTATCGCCATTCAACTTATATTTTAGTTACTTGTATAGTGTATCTCATATAAAAATACTGGTTTTGAAGCAAAAAATTTAAATACAGTAGAACCTGTCTTGAGAGACTGCCCTTTGGGCCACACAAAACTGGTCTCTCAAGACAGGTGGTCTCTCATAACAGGTTTCAGGTTTTCTCAAGTCAGTGAATAACCAACCACAAAATTCGGAAATGGAGAAGAATGGATTTTTGTAATTACTTTGTAGTTGTTCTTTTGTATGAAGTTTTTGTAACAAATTGAAATTGACTGTTATAAAAATTATAAAAATAAATTAGTGTTGAAAATCTTCAATGAAGATTTTCAACACTAATTTATTTTTATAATTTTTATAACAGTCCATTTCAATTTGTAACAAAAAGATTTTCAACACAAATTTATTTTTATTCCTATCTGTCACATTTCAGGTATGTAGGAAATAGTTTATTCAGCAATAATCCTAATCTTTTCACAGGGGTCTTATAAGAACATCTCAATCTTTAATGAGTTAGCAATTGAAACCCAATTAAAGAGCTTTTAATACTTTTAATTATGTTTGTATAACCACAACAGATTTTCCAATTCCAGAACAGATAAAAAGCTTTTGTCATGGTTTCAGTCTTCAAAGGGGCGGTCTCTCAAGACAGGTCCATTATGGCATTAAAATACAAGTTGGTACCATGTCATAGTGGTCTCTCAAGACAGGTGGTCTCACAAGACAGGTGGTCTCCCATAGCAGGTCCATTATTGGTGCCTGGCAGATGTGGTCTCTCAAGACAGGTGGTCTCTCAAGACAGTGGTCTCTCAAGACAGGTTTTACTGTATGTTATTCGAGAATTTTTTTTTCTTGTAAGTGGCATACTTTAATCTTGGTAGATAAGGGGTAAGAAAAATTACTTTTGAAGGAGTTACAAGTATTTTTAATCAAAACTGTACTACATTGATACTTTCAAATAATTTTGGTTGAATTATATTAACATGAACCCATTGGACCTCAACAACCTTCTCCCAAAGGGTAATTTTTAGTGATAAACCGATTATCAGAATCGGCAATTGGAACCGGCCAGTTATGGGGCATTGGCCGTTTGTGACAACCAGCAGTTTCTGGTTATTCTACCGGTATATACACTGACTCAGGGACCAATCAGGACTATTTAAATACGCTCTAGCCTCGGAGCCTATTTTTTCAATTCATGCGCCAGATTTCAATTTACGGAGTCACACTGCTGTTTGTAACACACACTGCAAGTATGTAATAGCTCTCATCATTTTCATTTTAGTACACTATAGCAAACATTAATCTTCACTGTGGTTTCTGATCAAGTCTTGGCTGCCTATTTAGGCAGCCAAGACTTGATCAGAAACCACAGTGAAGATTAATGCTTGGTAATTAAGACGTATTAACTTAAGCACTCTACAACAATGATAAATGATAATCATATATACAATACATGTAAGAGTGTCTCTCTCGATTATCCATCGAAAGAATATCAAAATATGATCTGAGAAGTTACGCGCCAACTGAGAAGCCTATTTCTGAGAGTTAAGAGCCAGGTCCTGATGTTTCAGAACCAAATACGCACTGGCGCATGCCCAGGTCGGTCCCTGCTGACTATTAAAAATCTCTTTGATGTCTTGGCTATTTCAATAAAGTTTCCCCATTAAAAATGTGTTTAGTGCCTAGCAAAATATTTAGGGATTCGCAGAGCCAAGATATTACGGAATTTACCATCAGCAATCTGTACGAGATCGCTACCATCTCCCAGCTGATTGAAGTTACTGGCCTTCAGTCATTCATGGTGCTGTACAACTACAATATTGCATTGGGTACATGTATAAATAAAATTTGTTCATCCGGTAGTCTGTAGTACTTCATGATGCAAGTAACACAATACAACAAGAAATTAAAATTTGAGAAAAAAACTAAAAAAAACCTCTCTTTTTTCAATGATTGTTACGCAACATGTATTTTAAGTTGCATGACTGTCACAAACATGTTTTCAGTTGTTTGTCAAATTCATTTTTAATTCAGTTACCTCCCTTGATGCTTCTCTCCAATGTTGACTACTGACAGTTCCCTCCCTTGATCATTAGTTTCTCAAAGCGTTTTATACTACTTGGCATATATTTGGGGACTTTAAAATGAAATGTTGAAGGGTCTCCGTTACTCCTAAGCTACACAGGTGCCCTTTTCTCTCCCCATTTATCTCTCAACTCCAGTGACCTTGATCTCACTTTGAACAATAATGACCCACAAAAGATCAATCTATGTTCTCACAGGCTGGAGTAGCATTTTAGCTCACCTAACTGAAAGTAAGGGTGAGCTACATGTACAGTGGAGCCCACTTAATTGGATATCTCTTAATTGTATATCCCTGTTAATTGAATATAATTTTCAAACACAAAACCATTTACCATACCTTCAGTACAAATTTGATCTGTTAATTGCATATGGGTTGTAGAGTAAACTCCTGTTAATTGTATATAAATTTTTGTAATATGTCGAAAAAATTACTGTGACACACACCAAATTCCCCTTATTTATCATCCTTTTTGACCTCACTGCATCCAATGCAGACATTTATTCTATTATATCTTGTTTGACAGAGCTCTAGGAGCTCTGTCAAACAAGATATAATAGAATAAATGCTCAGATTACCCCCCACCCCCCAGAACACAGAAAACTGACCAAATCCCTGTTAATTGTATACTCCTGTTAATTGAATAATTTTCACTGGCAAAATGGATGTTCAATTAAGAGGATTCTACTGTATATTGATCACTCTTCAAAACCAAAGAAGTTTCGTGAAGATCGGTAGATAAATACAGCCTCTAGCACGAGCCGTATTGACATGTGCACTTACTGTGTATAAGTAGCACTGAATAAATCAAAGTTCATCTAATTTGCATAATTTCTGCACGAGAAAAAAACATGTATTATATGTGATGTATCCCATGGTACTAAACATTCATTCAAAAAATTATTCAAATCAGCGCTTTCATATGGAAATTCTGTGCAAGCCTGTACAAAATGGCTGCCAGTGGCCAACTTGAATTTCGGATCGGACCCAAAAACACTCGTTCTCGTCCCACGGTCATAACAAAGGTACCCAAGAAGTTTCGTAAAGATCGGTTCATAAATACGGCCTCTAGCACGAGCCATATTGAATTGTTGACGGACAGACGGACGACTGGCCATGGCATAAGCTCAAATTTGGCTTTGCCAAAGTTGAGCTAAAAATGAAGCAGCTCTTGGGTGAATGTCATGAAATCAGTAGGATAAAGGAATTCACTTCACCTGATAATGAATCAAAGTGAATCTCTATTAATTTTGCACAGTGGCTTAGAATCTGAGTCAGGTAATGGGGATTTGAACCCCCAACCAATTAGTTTTCCAAATAAATACCAGGCTTTGCAATTTGTAACTACAGAAGGGATTAACATTATTGGGGCCTATTGTCTTTTAACCAATGATAATAAATTATTCTCACAAGCAGGCATGTAGCCAGATATCTATATTGGCAGACAAGGAAATCTTTTGGGAGGGTCCCAGTTTTATATGCCTCAGACATATCACGACTATCAAAAGCTTTGGGGGAAAGGGGTGCAGGTGGTATTCCCTCCCATTGGGGACCTATCACTCAGCTTTTGTCAATCAGGGGAAGCACCCCTCTAAATCCCCAAGTCACTGCTTAGCAGCCTACATGTAGCTTGAAACTTTATATGTACATACATGTAAAGTGTTTCCCTGTTATACATCCCAGCTCCATCCAAGTCCCTGACTCCCCAAACCTATTCACACAATGCCTTTGTAGCCTACAAATTATAATAAACTTAAAAAGTGTTCTCTTAAATATCAGAACCCCCCCCCCCCCCAGACCTGCACAGAACCCCGCCTAAATTACAACTGCAGAAGCTTTCTCACTTTGGGGGGTGGATATATTTTATTTCCTGTAAGATTTAGGCTTTGCAACCAGAATAGAATTTAATTCATTCTCAAAGTCTCCTCCGTCTGGGCGGTTCTGGGAGGCTTCTGGTTTTTAGTATTTTTCTCCTTAATACCAGAAACCCGAGTACTGCACAGAATTGACCAAAAGCGTCCTCAAATAAGTTGAAATAACAGTTGTTAGGAATAAAAATGTTGACCTCAATCGGTTTAAATTGTATCTGGCTTGCATGCTGTTGTGAAACAACACCGGATAACAAAATGGCAGAGAACATTTACTTAAAAGAAAAATAGCTAATTCGAAGCCAAACAGGGTTATGGTCTCAAAATATTAATTGCAATGTGTATAAAAACATGTTGCCTGCCTGCTGTTGTCACTAAATACTGTTGAACGACAGTGTGAAGCAGTTCAACATTTTGAAATTAAGAAAGAGACTTCGAGTTAACTCCCTTGACTTTATAAATCTTGAAATGTTATTCAGAAGGGTGTTCTGGGGAGTTCTGCATAGTTCTAGTATTTAGGAGAACTGCTTGAAAATACCATCCAGATCATCACATCAGTAACATTTTTTTCAATTTTCTGTTCTTAGATAGAATAAGCCCATTGCTGATTCGCCATCTTATACGTTAATGATACGCAAGGTCAGAGGTTGCTTTAGGTAAACACTTGGATCAGACAATCTGTCAAGACTGTCATATATGCGATAGAAACAAACAAAATGTTTAGCTTGTAACAAGAAAATGTGCATTTTTGATTTAATACTAATAAAGGTAGAAAAAATAACATACTTTCAGCACCCCATTTTATGGACAGAACAAAATGATATAGATTTTTTTGTCAAATGAATACTGCAGTGAAGCCCTTTCCATAAGCGAAGGCAGATTCGGCATCACATTTTTTTGTTGACAAGTGACAAAATGGCGGATAGATCACTCAAACGACAGAAAGATGAGTGTGTGAGTGACAATCCAAACAACCAATCAATACAAACATTTTCAAGCATAACACACAGATGTCCTAGCTGGAAGAGGTTGGGTACGGTGCATGGTCCCTAAAAGATGAAAATCGTCTGCTAGTAGCAGTGTCGTATGTCAAAATTATATTTTGTCCATATACAGTACAAAATGAGTTGAGAAATAAACACTACAGGTCTAAACTATAGATGTAATGTTTCATATACAGTAGAATCCTCTTAACTGAATATCCATTTTGCCAGTGAAAATTATTCAATTAACAGAAGTATACAATTAACAGGGATTTGGTTAGTTTCCTGTGTTCTGGAGGTAAACTGAGCATTTATTCTATTATATCTTGTTTGACAGAGCTCATACAGTTAAAAAAAACTTGTAAGTCACCAAGCAAATCTGCAGTTTACGGAGCACTGATAAGTGGTTATCTGGTGGTCCATAAACTTCAGATTAGCTTGTTGAGTCCCAAACTTCCTACAAGACTGGCAAGAATATGTTGGAAATATATGTATATCCACCTACTTAGAGGACAAGTACAAAATCACCTTGTGTGTTGTGTAATACAATATCCATGTATGCACATTTCGGTTATGGATCCAGGGGTAGTAACCCCAGAGCCTGGAACTTGGGTGTGGGGGGGATTGGCCTAGGAGTCAAGGATTCTTGGTTAAGCCTCTCCACCCATAGTCCAAACATGACCCAAAAGACTGTATTTTAATTTTTTGGGTTTGGTACATCCTTTCAAATGGTGTTCCAAAACAAAAAATAAAATACGGGCATTCAGGCCATGTTTGACATAGTCCCCCTCTCCCAAGGTTCGAACACCCGTACCAACAGTTAAGGGGGGCTGTATCGTGAATGAAGCTATGCCCTTGACCAACGGCTGTAATTCTGGACTGCAGGATTCTTAAAGTAATAACTTTATTAAATCAACCTGACGTAACCAAGTTATCACTTCAAGAATTGTGCAGTCATTAACTATAGCTCTAGGTCATTGGATACTCATTGATGAAATTGAAACATGCTGCTTAAAAACATCATTGTGATGGCTGAAAAATAACGTGATTTTTTATCTCAAAAGCTGCCAGAAGACTCCATTTAATAACTGATTTGAAAATTTTGTTGGGGGAAACACTTTCAAGTGCAGCGATAGGACTGCATTTGGGAAAAGCACAATACTGTCTGCATTTTTTATTGAAGATGGTTTCCATGTTCGAAAGACATGCGCAAATCACTCGATACCACGAATTTCCCTGTGATGAAGATATTCATGAACTCTATAAGACGGACCGAGTCCTCAGCTTCACATGCCATAGCCTGGAACATTTAGCTAACAGTCATTCACACAACAGCTAAACAAGAGCTCTATCCTTTTCACAAAATAATAAAAAGACTAATCAGCTTTATATACATTTATTATTTCTTTATACATAATAGTAGAGGTCCTCAGACCTCTTAATCACCTGTCATCTCCCAGCTATTCAACAACAAAATTGTTACCACACCTTCCCTTTAACAGCGACACTGATATTACCTACAAATAAAAAGGAAAACAACCCATTACTTATTGTTTTACAGTCCTTCTCAAGGACTCATATCAATGCCCCATGACACCACTAACACTGCAATAGAACATCGGTACCGCCATACCCAAATCGGTACCGCCAGATGGAACTCTATAAAATACAGTCCATTGTTACGTCACAGAACAAACAATAATGGTACCGGTAAAGCACACCAATCGCTACCTGCATAAACAGTACCACCATACCGACAAACGGTACCGCCACACCAATAAACGGTACTGCCACACAAAATAGTATAAATAGGGGAAGGCCGAACCACCACTCCACCTCTGACGAGTTCAAATAAGAACGAAACCGGTCAGGTTACTTTAGCTACAACCAGGGTATAGCCTAACTATCCACTCTCTCAGGCTCACCAGAGCTTTTATTAAATATATTATAATTACTTTAAGTGGATAGCCACACTATGGCCAACATTATAGCCGAGAGCTCTTTAAGCTCATTAGGCTTAACATCCAGCAGCAACACTACTGTATGCCTAGCAGACGATGAAGAACGTAGTAGTAAACGTCAAAAACTTAACGATAAACAAACTCACATTATGGAAACAGACACTCCTAATGTAGAGATCACCCAGGCTAACTGCCCAATCTACAAGAACCTCAGAAATCTCAGTGTCAAAATAGCCAAACAAGAACTACAACAACATTTCCTCAATAAATGCGCTTCGGAGAATCTATCCCCGATAGGACTGAGGGCTGCCATACCCCAATGTCGGGGCCCCAGAACAAACATTACCAAATCTATCTCATCAGTTGCTCAGAATGTGGTAAACAATACGTGGGCAAAACAAAACGCCACTTTTATATCTGCATCAAAGAACACTTAGCGGATATCAAACTCAAAAGAGATACACCTTTCTCCTATCACTTCAACCAACCTAACGACACACTGGGCAACGTCAAATATAGGATCATACAAATTCTCAACACCAATCCAGATGACCCGAAAAACACGGATAGAAGACGTACTACTGAAATCACATGGATCTTCCAACTCAAAACGCTCATACCATTCGGCCTGAACAGAAAGGACTTTTACTCTATTATTCTCTTGTACACACATTCCTACTTTCTGTTCATCATGCCGAGTGCCCTTATACAGATGATGCTGTAATGACAAACACGTCACAGTAAAAGCAACGTAATAATAGACTTAATCAAGAGGAGACAAAGTTACGCCAATTCCACATATCTAATGACTTATACATGCACCGAGTGCTTCAGACATTACAACAGCTGCCATAGTTGGCACAGACACAGACGTATACACCATGACAAAAAAATGCTGGGTTGAGTGCACAATATGCGGCATGAATTTAAGACGCCAAGAATATCTTAAAAAACATCAAAAGAGGAGACACAGCAATCAACAACCCCTCCTAGGCCCTACAGTGTCACAACCTAAACTTATACAGGATATCATCGATCAATTCTTCAACAATGTCGAACTGCTTATAACACCCCTCTCAGACACAGAGATAACCCAACATCAGGACATTTTAGGTTTGGCAGTTCATGGAATTTTCACCAAAACAAACCATATAGAGACAGCAAACCCAGATGCAAGAAGAGGAGATAACCCCAAAAACGAACAATGTAACCAACATCTACCAAGACATTACCATCAGCCCAGATATCGGCTCACCTCATCCATACAACTTTAGCCACCTAGGCAACATGCCCTGCGATGAAGATATTCATGAACTCTATAAGACAGAATGAGTCCTCAGGTTCGCACGCCATAGCCTGGAACATTTAGCTAACAGTCATTCACACAACAGCTAAACAAGAGCTGTATCCTTTTCACAAAATAATAAAAAGACAAATCAGCTTTATATACATTTATTATTTCTTTATACATAATGGTAGAGGCCCTCAGACCTCTTAATCACCTGTCATCACCCAGCTATTCAACAACAAAATTGTTACCACACCTTCCCTTTAACAGCGACACTACTATTACCTACAAATAAAAAGGAAAACAACCCATTACTTATTGGTTTACAGTCCTTCTCAAGGGCTCATGTCAATGCTCCATGACACCACAAACACTGCATTAGAACATCGGTACCATCACACCCAAAACGGTACCGCCAGATGGAACTCTACAAAATACAGTCCATTGTTACGTCACAGAACAAACAATAACGGTACTGGTAAAGCACACCAATCGCTACCAGCACTGCCATGTACACACCAGTACCGCCACACCATAAAATGGTATCACCACACTGCATAAATGGTACCGCCATACTGACAAACAGGACCGCCACACCAATAAACGGTATCGCCACACCAAATAGTATATAAATAGGGGAAGGCCGAACCACTACTCCACCTCTGACGAGTTCAAATAAGAACGAAACCGGTCAGGTTACTTTAGCTACAACCATGGTATAGCCTAACTATCCACTCTCTCGAGCTCACCAGAGCTTTTATTAAATATATTATAATTACTTTAAGTGGATAGCCACACTATGGCCAACATTACAGCCGAGAGCTCATTAAGCTTAACATCCAGCAGCAACACTACTATATGCCTAGCATACGATGATGAAGAACGTAGTAGTAAACGTCAAAAACTTAACCATAAACAAACTCACATTATGGAAACAGACACTCCTAATGTAGAGATCACCCAGGCTAACCACGCAGTCTACAAGAACCTCAGAAATCTCAGTGTCATAATAGCCAAACAAGAACTACAACAACATTTCCTCAGTAAATGCGCTTCGGAGAATCTATCCCCGATAGGACTGAGGGCTGCCATACCCCAATGTCGGGGCCCCAGAACAGACATTACCAAATCTATCTCATCAGTTGCACAGAATGTGGTAAACAATACGTGGGCGAAACAAAACGCCACTTTTATATCCGCATCAAAGAACACTTAGCGGATATCAGACTCAAAAGAGATACACCTCTCTCCTATCACTTTAACCAACCTAACCACACACTGAGCAACGTCAAATATAGGATCATACAAATTCTCAACACCAATCCAGATGACCCGAAAAACATGGATAGAAGACATACTGCTGAAATCACATGGCACTTCCAACTCAAAACGCTCATGCAGTTGGACCTGAACAGAAAGGACTTTTAGTCTATTATACTCTTGTAACCACGAATTTCCATCGAAAAAAAAAATCACAATTCTAATAAATTTCAACAGGTATCATGATACCTTGCATTGAATATGGCAACTGTGCAGTCTCTACATAATAATAGTAGTATTAAGGCGATCTTTCTCATTATTTGATTTTAGACGGCGTTGAATATCGATGCCTTTTCCGTCTGATGACGTCGACTGGAAATCAAAAGTAAATTCATATGTAAACAAAAGCGAAGGTTTTGGCATTTACCCCATGCAGCTCTGTCGCTGTTTTCTTGAAGAATTTTGATACCCTAGCTTTGTTCTTGGATATGTAATGCACATTTGGTCACAAGTTGTTCTCATGAAATATTATTAAATTATCAGTTGTGGTACGAATACGGTAGCAGACTTTCAGGAACCAGTGGTGCCTATGGTCGACTCTATGAGTTGATTCCACATGTGTTTCGTGTTCTGTACATCTCAATCTTCATTTTGATGTATAATTTGTGTATATTTAATTTGAATTTAAGGAATATCAGAGGTGACAATTTTCAAAACAAAAAAAATTCCATTACTTATATAGGATAAAGTGAATACACCCAAACCGACCTCCAACATTTTTACCCAAACCGGCCTCCAATGAACACAAACCAGCCTCTACATTTTACCCTGAACGTCCGCCACAGTTTTACTAAAACCGGCCTCCAAGAATTATACGGGCGGGAAAAAAGAATACACAGACTTTTTTAAATTATATGGACATACATTTATTAACACAATAATTCAATGATCAATCAAATTTTTTCTTAATTAAAACTGCGACAGCTGACAGAGTTTTTCTTGGGAGTTTTTTCATCATGGTATCGTAAAAAGCCACAAGAACAAAAACAGACATAAAATATTTTGATCTATTGTTTGTGGCAGACGATATGGTTTCAGTGGTTTTCTACAAAACATCCTTAGGTTAATCACAGAAAACACTTCAAAAAACACTAAATTTTGTAAAAACAATTCTTTTTTGTTCCATTTTTCATTTGAATTGTGCATGACATGTTGTTTTGATAATCAGCGGCGCCAGATCTCATCCAAATTTTGGGAATGCATTTTTGAAAAAGAGTAACCACTCAGCATTCAGTCTGAATAATACCAGTTTGTTTTGGGAAATCTTGTTTGAAAAAAGCTTAACCAGTCATCACAGTTTTGATAGTAGCATCTTGTCACTGTGTCAGTAATTTTTTCAGGAATTTCTGTGATTTGTAAACAAGTTGTATTTATTCCGTTTTGGATATTTTCAAACGGATAATTGGATTTTCTGTACACGTATGGATAAAAATTTTCGGAAAAGGAGGTAGGCAAACATTTTGTCCCATATTTCTTTACCAAATAATTAAGATAACCGAGTTTCATTAAGTCTATCCTGTCCTTGATCCTCATAGACGTGTGGCTGTTAATTGGCACTAATCTTTTCCACAATTATCATCAAAAAAATATGCTTTCACTTCTGATTTGATTGCTCACTGATACAACTTGACATAACCCTGCTGCTGAACAAACACTAATCGGTGATAATCTGATGTATGTTAAAACAAGTCACATGTCGGCGATTATAAGAGGCTATTTGAACCTGCCCGATAAATTGGATTGGATAATGGAACTCATTCACTTACGACACCTCACTAATGACTCCAAAACACAAAATTCGCAAAATGTTTACCGTGACTTTTTCATTTAAAATGATTTTTATATTCACTAGATCGCAGAATAGTAAGAAAGTAAGTAGAAAGTATCTTTAATTAATCTTTTTGGGGTCAGATTCAGTATTTCAAGTCAGATTCAGTCAGATGCGGTATTTAGTGACACCGTTTCTTATTATCTAAATTTTGCTACAATGTCAGGAAAAGCTAAGGGTCCTCCTAAATACCAGAACCCACCAGAACTGCACAGACTCCACCCCCCCCCACCCCCCGAACTGCAAAGAACCCCCCTCTAAATTACATTTGCGAAGTATTTTATGATGAAATATGTTTATTTTATGCAATAATCGTTACAGGAAAGAAGAATAGAAGTAAATTCATTCTTATAGTTGCCTTTGTCTAGGCAGTTCTGGTATTTAGTATTTTTCTCCTAAATACCAGAACCCCCCAGAACCGCACAGAATTCGCTAAACCACCCTTTAAATGACATTTGCACGCCACTGCCGGGGAAAAAAAAAAATTTCAATTTCTTTTAGCATCCAAATTCATACATGGTCTGAAATGAATGTCTCACACTTCCCCCTGTTGCCCCCACCTCCCCCCCCCCCCCCCAAATTGGTCATTTCCCCCCAAATTTGTTATTTCCCCCTGAAGTTCACATTGTTGCTCCCAAAAAGTAGTCCTCCCCCTGTTGGTCTTTCCTTGTCTTTGTAAGACTGACCCTGGGCTCCCTCCCAGGCCGGGAGGGCAAGGGGCCCTAGGTCACAATCTTACAAAGACTAGGTCATCCTCCCCACCAATTTGTCCATTCCCGAACACTTTTCCACACTGCTTTCTGTGCAGTAATTTAATTAAATAATGTGTAATCATTTAACCCTTTTAGAATTTACATGCGGCAAACAAACATTGCAGACGTGTTTTTTTTCAAGAAAGAATGAAAAAAAAACATGGGGGAGGACTACTTTAGGGGGGAATGACTACTTTTGGGGGGGGGGGGATGACTACTTTTGGGGGGGATGACTACTTTGGTCGGGGGGGAAATGACCAATTTGTTTTAATTTTCCACAGAACACTAAAACAGTCTGGAAATGGAATCTTTTCTTCAAAAACAATGTGTAAATGTAACCTAGAGGAGGTTCTAGGGAAAAATCTGAGAGGTTCTGGTATTTAGGAGAAAAATACTAAATACCAGAACCCCCCAGACAAAGGCAACTATAAGAATGAATTTACTTATATTCTTCTTTCCTGTAACGATTATTACATAAAATAAACATATTTCATTGTAAAACAGGGAACAGGAAGAATCGGACCCTGGAAGAATCGGACCTTTTTGTGGAAGAATCAGACCCTGAGTGGTTGGACGAATCGGACCTCGGGTAAATTATATTCGATGAGCATGGACAGCAGGAATGAATTTTGGAAGAATCGGACCTCGAGTATTCGTTGAGCATGGGCAGCAGGAGTGAATGATAACAGAAGAACGTTTGAAGATAAAATTCTTTTTATTTTTTCATATATATATCTTTATATTTTTTAACCATTATTTGAGCAATAATAAATAACAATAACAATAAATGAGTGACATTATATTTACAAAATTAAAGTTATACAGGGGCAAAAATCTTACTACAATCCTTCAACAACCTGCTGGTGGAAATTGCATTTCTGTTGTATTTTTCCCACAGTTCCATCAAGAATGATTGCCGACCAAACCTGTTCACCATTTGAAAACATCACTGATTAGTAAATCATTGAGTTCTTGATCAAAGAGCTATGAACCACAAAATAAATACGGCATTATCAAAACACCGCTGATCTCATGTAACAAAATAAATTTCCCTACCTTTTGGCTCACCCCATTTTGACTTTTCTATATATTTAATTCACAACGAGAGAAGCTTGCCTGCCTGTCTGACAGAGTGGGCTCTGCTTAAACAAGGTCCATCCGAGCATACCGATGTAACACGCCCCCTCCCCCCCCCCCTTCGAGTTGGCGGCTGGGCTGCCTCTAAGTCGGGCTTGCTATCTCTCTTCAAGTGAGGGGACTGACCCCTCCACCTTTAGCAATTTTTATATTTATTTATTAATAGTGTCCTTCCCTTTTTTATTTATTTACTCACAAACAGGGCGGACAGGTGAACCAGCTCTGCCGACGACTTCTTGGTGACTGCAAGAGAAGAAAACTAATATAGTCATTGAGTGGGCAAGAGAGGTGGGGTCGTACCTCAATCTTCAGTCCCAGCGCGCCTTCGGTGCGCGAACACTTCACACACCATTTCTTCAGTCAACTACCTGAGGTCCGATTCTTCCAACCACTCGGGGTCCGATTCTTCCAACCACTCGGGGTCCGATTCTTCCAGGGGCCGATACTTCCAGGGTCCGATTCTTCCACAAAAAGGTCCGATTCTTCCAGGGTCCGATTCTTCCTGTATTCGTAAAACACTGCCCAAATGTAATTTAGAGGGGGGTTCTGTGCGGTTCTGGTATTTAGGAGAACCGAAAGCTACTAATAGGCGAGTGTGGTTAAAAATTGTGGAGGCCGGTATGGGCGAAATTGCGGAGGCCAGTTTGGCTGGAGACCGGTTTGGGTGTAATACGGCTAAAGCACCTTAACGTCAAAAATGGCGAATCGACAATGGGCTTATACTATGATATACTGGTATACGTGGCACATCACACTCCTACAGCTGTTAAAGTAAATCAAGTGCATCATCTCTACAAATCAGTACGGGCAAACATCCATGATGCAAGGCGAACGGAGACAAAAGCGAGACTGCTGACAGGAACATATACGCTCCAGAGCAATAGAGCCACATTCAATCAATATGTGGTAGATGATACATGTAAACAATGCAGAAAAAACCCAGAGACCCGACAACACTTTATCGCTGAATGTACTATTTATAGTGCACAGAGAACTACAGTAAAAAAGAAGCTCCTGTCCATCCAAGCTATATCAGCCGTTAGGAAAGTCTTGGATGATCCACACTTATTCACGCAACTGATGTTAGACTGCACACATCTAGATGTGATGAACCTCTGTAGTATTGCAGAACAAGACATCCCAAATATAGAACTACGAAGCAGAGAATACTTATGGAAGATCCATACAATGAGGATTGGATTGCTTGGACAGGATTACTCGGGCAGAACCTGTGTCTCCCCCTCCAGCTAAATTTAGCTCTTTATAATTAATCAAGAGAAACCTCCAGATTTATCAGCAATGAACTGTTAAATTAACCTGCAAATGGTTCCCATGTAGATAGTACACAGCCCTAGTGATGGACCCTGCCCCTATGTAAAAACTCTCTCGTAAAAAGACTTCAAGGAAATATTTACTGATTTACACATATATGAAGAGGATGCTAAGGATCACTGTAAATACTATAGAAAAACGTATTCAACTAGACAACGTACTTCAACATTACGGGAGCGGGTCTTTTCGGCCTCGGGAACATTCGGCCTCGGGAACATTCGGCCTCGGGAACATTCGGCCTGGGAACATTCGGCCTGGGAACATTTGGCCTGGGAACATTCGGCCTCCGTTTTCAACAAGGGAGACTGAGAGAGATGCGGTTTAATATGAGTTTAAATACCTTTATTATAACTAACAACAAAAATAAATACCGTGTAATATAAAATTTTCACAATATAAAATACATTTACACTTTATATATACTGGCACACAACCTCAAAAATCTAGATGTAGTTATATCATTCTCTTTATATTTCTCCAATGCTTCCTCTAACTTCTTGGATACCTTTGGACAAGCAAGTAAGCGAGCAAGATTGATATTGGACTCGAATGAATAAAAAGTTTCTGCGCGCCGAAGATCGCACGGGGATGATGTGGGATTTAAATCCCGGCCTTGCACGACCCGAATAACTTTGCTTTATCATTTTATTCCCTTATGAATACTGAAATCGCAGTTTGTTGGTGGTTTTAGAAAAACAGAAAAAGAAACCCAAACAGTCACTGGTTTGGGAGTAGCCCCAGCATGTTATCCATAACAGTTACAAAAAGGAAAAAATCCACCGATATGTGTTTCTGAAATCTGAAGCAATTAATGAATTGAAAGGTTTCAGCGCGCAGAAGGCGCACAGGGACGATGTGGGATTTAAATCCCTTGAGACCCGAACAACTTTATTTGCTTACGAATCCACGAGAGTTTTTTAAAGCTGGAAGTCATCCATCAACCTATAAGGGAGAGGGATATAGTTACAATGTACATAAAAAGGTTTAAGTGTTCAAAGAAACTGTAAAAACAGTATATATGATCGCCTAATCAAGTGCGATTGAATCAATCAAGCTTCAATCGTACTGTAAAAACACTGTATGAGTATCTCATCAGAGGCCAGAACTTTGATCACTACTTCAGAAGAACTTATAAAAACAAACTTTTAAAGCTGAGTTGTGCCAAACAACACCCAAGAAGAAGTATATCATTTCGGGTTTGCATGTCGGCATTTGAGCAACATATTGTCATTCTGTTATTCAATACAGTGGATTTTACACAATGGATTTTATATTTCATTATTCATTATGGATCGGTCTCGTGCTTAATATATTTCAACTTTAGGAATAAAGGTAGGTCATATATATTATTCTTTAAAAACAATATTCTGGAAAAACACCTAATATACAAAAAAACACAACAAAATGAACTAAAAAAATATTTTTTAAAGTTATTTTTCAACTCCCAAACTCAGAAATGTTTTACCAAAAGTGGGAACATTCGGCCTCAAAAGTGGGAACATTCGGCCTCGACTGAGGCCGAATGTTCCCGGAAAAATACCTGGGGCCGAATGTTCCCGAGGCCGAAAAGACCCGGACCCCAACATTACATATTCTAGGACCTACACTCGAGAAGTGGTGCCTCGTCATCAATCGGGGGGAAACTACAAGACAACAACAACAACAACTCCCACTATTTGTTTTAATTCGTTTTTGTTGTACTTCATCTTGAAGTTCGTTTGAGAACGCTCGCGTTGGTTCCGTTTCATCCTGTTCGTTGCGGTTATTCGACGCGTCGCATCAATGTTGTTCATATGAACCAATCATACATATTTACTCGTGTAATCATTTTAACATGTCTGTACATATTGATACCTACACAACCTTCACATTTCCAACAATAGAGTTTTCAGAATACAAGCCGAGCTGTTTTTTTCAACAACCTTTCAGTTTGTCATGCCAGGTTCTTTGATTGGGTCTTCGCAAAACGAAAGTAAAGATTGCTTTCATGGGTTAGGGGTCGTTCGTACCTTTGCCATTTCGTACTGGGTCGTTTCGTACTGAGTCGTTTCGTACCTAAAAAGGAACGAAACGACTCGAGTAATTTTCACTTCTATTTCTCTAAATTTTTATTCGAAAGTTTTAGGCATAGTTTTTAACTTTAAAAAATCAATATAACATATAGATTTTTAAAGAACATTATGCCTAAAATGGCAATTTCAGTGGAAACTTTAAATAATAAAAGCTGTTGGCGGAAATCTGTTCATACCATAACATATCTCTTCCAAACACCTTAACCCCCCCCCCTCCCCTACCCTGTTTTCCTTATACTGTCTACGATCGGCACATGCCTTCACTATTTCGAGTGTTAGCCTATTAAGTTATTCCGTTTTTCCTCACTCTTCTCTATTGGCAATCTATTGCCGGTCCGGCGAATTAAATACTTCGAATATCTCCTTTTTGTCGCATAATCTTTTAAGTGGGTCGTTTCGTTCATTTTTAGCTGTCATTTAGGTCCACTGGCTACTTCCCTCTAAAATTGAGTCCCCCTTTTATGTGAGTCGTTCCGTTCCTTTTTATTTTGGTGAGTCGTTTCGTACCTAAAGGGTAAGAAACGACCCAGTACGAAAAGGTAAAGTTACGAAACGATCCGAGGGACGAAAAGGAAAAGGAACGAAACGACCCTTACCCTTTCATGCAATTTGTGTATTTAAAAGTACGTTCCTGCACTGTAAGTCTCTCTGGAATGTGTCCCATGTGCTTACCACCCATTCACTGGTTTTGTTTTCGGAGTATCTTCTGTTCGGCTTCTTATACTATTCTCTATTTAAATATTTGAATTCAACCTTTGTCTTTATCTTCAGGATTGTGTATAGATTAAGCATCCACACCTTACAACCTGTTAATAAACTATTCGACCCAAGGGCTAGCGCCCCTGGTTTTCGTGGTCTATTCGCCCTCGGACCATTCGCCCACCAATAGACCGTATTTTCCCACATTGTTTTTAAACCCTATATTGAAATCTTTTCAGAAAAAAATAAGGGAAATTATATATTTGTTAAATAAAATACTGGTTAAATAGTTAGAAAATGGAAATATTGGTAATTTGTATCTAACAGATTCAAATTGGATAATTATCCACTGGGCCCGCCTTAGTCTGCCTTATTATATTTTCGACCTTTTCATTGGATATTCCTCTGATGTCACATTATTCAGAGTTATTTCCTTTGTACTGTTATTCTTGAAATTTTTTTGATCTGACGTGTCGTACTGAACTTTGTTGATCTTGAAATAACTTGTTATTTTGTGGTGGAGCAAATTTCTTCCTCTCTACAATGGTATATCATTGATGGTCTTAGAGTCTTGGTCTTCTCCAGATAATATCATTTCTTCTGATGCTTGCAAATTGAGCTGTGGAGGCATCTTTGGGCATCATTATTTTCATGAATCATTTCCACAGTTTATACAGGAAAAAAGATTGCACATCAATGAATTAGAACTTTTATCCATTGTAGTATGTTTGAAACTATGGGGATCTTCCTTAAAAGGGCTCAGGATCCTTATAAACTGTGATAATTCCACCTCGGTGTCTGCTATTAACAAAGGAGCCTCTAGGAATCTATTTTTGTCATCTTGTTTAAGAGAAATTTGCTATTTTGCTGCTGTTTTTCAATTTGAAATAAAAGCTCTTCACATTCAAGGTGTTGATAATAGACCAGCAGATCTTCTGTCAAGGTGGACAGAAAATGATAGGAATAGAAGTCTATTTCTTAATCAGTTTAGTGAAACTTCTTTGATTGAAGATGTTGTTTCGGACGAATTGTTCATTTTTATTCATGATTGGTAGGTGTTTTATTTTGCAGGAATGGAACTTAAAGCTCTTAGGAAGGATGCTAGTCATACTGTTTCCAAAGCCTTTGCTACAGGAACTCAAAAAAATCTTCAGATTCAATGGAGAGCATATTTTTTATTTTGTTTGTATTTTCATTTATCTCCCTTTCCTGCTACTCTGAATTGTTTAAGATTATTTGTGCAATTTTTGAGTCGCTCATTTAAATCTGTTGATTCCATAAAAAATTATGTGAGTGGAGTAAAAATTGTACATTTATTCTTGAATTTACCTTCTACTGTTTTTGATTCATATGAACTCAGACTTATGTATCGTGGTTTGGCTAGGATCAAGCAACATCAAGTTAAACAGGCTTTGCCAATTACTCCAGCAATTTTATATGAAATGTATCCACATATAATTCAAAATAACCCTATTTATGTTTCATTTTGGTGTTTATTTCTTCTGGCCTTTTTTCTAATGCTAAGGAAATCTAACCTTGTCCCTTCTACACTACGATCCTTTGATCCTAATTTTCAGTTAACCCGTGCAGATGTCGTTTATGATGATCAGTTTTTATTAGTTTTTATTAAATGGTCTAAAACTATTCAATTTGGTCAAAGAACTTTGAAAATACCTGTTTTGGCAATTCCTGACTCTCCCCTATGCCCTGTACAAGCCTTTAAAAATATGGTAACATTAATTCCTCGACGTTCTTCTGATCCACTTTTTATGCATTATGAAGGCAAACTGGTTAAATCTTTAACTTATCCTAAGCTTCTTAATTTTATCAAACATATTATTAAATTAACCGGCCGAGTCAAAAACCGTTACTCTTCACATAGCTTTAGAAGAGCTGGGGCTTCTTGGGTTTTTCAATCAGATGTTCCCTCTGACCTAATTCAGTTGACTGGGGACTGGTCAAGTGATTGTTATAAGCGATACCTACATTTCACAATGAAAGATGAAAGATAAATTCGTGGTTGCCAAAAAAATGAGAGATTTAATCTTAACTGCAGACTGTGGTTAGGACTAAATCTTGTCTTTCCTCTTTATTTTCAGCTAAGAGAAATAAGAAAGTACTACTGATATCAGATTCCATCTGCAAATACATCTCTGGTATTTTTGATACAGATATCAAGCCTTTTCCAGGATCTACGATTTCAAGCATCACTTATAAATTAAATGCAAAACATATTGACATTTCTAAGTACTCTCATGTCATTTTTCATGTGGGTACAAATGATATTATCAAAAAATCGATCGATCAAATGTTGTCAGCCTTCAACAATCTCATCACACTTTCTAAAAGCCTTTCGAATTCTGACATCATCATTTCTTCAATTTTACCTCGGCCTGTAGATCATTCCAAGTATGGGAATAAAGTAAAGGAAATTAATTTTAGGTTAAAAGTTCTCTGCAGTGAAAGGAGTATTTTGTTTGTCAAATCATACAGACCATTCTTTAAATCAGGTAAACCTAGATGTGAACTTTTTGCTGAAAGAGATGGCCTACACTTGAATATGGAAGGAACGAGACAATTGCGTTCCTTTTTCATTCATGTGGTAAACCATTTAAGATAAATGAAGCTCATGATGTACTGTATTAGTATGCCTTCGTTGAGGGTGTGTTTGTTTAAATGACTCATTTTTTCTTGTAGATTCCATCACTACCTTCACAGCTGGCATTTAAGCTGTGGGTACCATTTCTGAGAGATAGAGAGACAACAGTTGCCTCCAACTCAAGATTTTGTTGGTGTCTCGTTGAAGAAGAAGCAAACTTGTTTGGAGCCTTTGGCTTGGCGGTCCTGTGAATCAAGTCTGATTCAAGGTCAGCCTTGTTTCCCAGGCTCGGGAAGTCATTGTTTATGTAAGTACTAATTTAGTGTCTTTTTGGCTTACCAAATTCTATTCATTCCATCATTAACTGTATAACAGTATTTTATTCAACTTTGGTATGTTGTAGATGTCCTTTCTGGTTTGCAGTTACTTTTGTTCTTAAGCATGTGTTTCCCAATTGCTGAACATTAACAAACTTATCTTCAAGCTGATTAGAAACCTTCAACAGCTTATGCATGGCCTGCTTTACATTATCCTTTTGAAATGTATGTGAACATGCTTGTTTTCCTTTATCTTATGTTAGCACGAATGTAATTAAGTTTCTATGTGCATGGTCATTGAATTCTTTGTGTGTGTGCTGTTATGTACATGTATCAATTTGTGAGAATCATACACATCAGATCAAAAGATTTTCAGATTTTATATTTGTTAAATAAAATACTGGTTAAATAGTTAGAAAATGGAAATAAAGGTTAAATTCAATCAAGCTACACAGGTAAGACATGTTTTGGTATTTTAAACTCAGACTTAGTCAATTATAATCTAAATTGTTGTTCATACAAATAATATTAGACATGTTGATAATATGGGAAACTGATACAGACTGCATGTTGTTCAAAGAGGCCTCAGAATGGTGAGAAGAAGTTTGCCTAAAGTTATAGGAAGAGAGACAGATAATCTTGTTTTTACTATGTTTGGTGTGTTATTTTCATAAAGTTGGGTCACTTGTTTATTCAACAGCCCATGTTAGCCGATGCATACTATACAACACAATTTTCAAACAACGTTATTCTCTATGATCAATAGTTCATTTCAGAATTAAATTTCAAAGTCACAAAATTTGGAGCCATCGATCCCACCATAATGGTTATTTTAACCCTTTACCTAACATGAAAAGCAGACGACACTTGCAAAAAAAATTCTTGAATAACTATTTTTTTTCATTTTTTGTCTCAAAAACATAGGTTATGACCCCTCGTTGGAACGAGCTCGACGAGCTCGTTCCAACGAGGGGTCATAACCTATGTTTTTGAGACAAAAAATGAAAATATTTTGAAAATTAATTGGCGATTTTTGAGAATAGCGCTGGCCGGTTTTGGCCGTTACGTTGGGTAAAGGGTTAAACGGATTTTCGTTGTTTACGAATGAATAATTGTTTAACAATAACATTGCCAAGTAACGCGACTGCCCAGGATGCCGCCAGATGGGAACTTGGGTGGATTCCTGTTAAAGATAGAATAGATATGGGACATTATGCTACTTAAATTACTCCTCAAACAGCAGATGGTGTAAAGCTACGTTTAACTATGCATGGGACTCCAACATTCAGACAGGTTGGACAAGGCGGGTGAGGCAGTGTCACAACACGATGGGGCAGATATGTGAGATTTATGATCACTCTAGAGCTCGGCCGTACTCGGAGAGGACAGCCGGAATTTTGTGTGAACTTCCGTCTCTCCACATCGCGGTGTTTTCGTTGTGTTGGGGCAGATTCGTCATCTTAAGATGTCAGTGACTTGATATAACCGACGTGTATCATCTGAATGTAATTTAATGAAAATAAAACACTATTATGTACTCACTCACAAGAACGCATCAAGAACAATCCACGAAATTTTTTTAAAGAATATTCCTCATATTGAACTGAGTTATAATTCGGGCTCCCATAGGAAGCCCAAATATGAACCCAGGGACTTGGCTTGAACAAACTTGAATCTCACCTCCAGTGGGATGCAGTTTTCCAAATATCAAAAGATTCTGACTGGTGGATGTAAAGAAGAAGATTTTTGAAGAATATTCCTCATATTGAACGAAGTTATAATTCAGGCTCCCACAGGGAGCCCAAATATCAGCCCAGGGACCTGGCTTGAACAAACTTGAATCTCACCCCACTGAGGATGCTGCATGCCAAATATCAAAACATTCCGACCGCTGACTCTGAAGAAGATTTTTAAAGAAAAATTCCTCATATTGAACTAAGTTATAATTCGGGCTCCCACGGGGAGCCCAAATATGAACCCAGGAACTTGGCTTCAACAAACTTGAATCACACCCCCATAAGGATGCTGCATACCGAATATCAAATGTTCCGACTGCTGGATCTGAAGAAGAAGATTTTTAAAGAAAATTCCTCATTCTGAACTAAGTTATAATTCGAGCTCCCGCAGTGTGCCCAAATATGAACCTAGGGTCATGGCTTGAACAAACTTGAAACTCACCCCACTAAGGATGCTGCATGCCAAATTTCAAAACATTCTGACTGCTGAATCTGAAGAAGAAGATTTGTAAAGAACAAAAGGCCCCAGGGGGACTGAGGGCACTCACCCGACATGGTAGTCTAAATAGCAAACCAGGGACCTGACTTGAATAAGCTGCATTATTATTTATTTATTGGTAGTTAAGGTCACATACTTATGCACAATGGCTAATCGTGACCATGACAGTTTTACGGGTGGAGGAAGCCGAAGTACCCGGAGAGAACCACCGAGCAACGACGAGCAGCTGCCAGCTCTCCAACATCGTAACTCTGAACCGCAGCACAGGCAGGGTTAGATTGGTTGAAGACATGTGCACCATCGACGTGCAGTACGCCTCAGTACACAGCGTCATCGTGCCCCCATGTAGGCAATCGGGGTGAAGTGTCTTGCCCAAGGACACAATGCGGTTGCCGCAGGTGGGATTCGAACCGAGGACCTCTCGGCTTGCAGCCTGCACCTCTACCAACTGAGCCACTGCGCCCCTCCCTGTATGCTATGTTTATGATAAAAATAATATGAAAAGTGGTGAAACCCATATGGGATATGAACAAGAAGTTCGTCGAATCGGTGACTGGCAAAGGGGTGAAAACCACTTTTCTTCCGAGCGATTCCGACGCTCTGTCTCAGAGATTGAGTTTGTTGATGGCGAGCAGACGGGCTGGTAACACGGGATTAGATAATCAGATAGTTACTATATCTGACGAATTGTTAAGACAGAAGGTTTTGAATAAAAACCAGTATAAAAGGCTGATGAACGAATTGAAGGATTGATGTGTATATAATAAGTAGAGAGAAACAAACAAACAAACAAAAATAAAACAGTAAATTTTTACACTAGAATAATAAAAGTATTTAAAAACGACAAAACGATTTACCAGTGAAAAAAACAAAAATATATCATAAAAATAAAATATGTTGGTGATAAAGAACAGGGGATACGTCAGGACTTACGTTCAAGGCGGTTCTGGCATCGTCGATTCTATAATGCGAGCGTTCACGGGCGATGCGGGTAGAAAACTCGCATCGACCGCGTTTGAGGTCGGTAAGAAGACGGCTTTGGATGCTGGTAAGAAAGGCGCTTCCAAAGACAGTGGTAGGATAGCTGCCTTCTGTGGCTGGCAAGAGGGCAGCCGACGCATTTATCGACAAGTTGATCAGTCCGCCGGCGAAGCAAGCTGCGTTAGAGCGAACGCCGAAAAGTTGGAAAGATTTTAAGGATGCCGTGGTACCCATACAAGATTTGGCCAAAATGACGAGTGGATCCGGATTGAAGAGAACTCGCGACGGTGTGATATAAATAAATAATAACATTAAAAACAGAGTTTGAAAAAAACGTAAAAAATTTGCGTTTGAAAAGAATCTAAAATAACAAACAAACAAAAAATAAAACAAAGATGAACATTAAAGATATGTCTTGGAACGACGCCGCGACCAAGAGGTCGAATAACGAGTTCTTTCCCAAGAGCATAAGAGGCTTGATAGTGGGAAAATCGAATTGTGGAAAGACCAATCTGTTGATGAATCTGTTGTCCCGACCCGACTGGTTGGATTACGACAGATTGTTCGTGTTTGGCAAGAGCTTGTTTCCACCCAAATACAGATTGCTTTGAGAGTGCATGGATCATAGATTGCCCAAGGACGTCATAGCCAGAATCTTTGACAGTAGGGAGGAATTCAACAAGAGCGGAGCTCCACTTTCGACCATTTTGGACGGTGCGGCGATAGAGCTGATGAAGAGAAATGCATCTTCGAACGTCGAGTGTCGATTTTATGAGAACGCTAGCGACGTTCCGGATCCTAGGGGACTGAAATCGGAAGATAAGAATCTCATGATTTTCGACGATCTGATTTTGGAGAGACAGAACCGATGCGAATCGTATTACGTTAGGGGTCGACACAGCAACGTGGACTGTTTCTACCTGTCGCAGAATTATTTTCGATTGCCCAGACAGACGATAAGGGAGAACGCTAATTTTCTATGTCTCTTTCGCCAAGATCTCAAGAATCTCAATCACATCTACGGCGATAACGTCGCAAACGACATGAGCGCTGCGGAATTCAGGAGATTCTGCAAGAGGGTTTGGGATGGTGGACTTCACAATTTCGTCATGATCGATTTGACAAGCGAATTTAATCGCGGAAAATATTGGTGCGGATTCGACAAGTTTTATGTTTCCGATGATAATAATAAGATAGAGTGTGAAAATAAAAATTTAGAAAATAATAAATCTTCAAATAATTAGTTTTGAATAAAAAAAATAAAATTAAATATAATGTTCGAACATGGAGAATTGTTAGGACGGATAGCCGAGAATACGGCTGCGAAACAATCCATTCAAATCGTGGTGAGTGGCGATTCGACTTGATTCGCTACGAAATTCGAACCTTCCATCAAATTGAATAGAGAGAAAAGTTACGAGATGGCGTTGGTGAATCTAGAGACTTATTATTCCTTTCCCAACATCACCGAAAAGAATAACTCGTTCAAGTATTCCGACGGAACGGATTGGTTAGAGATTCGAATTCCCAAAGGGAGTTACGACATAGACGATTTGAACGATTACATTCAGACACAAATGAAGACGGATGGAAAGGGAAGCAACAAGATCAGACTCGCTCCCAATCCTAATACCTTACAGACGATGTTGGATTTGGAAGATAATTTTCGAGTGGATTTCAACACGGACGTTTCTATAGGCAAGATGTTGGGATTCGATCGAAAGATGTATCGAGGCCACGCGGCATCTGAAAATACTGTCGACATTCTCGCTGTCAATAGCATTCTGGTGAACGTGGACGTGATTGCTGGAAGCTACGTGAATGGTAGCACTCAGCCGACGATCTATTCCTTCTTTCCAAACGTGTCGCCGGGTTATAAGATCGTGGAGCGACCTCGAAATTTAGTTTATCTACCAGTGAATTTGGACACGTTGTATAGTCTCAAAACCACGTTGACAGATGAAAATAGTGAACTGTTAGATCTTCGCGGAGAGAGGGTGACAATACGATTTCACATAAGAGAAATATAAAAGCAAAAAAAAAATAAAAAAATATTGTGTATATATATAGATAACAAAAATAAAATAAACGCAATATTAATTTTACAAAATTATTTTAATATAATTATTAAACAAGAAACAATTGAAGTAAATAATTTAAAAAAAAAACAGAATTATGACAGAATACGTGGTTAAAAACATGAACATATCCGCAGGACAGAGGAAGAAACTTAAGAGAGCGCTAACAACTCGAGGTGAGGCGGTGAGATTCAAATTCACTCACGAAGATCTGACGAGAGGCGATCAGGATTCAATCGCCTGGACCAGAAGTCAAATCAAAAGGATGGAGAAAGCGATTCGCAATGGAAGAGGGTTGACGGTGAGAATGAGTCCCGCTCAATTGAGATACAATTTGAGAATGAAAGGTGGTTTCCTACCGCTATTGGCAGGAATAGCCACAAAAGCATTACCCTTTGCCGCAAAGGCGCTACCCTTTCTCGGAAAGACTCTCGGCGTGGGAGCTCTCACGGGACTCGCTAGTTCGGCGGTTGAGAAATTAATGGGTGGCAGCGGACTGTTTTTGAAGAAGGGAGGAGCCATGTGTCGCGTCCACGTAGACAACAGTGGTAAAGGATTGTACCTAGAACCCGTTAGAGGTGGCTACTCTCTGAGAGGAAATGGTCTCTATCTGAAGAGTGGACGGAACGTCGAGCGACTCGGCAAGGGTTTGTTGTTCGGTGAGAATTCGCCGTTTAAGAACATACCGATTTTGAATATGTTATTATAATGTAAAAAAAATTATATAAATATAAATCATAGAAAGTATAAAATAATATATAAAATGGATAAAAAGGTGGAAAAACAATTAGACGATAATGACGAATATCGCGAGATAGAGTGCAAAAAAGATGTGGAAAAACGATTAGACGCTAATGACGGATATCTTAGGAAAGAACTGACAAAAGAGTTAAATAAAGATCGGGATATGCGGTTGAAATTTAAAAGAATGAGATGTTTTTCACCGTTACCACTATCTTCTGAAGAGAATGGTAATGATCCGAGTGTTACCGAGAGATGCACAACATTCGTTCATAATTATGATTCGGATAAACAAATGTGTTCTTATAAAAACGTAGCATATCACAAAAAAAAAAAAAGAAGAATCGACGCTGAAATTTAAGAAGAAAGGAAACGTTATTATAATATATGGACAATAATGAAGAAGGAAAACAAAAAAAAAATGAGATCAAAAGATGATCTCATTACTTTTTTTTTTTTTTCTTCATTTTTCTTCGCTAAAAATCAATCTCTCTATTGTATATATTTCCAAGTCCGTTATTAGCATGTTGACACTCGTGTCTTCTCCTTTTTCGAAAACGTGTTGAATGTTTATCTTTACTCTTTTGAGTTTTTTTACATCGGTCAACTCGCTCTCACCACCCAAATTCTTCACGAGTTCGAATGAGATGTTTGGAAATATGTAATTTCCATAGGGCAACGACAAAGCGTCCTTGTCGAATTCTCTATCTTCGGCGATGACGATGTTATGCAGATCGCTTTGGTATTCATAAATCAAATTGAGCGCGGCTTCATCCAATTTCAGAGGCATCTTATATTTGTCGTATTTGTGCTCTAAGCCCTTCGTCTCGACCTCGTTCAATTCGATGGGATCATGTCGTTGTAATCTATAGATTTTATGACCGAATTTCTTATTCGTTTTGACTCGTTTCAATTTCAATCCGCATCTTTTAGGTGTTGTTGTCCTCATGATCGATTATTTGGTTTTTTGTTTTTACGAATTCTTGTAAATAATGTATATTTTAAATTTTGTATTTAAATAATAATTTGTTTAAAAAGTTTGTTTTTTTTGCTCTTTATATATATAAAAAAAAAAGTTGTTTTTTTTAATTTTTAATTTTTTTAATGTAAAATTTTTTAGTAAAAGTTTTTTTTCTCTTTATATATATATAAAAAGTTAAATTTTAACATTTCAATCTCTCTATTGTTTATATTTCCAAGTCCGTTATTAGCATGTTGACATTTGTCATTTTTCTACATACGAAAATGGTGTGAATGTTTATCTTTACTCTTTTGAGTTTTTTTCATAGGCGAATGCGCTCTCACCACCCTATTTGTTCACGAGTTCGGGTGAGATTATTGGATATATGTAACCTCCATAGGACAACAATAAATCATCCTTGTCGAATTCTCTGTCTTCGGCGACGATGATATTATTCAGCAGATTGCTTTGGTACTCGTAAAACAAATCGAGCGCGGCTTCATCCACTTTCAAACACATTCGATATTCGTAGTAGTAGCAACCTAAGTCCACCATCTCGACCTCGTTCAATTCGATGGGATCGTGTTGTTGTAATGTATAGATATTAAAACCGGATTTCTCATACCTTTCGTCTCGTTTCAATTTCAATTCGCATCTTTTAGGTGTTGTTGTCATGATCGATTATTTGGTTTTTATGAATTCTTGCAAATAATGTATATTTTAAATTTTGTATTTAAATAATAATTTGTTAAAAAAGTTTTTCTTTATTTCTCTTTTATATATAAATAAAAGTTTAAAAAAAAAATATTCTTACAAACTCAATTTTGAGGTAAAAACAATGATCAAGTCTAAACATCCGAATTATAGTCTAGAACGTGCAAGACTTCAAATGTTTAAAAATTGGCCTTCGCATCTCGCTCCAAAACCCGAAGATTTAGCCGCCGCTGGTTTCGTTTACGTGGGTAGAGGCGACAAAGTCAAATATTTTTGTTGTGACATACATTTGATGAATTGGGAACCTCACGACGTACCTTTACTAGAACACATAAGTAATATTGAAAAAGGTGAATGCGATTATTTGAACAAGAGCCTAACGTTGGGATTGATCAAAATCCAAGACGAAGAGAGGGATAGAGACAAAAACCAAAAATTATTGATGGATATGTTACAAATTGGATACACTAAGGAACAATTGTACGATGCGTTAAACATCGCGAACAAGACCCTGTCTCAATTCATAACTTTAGAACATCTCAAATTCATGGCGAAAGCGGACGAGTTATCGTCACTCGTCGAAAATGAGCCAAGTAAAACGTCCACCAAGTGTGTGCTCTGCAAAGGTGTCGCAAACGTCTTGTTTCTACCGTGCGTTACTGTAGAGAATGTTATTCCGAAGACGAGAAAATCTGTTCGTTTTGCAAATGAGAAATAAAAGCGGTCTTAAATTGTTTTTTGAATAAAAAAAACATTAAAGAAAAAAATTGAATTTAAAATTTAACTTTTTTTTCTTTTTTTTTATTAGATATATATATAAAAAGAGTAAAAAAGCAAAACTTTTTTAACAAATTATTTAATACAAAATTCCAAAAAAAAATATTCTTACAAATGAAGCAAACAGATAAAACAATGGTAAATTTAAATGAGAAAACCATACCTCAGTTAAACGAGATTTGTAAACTATTACAAATTTCAGATTTCACAAATCATAGAACTAAATCAAAAAAAACTGATGTCATACAAAAATATTTGCGAAACGCTAGAAAGGCAAACAAAATGTCGATAGCAATGACGTCAAAAGATGCATCGGTTGTGAAAAATGAGAAGATAGTAAAAGGAATCGAAATGCCGACGTCGAAAAAAACAAAAATGTTTCGATTGTGAAAAATGAGAAGACAACTAAACGAAAAGCCGTTGAAGAACATCAAGTTTCCAAAGAAAAGAAAAACTAAAAACGAAAAAACGAGTGATGCACTTCAGATTCAAGACAAAGGAGATATATCGAGCGAAATTCAACGAGCAATCGACGAAGAGAAAGGAGAAGAATATGTAACACGACTCGTTGCGGAAGTATTCCAATCGAAACCTGTAGAATGGGAGAGTGCGATCAAAGGCGTTTTTAAAACTTTCGATGTGGTTCCCTCGTTGAAGAAAGTCGATCCAAAATTGTTCATGGAACGGGTGAAGAAAGAAGTATTGGATTTGTTTTGCGAATACATGAACGTGGGATTAAAAATTAAGATGATACTCCATTGCATAATGAATAAAATCGACGTGAAGTCCAGCGAGAGCATCGTGAAAAATGCATATTTCAGATCTAATGTCGAACCCGTATTTCGAGGTTCAGATCTATCGGACGTTTTCGAAAAGATGAAAGACAAGATGTTGACGTCTCTCGCAAATTATCAACATGAAGGTAGTAATTGGACGTTTGATGAGGTGTTGAAACTCGAAATTCACATGAATAAAAACGAACCGTTGAAAGGATCTTCCTACTTGGAATTACCATATTTCTTGACTAAGAAACACGCCGTGGTCAACGTGAGAAATAAAGATGATCAGTGTTTTAAATGGGCAGTCACCTCCGCTTTATATCCTGTCGAAATACACACCGATAGAGTTTCTCGTTATGAGGAAACTTCTAAAAATCTCGATTGGACCGGAGTGACTTTTCCAACAGAGTTAAAACATATCGAACGTTTCGAGGCTCAAAATCCCACCGTAGCGGTGAACGTCCTTGGATACGATGACGAAAAACGAAAGATCTATCCTCTCAGACAGACTTCGTATCTCGGAAGAGAAAAGACGATTATTTTATTATTGATTTCGAATGGTGACAATCGTCATTATTGTTGGGTTAAACATCCAACTCTATTACTGTCGAAACAAAATAATAATCATAATGGAAAGATATCTTTATGTTTCAGTTGCATGAACATATTTAAGACCGAAAAATCATTAGCGAAACATCAGGAATATTGCAACGAAAATCAAGGTGTCACCGTCGAAATGCCAAAACCCAACACCATCGTGAAGTTTGAAAATCACAATAGAAGGTTAAAAGTACCATTCGTCGTGTACGCCGATTTCGAATGTTTTACCGCGAAAATGAGTTCCTTTCAACCCAACGCTCTTCAAAGTTACGTCGAAAGATATCAAAAACACATACCTTCGGGCTATTGCATTTACGTGAAATGAGCTTTCGACTCGCAACACAACATGGGTACCTTCACCTACATGAAACAGTATGAAGACGACGACGTGGCTCAAAGGTTAGTGGAAGAGTTAGAATCGAAAATTCAAATGTTATACGACAAATTCAAAACTCCGGCAAAAATGATCATCACGCGAGAGCAGCAGGATGAAAATAACAGAGCCACCGAATGTCACATATGGAGACAATCGTTCGACGAGAATTCGGAGGAAAATAAGAAGGTCAGAGACCACGATCATTACACGGGTCTGTATCGCGGTCCGGCTCACAGCAAGTGTAATTTAAAATATCGAGACGCCGCTTTCTATCCGGTGATGTTTCACAATTTCTCGGGTTACGACAGTCATCTGTTTGTGAAAAATCTCGGCACCTCACACGAAGAATTAAATTGCATCGCGAACAGCGAAGAAAGATACATTTCCTTCACGAAATGGAAGCTCATGGAGAAGAAAAGAGTAATCGACTGAGACGTTGAAAGAAAAAACGAAATCCATTCGTAGATGCATACGTTTCATCGACAGTTTTAAATTCATGTCGACCGCTCTGGAAAAATTAGTCGATAACATGAGCAAGGATAAATTTAAAATCACGAGCGAACATTT
The DNA here is from genome assembly GCA_031216915.1 of Pictodentalium vernedei. Lineage (NCBI taxonomy): Eukaryota > Metazoa > Mollusca > Scaphopoda > Dentaliida > Dentaliidae > Pictodentalium > Pictodentalium vernedei. The sequence continues at coordinate 94,397,095 of CM062295.1, read as the reverse complement.
CGGAGAACGAGTAGACGTCATGTTGAGGAAAGGAGTCTATCCTTACGATTACATGAACGATCTAAAGAGATTCGAAGACACCGCACTACCTTCAAAAGATGATTTTTATTCGAAATTATACGAATCCGACATTTCTGACGAGAAATACGAACATGCCAAAAACGTGTGGAAATCATTCGATATGAAAACCATGAGAGATTATCATGATCTCTATCTGAAGACCGACGTTCTGCTCTTGGCAGACGTGTTTGAAAATTTTCGAGACGTCTGTTGTTGAAATTACGATCTGGATCCCGCTTGGTATTTCACCGCACCCGGTCTGGCATGGGACGCTCTGTTGAAGACCACCGAAGTCCAATTGGAATTATTATCCAACGTGGACATGTTGCTCGTGTTTGAAAGAGCTGCGAGAGGTGGCGTCTCGATGATCTCCCACTGATATTCTGAGGCTAACAATCCCTACATGAAAGAAGGTTTCGATTCGAATCGGTCGACTAAATACATACAGCATTGGGACGCCAATAATCTGTACGGTTGGGCTATGAGTCATCCTTCACCGATTAGAAATTTCGAATGGGTGAAGGAACCGGAAGAGATGCAAAAATGGAGAGACTATCCTTGCATTTTAGAAGTCGATTTGAACTATCTGGAAGAATTACACGATCCACACAACGATTATCTGCTAGCTCCCGAATGAATGGAACCGAACGAAGGAGACGAGGAAAAACTCATTCCCAATTTATTTAACAAACATAACTACGTTGTCTACAGCGAGAATTTGAAACAGTACGTCGATTACGGGATGAAATTAGTCGACATACATCGCATCACTCGATTCGACGAAGAGCCTTGGATGAAAAATACATCGATCTCAACACGAATCTCAGAACTCGAGCCGAGAACGATTTCGAAAAAGATTTCTTCAAACTCATGAACAACTGCGTGTACGGCAAATCGATGGAAAACATCAGGAAGAGAACCGACGTTCGACTCGTCACGTCTGAGAAAAGAGCTAAAAAATTAGTGGCAAAACCCAATTACAAACACCGAACCATATTCGACGAAAATCTAGTGGCCGTTCACATGTAAAAGACGCACCTGAAGTTCGACAAACCATATTATCTTGGACCGATCATCTTAGATATCAGCAAGCGATTGATGTACGAGTTTCACTATGATTACGTCAAATGAAAATTTGGCGATAAAGCCAAACTACTGTTCACCGACACGGACAGTTTAGTTTACGAGATAGAGATGAAAGATGTCTACCGAGATATATCTCCAGACGTGGCCGAGTGGTTCGACATGAGCAATTATCCCGTCGATCACCCGTCCAACATTCAATCGAATGACAACAAGAAGGTGTTGGGTAAATTTAAGGACTAGAGCGGCGGTAAACAGATCGTCGAATTCGTGGGCTTGAGACCCAAACTGTATGCTTATTGTCTAGAAGATGATGAAGAGATCAAGAAGTGCAAAGGAGTTAAAGCGTGCGTGGTGAAGAAAAACATCTCTTTCCAAGAGTATAAAGATTGTCTGTTAGGAAGTGGTCTGGTGTATAAGACTATGAAATCGATTCGAAGTGAAAATCACGACTTGTATACCGAAATAGTCAACAAGATTTCGCTGACGGCCGACGACGATAAGAGATTCGTGTTAGATGATAAAATAAGCACTTTGGCACTCTGACATTGGACTTTGGATCTAATTTCAGACGATATGAATGGAGATGATTGGATTCTAGATACGATTGTGGATGATAAGATTCCAGATACGATTGTGGATGATAGGATTCCAGAAAATCAGGAAGAATTAGATGAACACAAAATTATAGAAATCGATAGTGACATTGAGAAAGTGAGTTTAAAAAGAAAAAGAAAAAATAGAAAAAAAAAATAACGTCATTTTTAGTAAATTATAATAAAATAAATAAAAAAAATATATATATACGCATTTATGAATAAGAAAATAAAGATATCCGTAGAAGGTGTCGTCTTACCCAACGAACCCCTATCCAACATCAATCTTTTGAATGCTGCAAAAGATTTGAAAATCAAAGATTTTCTAGGCGTGTTTTCCAGAGATGCCTTGCCGAAGAGAAGACCTCGACAATCGGAATGCGGAATTTTAAATCTGGACGATTCATCAGGTGAAGGCACTCACTGGGTGGCGTGGATCAAGAACGGGAAGAAGAAAAATTATTATTTCGACAGCTACGGAATCTCGCCACCAAAAGAAATAAAGAACTATTTCAACAAATCGATGATTCGTTACAACACGGAACAAGTGCAATCACCAGATCAAGTGTTTTGCGGTCACCTGTGTCTCTACGTTCTCAAGAGATGGTCTGAAGGAGATCAATTTCAAGACATTCTCAATGATTTACATTAGAGAGAGATTTTTTTTTATAGTATATATAAAGATAAAAAAATTATTTTAAAAAAATTTTAATCGAATAAAAACGAAAAATAAAATAACATAGTTCATTTTTAATAAACTGCATTTTAAACATATTTTTTCTAAAAACAAAAAATCCCACAACAACATGCCAGTCGATAAATTTGGTAGAAGTGACGACGAAAAAGTCAACCCGAGAAAGAAGAGGAAGATGTTCGAAGTCGACGATGGTTACGACGTTGCCAACTTGGACGAACGTTATGTTCGGAGATACGAACCTCGAGAAGAACCTTTGAACATGAACGATAAGAAGCTCTACAATCTTCCTGAGCCGATAGATCTCGCAGATGCTGCGACTAAAAAGTACGTCGACAGGGGGAACGCCGATTTCGAACGAATCCTGCTAGATAATTACGTGGATAAAACCATGACCGACGATCTCGATCTGAAATCCAAACGTTTGGTGAACGTCGCGAATCCCGTAGATCCCACCGATGCCGCGACCAAGAAATACGCAGACGACTCTCACGCGAGATTCAGTGAACACCTGAGAAATAGATACGTTACGAAAACGATGCACTCGGAATTGAACGCCAATTATAACAAGATAACGAACGTGGCCACTCCCACGAATCCCAAGGATGTGGTGACAAAACACTACGTAGATCTGGAACAGAGAAAGTCTGACAGACGTAAAATGAAATCGGATCTGAATGCGGGATTCCACAAGATATTGAATCTGTCAAAGATCGATGACACGGATGCAGACTCAACCGCAGTCAACAAGGGCTACGTGGATTCTGCCGTGATACAATCGCAACAATACCTAGAATCACAAGTGGACAATCTCTACCTGAACAAACAATCTGGCAGAACCATGGAGGGTGGTATCAACATAAACGGTCACAATTTATTCGGTCTCGATCACGATCCTGAATTCGATTCCAGCGTGGTAAGCAGGAAGTACGTGGACGACAACTCAGTCTGGAGAAAGGGTGACATCATGGAAGGTAAACTAGACATGGGTGGACACGTGCTCACGAATCTACCGGATCCCGTGAACATGATGGATGCCTGCACCCTGATTTCGGTGGTGGAGAAAGTCAAATATGCTAGACAAATGATCACCATGTGGGCCGAAGAGGCCGGCACCTTAGATGAAGGAAAAGCTGGGTGGTCTTTCGGAAATGGAAGTAGCGGATTGAAACATGGTCAGGTGGGATATCCCATGCCGTTGGGAGGTGAAATCCTTCGAATGAGTCTGGCTTCCTCGGATTTGAATAACAGAGCAGTTGTCAATCTCATGGTGAATGGTGTGGAGAGCGATAAGAGATACAGCGTCGAAAAGACTGAGAATCAACACGCGAATGTTAGCACGTTCGGCACGCCTCTCAAAGTGAACGCCGGAGACAGGATTAATTTCGTTAAAACCAATAATCCCGAAGCCGCCACTTCCGTGGTGAGTCTATTGTGTAATTCTTTGTCCGACAAGACCAGGGCGAAGGCTTCGTTTTTTTCGGAATGTTCCTATCGAATTGCATCTTGATCTGAATGTCTAAGACGCTACTCTTGAGTCGTTCACTCTGTTTACTGACGTCGAATACGAACATGGGATACATCGACGTGTATTCGCCGGGAGATATGTTGGGGCTGCTCATCAATTCGTCTAGACCGTGATACTTCTTTCTAAAATCAGCCGCGTCGCCGTACAGTCTGCAGAAATCGTTCTTGTCGAACGACGCGTTGTAATCGATTGCTGGATATCTCGTGGCGTTCAGAAACACTTGCATGTTTCGCAAACTGCAGTGATCGAACAATGACGCATTCTTTTCCTGAGACCCGTCCCTATCGGTCTGAAATGCAACCACGATGAAATGCAGTCTCTCGGAAGTGGATTTCACCGTTAATCTCCAATCAAAGTGATTCGTGGAGGGAGGAATGCTAGCCGTGTCGCACTGTCTCATTCTAAATCCCACGGGTAATTTACTCTTGGATTCTATGATCTTGTAGAGACGCGCTTTCTCCACGATCGAAGGCTCCATGTGCGGAACGAACCACGATATCTTGTGTAGAGTTATCTTACCCGCATTGGTCGCAGCGAGTCTCACTATTGCGTCGTCGTTTCCTTTTCGAATCAATGTTAGATTGTGTTTGAATCCATACATGATCTTGTTGTAATCGTCCGTGAATCCAAAGATGTGTTTCAAAGGTATCCTGAACGAAAACTTTCCTTTAGGTCTGGACGTCTTGACGACGTAGTCGAATATCGCGGCGGCGCCTGCGCTAGCAGGGCCTACAGTGTCTTTCACCCACAACTGATTAAATCCTCTGGATTTCAAAAAATCATCAGGATACGTCAAGAGTCCGAACATCGTGGTGGCCTGACCGGGCTGAAACACAGATTCTATCTCTTGTCCGGATAGCATGTATTTTATGTTACTGAATAGATGCATGATGCCATTATTGGCTAGAGTAACCGTGTCGTCGGCGGCGTAGTCGCTCCCATCTTCCTTGATAAGACGTCCCTGCACCACTATGTAACTCTCGCTAGGATGTACGAATAGATCTTGAGTTTCGACGTTGATTCTTATCTCTCCCGCATTGTTCAAACTCGTCCCGGTTACCGGTTCGTATTCGTGAACCTCATATTCTTTAATACTTTCATCTTTCACTATGCTTTGTGCAATATCTAGTATGTTTGTCATTTTAAAGGATTTTTAGTTTTTTGTTTATTAATTAACTTGCTTTCTTTATCTAAAAATAGTTTTTAATTATTTTTATTATTTTTTCTCTCCTATATATATGTGTGTAAACAAGAAAATGTCAAAGAGAGTAAATAAAAAAAAAATTTGTCTTCTTCATCAAAACTTTGTCTTCTGTAATTGTTGTTTGTAAAACTTTCCGATGATCTCTTCTCCATCCAAAGCTTCGATTTCGTAAGTCACCGGATCGGTGTGAAATATTTTGATGATCACGAAGATTTCCGAGGTCCATCGAGGAGTATAACCTTTTTCGAAGTGCTTCTTATAAGCGTAAATTCTCACTCGATCACCGAGCACAAATTTCGGCCTTCTAGACTTCTTCCTGATCTTAGATCTCTCAGGATATAGATTCGCGTAGACCTGTTTTTCATTTCGAGGATCGCTAGCTTCTGCGGGAGTCATCTTGATCGATCTGTGTCGCGTGTTGTTGTAATCTTTAACCAGACCATTCAGAGCGTATATGTATTTCTTGGTCGAATTCGCCTTTAAGTATCTGTGCATCTTTTCCTTCATCGTTCGATTCCAAAGTTCCACCACGCTGGCTTTCTCTTCGTTTTCGATCGGGCAGAGGTCTACCAATCGACGAAAGTCCTTGTTGTAGAATTCCTTTCCCTTATCCACCCACAATTTACTCGGTTTTCGAGAAGACGAGTCGAACACGCTCTTCAGAGCCTCGGCGACGCAAGGTCCCGATTTATTCTTCAAAGCTCTGATCCAACTGTATTTGGAAAACATGTCGATGACCGTCAATAGATATTTGACGCCCTCGTTCCACCTCGAAAACGATCTCATGTCGACCAAGTCGGCAGACCAACTATCATCCAGACCCTTCACGAACACGAAATTTATGCACTATGGGTTTGTGTAACTCCTCGGCCAATTCGCTCGTCAATAATCGTTTCTTCTTCTTTTCAGATGCGCTTTTTTTTTTTGAACGCCCCATCCGAATGGACGTTTCGCACCGATCAGATTGCCGACCAGCCAACGTTCCATCTTCTCTCTCCTGGTCGGATTCGATATGCCTCTCAATCTCCCCAACATGTTTTTATTGCAGATGTCATTGCGAGTTCGACGTAGCACAGATCGTGATCGTACGCAGCCGCGTCCACCCTATTCACAGGTTTGCTCCAAGATTTGGGAGTCAGATCGGCGTTGAGTCTTTTGTTCAATTTCGTTTCGGGTCCCGTGAAACTGTGACCGGCAGATGCATTTCGAAAGGTAGATTGTTGATCATTTTATTCACGATGCCTTTACCTTTGCTCGCGTTCTTTTTTTTGACGAATCGCGTCTTGACAGAACCACACACGTTGCAAATTCCGCGAAGCATCCGTCTATCGTTTTTAGTTCGCACTTCTCTAGAATTACTCGTCTCGGTAACTCTCTTACACTTGACGCAATACATTTTTTTTAAGAGTTATTTAAATTAATTTCGTTTTTTATTTTATATATAAATTTAATATTTTTTTTTTTTTTTAAATTCTGTTCTTATTATATATATTTTTTTTTTTCAATCGCTGCTCTTGAGTTCTATCATCTTACTAAATTCCTCCCTGGCCTCTTTCCTCCCCTTTTCCATGAGAGAATCCTTCATCTCTTCCTTGATGATTTTGACGAGTCTTGATTCTCACGGCGTCTTTCATGGCATCGTATTTCGTTTTCTCGCTCAATATCGCGAAGTATTCTCCGTTCGATATCCTACCGTCTTTCAACGCCATAGAGATCATTTCGGATATCGTGTCGATCTTGGAGTCGGCCAAGACGTGAATCTTGTCGTGTTTCCTCGCCTTCAGATATAATTTCCTACTCAAAAAGTTTCCGAGCGTGCTAAACAATCTGGCGGCGAGAGCAACTCCTTCTACGGTCAACACGATCGGAATGCCGACCGCAGTCGACAAAAATCCGATGCCGGCCGCGTGTAAACCCAGAGAAATCGTGATGAGTGTCGTGTCGATCGCGTTGACGACTGTCACGAAACGCGAATACTTCTTCTTGAGGGAACGACGAGAATCTCTCTCTCGAATTAGATACTCTTGGATTCTATTGATTTGATCGATGCGATACCTCTTTCCTTTTTCTCTTTCTTCTAGCGACGGCGCCGTCGGCGAAACGTTGATCGGCTTCTCGTCTTCGTCGTCCACTAACGTCGGATACAATTTATTTCTGGTTCTCATTTTTGTTTTTTTTTTTTCTAATATTAGATAAAAAATTTATGTGTGTATTTATTTTTATTTTCTATTCTCCATTATTTTATATCAACGAGAAAACTTAGACGTATGCTTCGTTGAACAATAATTTCATGACGCATCCCTTATCTTCTAAAGTCAGACTTTTACGCGCCAATTTCAGTTCTTCCGAAACTGTGGGCTTGCTTTGATCCTTACAGTAGAGTAATCTCTTCCAAAATGCGATCACTTCATTGATTTGAACGCGTTAGAACGCCGGTTCGAAATACTTGACGACCATATCTTCCCTTTCCATCCACAGACACGAATGATTCTCGTGATCGAAGTCTAGGTGATCCCGACATCCGACGCATCGTTCTAACAAGAGACGACCTAGTTGTTCGTTCACGCAGAATGCGTAGGCTCTCATCAGCATTTTTAAAAGAAACCTCACTCTAATATCCTGAGAATCGCTCATGATTTACGTTTTTATTATCTATTCGATTTGATATATTTAATTTTCTAAATAAGTATTATTTATATTTTTTTTTTCTCTCCTATATATATTGATCACTTTTATTTTATTTCCTAGGATATTCCCCCACCCCACGATGAGGGGAGATAACTCCGTATGATCGAGTTTACGAGAATCGAGCGATCCGATCGGTCGATCGACGGAGAATCGAGCGATCCGATCGGTCGATTAGCTGAGTTTGGGAATTCCAATAGTGGGGAATTCCCCTAATGACGTCATAAATGGGAAAAACCCACCGCCTCAAAAACAATGGAGAGTTCTGGACCACTGGTCTTGAATCCGCAGGCCGTTTTTTTGATCTAGCCTAGAATTTTTTGCTCGCGTTCGCCAACGATGGATCGATGGTCTGAGCTGCGATGGGAACGTATACAAAATTTTTAAAGTAAAAGATAAAATTGAAGATGTATAATTTCACCCTTTTTTTAAAAACGCGCGTTCACCACGAATATTTGAACGTTAAAAGTGCGATCTAGGAGTCACAAAAAACATGGGGGGATTCAAGACCACTGTACATTTTTGTGAACAAGCGTGCGATTTAACACTGAATTCCACGTTGGTGAACGCATCGTGTACGTATGTTGTACACGTACATGTATAAAGTGGTCGTAAACTCTCCTTTATTACCTACTTCCCTCCCATAACGATGGCAAATATAGCTCCTAGAACTTCTCTTGAACAAATCTGAGTTTACACCTCAAAAGGAAGCTGCACACCTAATATCAAGTCTCTGCTACTGCTGGTTCATGAGAAGATTTTTTTAAGATTTAGGCTCACTTTTTGGGCGTGGCCCTACCAAGGGGCGGGTCAACTTGATTTGAACAAACTTGAATTGATATATGATATGGAACATGCACAGCAAATTTTGTTGAATTTGGTCCAGCAGTTCGTGAGAAGAAATCGATAATGTAAAGTTAACGACGGACGACGGACGACGGACTACGGACGACGGACGCAAAGTGATCAGTAAAGCCCCCCTTGAGCTTCGCTCAGGTGAGCTAAAAATGTTCGAGCTCTCGATAGCTCCCTCCAACTAACTTTACTTCACGTTATACGTTAAACTTCGCTCTCAAAGCCTCCCCCCCCCCCCCCTCGCACCACTTAGCCCAATAACTTTTCGCCCAGTCTAAACTATATGTTGGACCCGCTAGTCCCACAACTCATGGACACGTACAGAGCTAAAAATGCTGTGTTACTGTGCGTTTTCGTTTTCACCGAGGCTGATTATCTTTGCCCGTTTTTCTATCTGCTGGATAAAAAATAATTACATGTTCACCTGTTTTCATGGATAATGTTGATGTCCGATTAATTAAGAGATTAACAGTTGGCTTCTCTAACCACGGATCAAAGAATAATTTATTTTACATAATATACACGCTACCAATTCGAGTCGATCTTGACAGGGAGCTGGTGAATAATTACTTATTAATTATTATTATTATTTATTATTATTGAGGCGGTATATCTAGAAGGGGACTGAAGTGAGGCATTAGATTTATGGAGGGAAGGGCGCTCTAGGATTATAATAGAAATTGGCGAGCCTGAGTCACAAAGACCAGAATTTCACTGGATGGGTTATACAAAAAGGTGAGCCAGCTTTCGGAGAGTGTCTTGAAGAATGTTGGGGAGGGGGTCGTTGTTGTTCAAAGTGAGATAAAATCACTGGAGTTGAGGGGGTAACAGGCTAAGGCAGGGATGGCAGTGCCAAATGTGCACCCTGAAACTTGTGAGTATTGAAGACCCTGGAATATTTCATTTTAGAATGACCCAAATTCTTGCCCAGGAGAATAAGACTCCTTGAGAAAATAATGGAAGAACGGTTGAAAACATGAGGGATAAGCGGATGAGGCGGAAGGGTCAATATTGTAGTTGGGGACATTGAGAAAGCACCAATGAGGGTGAAAGCACCAACCATCTTTCCGAGATGAGTGGGAGAATTGTACGAGCAATTTGGTCTTTTACGCAATTTTTATTTTTGCTCTCCAACTCATTTCATGAAATTATTGCTCACGTTCCGCGGCATCCACTTTTGTCATGCATATCCTACAAACTAATATTGCATGTCAGGATCCCTTTCTTATGGAAGCGTATTAGGGACATGGAAAAAAAAAATTCTCACACCCAGAAAGTCGAAATTTCGACTTTTTATCTCGAAATTTCGACTTAAAATCTCCAAATTTCGACTTTTTATCTCGAAATTTTGACTTTTTATCTCGAAATTTCGACTTAAAATCTCCAAATTTTGACTTTTTATCTCGAAATTTTGACTTTTTATCTCGAAATTTTGACTTGAAATCTCGAAATTTCGACTTTTTATCTCGAAATTTTGACTTTTTATCTCGAAATTTCGACTTAAAATCTCGAAATTTCGACTTTTTATCTCGAAATTTCGACTTTTTATTGTACACTTGGTAGCCTTATCAGCTGCAACGGTGTTGCGTATTTACTGTTTATGCACACAAAGACGCTTCACTTTACTTTTGTGGGATGTGTTCCATTTTGATCTTCATCTATTATGGGTGTCGGTGTGTCGGGATTCGAAATGGGGAAATGCTGGGTGGGGTGGAAGTTGAATTAGATGTGGAAAGCCATCATTTCCACGATCTTCTATTTTCTGCTGTAATTTTGGGGCACTGCACTGGGTGAAAGTCGCATAAGGGTGAGCCACTCCAGTGGTGACATTTACCGGCAGCACTTTTCGAGTAGTGTGTGTGGGGAGAGGGAGGAGGCAACTTTCGCATCATTGCTCATTGGCGGATGAGAGAAACGTGCACTGATATCTTTTGGGTGTATCGCTCTATTAGGTGGCGCGGTGGCGTCGTGGTAACCGGTTCTCGTCAGATCACCGAAGTTTAGCTGGATGGGTGACCATTTCAGCGACTGATTGGTGCCCACCGCATTGTGTCCTTGGGCCAGACATGCAACCCCGATTGCCTACATGGGGGCACGATGACGCTGTGTACTAAGGCGTACTGCACGTCGATGGTGCGCATGTCTTCAACCAATGTAACCCTGCCTGTGCCGCGGTGCAGAGTTCAGAGTTACGATGTTGGGGAGCTGACAGCTGCTCGTCGTTGTTCGGTGGTTCTCTCTGGGTACACCGGCTTCCTCCACCCGTAAAACTGTCACCGACATGATGTGACCCTGGCTGTTAATGTGTCGTTAAACCCTAATAAATAAATAAATAAATAAATAAATACATAAATAGTATCGCTCTATTTGTGGCTTATAATGCCGGATGGGGAAGGCGTCGGAAGTGGTGGGACATCTTCACGGAGCCTCATATATATTATAGATTCACTCTGGACTTTTATTGCAACGTGATTTAACGGTACTTGTCAATAACGTGTGTTGTTTGATATTTTATTAGAATGTTTATTAGACGGACATAGCTGTTTGTGCGTGGGGGGGGGGGGGGGAGGGGGGGATTGGTAAATTTTACGTGGAACAGCATTTGTCAAGCTACATCCTTTGTAAATACGGTTTGGAATAGAGCGTCAGTTTATTTGATCATCAACTTTAGGATGCTGGGCGGGGTTGCACTAAATTCTTATTTACCGTTATGTAACGAATGGTACAGTCGATGGACAAAATTGGGCATTTGTATGGGTGAGGTCTGTTGTACTCGATCGGAAAACAATATTCCACTTGGAGTGGTCGTTAATGAATGAAAAGGAGGCCTATCTGGCAGAAATGTCAAGGTTCTGGTGTTAGGAGGGGTATTATTCGTGTCCGGTAGGTAGGGCGAGAGTTTGTTAGAGTTCAGAAGCCAGTGTATTGTCGTGCAATCTAATGCACTGGAAAATTATTTTATTCGTCTTGGGGATAACATTGTGGTGGTGGCGATAGGGGGAAGGGGGGGGGGGGGTCACCTGTATTCAAAACTGGATATGACAGTATAGGGTAGGTATAGCCAGATAACTGAGATAACTGTTGTTATTTCAGCAGAGTTTCGGACACTATGACTGAAAGAGCTGCGTGCTGACCATCACTTATGTTGGTGGCACTAATTCCATAGTTTATTTACACTGGTGCCCAACGTTTTAATGAAACTAACGCTGGAATGGTATGCCCCAGGCCTCAAACTAAAAGGGTGGATAGGGGGGGGTGCGTCCCATAACCCTGTCCGTGCCGAAATTTTTCAAGTTGTCTGCCGGAAAAATCATTGGCCGCTCGCACGACAGCGATGCCACAATTTCCATTGTGCAAAACTATCTTTTGGTTTCATATATCCTTTATGTGTAAACGCTTGTTCGTTTATTACTATTATTTTAAAGAATTACTTTTGTGAAACGAAAGTTTTCTTGAAAATATTAATAATAATAAACGAATGTTTGGGGTTTGGGGCCCGTTTCGTTAATTATTGGTTTACGGAAAAAGTAGTATAGCAGGAGGTTTTCGACCCTTATTACCTGGAATTTGCCGGTGCAGCTAGTGTTAAATTACCATAGGAACCGGAGCCATTGCCGGTGTAACTTTTTCCAGTGTAAAACTTCGGCCCTATCCAGCTAGATCCTGTACGTACAGCAGAAATAGTATGCTATGGTATGTATAGTGATATATGTACACCCAGGGCTATGGGTATATATTATGGGATGTGATGAAAAATGGAAGGGGAAGGTGAGTTTTCTTGAAAGTTTTTCTCCGCGAAACAGTTGACGTTGCTATTGACGTCGTGACGTCATGATGCGTTCGCGACGGCATAGAGATGTTGACCACTGTTGTTGTCCATTATACAAGCTGACATAACGTTATTCGGATCAGGGTATGGCGGACTTCTCGTATGGGGTGGCGGTGATATGGTAGTAGCGGTATATATCCATGTAGGCCACCTATTAGCCCTTGAGCCTTCATATTATCCTATGACAGCTATAGCTAGGTCAAGCAGTATTGTGGGGATGGGGGTCATGTAAGGTCGGCCAGTGCGGTATTGCGAGATAGTCCTTGGTGGTTTAGATTGGCAGTATAGGATGAATGGTCTGTAGGCCTATTACCCCCTTAGTACTATTAACCTCCCGACTCCTTTGTATTATCTTATGGCTGATATTGGTAGTTCGTAATGCTAGGTCAGGCAGAATTATAATCGTTTGTTTAGAACTGGGGTGCATTGTATATACCGCTGTAGGTACCCTGTTAGTCCTCGGTATTATTAACCAACCGATTGCTTTGAATTATTCTATGACTTGTATAGGTAGTACGTTATGGCAGGTCAAGTGGTATTGTGGAGTGGGGCGGGGGTAATGCCTGGCAGTATAGGACGGCAGTATAGTACGGACGATATATACCTCTGTGACCCTCATGTCCTCATACGACAAAAAAGGGATTCCATAACCACATATGTTTTCCAAAAAGGGAATCCATGGGACATGAATCCCCTTTTTCTGAAATGAGGCCTTGAGGGTCATGAAAAAAATCCCTCATTGGGGGATTTTCTCATCGCACTTATGGCCTCATTTCAGAAAAAAGGGATTCCATGGGACAAGTCGTGATGGGAATCGGATAGGACTTCGTTGTAACAGGGGAGATAACTCTGCATAGAGATTACGGGGATGAAGCAATCTGTTTGGTTAGTTAGTGCCAGTAAAGTGAACTGATTGGGTGATCTCGATAGACGAAACAAGAACAAGAGCACTCGGAATAGGGTAGGAACTACTGGGCATTCGATAGGTTAATACTATTAACGGTTAAGATGGGACCTACAGGGGAATATACCAACCACACACTGCTGTCGTTCTGTAGTACCAGGCATTAATTAACCCCACCCCAGAATACCGCTTGATAATATGAAGCACCTGGTGGATCAGTTGTACCAAGGACCAACAAGAGACATACAGGGTATGTACAGCCTATGCTATACTACCGTTCTAAACTACCAAGCATTATCCCCACCCCCACAATATCACTAGACCTACCATAACGTACTACTTATACAAGCCATATAAGAAAACGAAGCAATCGGTTGGTTAATAGTACCTAGCGCTAACAGGTTGCCTATAGGGGTATATACCGCCCGTGCTTTACTACCGTTCTAAACTACCAGGCAATACCCCTATGCCTAGTATTGCATACTACCTGTACTAGTCATCGGATAACATGAAGCATTAGGTGGATTAATAGTATTAAGGGCTAACATGGGACCTGTAGGGGTACAAAGCGTACATCGTATACTACCACACTAAACTACCATGCAATACACCCCCCCCCCCCCCCCCCACACACACACACACGCACAATAACGTCTGGTCTTACATACTACCTAGACCAGTCACATAAAGTATTAGGTCGATTAGTAGTACCAATGGCTTTCGGGGGACCACAGAGGTATATATCGTCCATACTTTTCTGCCGTCCTATACTGCCAGGCATTACTCCCTCCCCACCCCACCCCCACTCCACAATACCACTTGACCAGCCATAACGTACTACCTATACCAGTCATAGAATAATACAAATCAATCGGTTGGTTAATAATACCGAGGACTAACAGGGGACCTACAGCGGTATATACAATGCATCCTATGCCCCAGTTCTAAACAAACGATTATAATACTGCCTGACCTTGCATTACGAACTACCAATACCAGCCATAAGATAATACAAAGGATTCGATAGGTTAATAGTACTAAGGGGGTAATAGGCCAACATACCATTCATCCTATACTGTCAGTCTAAACCACCAAGGACTATCTCGCAATACCGCACTATCATACATGACCCCCATCCCCACAATCCTGCTTGACCTAGCTATAGCTGACATATGATAATATGAAGGCTCAAGGGCTAATAGGGGACCTACATGGATATATACCGCTACTACCATATCACCGCCGCCCCATACGAGAAGTCCGCCATACCCTGACCCGAATAACATTATGTCAGATTGTATAGTGGACAACAACAGTGGTCAACATCTCTATGACGTCGCGTGTGCATCATGACGTCACGACGTCAATAGCAACATCAACCATTTCGCGGAGGAAAACTTTCAAGAAAACTCCCCTTCCCCTTCCATTTTTCATCACGTACCCATAATATATACCCATAGCCCTGGGTGTACATATATCACTATACATACCATAGCATACTATATATGCTGTACGTACTCTGCTAAGACTGCTTGCCGGATCTAGCTGGATAGGGACGAAGTTTTACACCGGAAAAAGTTACACCGGCAATGGCCCCGGTTCCTATGGGAATTTAACACTAGCTGCACCGGCAAAGCTCCGGGTAATGGGGGTCGAAAACCTCCTGCTATACTACTAAAAATTATGGAGTGAGGATTCAAGTTCGTACCGATGGTCAGCGATCCTGGAACACTGTCGGAATATTTACTTCTCGACCCACCATGTCGGGGGGGGGGGGGGGTTAAGATCCTATCTCTGTGCCTGGTTTTGGTGTGGGAATAACTGCAAGCTTGAATTATTTTTATTGCGGTTTAACGTTATTTACGGTCAGCCAGGGTCACCTCATGTCTAGCAGTTTTACAGGTGATGGAAGCCAGAGAAAACCACCGAGCAGCGGCGAGCAACTGTCAGACGCCCCATAAAGTTATCATTGCTTGAAGAAGGCAAGTGCGCCTTAGACGTATACACGGTGCGCCTTAGTACACAGCGACACCGTGTCATCGCGTGGGCAAATCGGGATTCAGTTCCTTACCCAAGGGCACAATTCCGATACCGCTAGTCATGATCAATCGGTGAACCTCTCGGTTTAAAGTTCAAAGCTCCAACCACTGGCAAGCTTCAATGGACCGCTTGGTTCATCCATAAGACGGCCCTTATCAGGGCCGTCGAAATGTTTGAAACGAACACTTATTCACTTAACACATTGCCATAAACATTAATCCCCCCCCCCCCCCCTTCTCCCCACCCTGCACCGAGAGATAAAGTTATTTCCACTCGATACAAGTAAAATTCCATTTGTCGAGATTCATAAAGGCGTATGGTAAATTTCGAAGAGTAAAAAATCCATTATCCTAACCCCTTACAACATGTAATATAACAGGCGCACCCCGACGCTCTCCCTTCCCCGATGAGGAGAGCGGTGACGAAGAGTTTAGAGCATTGCACTTTAAACCGAAAGATCGACAGTTCGATCCTAATCAGAGGTAACTGCTTGGGTAAAAACACTTTATCCCGTCATGTGGAACACGGAGACGTTGTGTTCAAAGGCATGCACGTCGATGATTCACTTTCTTTCAACCGCAGCTAATGTTGCTTGTGCAGAGTTATTAAGTTCGAGAGTCTGTCAGTTGCTCGCCGCTGCACGATTATTCTCTCTGGCTTCCTCACCACCGTTAAACTGCCCAACACGATGTAACCCAGGCTGTTGAAAATGTGGTTAAATACAAACAAACTTCTCCCGAAAACAAACATCGATATCCAACCGGATGAACCCCGCACCCAGAGGAAACACACTCATAACTTTGAAAACTGTAACCTTCTTACCAATATCTACATACGTATACCCTTTCAAGTATGTAAATTGTTGGCTATATACCTTTCCTATACCTGTCTTGTCCAGAAATGAATTAATGTGCGACCCCCCCCCCCCCCCCCCCCCCCTCACACACACACACACACGCGAAGCCACCACCACAATGTGTTGACTCGCTAAGACGAGTAGAAAATAATTCCCTATATATGCATTAGAATTTAGAGTGAATATAATGATACACCGACTTCTGATTTCTAACAATTTTCTCACCCTATCGAACGGACATGAATGCCCCCTTGAGATTTCTAACTGGGTTTGGGCGGTCACTGCCTCCTTTTTCAACCATTCATGACGCTCCCCCTGTCTGTTAGAAGTGTCGTTAAACCCCAGTAAAAAAATAAAGCAATCATGGCCCTCCAATCGGTATATTGTTTTTTTCCGGAAGAGTACAACAGTCCACGGCCATAAAGTGTCCAGTTTTATACATCGAATTTGCCAAGCCGTTCGCTAACGGTAAATAAGAATGCATTTACACCCCGATACACAGCTTCCTAAAGTTTACTGCAAAATACATCGAAATGATCTTAGTGCGTACATGCTTCTCCCACCCTCGGAAAGTGCTGCCCAATAAATATCAGTTTTACCCAATGCGCTGCTCAAACACTTACAGAATACACTTCGGGCAGTGCATCCCCCATAATTTAACTTGGTGGTGTTGTCGGGTGTTGGGGGAGGGGGGGCGGGAGGGGGGTTGTAGGGGCGTATTTGTTGTTTATTCCACACAATGACGATTCACTTGGGTGGCATGTGTCTCGTTTTGATTCTCTTTTTTATTTTTTTCTTCTGTAATATTTAGGTAGTGTACTCTGGTGTACTGAGTAAAAAGTAGCACCTCTTCGTAAGAGAAAATACCCCAATTTACTGGGCAGCATATCTTCGTAGAGGTAACCCGGGACGTGATTTGTGCTTAGTGCTCGTTTACTGTTGTAAACAAGCTCCATTTTACTGTTAAAATAGAGGAGCCATTCATCAATGCTTCGTGGAATTTCTCTAAAATGGGTATAAACGATTGACTAAACTTGACTTTATCTCCATGTTGCGGTCAGGATTACCCATTGTGCAGAAATCTGTGACCTTAAACACCAATAAATAAATACTCCAGTGATATTATACTGAGCAGCACTTTCTGGGATTGGGGGGGGGGGGGGTGGGGGGGGGGAGTAGGGCTGATACAGCATTACTTATCAGAGGGTGGGAGGCACATGTGTGCATTAATTTCTATTTGAATGTATCTCGCCTTTTGTGATGTATAATGCCGGGATGGGGAAGATATCCAGGGGCATGTCATGTGGTAGTCTTCAGTGAACCTCTGTGGTCTATAATGGCGCGATAGGGAAGATTTCCAAGGGCATGTGGGAAGTCTTCAATGAAACGCAAGTATTGGGTTTTATTGAAAAGTGAGATAACGGAACTCTGAAGGGCCGGAGGTGGGGTGGGCAGCATTCCTGTCTTGTCGGTCAGGTGAGAATTTGTTAGAACTCAGAACCTGGTGTATCGGAATCTATCACACACTGCTACTGAACAAAAGACCACGTAAATACCTTGCGAGATGAATTCTCGAAATTTCGAGATAAAACGTCGAAATTTCGAGATAAAAGTCGAAATTCGAGATTTTAAGTCGAAAATTTCGAGATAAAAAAGTAGAAATTTCGAGATAAAAAGTCGAAATTTCGAGATTTTAAGTTGAAATTTCGAGATAAAAAGTCGAAATTTCGAGATAAAAAGTCGAAATTTCGACTTTCTGGGTGTGAGAATTTTTTTTTCCCATGTCCCTAATACGCCTCCGTACTTTCTCGTAATATGGTGCGGATTGGTTGGAGAATGCAGTCTGTATTCGACCAAGAGTTTGTAGTTTACATAAAGCAAGACCATACAAGAGACCAGCGGCGGTAGCGGCAGCGGATGCCAAACATTACACTTACCAGGGCTGGGGCGAGTAATGGACCTCAGTACTCGAGTACGAGTACGAGTACTTTGAAATGCCATGAGTACGAGTACGAGTATTTTGAAAATACATGAGTACGAGTACGAGTACTTTTGCAAAAATGAACAACAATAAAAGAACATATAATAGATGATTATTTATTTTAACATAATTTGAATGGATTTAAAATATGTTTAATTTATTATTTATTTATTTATTTATTAGGGTTTAAAAATATGTTTAATAAATGTAATGTCAAGCAATGGAATTATCAACAGGGGTAAAGTGGAATTAAATTAACAGATGTAACTTTGTGAAAATAACATATTATATTTTAATAAACATAAGCAGGCACTGTAGTTGATCATGAACAACATGAAATTTGGTAGTTTTACCTCAACATATTACATCTTATAAACATTAAACATTCAAATGTCTCATCTTTCAAACTGCAGCGATTGGGGGTGTACACGTTCCCTGCAACACTAAATAGTCTCTCAACTGGGGCTGATGATGCAGGCACAGACAAAAATCTAGCTGCAAGTTGAGAAAGTCTGGGATAGTTGCACTGCTGAGATTTCCAATAAGTAAGCGGGTCACTACTGCGTTCAGTGCAAGGTTGCATAAGGTAGCCATTCACTTCTGTTACATGAGAATCTGTCAAAATAGGGGTTGACCCTGTTGGATCACTCTCCATAAAATCTAAAAGGTCACAGTCTACTTTTTGACGTTTCTTTGGAGGAGATTTAATGCCTGATTTCTGATCAGACTCACTAATTATCCACAGATTCAGAAAGGCACAATAACTTTGCTTTCACAGCTGAGCGTTCCTCCTCATTGTAACACCACTTAAGTTTTGAATCTGGGATCCAAGCACACTAGCCAATGGTACATCCCGGGAGACATAGTGCAGGGGTGGTGTCGGGAAATTCCCCGTCAAGGGGGGTCTGGGTAGTCCATAACAAAGGAGGCATTTTTTTTTTGGGGGGGGGGAGGGAGGGGTGGGGACGGTTACGAGCGACAATTAATCGACCTATTATAAAAAAAATCGAGGTCCCATTGTCTATGGAGGACAGATTCAAATATTAACCGTCTACTTTTAGCAATTTTTAATCTTGGATCGACATTTATTCATTTCTGGGTGATCACATTTACCGTTTATACATTTTTTAACATCCACTTAAAAACTCATCAAGCTGTCGGCGACCATCGAAACAAGATTCTCACAAAAACATACCCATTCTCCTTGGGCTACTATTCATGGTGAGAAAATCATTGCAGAAAAGAAGCCAGTTGGAGAATGGGGATATTTTTGTGCTATTTTCGATATATTGCCCATCTCAACCAGGAAAAGCGTTATTTTTATATTTGTTATGTTTATTTTAATGCCCAAAATTAACAAGGGCACCGCCAGATGTGGCTAAATACGCCCTTTCTAAGTCGAAAAGGGACGTAACTCATGTAAACATAACTGGACAGACCCATATTCAAACTTGGTCAATATGAAGCTGGAAAATACACATACCCAACTTTGGTTTAGATCAAATTATCACACTGAAAACTAGAAATGTTGATAGACGGTCGAATTCTAAGTCAAAAAAGGGCCGTAAGCCATGTAAAAATAATTGGACAGAACCCATACTCGAACTTGGCCTGTATTACTAGCTGGGTATACACATACCAACTTTGGTTGAGATCAAATAATTCAACTTGGAGTTATCGGTCGGAAACCAAAATGTTGATAGACGGTCGAATTCTAAGTTAAAAAAAGGGCTGTAACTCATGTAAAAATAATTGGACGGAACCCATATTCGAATTTGGCGTGTATCACTAGCTGGGTAATAAACGGACGGACGACGGACGGACGGACGGACGGACGGACGGACCATTTACAAAATACGACCGTTTTTACAAACGGGCGCATAAAAATAATATCTGTTGAGGAAAAACATTCATACATACAAAGAGAAACATTGATTTGAATTGGGAGAGGGAGGGGGTGTGGTGGCGTTGGGGTAACCGATTCTCGTCATATCACCGAAGTTAAGCAACGTCGAGCCCGGTTAGTCCTTGGATGGGTTCCTGCGTTGTGTTCCTTGGCATGGCACTTAACCCCGATTGTCCACATGGGGGCACGATGACTCCGTGTACTAAAGCGTATTGCACGTCGATGGTGTGCAGATCTTCAACCAATCTAACCCTGCTATGCTGCAGTGCGGAGTTACGATGTTGGGGAGCTGGCAGCTGCTCGTCGTCGCTCGATGGTTTACTCCGGCTTCCTCCACCCGTAAAACTGTCACCAACACGATATGACTTTGGCTGTTAAAGTGTCGTTAAACCTTAAATAAATAAATTGATTTGAATATCCTGTGCGCAGACAAAACGTACAATATACAAAAAACGAACCGAAATCCATCGAAACTGAACAGTACGAGAGAAATATAGCTGGCGAGAATATGGGGGAGGCTTTGGATCCGCCCATTGCTTCACCAGTCATTGCCTCATTGGTAGTGTTAAAATATATGCATACAAAAAAACATGGCCCGGCAAAAAAGTGGAGGGGTTGATGCCCCTAGGCCCCTCCCCCAGGTTCCGCCGCCCCTGGAAACGTTGTTGCAGAACTTTATTCTACTTAGCAAAACCCTTCGAATAAGTGCAACCCTACCGCTGCTCACCTTAGAGTTTACAATGGATGGAATCTGGGCCACGTCGCCCACTGGGTGATCTTCTCAATACAACTTCTCTTCCAAGTGAGCTCCTATCGTGTTATCCAGCTATCTCTTCTATAAGAGCGGCAAGTGACTCTTCTGTTAATGGCCCACCAAGCCAACCTTATAATCGGGTGGCGGAGGGTTTGCTTGCCTGTCTCACGTGAGTTTTTAGTGACACACCCACATCAAATGAAATATCTGCGGGATGAGTGCCTGGGTTCACTATCCGCTCCTCACACTGTTGGGGAATTTTCGTTCAGGTGTGGGGGGGGGGGAAGAGTATCGGGTAATTGCTGCCGGCACTGTGTGCCGCGGGGGCGAAGAATGTTTCGCGTATTATTGAACAATACATTGCATATATGCAAAATGAAAAAATGCGTCCTTACACTTTCGAGACATTGTTCGTTTCCCGGCGGTGCATGGTGCTGGCGGCGGTCCTCAGGAGCATTGTTCCGTCCTGGAACGAAAAACTTTAACAGTGCATATCCCCCCCCCCCTCCCCCCCCCCCCCCCCCTGTCGATTAGAATATTCTCCTGACAAAAAGGCTGATGTACTAGTGCTAGCTGTGATCTCCAAGTGTGTTAGTTTCCAAACTGTTGTTGATCAATGTTGATGTTTTGTGTATTCAAGTTGGCCTTTTCCAAATGTACACCTTCTCTTTCACTCGTCCTCTCGTTCCACTTTCTAATTTTCTTCAGTGTTCAAACAATATCCAACCAACCCACCGTTCTATCTGTTAGTTAGGGACCTGCGAATTGCCGATTTTGATCGAATCGAACTGAAGAAAACGAATCGAATCACAGTTAATGGATACGTCGTCAATACCCCCAATTATTAAAAGACACACAGTTATGTAGAGTGCATTTTTCACCTCACCACTTCCCACGATATCTATTGATTAAAACTATTCGAATTGTTTACTTTGTAGCTTTGAAACAGCAGCAATAACATTTTTAAACAAACCTGGCTGATAGGGCTGGTATCTCACTTTTATCACATGTTTTCTTGGAAAAAAAAAATTTCGTTTCAAATCGGATGGACTCCATTCGGTCGAGAAGGCATTTGTTTTAAATAAAAATGAGGTATGACAAAACCGAAACAATAATTCAACGCCGAATGGAGTCGATCCGCTTGTAAATTAAAGCCTGCTCTACTTCTGTTTGTATAATAATGAGGGTGTTCTTTTAGAAAACCGTTGCTTTTGATGATGTACACCAGAAACTGTTATCGAACAGAACAATACTCAATATAAAACGATGTGACCATGTTGTGGAAACTACGATGGCTGATTTAGGACACTCAAATATTTATTTTTATCTCGTTATAACGAGATACGATCTCGTTATAACGAGAAAACATCTCGTTATAACGAGATACTATCTCGTTATAACGAGAAAACATTTCGTTATAACGAGAAAACATCTCGTTATAACGAGAAAGTATCTCGTTATAACGAGAAAACATCTCGTTATAACGAGATAGTATCTCGCTATAACGAGAAAAGATCTCGTTATAACGAGAAAAGAACTCGTTATCTCGATATAAAATCACGTGACTCTGATGACATGAAACATATAGCCCCCCACCACCAAAACAGTTTATATATCTCGCGGGTGTTTTCAATATTCTGGATGTAATACATGGAAAAAACACCTACCCACCCCCAACCCCAAGCATCCCAGCCATGCCCGTGAAATACCGCTCCTCTCCCTCGCACATGTTGTCAACGATAATTTCGATAAGCGCATTTAACTCTCATACCAATAAACACAGAAAATGAGATGGAATTCACACAAACAAATGAAACAACTATAGCGTAATAAACTCGCTGCACCCCCCCGCCCCTCCCCCACACCGTATGTGGAACACTTTCTCGACATACGGCACTCAAAACACGACTATAGCCTCAGCCCCAAAACAGTGTACATATCTTACGCGTGTGTTTAATACTGTGGATGTAATACACGGGAAACACTCCTACCCCTCTCCTTCCCAAAGCATCCCATCAATGCCCGCGAAATACCCCCCCCCCCCCCCACCCCGCACATGTTGTAGAAGATAATTACGGTAAGTGTATTTAACGCTCATACTAATAGAACAAGGACAGGGACGTGAGAAGGTAAAAATATTGGGAGAGGGGTATCAAGGCGGAGATCCATGCAAAAGGGGTGCCCATTGTGCTGGCAGTAGCATGATTCGAGTCGCGCAGTGGCGAGGCGGGGGGGAGAGCACCAGATGTGGTATCCCCTTCTCGTTGGCGAGGTCCGGGCGCCCTTCCCTGGGAAAATTTTGAAAAATATGAGGGCCAAAACTCGCGTTCTGAGAGATTCTGAGGCCGCTGTGGCACTACCAATTCGAATTCTGTGCTCGTTTCGTAAATAGGCCAGCTTCTGAATTTATCCGTTTGGTCAACTTCTTCGTTTGTGTTTTGTTTTGGACTGACTTCAAACATCTCCACGAGTTTAATCGGGACCATGGGTTAATAATTTTTTGATTTTTTTTTTTTTTTTTTTTTTTGGGGGGGGGGGGGGGGTAGGTGGGGTGGGTGGGTGGGGGGGTAAATATCCCCCTTACACCCCCCCCCCCCCCGGTTTAAGGCCCTTCCCTGGGAAAATTTTGAAAACTATGAGGGCCAAAACTCGCATTCTCAGTGATTCTGAGGCCGCTGTGACACTACCAATTCGAATTCTCTGCTAGTTTCGTAATTAGGGCGCGCTTGTGAATTTATCCGCTTGGTTAACTTTCTTCGTTTGTGTTTTGTTTTGGACTGACTTCAAACATCTCCACGGGTTTAATCGGGACCATCGGTTAATAATTTGTTTATTGAAGAGGTGGGGTGGGGTGGTAAATACCCCCTACCCCCCCCCCCCCTTACCCGGTTTTAACGCCACTGAGAAAGGATGAAAAACAGAAAATAAGATGGGGTTTGCACAGACAAATTAAACAACTATAGCCTTATAAACTTACTGCCACCCCCTCCCACCCCCCCCCCCCCCCCCCACCAACACACACAAGGAGAGATTTATTTATTATCGACGCTTTCAACAGCCAGGGGCATGTTATGTAGGGCAGTTCCCTTGGTGGAGGAAGAACCGGAGACAACCACTGAGCAGCGGCGAGCAACCGTCAAGTTCTCCAACATACTAACCCGACAGAATTAGAGAAAAGAGCGGTTGAAGGCATGTGCACCATCGACGTGCAGTACGCCCTAGCACATAATGCCACCGTGACCCCACGTCAGGCCACGAGGACAATTGGGATCAAGTGTCTTGTCTTAAAGACACAACGCGGGCCAGAATCTAACCGTCGATTTCTATGTTTCAAGGTCGATACTCCAACAAATGAGCTACCGCATTCTCATAATTATATAGTAGGTAGCTGTACATGTTTGTCATGTGAACACATTATGGCGTCATTAACCTTTTAACCAAACGCAAGTTGAAGACAACAGTAGGCCCACAATTATTTTTACACAAAAAAAAATAAATGAAATTCATTTTTTTCTTCCAAACTAAACGGCTTATGACACTCATTTGAACGAGCTCTTTTCGATGCGACATCATAAACTATGGTTTGGGAGAAACAATTATGAACATAAATTTTGAGTGGCGAATTTTGTATATTACACGGACGGTTTGTGTCGCTGCGGTGGGTAAAGGGGCTATCATGATTAGGCCAATATATACGGTATACCGATAACTTGTGCACTTCTTAGAAATAGAATTAAATGGTGTCAATAATATAACAATAATGCAATGCATGAATACTGAAGCTCTAGAAAATAGTTTTTTACTGTGTAGAGCTAGGATCCCAAATTGGGTGTGTGTTGGGGTGGGGGGGCAGTAATATCGCGAGTGTCGAGAACGACATACCACGGGCATGTCTCGAGGTTTGAGGCAGGGGACGGAGAGTTTGGGAGGTATGCCCTCCCATTGGTGGGGTCCGGAGGGTGATTTTTTTTCAAATTATAAAGCTCTGGACCCCCATTCTGGGCATCTTGAGAGAAGGGAGGTTTGGGAATTATAAGTGGGGGTGGGTGGAGGTCAATGTTATTGGATGGGGTGTCCCCCCCCCCCCCCATGCCGCTTCAGCACTAAGTTTTTCAATAAACTTCTCATTTTGTTCACTAACAGATTGAGCTGAACATGGCAAATGAAGCATGACGACTATAGTCATCACTGGTATAGGGAATTTATTTAATTATTTATTGGTATTTAAAGTTACTTTTGTGAAGCTATATACTGTCGTCTTCAACTTGCGTTAGAACTCTATATGTAACTCAAATTCTGCCGGGTTAGTACGTTGGAGAGTTCAACGGTTGGGTCGCCGCTGATCAGTGGTTCTCTCCGATTCTTCGGTTCTTCCTCCACCCGTAGAACTACATTACACGACATGACTCTGGCTGCTGAAAGAGTCGTCAAATTCCAATAAATAAATAAATAAATAGATAAATCAATCAATAAATCTCTCCTTGTGTGTGGAGGGAAGGGTGTGGGGAGGGGTGGCAGTAAGTTTATTACGTTTTTGTTGTTTAATTTGTCTGTGTGAATTCCATCTCATTTTTCTGTTTTCCATCCTTTCTCAGTGGCCTTAAACCGGGGGGGGGTGTAAGGGGGATGTTTACCACCCCCACTCCACCCCCCACCCACCCACCCCAAAAAAATCAAAAAATTATTAACCCATGGTCCCGATTAAACTCGTGGAGATGTTTTAAGTCAGTCCAAAACAAAACACAAACGAAGAGGTTGACCAAACGGATAAATTCAGAAGCTAGCCTATATACGAAACGAGCAGAGAATTCGGATTGGTAGTGTCACAGCAGCCTCAGAATCACTGAGTTTATTACGCTATAGTTGTTTATTACGCTACAGTTGTTTCATTTGTTTGTGTGAATTCCATCTCATTTTCTGTGTTTATTGGTATGAAAGTTATATGCGCTTATCGAAATTATCGTTGACAACATGTGCGAGGGAGAGGAGGAGCGGTATTTCACGGGCATGGTTGGGATGCTTGGGGGTGGGGGTGGGTAGGTGTTTTTCCCCATGTATTACATCCAGAATATTGAAAACACCCGCGAGATATATAAACTGCTTTGGTGGTGGGGGCTATATGTTTCATGTCATCAGAGTCACGTGATTTTATCTCGAGATATCGAGATGTTTTCTCCTTATAACGAGATGTTTTCTCGTTATAACGAGATACTATCTCGTTATAACGAGATCTCTTCTCGTTATAACGAGATCTTTTCTCGTTATAACGAGATCTTTTCTCGTTATAACGAGATACTTTCTCGTTATAACGAGATCTTTTCTC